>CM065594.1:290592956-291192956 GCA_033119425.1 Bufotes viridis
CGGTTCTAATCTTGACCTGCAATTGACACCTGTCCTATTTATTTCGGTGGTGGGTTCTGTCCTGTATCAGGGACGGTGTAGGGTATCCAGGAGGTTCCTGATACGGGATCGCCCCTATCGGGGCGGCCATTCCGTTTTTTAGGCAGGGCCATCAGCGGATGAGGGACATCTATAGGGATATTCATTTCCTTGGGTCTCCTTCCGTGATTATCCTTTCTGGGAGGCTCGATATCTATTGAATCTTTTAATTAATAATCAATAAAAGCTATTTTTTAAGTGAATATTTCTCTCGGTGAAGGTGTGTCTACTTTAGAAATATTACTGTTTATCTGACTTTTCTGACGGTCTACAGGTCGGTACGTTGCTCTAAGTGTCCTGTCAGAAAGGACTTTCAGCGCAGCAGGGAGGTATTGTCACTGACAAGAGAAGTCGCCTAGGTCAAAAAAGTCTAGATTACCTTTGCGATTAGAAGGCGTAACAGGGATTAAACTGATATGAATAGTACTAGTTAACACACCACTCATATAGGGTTGCACAGTACATTGCACGGCGCACGCGCAGTGCCCCAAAATTCGCCTGCATATGGAAGTATATGGCAGTTCGCCCCTTTGCGAACATTTGCGGAAATTCGCGTTCGCCGTTTGCGAACGGAAAATTTTATGTTCGTGACATCTCTACTTAGAAGACAGGGTCTTTCAGACAGAGTAATTTTTACTCTTAAAGCAAGCAGGAAAAGAGTCACATCTGCCATTTATCTTAACGTCCGAATACCCGGACACCTCTTCTGTTACCATCAATAGAATATTAGATTTTTTGCAAAACGGGTTAGAACTGGGCTTGAGACCTAGTACAAATATCGTCTTTAGGCACCTTTTACGATACGAGTCTTGCAGAACACAGATGGATAAGGAGATTTATTAGAGCTGCCTGTAAATTAAACTGACCTTGAGGACTAGGATTCCTCAGTGAGGTCTTAACACAGTATTAGAAGGGCTAACTAGACCCCCCCCCCTTTTTTTCTCGGGCATTCCATTGGGGGACACAGACCATGGGTATAGCCTAGAGGTATTACTAGGAGGGACACTATGCAAATAGAAGAAGCTCCTCCTCCTTGGGCTATACCCCCAGGCTCCAGCAGGAGAACTTCAGTCTTTGCTTAGTGTCTGTAGAAGGAGGATGACACTGCTACTCCTGTTTATTATTTTTCTTACAGATGGGGACGCAGGTCAGCATTGCGCTTTCCTGGTCCCCCGTGGAGTGACTGCCGCCGTCCATGGGCGCTGCCTGGCCTCCTCCACCGTCCCCCAAAGAAGAAAAAGAGGATCCGGGCTCCTGGTAGCACCGCATCCCGCCAGCCATTGGGACACCTATCGCCACCCTCATTCCAGAGCACTGCATCTCCCACACTGCGGAGTCAGGCGTCTGAAGAGGTGCTTCCCTGCTGGTCCGGACATATGAGGAGAAGACTGCAGGAACAGATAAGTATGGCTGCAGTCTGTGTTCTCCCTCTCTCCGTCTGTCCCTCTGGCTGCCTGGGTGAAATATGACCACGTCTGGGCTGGGGGCATAGAGGACATGGCACTAGAGCAGCACCCATAGTCGGTGCCACCTTATTGGTATGCCGCCTTAAGCGGCAGTTCCACCTTAAATAAGGGGTTCTCTCCTCTTGGACTCCCCAGAGGCTTGGCATCTTGGGGACATGATTCCCTCTGCGGGGACCTTATGGAGCGAGCCCGGCTCATTTGACCGGGGCCGCCATTAATGAGTCGGGGTCCCTTTAAGAGGCCGTTCAGTCGCGGCTGCAGAGGCGGCAGGTCTCTGACACCTGCCGCGGCTCTCTCTCTCCCCTGCGTTCTCCCCTCTTGGGGGACACTATTACTGGGGGCATTCTGAGATGGGGTCCCCCATGGCAGGAGGGACACCTTTTTCTTTGGCGTTTTTCCCGCCATTGGCGCCACGAAGGGGCGGAGCCTATTTTCCCGCCATTGACGTCACGGAGGGCGGAGCCTATTCTCCTGCTTCCTCCTGAGCTTACAGAGTGGTGTCTGCTCGGCTCTCCCAGCATTTGGATGAACTTCAGTGCTTGCTGAGCGACAGTTTTGCCAGATTTTGCTTCTAACTGGTAGGAGAACTTATTTCTACAAGGTGCCAATCATGCCTAAGCCTGGGGTCCCCTCAAAATCTGCCAAGGCGTCTTCTCAGGCTCCACTGGGGTCCTGTAAGACGTGTCTTTTGCCTCTCTCTGTCACGGGAGTCTGTGCCTCATGCCCTGCCCCTGGCCCGGATCAGGTCGCCCCTACTGCGATATCCCAGCCTGGTTCCCCACCTACCCCTGCGGACTCGGTGGTACCCGCCTGGCGTCCGCCATGACTAGTGCTGCAGCGGATTTGGCCCTAGTAGCCAGCGGCCATGGCCTTTATGGAGCGTATGCCGCCCGCTAACCGGGCGCTCCCCACCTAGCTCCCCAGGTGACCCTCCAGGGGCCGCCCGGGCGCTAAGAGACCGCGTGGCGTCAGCAGTCTTCCTCTGATGCCTCCGCTTCCTCCCCGCCTTGAGGCGCACTCTGATGGTTCTCCCCAGGAGCAGATGTCAGAGGGAATTGTCAGATTTGGACGAGATCATGGAGCGGGACCCCCTCCAAGACTGTCCGCTGTGGTCTCTGAATTGGTTTCGGCGGTCCGTGACACCTTTAACCTCCAGGAGGGCTCTACTCCTCCCACCAGTCAGGAGTTTGCCCTCTTTCCGCCTAAAAACCTGAGACCGCGGTGTTTCCCGTACATAGTGAGTTCACTGCGGTCGTATCCAAGGCCTGGGATCGGCCTAACCAAAAGTTTACCTCAGCCAGGCGTATGGATGTACTGTATCCATTTCCTGCGGCTAGCGTGGAAAAGTGGGCTTCCCCCTAAGGTGGATCCGCCCGTGGCCAGACTGGCCAAAAACACTGCCCTACCAGTCCTGGGCGGCTCCTCCCTACAAGATGCCGTGGATAGGCGTTTGGATTCCTTGTCAAAGTCCATTTTTCCCTAGCGGGCACGTCCCTGCGCCCGGCATTTGCATCTGCATGGGTGGCTAGGGCCCTCTCTATGTGGCTGCAACGTCATCTCCAGGATTTGACGGACCAACATGCGCCTGCTGACACTTTGGACCTTATCCTCCAAATGTCTCAGGCTGCCAAATTCCTCTGCGAGGCCTCCATGGACATTGGAGCCTTGTTTGCCCGCATCTCCTCCCTCTCTATACTTCAACGTAGAGAGATCTGGTTGAAAGGTCTGGGGCCGGGCGCTTCCTCCAGCGTTCCCTTGCAAACCTTCCCTTTGACGGATCCACGTCTGTTTGGGAGCTCAGCTGGATGAGTTTATTTCAGCTGCAACTGGGGGTAGAGTGCCCATCTGCCCCAGCCTCGGTCCAGACCCCCTGCTCGTCCGGGTTCTTCTGGTTCCCGATACCGTTCCTTTCGTCGCTTCTCCTCCACCCGGCCGTCCTCCTCTTCATCGGCCGGAGGGTCTCGGGACTCCCGTGAAAGCCCTCCTTCAAGCCCCAGCCCTCCTGGCGCCCGAAGGCTCAGTCTGCCCGTCCTGCAGCCCCCAAACAGTCCTCTGCATGAAGGGCGCCCCACCTCTCACGGTGGGGGTCGTCTGCTCTCCTTTCTGAGACCCTGGAGAGCTCACATTCAGGACGCCTGGGCTCTAGAGATTATAATGTCCGGTTACAAGATAGACTTGAGTCCAAACCACCGGAACGTTTTTCCTCTCTCGGGTTCCGGGGACCCCGCCCGGGCTTCGGCCCTGTTGGGGCGGTCTCCTCTCTGCTGGACCGGGGTCATCTCCCCGTCCCCCTGGAGGACCAGGGCTCAGGTTTTTACTCCAACCTGTTTGTAGTGCCCAAAAAGGAGGGGTCTGTGCGTCCTATCCTGGACCTAAAGCTGCTCAACAAGTTTCTGCGGGTCAGGAAGTTTCGCATGGAGTCCCTCCGGTCGGTCATTGCGTCACTTCTTCCAGGGAATTTCTTGCCTCGGTGGACATTCAGGACGCCTATTTGCACGTCCCTATAGCAGAGTCGCATCAGCGCTACCTGCGGTTTGCTATCGGAGACCGCCATTATCAATTTGTCGCCCTTCCCTTCGGGTTGGCTACCGCCCCTCGGGTCTTTACCAAGATCCTGGCACCTATCATGGCCCTTCTTCGTTCAAGGGGCATTTCTCTCTTGCCTTACTTGGACGACATTCTGATAAAGGCCCGTCCTTTCCTCAGGCTGTGGACAGCGTCCAGATTACTGTCCAGACTCTGGAACAGTTCGGCTGGTTGATCAACCGACCAAAGTCGTCTCTCCTCCCATCCCAGAGGCTCGCCTTCCTGGGGATGATTCTGAATACGTCACTCTCCAAGGTGTTCCTTCCGGACTCCAAGTCCTCACAGATTCAGGAGGCGGTTCGACTCCTGCGGTCTCCCAGACTCTGTCCATCCGGCAGTGCATGCGGACTCTGGGCCTCATGGTGGCCTCCTTAGAGGCCATTCCGTATGCTCAGTTCCATACTCGCCCACTTCAGCGGCTGATCCTCTCACGCTGGGACAAGTCCCCATTGGGTCTGGATTCCAGGGTCCGTCTCCCCCTCGGGTTCGGGCCTCCCTATCCTGGTGGCTGTCTCCCGAATCTGGGGTCCGGCCGCTCCTTTCTCCCCGTTGTCTGGACAATTGTCACCACGGATGCCAGCCTTTCGGGCTGGGGCGGTGTTCTCAAGGACCAGGCGGTTCAAGGGGTCTGGTCGGTGGAGGAATCTCGCCTTCCGATCAATATCCTGGAGCTGCGAGCAATCTTTCTCCTCTCTCATTGGACCCGGATCCTATCCGGGTTCCTGTCTTGGTCCAGTCGGACAATGCCACGGCCGTGGCCTATATCAATCATCAGGGTGGTACCCGCAGCAGGGCCATAATGCAGGAGGTGGAGCGGATTCTCCAGTGGGCGGAGTCCAACGTTCCGCTGCTGTCGGCAGTGTATATTCCGGGTGTCGACAATTGGACAGCGGACTTTCTGAGTCGGACCATAGTGGATCCCGGCGAGTGGTCGCTGCACCCGGAAGTCTTCCAGGAGCTCTGCCGCAGGTGGGGCCGTCCGGATGTCGATCTGATGGCATCCAGGTTGAACTGCAAGGTTCCTGTGTACCTGGCGAGGACACGGGACCCGAAGGCGTGCGGAGTGGACGCGCTTGTGGCTCCATGGCAACACTTCCGCCTTCTCTATGTCTTCCTCCGATCCCTCTATTGCCCAAGCTTCTTCGCAGGATCGCGCTGGAAGGGATTCCGGCGATTCTCATCGCCCCAGACTGGCCTCGCCGCTCCTGGTTCGCGGGCGTCGTGCGCATGCTCGCAGACGCTCCTTGGCCCCTCCCGGACAGAGAGGACCTGCTGTCTCAGGGGCCTCTCTTCCACCGGAACTTACGGTCTCTGCGTTTAACGGCCTGGCTGCTGAAGCCCTCCTCCTGAGGAAACGGGGTTTCTCCGATTCAGTGGTGCGCACCATGATTAGGGCACGGAAGCCGGCTTCCTCCAGGATTTACTACCGCACATGGAAGGCCTTTCTGTCTTTTTGTGAGTCATCAGGGGTTCCTCCCCTACGGTTCTCCATTCGGTGGTACTTGCCTTTCTGCAGTCGGGCCTTGAGAAGGGTCTCTCTCTCGGTTCGTTGAAGAGTCAGGTCTCGGCTCTGGCTGTCTTCTTCCAGAGGTCCCTTGCCTTTCTGGGTCCGGTGCGAACTTTTCTTCAGGGGTGGCACATTCTGTTCCCCGTACGTCCATCCTCTGCCATCTTGGGACCTTAACCTGGTCCTCCTTGGTCTCCAGGGAACCCCTTCGAGCCCCTTAGGGACGTGGCCCTTTCCTTCCTTTCCTGGAAAGTGGTTTTCCTAGTGGCCATAACCTCTATTCGGCGGGTGTCGGAGCTGGCTGCGCTGTCCTGCAGAGAACCTTTCCTGGTTTTCACCAAGATAAGGTGGTTCTTCGTCCGGTTCCGTCCTTTCTACCCAAGGTGGTGTCTCCTTTCCACCTTAATGAGGATCTGGTTTTGCCTTCCTTTTGTCCTTCTCCGGCTAACTCCAAGGAGCGCTCTCCATTCCCTGGGCGTGGTCCGGGCTCTTCGAGTGTATCTCAGGGCCACGGCTGATTTCCGCCGTTCGGACTCCTTGTTTGTGATACCTGACGGTCCTCGGCGGGGTTTGGCGGCCTCAAGGCCACCTTGGCGCGCTGGATACGTTGTGCCATATCGGCGGCTTACCGTGCTCGTGGTAAGATTCCTCCGGTCCGGATTACTGCCCATTCCACTAGGGCGGTGGGATCCTCCTGGGCCTGTCGCAATCGGGCCTCAGCGTCCCAGCTGTGTAAGGCGGCCACTTGGTCGTCCCTGCACACCTTCACTAAGTTTTATCAAGTGCATTTGCTGGCGTCCGCTGACGCGCCCTTAGGCGCAAGGTGTTGCAGGCAGCGGTTTCCGTTTGACCGTTGGACGTGGCTCCTGGCGGTGCCGTGAGTGTCTCCCACCCCATGGACTGCTCTAGGACGTCCCATGGTCTGTGTCCCCCAATGGAATGCCCGAGAAAAGGAGATTTTTGTGAAACTCACCTGTAAAATCTTTTCTCGTAGTTCCATTGGGGACACAGCTCCCACCCTTTGCGTATGCATGGGAGGATTTCTATATCCTGTTTGGGCCTCTTGGTTTACGGCCGTTTGGTTCCATTGTTTTTTTATGGTTCTCCTTCTCCTACTGCTTTGGCAACGCCTGAAGTTCTCCTGCTGGAGCCTGGGGGTATAGCCCAAGGAGGAGGAGCTTCTTCTATTTGCATAGTGTCCCTCCTAGTAATACCTCTAGGCTATACCCATGGTCTGTGTCCCCCAATGGAACTACGAGAAAAAGATTTTACAGGTGAGTTTCACAAAAATCTCCTTTTTTCCTTTATCCAAAATTTCGATCAAACACCTGTCCCTCAAAGCTACCTTCCTGATAGCCATCATTTCTGCAAGACGGTTAGATTAAATGCAGGCCCTTTCCTGTAGACAGCCATATCTTAGATCACCAAAGAAGGGCAAACGCTATCGAAAAAAGCATAAATCTTTATTAATAACACAATAAAAAAACATAAAATCAGGTGGTGGTCAGACATTAGATACATAGCCCATAAGGCTCAAAAGAGGAACAGGCAAGCATCTGTCATGCCACATGGCGCAAGAACATTTCATAGTTGGCACATATACAGTCATGTGAAAAAATTAGGACACCCTTTGAAAGCATGTGGTTTTTTGTAACATTTTTAATAAATGGTTATTTCATCTCCGTTTCAACAATACAGAGAGATTAAAGTAATCCAACTAAACAAAGAAAACTGAAGAAAAGTCTTTTCAAGATCTTCTGTAAATGTCATTCTACAAAAATGCCTATTCTAACTGAGGAAAAAGATAGGACACCCTCACATGTATTCCCTCTTAAATTGGCTCAGATCTCACACAGGTATATCACACCAGGTGCACATAATTAGTAGATCGTTACTCTGCATGTTGAATGAGGCTTGCCCTATTTAAACCTCAGACATTTAGTTTGGTGTGCTCCTGACTGTTGAAGTGAGAGTGAGCACCATGGTGAGAGCAAAAGAGCTGTCAGAGGACTTCAGAAAAAAGATTGTAGCAGCCTATGAGTCTGGGAAGGGATTTAAAAAGATCTCCAAAGATTTTGAAATCAGCCATTCCACTGTCCGGAAGATAGTCTACAAGTGGAGGGCTTTCAAAACAACTGCCAACATGCCCAGGACTGGTCGCCCCAGCAAGTTCACCCCAAGAGCAGACCGCAAGATGCTAAAAAGAGGTCTCCAAAAACCCTAAAGTGTCATCTCGAGAACTACAGCAGGCTCTGGCTACTGTTGATGTAGAAGTACATGCCTCTACAATCAGAAAGAGACTGTACAAGTTTAACTTGCATGGGAGGTGTGCAAGGAGGAAACCTTTGCTTTCCAAGAGAAACATCGAGGCCAGACTGACATTTGCCAGAGATAAAGTTGACAAAGACCAGGACTTCTGGAATAATGTTCTTTGGACAGATGAGTCCAAAATTGAATTATTTGGACACAACAGCAGAGGACATGTTTGGCGTAAACCAAACACAGCATTCCAAGAAAAGAACCTCATACCAACTGTGAAGCATGGAGGTGGAAGTGTCATGGTTTGGGGCTGCTTTGCTGCAGCAGGACCTGGTCAGCTCACCATCATAGAATCCACGATGAATTCTACTGTGTATCAGAAGGTGCTTGAAGAACATGTGAGACCATCAGTTAGAAAAATTAAAGCTGAAGCGGAACTGGACCATGCAACATGACAATGACCCAAAACATACTAGTAAATCAACCAAAGATTGGCTGAAAAAGAAGAAATGGAGAGTCCTGGAATGGCCAAGTCAAAGTCCAGATTTGAATCCCATTGAGATGCTGTGGGGTGACTTGAAAAGGGCTGTACGTGCAAGAAACCCCTCAAACATCTCACAGCTGAAAAAGTTCTGCATTGAGGAGTGGGGTAAAATTTCCTCAGACCGATGTCGAAGACTGGTAGATGGCTACAAGAACCGTCTCACTGCAGTTATTTCAGCCAAAGGAGGTAACACTCGCTATTAGGGGCAAGGGTGTCCTATCTTTTTCCTCAGTTAGAATAGGCATTTTTGTAGAATGACATTTACAGAAGATCTTGAAAAGACTTTTCTTCAGTTTTCTTTGTTTAGTCGGATTACTTTAATCTCTCTGTATTGTTGAAACGGAGATGAAATAACCATTTATTAAAAATGTTACAAAAACCACATGCTTTCAAAGGGTGTCCTAATTTTTTCACATGACTGTAGGTCATCATACAAAGCCAGATCGTAAAGTGTAAGTGCATAATATGTAATCCCTCCCATCCCCCCAAATTCTTGTGTAGAAGGACATCCCCATAATATGTGTACATCATTTACACCAATTTCATCACATTTTTACATTTAAATTCTTTGCTCTTAGAGAATTTCATCAATTTTGCAGGTGTATAATAAAGACGATGTATCACGTAAGACTGTATTAGTCTATGGGCCAGGGTTAAAGAAATGTTTCTGATCGCCTGATAAATGCATTGCCAATCTTACACCGCCAACTGCACCCCAGCACCTTTCCTAATTTTCCCTTTAATATACAAACTAGATCTTATCCTTTTCTGGATCACTAACATGTTATATATTTGTGATATTTTTTTTTTCCCCGTAGATCGTAGATATCTTTATTAAAGGTTCTGGTAGTTTGTCTATAACCTGTCTTTCTCCTAAGCAGGATCTGCAGGCATGTTTGAGTTGTATATAATGGAAAAAATCTTTATCTGAGCAACCAAATCTTTCCTTCAGTTCTGGAAATCGATTGCTTGATTATTTTGGAGGATCTGACCTAACCTCATATATTCCATATCTAATCCAGGGGTACTTTCAATGTTTTTATATTAATTGGTGAATTCCATAAAATGTAATTAAGCATGGGGAGTAAGCACATCTTAATCAGGAGAGTCTTCCTGCCATAGAAAGGGAAGTTTTCCAAATCAAGATTTTTCTTATTCTAGTTAGAAGGGGTTGTACATTTAATTTATTATAATCCTTTGGATTATTGTTTAATTTATTCCCTAAATATTTTACCCATTCTTACTCCTTTTAATCTCCAATTCTCCGGGATTAAATCCCCAAAGGGTCTAAGGGAAGACAGGCAGATTTTTCCAATTTTTCTTCAGCCCAGCCAGAAATTTTCTCTTCCATGATTCCCATATTTATATCCTATTATATTCTTATCTAGGCGTATCAGAAGGTGCTTGAAGAACATGTGAGACCATCAGTTAGAAAATTAAAGCTGAAGCGGAACTGGACCATGCAACATGACAATGACCCAAAACATACTAGTAAATCAACCAAAGATTGGCTGAAAAAGAAGAAATGGAGAGTCCTGGAATGGCCAAGTCAAAGTCCAGATTTGAATCCCATTGAGATGCTGTGGGGTGACTTGAAAAGGGCTGTACGTGCAAGAAACCCCTCAAACATCTCACAGCTGAAAAAGTTCTGCATTGAGGAGTGGGGTAAAATTTCCTCAGACCGATGTCGAAGACTGGTAGATGGCTACAAGAACCGTCTCACTGCAGTTATTTCAGCCAAAGGAGGTAACACTCGCTATTAGGGGCAAGGGTGTCCTATCTTTTTCCTCAGTTAGAATAGGCATTTTTGTAGAATGACATTTACAGAAGATCTTGAAAAGACTTTTCTTCAGTTTTCTTTGTTTAGTCGGATTACTTTAATCTCTCTGTATTGTTGAAACGGAGATGAAATAACCATTTATTAAAAATGTTACAAAAAACCACATGCTTTCAAAGGGTGTCCTAATTTTTTCACATGACTGTAGGTCATCATACAAAGCCAGATCGTAAAGTGTAAGTGCATAATATGTAATCCCTCCCATCCCCCCCAAATTCTTGTGTAGAAGGACATCCCCATAATATGTGTACATCATTTACACCAATTTCATAACATTTTTTTACATTTAAATTATTTGCTCTTATAGAATTTCATCAATTTTGCAGGTGTATAATAAAGACGATGTATCACGTAAGACTGTATTAGTCTATGGGCCAGGTTTAAAGAAATGTTTCTGATCGCCTGATAAGTGCATTGCCAATCTTACACCCCCAACTGCACCCCAGCAACTTTCTAATTTTCCCCTTTAATATACGAACTAGATCTTATCCTTTTCTGGATCACTAACATGTTATATATTTGTGATATTTTTTTCCTTTTCCGTAGATGTAGATATCTTTTTTAAAGGTGCTGGTAGTTTGTCTATAACCTGTCTTTCTCCTAAGCAGGATCTGCAGGCATGTTTGAGTTGTATATAATGGAAAAAATCTTTATCTGAGCAACCAAATCTTTCCTTCAGTTCTTGGAAACCGATTGCTTGATTATTTTGGAGGATCTGACCTAACCTATATATTCCATATCTAATCCAGGGGCTACTTTCAATGTTTTTATATTAATTAGTGAATTTCATAAAATGTAATTAAGCATGGGGAGTAAGCACATCTTAATCAGGGAGAGTCTTCCTGCCATAGAAAGGGGAAGTTTTTTCCAAATCAAGATTTTTTCTTATTCTAGTTAGAAGGGGTTGTACATTTAATTTATTATAATCCTTTGGATTATTGTTTAACTTATTCCCTAAATATTTTACCCATTCTTACTCCTTTTTAATCTCCAATTCTCCGGGGATTAAATCCCCCAAAGGGTCTAAGGGAAGACAGGCAGATTTTTCCAATTTTTTCTTCAGCCCAGCCAGAAATTTTCTCTTCATGATTCCCATATTTATATCCTATTATATTCTTATCTAGGCGTATCCATGCAGATAGGGGTTCTATAGCAATAGCAAAGAGAAGGGAAGACAGGGACCAGAGGATGAGTTTAATGGGAAGATGCAGCTCCTTGATGTAAGGAACACCATCCTACAATATTTAGAAGTGTCTAAGGATTTCAGGAAAGACAATAACCTTTAGTTCAGTTTGGAGGTTATAAAGGAAGGAAACTTTCCAAGATGGAAAGGACCCACCATAGAGTCCTGCTACTCCATTCAGAACATACCTTGTCTGGGGGGTATAAAAGCTCATTCCACCAGGGCTATGGCCTCTTCCTGGGCAGAAAGAGCTGGTGTCTCATTGGACCAGATTTGTAGGGAGGCTACCTATACAGTGATGTCATTGTACCTGCTGGGCTGAGAGGGAGAGCGCACAGACCAGAGATAATCCCCCGGCCTGTGCGCTCTCCTCAGCAGGAGAGATGATGTCATCACATCTGCTGCTGGGAAGAGCATGATGTGCTCGGTATTACTTTATTAATTTTATTCAAAGTATAAGCAGTATAAGGAGCTTCACTACTGTAAGGGGTACTAAGGGACAGTACTACTGTAGAAGGGGACATAGCTACTGTGTGGGGCCACTAAGGAGAAGCATTATTGTAATAGGCATAACTACTGTGTGGGGGCACTAAGGGAGTATAACTACTGTTTGGAGACATCAAGGGGGCATTCTCCTGAGGCCACTAAATGGGAATTCTACTGTGAAAGGGACTCTTAGGGGAGATAACTATGGTGTGTGGAACTAAGGGGGGATTCAACGCTTCTTCGCTAGGAAATGTTTTATTTATATGTATTTAAAATGACTGATTGGGTGGAGGTTGCAGGGAAGTTACTCAAGGTGGGGGCCAACCTGGCCTAGTTATGCCCCTCGGTCTACTATTAGATTGTGATCTTTTTGGCCACCACTGTTTGTCAGTTAATTATTTTGTGCCATACCTTTCTGTGGATTTTTTATACTGAAATAGAATATTTTGGTATATTATTCATCAATAATAAAATGTCTTTTGTTCTTGGCAGATGACTGTACCAGGAACTTAGAGAAACATCTGGTATCTTCAGATTTTGAAGTGGATGATCGTGGTATCATACAAGATATATACGAAGAGCATGCCAATATCCAAGATATATCTTCATCCAATCACAGCAACAATGTATTATTTGATCCTTTTAAACAGGTCCAATCTTCTGATTCATCACAGACTGTAACACAGAATAAAAGTCATAGAAGAGGTGCTAAACATCAAACAGCTCACGTAAGAGGGAAGACATTTTCATGTTCAGAATGTGGAAAATGTTTTGGATTTAAATCTCAGATTGTTATACATCAGAGAAATCACACTGGGGAGAAGCCATTTTCTTGTTCAGAATGTGGGAAATGTTTTAAGCAGAAATCATCTCTTATTATACATCAGAGAAATCACACAGGAGAGAAGCCATTTTCATGTTCAGAATGCGGTGAATGTTTTAAGCAGAAATCAGCTCTTATTATACATCAGAGAAATCACACAGGAGAGAAGCCATTTTCATGTTCAGAATGTGGGAAATGTTTTAACAATAATTCAGCTCTTGTTATACATCAGAGAAATCACACAGGAGAGAAGCCGTTTTCATGTTCAGAATGTGAGAAATGTTTTCAGTACAAATCAGCTCTTGTCATACATCAGAGAAGTCACACAGGAGAGAAGCCATTTTCATGTTCAGAATGTGAGAAATGTTTTCAGTACAAATCAGTTCTTGATTCCCATAAAAGAATTCACACAGGAGAGAAGCGATTTTCATGTTCGAAATGTGGGAAATGTTTTAATCAGCAATCAATTCTTGATAGACATCAGATAAGTCACACAGGAGAGAAGCCATTTTCATGTTCAGAATGTGAGAAATGTTTTCGCTACAGATCAGCTCTTGATTACCATAAGAGTATTCACAAAGGAGAGAAGCGATTTTCATGTTTGGAATGTGGGAAATGTTTTAACCTGAAATCAGTTCTTGTTGTACATCAGAGAATTCACACAGGAGAGAAGCCATATCCATGTTCAGAATGTGGGAAATGTTTTAACAATAATTCAGCGCTTGTTGTACATAAGAGAAATCACACAGGAGAGAAGCCATTTTCATGTTCAGAATGTGGGAAATGTTTTAACAATAATTCAGTTCTTGTTACACATCAGAGAGTTCACACAGGAGAGAAGCCATATTCATGTTCAGAATGTGGGAAATGTTTTAAGCAGAAATCAGCTCTTGTTATACATCAGAGAATTCATACAGGAGAGAAGCCATTTTCATGCTCAGAATGTGGGAAATGTTTTAAGCAGAAATCAGCTCTTTTTACACATAAAATATCTCACAGAGAAGAGAGGCCATTTTCATGTTCAGACTGTGGGAAATGTTTTAAGCATAAATCAGTTCTTGTTAAACATCAAAAAACTCACAGAGAGAAGCCATCTCCATGCTTAGCCCGGTAGTGACCTCCCTTATGTGTTTTTATGGTAGTCAGTGTCGCTAACTGGCTTTATTCCGTCAGATATTCCTTTTTACAAGGAGATAAAACAGAACCTTGATTTGAGTTACCAGAGGTGGCCGAGGGCTTGGAGTGATGATTGGGACCACTGTGAGAGCTCCCCAAACACGTTTTGTATCCTGTATTGAATGAATACGGGTCATCAAAGAGACAGATCCAGTTAAAAGTGAAAGTTTATACTGTATATATATCCCCTCTAAACAAAAATGTTTAGTGAGAGGAAATAAAAAAAAACATAGGACCTGATATAAAAAAGATAACTATCTACCTATTCCAGGCCCGGTCTGTTCTACCTTTTATAAGTGAAATTAAAAAAACGTCAAATATGAGCTTGTCAAGAAACCGTCAGCTCTCACTGGGTTTCATCAGTAATGTGCAAGTTCTCCCACAAAGTGACCCAGGTGAGGATTGCCTCATTACATAGAAGCCATTACTCGCCCTCCTAAAGGAACATCATCTTAGTCTGTACACCCTGACCAAAATGTACCTGTAGATAAACCCAACAAGTGGGGTCCCCGCCACCCCTGTATTTGTAGAAGTCATGTGCTTCACTCATCTCACATGAATTTACCAGTGAGGATGTTCCACCAGCTCTGGATTGTTTAAGTTTTATAATTGAAGACTTGATATAAAATATTTTTCTTGGATATATAGAATTTTTGATCATTTTGATTCCTATGACTATTTTCATTCCTATTATTATATGGTGATAATGAGATTTTATGCTTTATTTGGAGGATCTAAAATATTCCGGCTGTTCCATGAGCTCATTGGGCGCAGTTACAGTTTTGTGGGGAGTAGTGATCCTTTACTGTTTCTATAAATGGTTTTGGACGCTGCCCCTTAATATATTCTGTAGGTGGTTGCTTGTTTTGGGCACATAGTGGTTTCTACCTTGCCAGGCAGAGGCCGTTATGGTGCCGAAGCATCACTTGTCACATTTGGATGCTCCAGTTACAGTGATGCGGAAATGTCCTATAGACCAAAATATATTTTAAAAGTATCAAAATATATAATAAAATACAAGTGAGAATAAAATATAAAAAATGTCTGCATATTTTTTTCACATGAAACAAAAAAAAAACTATCAATATGATCAAAACAGGGAACCAATTTTAACTATTTATTTTGGTGTCAATCTGCATATCTAAAGAATAAGGAGCTTGAGTTTGAATTAAAAAGAAAATAAATCTCTGAGAAACATTAATAAAAAGCCCCATGCGTCATGTAAAAAAAATTAGCAAAAATTGGGTAGGCAGCACAATAAATAAAAATTAAAGGTGTTCTCCGGGGTGAGAGCTGAATCCGGGCATATCACCTTTTTCACCCAGGCAGCCCCTCTGTGATGAGCATCAGAGCATTTCATGTTTTGCTTTTTGCTTTTTTTTACATTTTTACAGGATAGGGCAGCGCTAAAGCCTGCCCATTAGTGCCGGTGATGTCACCTGCAAAGCTGCTAGACAGAAGCCTCCGCCTAGCAGAAACCCCATAACGTTACCGGATCTGCAGAAAAAGACCTTGTCCTGTGCGATAAATTTCAGATGCTCCCCTCAGAGGGGCTGCCTGGATGAAGAAGGGGATATGTCTGTTCAGCTCTGAACCCAGACAACCCTTTTAAAATTGGTCCATTAAACCACCATATGCTCTAAATGAATGTGTATGTCATTAAAGCGGTTTTCTCTTCTTGGGTGTGTTCCCGAACTAGAATACCCGAAGTTTATGTCTTCCTTCAAATTGACCTCTTGGTATCTAGTTGAGGACTTGAAAGAGAACTTAGGGAAACTGAAGGTGTGAATGTCAATGTAGGGGAGGCCCTAAATACGGGGGATCGCGGAGGTGGATAAGTGGATTAGTGATGTGAGAATCGACTGAGACCCAGGATTTGATGTTACTGATTAGGTGGGTGCAGGAGGGGGGAGGGTGGATCACTAGGGTGATTTGTATTAGTGGGTGAAAATGATAAAAGTTTTCTCTCATTTGCCAACTCAAGACTTTACTGCATGTTTTAAAATGCATGAAACTTTGTCTGGCTATTGTACATCCTTTGTTTCTCTAATGTGTACTCATCTCACTATGACAATATGTACGATTGTTTAATTTGTAATACTTCTTGGCAACTGAGAATTTCAATAAAGAGATATATATAAAAAAAAAAAAAAAGCGGTTTTCTTGAGGGCTTATTATCACATTGGATGAGATTGAGGGGTCTGATACCTGGCACTGCAGTAGCGCTGCAACTCTGTGTCCCCCAGACTCAGTTGAAGTGTCACCATGTGTTGCTGCTCTCCAAAAGGGATGGTAAGATTCACCCCAATGGGAATTAAGTCCATAGAGTCTGGGTCTGCAGTAAACCAGTGCGCTTCTTTACTGGAGAAATCCAGTTCCAAAAAAATACAGGCAAGGCATAGAGCTGTCTTCTCCAGTCTCCTCCCTGACAGAAGGGTTTGAGGGTTTGCTGAGGAAAGACCTGAGCTAGCTCTCCATCTCTCTCTCAGAAGGCTTGTACCCTGGCTGATGGCTGGAGACCCAGGGTCTGTGGCAGAGTATCCCGTCTCAGCGTATTCTTCTAGTCACTCATGCAGTCTGGCAGAGTATCCCGTCTTCTTCTGGTCACTCATGCAGTCTGGCAGAGTATCCCGTCTTCTTCTGGTCACTCATGCAGTCTGGCAGAGTATCCCCCTCCAAGCATCGTTCCCTAACTGCAGAACACTAGGGGCTCTGATTGCTGTCCTTAATACCTACATGATTGCCCCATGATTGATCCATTCAGGAGTATCGCTTTGCACAGAACTGCTATTTTTAAACAGCTTGTAAAAGAGCGGGATCTTAACATAGGGGCCACTCAATATGGTGGATTTGGTGATCTCTGTAATGGGGACACCCCTTTGCTCGGTTTTCCTTCCTTTGAGGGATATCTGGCTTTCACTGTGTTGTAGACCCAATACTGCGGCTCCACATTTATTTTGCATTTTATTATTTTTGAACATATTGGTGAACAAGTTTTGATAGTTGTTCTGTTTTATTTATGAATGTTTTACATATATGCATATGAGTATTTAAATGATTGAGCAATACAGAAAACAGGCCATAATAACAAGGAAACGTTATAAGGGCATTTTTAGCAATGAGATAAAAAATGAGAGGATGTGATGTGGTGATAAATACCGCCCATACCCGAAAGTATAACTGAAACGCCCCAGACGAAGCAGGAGCGAAACCCGGGTCGGGCCTTATCCTATGTTCCTTGAGAGGTTCACGATTACGATTTTGAGTGAGAAGCATACCCACTACCGCTCGTTGGTTCAGAATTGAAGAAGCTGCGAAGGAGGAAGGATAAGGAGGAGATTGGAGGAAGCAGCAGAAAAAGAACCAGTGATTTTTTTTGTGTAAGGCTACTTTCACACTAGCGTTTTTGCTGTATCTGGCAGGGTTCTGCAAAAATGCTTTCGTTACTGATAATACAACCTTCTGCATCCGTTATGAACAGATCCAGTTGTATTATCTTTAACATAGCCAAGGCAAATCCGTCATTAACTCCATTGAAAGTCAATGGAGGACGGATCCATTTTCTATTGTGGCAGAGAAAAGTCCTTCCCCATTGACTTCCATTGGGGGTCATGCCGGATCAGTGGCATGCGTAGGGTGTTTGGCACCCGTGGCTGGTCCTTTCTCTGGCACCCCCCCCATACTTGACCACATACCTCTTACATCCAGGGACATCTTCTCTCATGTTGATCTTCTCTTTCCTCTTCTCCTCCGTTAGACCGCTATGGCAAATTCTTTCAGCCACATCTCGTCTCTACAGAGTTTGTAATACAGACACGTTAGATTTCTCAGTTTTTCCATCAACCTCCCCATCCTGGTGTCCTTGACAGTGTCATCCTGCTGCCACCCCCAATACTGTGCCCGTGGTGCTCTCCAATGTCCCAAGTACTATACTACTGAAGAAATAGTGACCGCAGTAGACATGATTGGGGTCATTTATCAAACTGGTGTAAAGTAGAGTTGGATTTCCAAAGTTACTGTCAAAAATGAAAGGTGGAATCTGATTGGTTGCTATTGGCAACTAAGCCAGTTCTAATTTACACCAGTTTGATAAATGACCCCAAATGTCCCTATAGTGTCTACAGAAATTATAATGTCCCCTAGAGTGCCCCCAGTAATAATAAACCCTATATTGTGCTCCAGGTAATAATCCCTGTATAGTGTCCCCAGAAAGAATAGAATTGCCCCTACAGTGCTTCCCCAATACGCCCCCCACGCTGCCCCCATATAGTAATTTCCCTCATATAGTAATTTCCCCCACACTGCCCCCATATAGTAATTTCCCCCACACTGCCCCCATATAGTAATTTCCCCCACACTGCCCCCATATAGTAATTTCCCCCACACTGACCCCATATAGTAATTTTCCCCACACTGCCCCCGTACAGTAATTTCCACCACACTGTCCCCATATAGTAATTTCCCCCACACTGCCCCATATAGTGATTTGCGCCCACATAGTAATCCCTCCCGTAATAATTTGCGCCCACATAGTAATCCCTTCCATAATATTTTGCCCCCACACATTATTACCACCATAATATTTCTCCCCCACATAGTAATTTGGACCCATACTGCAATTTCCTCCAGATGTACTGTCTCTTGACATGTCCTCCTGTGTGTGTCCCCCCCCCCCCATGCTACCCAAAGTTGGCACATAAAATAAAAAACTAAAAGCTAAATACTCGCCTAGACCAGACGCGCAATGGCAGGAGCGCACACTTACCTGTGCTGCATCCCGGCACAGGCGCGCACGATGACGTCAAACCTGCACGCCTACATTGGGATTTCACTACCGCATAGGCCTATGAGAATGGAACGGAATACTCCAAAATGCATTGACAATGAATGGGGACAAACCATTGACGGAACTCAATACCGCAAAGCTTAAACTTTAGTGTGAAAGTACCCTTACCCCTAAGCTTTGGACTTACTTCGGCTCCTCGAAGCCCATACAATCTAAGGCCTCCTGCACGCAAACGTGTGCTGCCTGTTGCCGTATTGAAGACCACATTTGCGGATCCGCACTACACCGGCACCGTGCCATATGCATTCTGCATCACGGATGCGGACCCATTAACTTGAATGGGTCCGCAAATCTGGAGATGCGGAATGGAACACTACGGAGTGTTTCCGTGGGGTTCTGTTCGGTACTTCCGTTCCGCAAAAAGATAGAACATTGCCTATCTTTCTGCGGATCACGGACCCATTCAAGTGAATGGGTCCGCGATCCGCTGCGGCTGCCCCATGGTCGGTGTTCGTGCATTGCTGCCCGCTGCGGCGGCCACGGGGCGCACACGTTTGTGTGCAGGAGGCCTTATAGTGTACGGAGATGAATCAGTATTATTCTGAAGTTTTGAACAAAGAGACTTTGGTTGAAGCATCTGAAACTTGCTTTGCTCAACAGTAATTTCTTCGTTTAGGAGCCAATGGCTCCTAGGTATTTTTTTGTTATCTGGAGCACTTTTTGTACAAAGTAAAAACTGTTTTCAAAATGAATCATTTGTGAAATAAATAAATTTTCACCTGTTGTAACAAACTTACCTGTCCGGGCTCCAGCGGTGCGACAGCGTCCTTAGTAAAAGGATGCAATGCTCTGTTTCTCCTGCAGCGGGCGTGTGCTGGGGGAGATTAGCGGTGGGCTGATTGCTCTGCTGCTCTATTACTGAGTACTAATGGAGAGCTGAGTCAATGGACCTATTGGGTTCAGATCCTGGGACTCGGCGCTCTATGTAAATCCCTTCCTGGCCATATATCAGTGCTAATGATAGTCTTTGACTCACTAGCTGTGTTCCTGGTTATTGTTCCTCTGCTTATTTGGATTGTTCATGCTTCTCGCCCCTGCTTGTCTTCTGACCGCTCTCTTTTACTTGTTTAGCACTGCTTAGTCCATCTGGTTCTGATCTCGGCTTCTCTTCTGACCACTCTTTGCCTTTCGTTTGGTACTGCATAGCCTGACTAGTTCTGACCCATTTACTTACTACCCTGTATTGTGTTTGCTGTCTTTGTCAGTCTGTCTCTGCACTTATATAACGTAGGGACTGTCAACCGGTTGCCGTCTAGCTATCTAGAGCTTGTACTGCAAGTAGGTAGGGAAAGCTGGCTGCGTACTAGACTTATCTTGGGGATGGACAATCAATATCAAAATCCCAGAGAACTTGTTTAATTCCTGCAAAAAAACATTGAATCAAAATACTCACGACATGTTTGTACATAGTGCCCCTTTACATGGCAATAGACTTGTAAGCCATTGGAATGTCTATTCAAACACTTCATTTCAGGCTATTTGAGTTTATCCATGTGCATGAGTTCTGGTGCTGGTGAAGGAGAAATCAGAGGTTTCTGAAAAGAAGGTGCCAAATGAAGAAGTCTTCTCACATGGGCTTCTTCCTTTGCACTTTTCTGGAACTCAAGATCAATATAGGTAACAAGAGAAAGTGAACCCTCTGTCACTGCAATTTAGAAAATGTCCCAAACTAGGGCACTGCACCTGTCTTGTCTGTGCCATTCAAATTGGTTAATTGTCCTCCCCTGTGACAAGGAAAGTTGGCCAGTCTAAGAATCAAAGACTGGATTCTCCACCAGGCATAGCCTGTGGAACTCTTTTATTAACTGTTGGCTGAGGGCTCTACTCCCTCTCCCCCCCCCTACACACTAATTTCAGTGCAACCAATTAGAAACATTTATTAAAGTAACCAATCAGCAGTATAATGGAAAAACACATCTAGACTAAGGATAAGTGAACCAGTAAGGACTGAACCCAGTTAGGTCAAACTTTGCTATTTTTCGAAAGGCAGACAAAGCTATATCTTGGTTTGTTTCAGACAAAAGCCACTAAAATAGCGTGTAGCACCAATTTAATTCACATGTTGGGGGTAAAAAGCACTAGGGAGGACCCTAAAAGGGAAGTGGGGGGGTGGGCTTGCCCTTATTGTCTCCGAGGCTGACAGACAGCCTGGATGAGCCAATTAATCTTGCAGCAGGCAGGGAGGTGCCCGAGAAGAAAGCCATTCTGTGCTGGGGTGTGAATAAGGTACTTAAATTGTACAATGTCTGCCAGAAAAATCTCAGGGAGTTCAGGAGAATCAGAAATCAATCAAGCTTGTATTGTATTGCCAGGGAGAGTGAAGGGAAAGGCTAAAATTACAAAGAAAGAAATGTGTGTTGTGTACAATAGAGGGAAGCAGGGAAGCTGACAGACAGGAAGAGAGAAGACAGGAACTGTGGGTGACTGTGCCCGCTAATCATCCATTAATATTCATTTACTCGTTGAATTTAATTAAACCAGCATATAGGTGATAAACACCAATACACAGGCCAGCACACAAAAGTATCTGTGAGGAATAACGAATTTAGGCCTAAATCCGTTTTCCTTGATTTCTGTTCACACATTTCCAATCAATTTATTTTTTTGGAAGTTGTTGATTATGTATATTCAAACTATCAGCATATATACTGTACGTGATTACTACACCAATAGACAAGGTAGCAGACAAAAATATCTGGGAGTGATAACAAATGTAGGTCTAAATTTGTTTCCGTTTATTTTAGTCTTCATACGTTTTTTGTTTTTTTTTTGGCGGGGGGGGGGGGGTCGTTGATTATATTCAATATAGCAGCATATTTACATGATTGCTACACCAATAGACGGAAGTAATACAAAACATTATCTGAGAGGCCCAAAAATGTCCATCTGTGTAAGGGTTCCAGACGAAAGACCCAGTACCAGAATATGGGTACTAACAGCACCAACTATCTGGTCAGAAGTAGTGGTGGTGGTAGTAGTAGTAGACCGCAGTTGTCCCTGCTGGCTTCAGAAAGGCGCAACATTATAGTTAGGGATGAGCGAATCGACTTCGGATGAAACATGCAGTTCTGTCTGTTCGCCCATGGACTAACTTGGCATGGGGAACAGGCATCTGCTAGTCTGATTCTATGACTTTGTGGAGAGGGCTCCTGGGTTCCCCGGAGGGAGGACATCTAGTCTATATATGCAGCTCTGCCTGTGACCGCCATGCATCCGTTCCGCATGGGGTCTAGGCATCTGTCTTGTTTTCTGGTTCCTGATATGTCCTATCTGAACAGTGTCATGTGATTATGTTTGGGTTCCTGTTTGTGTACCTGGGTTCCAGTCTGTCTCATGTTTCTGGACCATTGATGGATGCACCAGCATTAGTCTCTGCAGGTAAGTGGCCAAGTGCGCCGGGAGCATCCTGGAGGTGCGACCAGTAAGCCCTCGGCTAAGTTCATCTCCACCATCTGGGGCTCTGTGAAGAATGGGTCTCACTGAATCTTGGAGCCCTCTGGGTTAGGCCCCAAGTCAAACCGGTGCACTTGGTCCAGTGGTATTACCTGACACTTTACCCTTACCTGCTGGTCCAGCTTCCTGTATTGTCTGGATCTCTGTTAATAAAGTATTTGTTTTGGTTGGTGACCTTAGTGTCTGATTCCTTGCCTTGTATGCCTGAGAGATGTTCTAGGGGGTCTGTATGACCCTCTCTAAAACATGGCACCATCACAGAAATAAGCCCTGGCCCTTCAAACACAAATATAGGTACCAGAAGTCTATTTCAGCACATGAGGCGGCATTACCAGATCCTTTGGGAAAATAGAACATGCCAGCATTCCTAAGCAGAACAAGTCTGTCCTCCTTCTCCTGGTCCTCTTTGTGGCAGCCAACCTGCATCCCCAAGCAATATGGAATCTTTGTCATCTTCATCACCATTAGCGTCTTGTTATCCTGCTAACACTCCTCCTCCTCAGATTCATCATGAGATATCTATTTTGGAAAGTTTGGGCATGAAAAGACGTTTCTCCACCAGCAATAGCTTGTCTACAAGGTGAACCCCACCATGGCCACGTTGCAGTCACTGCAGTGCTCACATGGCAGAGAATGCGGGCCGCTCCTTGGGATTGTTTCTGTGGCCCAAGCTGCACTCTGAAGTGGAGACCTGGAGCAGCGGTTATGGGCAGGGACAGTACATTTCTTTCACAGCCCACTGGGTCTATGCGTTTTGTGGCAGTTGAGAGGCAGCACCCCAGCCACATGGCCACTATATGATGGGGCTGGCTCCCACAGCAGGCAGTTATTTGCCACCTCCTTCTTCATGGACATGGTCCCGTCTCCAACAGCAGCGGGGCCCTGCGTTACACACTCTACTTATCCTTCCAATCACATGTGTCCGGTCTGGAGTTGCCTCGTCATGTTGAAGCTGATCGGCTTAGGAGAGAGAAGCTATACTGCCGAGCAGTCGCTCAAGTGCATCAAGCAGCAAACATCCCGCTGGCTGTTACCCCGCCGACTCCAACTGGGCAAGGTGGTCAGCGACAATGGGCACAGCACCCTGGCTGCCCTGAACCTGGGGGAAATAACACTCGCTCTCTGCACGGCCTTATAAATAAATGCACTGGCTTGTACAAGATGCCGGCAATGTCCTGGAGAGTGTCCCTCTTTCCAGCCCCTCAAGGTGGTGAAGAACGCTCTCCTGGACTAGCAGCATCAGAATTGGGTGCAGCTACATCGCTAACTCTGCCATGTTCCAACTCCCTGGAATCCAGCATTGCACATGT
Organism: Bufotes viridis; assembly: GCA_033119425.1. NCBI lineage: Eukaryota > Metazoa > Chordata > Amphibia > Anura > Bufonidae > Bufotes > Bufotes viridis. Next base: position 290,616,511 of record CM065594.1, read on the forward strand.
TCAAGTGTCTATACAAGCAGCGGGACCGGGAACGATTCGGTCACGCCCCAGACTGCCTCCGCTAGGAACATGTGTATCTTCCAGGTTGGGCGCTGGCAGCTCATACCGATCATGCTGCAGATTTCCCTCACCCCCCTCATATGTGTTTTTAAAGAGATGCTGATGCTCTTGTCAAAGGTGGCCCTACAGCTATTGGGGTCAATGAGAAACTCCCATGAGGGAGGAGGAGGAGTTGCTGCCACTTGAGGAGGAGGAAGAGGATGATGATGCTTAGTGATGGGCGCGAATATTCGAATCGCGTATTTTAATTGCAAATATCGCCACTTTAAGAATTCGCAAATATTTAGAATAGTGTGATATATATTTTTCATTTTCGAAAATTCTATATTTTTTTTCATCTGAACCCATGTTCCCTTCCTGGTTCTTGGTTGTGGGCCAATGAGAAGACTACAATGTCTTTGTCTGAGCCTCCCAGCAGCCACTGTGTGCAGTATTTTGCAAATCTGAGAGTTAGTTAGTTAGTATATATATATATATAATACAGATAGTTAGTGGGAGATAGTCAGTGCAGGTTAGATAGTGATATAGTGTAGCTGATAGGTTCCAGTGCAGGGTGTTAGGTAGTGTGATATTCGCATCATTAGTACCGATTTTGCAATCGCGAATATATCGGAGCACTCTATCTGCATATAAAGCTACTGTAATGTTCTGCCGTGCCAACCATTTTTCCAGTCTCAGGAAACTTCTCGCAGCTTGAAAAATGTAGCAAGTGACCCATGCCTGTATTGCCATTGGGCGCGCTGGCCAGATAATGTCATCGGTGACATGGAGCAGTCTGATTACTGGATAGCCATGCTTTTAGAATGGGGGAATGTTTTCCTCTTGCAGAAAGTTAGGTGGAATTGTCTTATTATTAGGAAACACTGTGTATACAACCTATGGCGATCAGACGCCCGCCACCAGCATGTCTGAAAGGGGGACCCCTTCCCACCCGCAGAGTCACCCGCCTCCCGCCACCATAAGAAGCAGAAGCCGCAGTAGCTATTTCAGTCTTCTGAACATTATGGAGCAGTTTTTCCATAAGCTACACCCGCATGATGCCACTGCTGTCTGTCTTTACTTTCTGTCATGTCACTAATGCCACTGTCCCACCATCACATTCTGTAGGGCTGCTCCTGCTGCCGCCTCAATTATGCAACTGCTGTGACCTGCTGACCATCATCTTCCGTAAGGCTGCTGCTGCCTCCATTATGCTGCGGCCTTTCTGCCAACATGTACTGTATGGCTGCTGCTTCATCTGCCTGAGCTGCTGCTCCTCACTACTACTGTCCTACTGTCACCACCATTAACACAAGGCATCTGCCGCCACTGTCACTACTACCCCCACCACTACTACTACTACCACCACCATTAACACAAAGCATCTGCCGCCACGGTCACTACTACCCCCACCACTACTGTCACCACCACTAACACAAGGCATCTGCTGCTAGTATCACTACCACCCCCACCACCACTACTACTACCCCCACCACCATTAACACAAAGCATCGTCCGCCACTGTCACTACTACCCTCACCACTACTACTGTCACCACCATTAACACAAAACATCTGTCGCCAATGTCACTACTACCCCCACCACCACTACTACTACCTCCACCACCATTAACACAAAGCATCGGCCGCCACTGTCACTACTACCCTCACCACTACTACTACCACCACCATTAACACAAAGCATCTGCCGCCACGGTCACTACTACCCCCACCACTACTACTACTACCACTATTAACACAAAGCATCTGTCGCCAATGTCACTACTACCCCCACCACCACTACTACTACCCCCACCACCATTAACACAAAGCATCGTCCGCCACTGTCACTACTACCCTCACCACTACTACTGTCACCACCATTAACACAAAACATCTGCTGCCACTGTCACTACTACCCCCACCACTACTACTACTACCACTATTAACACAAAGCATCTGTCGCCAATGTCACTACTACCCCCACCACCACTACTACTATCCCCACCACCATTAACACAAAGCATCGGCCGCCACTGTCACTACTACCCTCACCACTACTACTGTCACCACCATTAACACAAAACATCTGCTGCCACTGTCACTACTACCCCCACCACCACTACTACTACCCCCACCACCATTAACACAAAGCATCTGCCACCACTATCACTACTACTACTACCGCCATCATTAACACAAAGCATCTACTGCCACTATCACTACTACCCCCACCACTACTACTACTACTATTAACACAAAGCATCTGCCACCACTATCACTACTACCCCCACCACTACTACTGTCACCACCATTAGCACAAAGTATCTGCCACCACTATCACTACTACCCCCACCACTACTACCACCATTAGCACAAAGCATCTGCCACCACTATCACTTTTACCACCACCACCATTAACACAAAGCATCTGTCGCCACTGTCACTACTACCCCCACCACTACTACTACTCCCCATAGACAGCCTTGTATGCTCCATGCTGTACCGCTCCTGCTGCTGCCCCTTTATCAGTACCGTCCCCTCTCCACATCCACACCGCTGCTGCCCCTTTATCAGTACCGCCCCCTTCCCACATCCACACCGCACCGCTGCTGCCCTTTATCAGTACCGCCCCCTTCCCACATCCACACCGCACTGCTGCTGCCCCTTTATCAGTACTGCCCCCTTCCCACATCCACACCGCACTGCTGCTGCCCCTTTATCAGTACCGCCCCATTCCCACATGCACACCGCACTGCTGCTGCCCCTTTATCAGTACCGCCTCCTCTCCACATGCACACCGCACTGCTGCTGCCCCTTTATCAGTACCGCCCCCTTCCCACATCCACACCGCACTGCTGCTGCCCCTTTATCAGTACCGCCCCCTCTCCACATCCACACCGCACTGCTGCTGCCCCTTTATCAGTACCGCCCCCTCTCCACTTCCACACCGCACTGCTGCTGCTGCTCCTGATTAGAAGGGAGAATTTTTTTAGGCTCGTTCACAACAGGCCTCTACTTCTCCTGTGTTTTTTACGTGCAGGCGGCATTCCCACCCTGTCCAGACATCATTTTTGGACACTTGGTCACCCAAGCCACTTTTTAATATTTTTTTCCCATAACACCGTGTGTTTAATCCTCTTCTGAGTCCGATAAGGGACAATTATTGGAAGCTTTGGAAAATGATAAAGCAGTACACATGTTCCAGCGCGGTGTGCTATTAACCCCTCTGTATGATAACGCGTTTCCCCACCGCTATGTGTGTCAGTGTTAGTCATTGGGTCCAGAGCTTGGGGGGGGAAGGAAAAAAATCATAACAAATAGATGAAAAGAGATAACAAGTTTTCCTACAAATGATGACCCAGGAGGCTAAAGGGAGTCAAATACCAACTTTTAGGGTAATTGGAGCAATGTCGGTTTGGCCTGAATCGATTTGTGTCCAAGCCAAACTTTTTCAAAAATTGAGCGAACTGGACCCGAAACGAATCTCCGCTGACTAAAACCTCATCTTTGAAGTTCGGCCAATGACGCAAGGCGGGGCTATCAAAGGGGGCGGGGCTGTCCCAGGAAGAGAACTTCTCTCCGATCCACTAATTGTAGGAATCGGATCGCTGGGGGCCCCTGCCAATCATAAGAACGGGGCCCATGTTTCCCCAATGCGCCATTGTAAATGGAGCAGCAGACAAACTCAAATCAACTAGCAGTGGCCTTGCTAGGGCTGGTGTCACCCGGTGCGGTAGAAAATGGTGTCACCCCCCCCCCCTCAACCCGTCGGCGATCTGTCTGCTTAGCCCCCCTCCCACGTCAGCTGTCTGTTTACTATCCAAACCCACATCCATGTTATCGCTTGGGTTCAAATTATAGCACCCCCAACAGGCCCCTCCCCCGCCCCAACCCCCGGCGATCTGTCTTCTGTCTGCTTAGCGCCCCCCCCCCCACATATTTGCATACATATTATATTCTGTGCTATCAGAATACAGCACCACATACCTTAGATCCAGTAACTTCTCTGATGCAGACCTTCTCTTTCCTCATCTTCTCCTTTCAGACCAGACTGCCATGATGATTTTTCACCCATCTCTCGTCTCTGTAGTTTGACAAAAGACATCTTAGGTTCCTACTTGTCCATCATCCTCCTACCTTATTAACAACTCACCTCCCACCTTCAATAATAAAAGTAATAATGTGCACTAATTCACAAGTGCTCCCGTTCTGTGTGCCAGTACAAAAAAATTCCCTCAGTGCCGCCAGTTGAGCGAATGTCCCCATAATGTGTGCAAGTATAAAATACCCCTATATAATGCCCCTAGTAAATGCCCACATAGTGCTCCTCTCCTCTTCCCCATAGTGTCCCCAGAATGTGCCAGTATTAAATGCCCCTTCTTAGTGCCCCCATAATGTGCCTATATAATATACCCCATAGTATTCTTCTCCCCTCCAACACCATAGTGTCCCCATAATGTGCCAGCAATGCCCCCAGTAGATTCCCCCATAGTGTCCCCCATGTGCCAGTAGATGCCCCCAAAGTGTCTCCCATGTGCCAGCCATGCCCCCATAGTGTCTGCCATGTGCCACTTATGCCCCCATAGTGTCCCTATGTGCCGGCAATGCCCCTATATTGTCCCCCATGTGGCAGCAATGCCCCCATAGTGTCCCCCATGTGACAGCCTTTGCCCCCATAGTGTCCCCCATGTGCCAGCAATAATGCCCCAAAGTGTCCCCTTTATGCCAGCAATCACCCCCCAGCGCAGCCCAGCCCAGAGCCTCACAGAAAAACAAAACAAAAAAAACACATACTTACCTCCATGGCAGCGATGCGATGCAGGCCTCTTCTGGCCTGTGTCCCGAGCAGTACGGCTCAGGCGGTGCGATGACGTCATCGCGCCGCCTGGGCCGGCCTCTGATAGGCTTCTGGCCTTGTGCCGGCAGCCTATCAGAGGAACAGGGAAGGGAGACGCCTCTCTCTTGCCCTATTGCAGTCTTCATCTGTATCGCGATACAGATGAATGTAGGGAGATGAGTGCTTCCATAATGCAAGTGCTTATCTCCTGGTGGTGTCACCCAAGGGCGTAGCTAGAAATGACTGGGCCCCATGGCAAATTTTTTTATGCCCCACGCCCCCACCCGGATCTCCCACCCCCACATACCTATCAGACCTCCCACCCCTTCCAGAGCTTCCACCCAAACACCCCTACAGGACCTCCCATTCCAACATCCCCACACCCCTCCCTAGATCCCCCATCAGTGTCATCCACACATCCCCCCATCAATGTCCTCAACACATACCCCCTATCAGTGTCCTGCACACATCCCCCCATCAGTGTCCTGCACACATCCCCCATCAGTGTCCTCCACATATCCCCCCATCAGTGTCCTCAACACATCCCCCATCAGTGCCCTGCACACATCCCCCCCCATCAGTGTCCCCAGGACTGTGACTGTGATGAGGGGACATCTTCTGTGTCTGGAGGAAAGAAGGTTTGTACACAAACATAGAAAAGGATTCTTCACTGTAAGAGCAGTGAGACTATGGAACTCTCTGCCTGAGGAGGTGGTGATGGTGAGTACAATAAAGGAATTCAAGAGGGGACTGGATGTATTTCTGGAGTGTAATAATATTACAGGCTATAGCTACTAGAGAGGGGTGGTTGATCCAGGGAGTTATTCTGACTGCCTGATTGGAGTCTGGAAGGATGTTTTTCCCCTTAATTGAGGAAAATTGGCTTCTGCCTCACAGTTTTTTTTGCCTTCCTCTGGATCAACTTGTAGGAAACAGGCCGAATTGGATGGACAAATGTCTTTTTTCAGTCTTATATACTATGTACTATATTACTATCAGTGTCCTGCACACATCCCCCATCAGTGTCCTCCACAGATCCCCCCCATCAGTGTCATCCACACATCCCCCCATCAGAGCTTCATATTAACCTGCTGTACTAATATTATGGCTAAAAACCTCAGTAATAACTTCCCATATATAAAACATTCATATATATATATATACATATATATATATATATATATATATAATAGGAAAAATGAGGAGCAGCACACTGTGACAACGGGTGCAAATCCAGTCCACGAACCACAACAGAGTCCTGTATTCGATAGATGCAAAGAAAAAGGACGGCAGCACTCCTTTCAAAAAATCCGTGTAGAGTTTATTAACCCAGTGACAGCAACGTTTCAACCGCACAATGCGGTCTTTGTCAAGCCATACTGTGCAATGCATTCAGTGCAGTTTATAAAGGCGGTGTTACATCAACAATTAATCGTGCAATTAAAATTCATAATTGATACAATAAAGTGCAAGTGCATTATACAATTCATATTCCTTTCTACAATCAAGTCTCAATACATGTCAGAGTTACAACAAAGTGATTATATTCATGTGTCATTATTAATGTAATAATGACACATGAATATAATCACTTTGTTGTAACCTTGACATGTATTGAGACTTGATTGTAGAAAGGAATATGAATTGTATAATGCACTTGCACTTTATTGTATCAATTATGAATTTTAATTGCACGATTAATTGTTGATGTAACACCGCCTTTATAAACTGCACTGAATGCATTGCACAGTATGGCTTGACAAAGACCGCATTGTGCGGTTGAAACGTTGCTGTCACTGGGTTAATAAACTCTACACGGATTTTTTGAAAGGAGTGCTGCCGTCCTTTTTCTTTGCATCTATATATATATATATATATATATATATCAGAAGTATAAATATATATTATCATACTTCTGATATACATGAATGCATAATTTAGCCTCTATTTCTAAAAGGTTTCCACCAGGATTTGAACTCACAACCTTTTAGATCAGAGGCAAGAATCCTAAACACTGAGCTATGGAGCTCAATGCTAAACTGTGCTAGAAAAACCTCATAGTAGTTTATCATATATTCCTCTACAGCAGAAGTATAATTAAATAAAAAAATAAATGTGCAATTAATATATATATATATATATATATATCTAGCAGGCTGAATTCAGCCTGCAATTGTGGGAGGGGCGTAGGGGACTTCTTAAGCCCCGCCGCCCAGCACATGGGGTGCGCATCCTCTCTCGCTTTGCATTTCAGGGTAGGAGGAGTCGCACCTTCGTTCTTCCAGGCACCATTCCGGCCATCCCAGCGATCCTGCATGCCAGAACTCGCTCCATCAAGGGTAAGTATCTCCCTCCGCCCCGGTCCCCACCGCTTACCCCCGCTCCAGCTGCGCGCACGGCACCCAGCCTCCACTCCTGCCGCTACCGGGAGAACCGCGCCCCAGCCTGTCATGCACTCCACAGTGGAACGCACCACATGACCTCTCCCGCCGCCGCTCGTCTCCTGGCGCGCTCACCCCAGGGCCTATGGCCTACATGAAAATAGGCCAAGTCGTAGTGCATTTCTTTAGGGGAATAAACAATTAAAAAGATGTTTAAAAAAAAAAAAAGAAAAGAAAACTTGGTAGAAATAAGTGGGATGAGACTGTGCACAAACTGCAAAGTAAGAGGTCTAACATACTCAGGGTTAGATGTCCGCAGCAGCTTGGTCTGCCGTTGGATTCCATACACCCGTGGCCGGCGCTGGGCTGTGGTGGTCATGTGACTGCTGGGCGTCGCATGATCACTGTAGCCCAGGGTGGCCGAGACCTTGTCACCCACATATTTCAAAAGAGTAATGGGGGTCCCTTGCTCCCTGTCACCTTTTCTCAACGCTTGGGCACCTCTTTAAGTACAGGTCAGTACGGTGCCCAGGGGAGAATTTTAAGGCACATGCCTCCCTGCACTTGGTGCTGGTGAGGCACGGATGGCACCGCCTGGCTCGGGAAACCCACCGAGTTAGCACAGGGGGTCCATCATACTGGGGTGTACATGTTTTGATGCATTCTCTGCCTACCTTCTGTTGCACACCTTTTTCTGCCTGCATCTGCCACCACCGCGCGTGGTGCGCAGCCTGTATCCGCAAGAGCTCCCACCTGACCGGTTGCAGCCCGCCGGGTTCGCATGGGGAGCGTACTGATGGTAGACAGAAGCAGGAAGGAGAAAACCCCAGTTAGGCACACCCAGAGACAGAAAGACCTGAGGTTGCCCGCATGGACCCGTCTTCCGGTATGTTTAGGTTTCCACTTATGGAAACATCCAAATTTTATAATTCATCTATTTACACTTTGGGGTTAATACCCAAAGGGGTGTCCCACTTCGAACAAGCCATTCCCTATTCATTGGATAAGGGACATGGTCAAATCAATGGGAGGCCTTACTGCCGGGACCCCCACCGATTACAAGAATAATTTTTTCTTGACCCCGCAGAAATGGAACGCTGTACTTATCTCACCTCGTACTGCTATCCCAGGCCTTCTAGCTCATCTCATTCTGTACCTAGTAAGAAGAATAAAATTAAATTAAATTAAAATAAATAAAAACCCTGCCTGTCTTGTCAACTGCTGTCAAACGTCTCCTTCCGCTAGGTACGCCCTGGCATCTACACATCACATGTCTCTCATCCTTTTTTACCTGGTCCCACTCAGGGGGGGCCCCCCCCCCCCCCCGCAACCCGCCTGAATTCCTTCGGTAGTCTTTCAAACTTGTTGCTACCAGGTACGCCCTGGTTTCCCTCCTTTCCTTTGTCCTGTCCTTATCCCTCTCGGTCACTTTCTCTTCGGGTCACGCAACCCATGTCTTCCCACGCTTGGTGCGCCCAAGCTTCACCCGTTTCTTAAGAGATCAGGTGCGCCCTAGTCTCCCTCCGGTTCACACGTAACATTCTTTGACCATCCCTCTGCCACCTGATCGGGTATGCCCCGGCCTCATGTCCCCCACAGCAATTATCCTCACCGGGCACGCTCTGGTCTGCTCTTGTCCATGTCCAAATATCTCCTAACCCAGTCATTCCCAGATTACCCAGGATCGCCCTGGTACATGTTCCTCAGTAAACTGTCGCTAGTCTTTCCGTCAGTCATAATGATTCATGGTCTCGCCTGTGCGCTATCAACCCGCACCATCCTGACATCCATCCTGCGTCTGGTCGCTTTCCAGTCACGGTTTCGTTAAGTCAACCTGCACGGTCTTGTTTTGTTTTTAGGTACTAAGCTACACTGCGGGCACTCGTAAGAATTTAGTCGTCTACCTCCAGGTAAGTAAAAAGTACGATTTCACATTTCGGCCTCTCGGCATCGCCAATCGTGGCAACGTGTACCGTTCCTTTTCAGGTGAAGTTCCTTTAGTCTTGACGCAAACAGCTCCGGTAAATTCAGGTAAGTTGACACGCCTCGCAGGGGGACTACCGTGTCCCCGGCTAGTTCAACACACTCGCTACGAGTACTCTCATCAGCAGCCCCCCCTCCCCAACCCGCCCAGAACGCAATTATCCCCTTCGGGACATCGACCCGCGGGCAGATTCTACCAGGTCCCATCATGTCCCTTTTTAATTTTTCAGCTCACCATGTCCCACATTTCCGACATCGAGGGCGCTGTGTCAACCATAGAGTCCGTGGTTTCGGAGCACGCAAGCGAAGCGTCTCATCCTACCGAACTTGGACCATCCCTAAGCTGATTGCCGAGCTGAACAAGCGAGGGATACGCCATTCGGCTACAGCCCGCAAGACCGAACTTTATCGCCTGTTGTTTCCGGAGCCGTCCACGGGGCCCACAGATCAAGTCCCAATGTCAACCATCCAGCTGTCCCTGACGCAACTCCACGCCACCATTAATAACCTGTCCAGTTCAATCTGCGATATCAATGTGTCGAAAGTAGGGACAACTCGCCTATCACATCCATCTATCCCACTCCGTGTCCTTCCACTTCCCGGCCCTTTTCCCCAGGTAGGGTTTCTGGGGTTCCCGAAATTGCTCCCTCCATTTTTGTTCCGGAGAATTTGCGCAAAGACATACTGGCAGGCAAGGACGTCAACTTAGCGGCGGTCCTCATTTCCACCCACGACACCGTGGAAAGCAGGACCATCGCACGCAGCAATGTGTCAGTGGTATTGAAGGCCAAAGACACACGCCTTAACAAAAAACTCTCCATTCTGGAGTTCGTGCTTGCGTTTAGCCTGTAGCCTGTAGCCTGTTTAGCCTCTCTCCTCCCACCCTCCTGTCCCTTCTTCATTACATCTCCTACAGGGTATACCCTCTTTATTTGCCTACCCTCATACTTGGCTAAAGGGCACACCACTAGCCACCTAGTTAGATCAGATATTAGGACTCGCTACCAAGCTTTGCGCTGTAGCCAGGACCACAAATATATATATATTTACAATTACTGAAAAAAAATATAGATATAAAATTATACTTCTGCTGTATAGGAATGCCTAATACTTGATAAACTACTATGAGGTTTTTTCTAGCAGAGTTTACCATTGAGCTCCATAGCTCAGTGGTTAGTGTTCTTGCCTCTGATATAAAAGTTTGTGAGTTCGAATCCTGGTGGCAACATTTCAGAAATAGAGGCTAAATTAGATTAAAATACATTGGGTGTCCCCGAGCATACTGACAATGCTTGGGAATACCCCCTTCATGTTCATAGCACTGACTCCATATATGGACAGAACCATATATGGAGTCAGAGCGGACTCCTAAGCCGGTATTCCCTGAACAGGGATAGCAGGCTTCTCTTCCACACAGGCAAGTTCAGTGGTGTCACCCAGTGCAGGCCTGCACCCACCGCAACGCCACTGTCAACTACAAAAAAAATCCTTTGCTAAAACTAAAAAATAACATAAGATAATAGTTTTAATCCTCCCCCCCCCCTCTGTGAAAATCCAGGTCTGCCCCCGACATAAGATATCCCTTACATCATTTCTAATAACTGATATGGATAAAAGGGACAGAGTTAGGGTCCTTTCACACTTGCGTTCTGAGGATCCGGCAGGCACTTCCGCCCTGCCGGATCCGTCAGAACGCAAGTCGCCTGAAAGCATTTGAAGACTGATCAGGATCCTGATCAGTCTTCGACTAGCTCAGGTTACTATGAGCAGCCAGGACGCTACTAGCGCCCTGGTTGCCATAGCAGGAGCGGGGAGCGGTGCATACATTCCGTGCGGCTCCCGGGCGCCTGAATGACGCCAGAGCGCTCATGCGCATGGGATCACGTGATCCATGCGATCACGTGATCCATGCACTGGGGCGCCCTGACGCCATCCTGGAGCGTCCCGGAGCCGCACGGAATGTGAGCATGCCGCTCCCCGCTCCTCGCTCTTACTATGGCAACCAGGACGCTAGTAGCGCCCTGGCTGCCATAGTAACCAGTCAGAAAAGCTAAATGTCGGATCCGGCAATGCGCCGAACGACGCTTAGCTTAAGGTCTGATCCGGATTAATGCCTTTCAATGGGCATTAATTCCGATCCGGCCTTGCGGCAGTGTTCCGGATTTTTGGACGGAATAAAAGCGCAGCATGCTGCGGTATTTGCTGCGTCCAAAAAACGTTCCGGTCCTGAACTGAAGTCATCCTGATGCATCCTGAACGGATTTCTCTCCATTCAGAATGCATGGGGATGATCCTGATCAGGATTTTTCCGGCATAGAGACCCGACGACGGATCTCTATGCCGGAAAAGAAGAACGCAAGTGTGAAAGGACCCATACCCCTAAACATCTCCTGAGCACACACCGAGCCCCGATACCAGCAGATTACATCGCCGCCTCTGCTACATGGACATGACAAAGACTCAGCTGTAGTAACTGAACATTACACACACACAGCTCTGCTGCACACACTGATACAGCTCTTCAGGGGCATATTACACATAAACTGCTTGGTTGTATGCACATACAGCTCAACTACACAGACATTACACGAATACAGGTCATCTATACAGACATTACAGCTCTACAGCACCGCTACATACAGACTGGAATTACAGGTAGAGATAAGCGAACTTTAACCGCTTGCCGACCGCCTAACACACGGATGCGTCCAGGCGGCGGCAAGTTTGTTCCTCCTGGACGCATCCGCGTGTCATCTCGCGAGACTTGCGAGTGGCGTGCGTCTCGGCAGTTATACTGCAGCCTGCCAGCGATGATCCATCGCTGGCAGGCTGTAGATGCTAAATAAAAAGCATCAAACCTGTATATCAGAAGCTGTTTTGTTAACAGCGTCTGATATACCTGCTACCTGCTCCTCTGGTCCCATTTGCTGGGACCGACCACCAGAGGACCAGGTAGCTATGTAAAGTTGCACCAAACACCACACTACCCCCCCACCCCCCCTCACCTATTAACCCCTTGATCACCCCATCTAGACCCCCTGATCACCCCCCTGTCATTGATCACACCCCTTGTAAGGCTCCATTCAGACGTCCATATGTGTTTTGCGGATCCGTGGATTCACGGATCCGCGGATCTGCATATCCTCAAAACACGGACACCGGCAATGTGCTTTCAATGTGCTTGATTTTGCAGATCCGCACATTACCAGAACTATATAGAAAATGCTTTTTCTATATAGGCGAGGGAGGAGTTTTTATTTTTTTTATTTTGTTTTTTACAAAGTGTCATATTCCACTAACTTGTGACAAAAAATAAAATTTTACATGAACTCACCATACCCCTCACGGAATACCTTGGGGTGTCTTCTTTCTAAAATGGGGTCACATGTGGGGTATTTATACTGCCCTGGCATTTTAGGGGCCCCTAAAGCGTGAGAAGAAGTCTGGAATCCAAATGCGTAAAAATGCCCTGTGAAATCTAAAGGTACTCATTGAATTAGGGCCTTTGGCATTCAGGCTGCAAAAGTGGCACATGTGGTATCGCCGATTGGAGAGTAGGCAATGTGTTTTGGGGTGTATTTTTATATATACCCATACTTTGTGTGAAAAATATCTCTGTAAACGACAACTTTAAAAAAAAATTTATACAAAGTTGTCAGTTTACAGAGATATTTCTCTCACCCAACATGGGTATATGTAAAAAAACACCCCAAAACACATTGCCCTACTTCTCCTGAGTACGGCGATACCACATGAGTGACACTTTTTTGCAGCCTGGGTGCGCAAAGGGGCCCAAATTCCAACGAGTACCTTTAGGTTTTACATGGCGGCTCACAATTTAGCCCCACCCAAAATGCCAGAACAGTAAACACACCCCACAAATGACCCCACTTCGTAAAGTAGACACCCCAAGGTATTCACAGAGGGGCATAGTGAGTCCGTCTAAGATTTTTTTTTTTTACCAGAAGTTAGCAGAAATGGAAACTTTATTTATTTATTTTTTTCCTCAGAAAGTGTCATTTTCCGCTAACTTGTGAAAAAAAATGAAATGATACATGAACTCACCATGCCCCTCCGCGAATACTTTGGGGTGTCTTCTTTCTAAAATGGTGTCATTTGGGGGATATTTATACTTTCCTGGCATTCTAGCACCTGAAGAAACAAACGCTATAACTTTTACCCAAACCAATAAATATACACTTATTGGATTTTTTTTTATCAAAGACATGTAGAACAATAAATTTAGAGAAAAATTTATATAGAAATGTAGTTTTTTTAAAAAAAATTTAAAACAGAAAGTGCAAAAATGTCGTTAAATTTTTATTAATAGCAAAAAAAGTAAAAATGTCAGCAACAATGAAATACCACCAAATGAAAGCTCTATTAGTGAGAAGAAAAGGGGGTAAAATTCATTTGGGTGGTAAGTTGTATGACGGAGCAATAAACGGTGAAAGTAGTGTAGTGCGGAATTGTAAAAAGTGGCCTGGTCATTAAGGGGTTTAAGCTAGGGGGCTGAGGCGGTTAAAGAGTCACGTTGGGTTGCAGTAGTGCATCCGTTATGGATTCCACTATAGCGGCATATGGAATCCATAGGTGGCTGCCACCAACCTGAACTGTTGAACAGCCGAAGGACCTGGGGTGACATCACTGTCATGTGATCAGTGCAGGGGCGTGGCTCAGCACTGGATTTGATCCTGTGCTTAGCCACGCCCCCTGGACTGATCACATGATGGTGACGTCACCCCAGGTGCTTCGGCTGTTCAACAGTTCGGGTTGGTGGCAGCCGCCCCTTATGGATTCCATATGCCGCTATAGTGGAATCCATAACAGGATGCGCGACTTACCGCAACCCGAACGCCGAACACCGGACTTTCTTTTAAAGTTCACTCATCTCTAATTACAGGCAGTACAGCAGAGACCTGTGTACAAGGATCAGATAATCCTGGTCATGTGATCTCCATGACTCCTCCCACACACAATCACATGGTTATGACATCATCACAGGTCCTGTACCTTCTCTGGTACCATAGCCTGACTCCTCCCACACCTGATCACGTGGTCATGACATCATCAAAGGTCCTGTACCTTCTCCTGCAGCACAGCCTGGAGCCCGACTACTGCATGATGGTAGAAATTAAAGCCAAGGAAGCTCCATAGTGAAAGGTTGTCAGAGGAGGACACGCCTGCCTCCAGGTAAGGGGAACGCTCACCAGATCCACACATGTTAAGACTAGAGATGAATGCATTTCATATTTAGAAATTCGTTCACGCTTTATTTACTGTTAAAAGGTGAATTGCGTTATGGATTCTGTTACCACCGACCATAACGCAATTCTATGTTGGAATGCTTTTTGCAGTTATGCAGCCCATAGACTTTTATTATGACGGAATGAATACTGGAATTACTGTAAAGGCGTTCCGTTATATGTTCCGTTATAGAATTGTGTTATGGTCCGTGGTTACAGAATCCTTAGCGCACTTCACCTTTTACAAGTAAACGAACAGTGAACGAATTTTATAACTTGAAATTCTCTCATCTCTAGTTAAAGGGGTTGTGCGGGGTCAGAGCTGAACCCAGACATATCCCCATTGTCACCCAGGCAGCCCCCTGATGTTAGCAGCGGAGCAGTTCATCCTCCGATGCTCTCCCTTGCCGGGCGGGGACTTCCGCCCGGCGGTGTGTTCCATGACGTCACCGGCTCTGATTGGCGGGCTTTAGCGCTGCCCTAGCCATTTTACAGGCTAGGGCAACGCTAAAGCCTGCCCATCAGTGCCGGTGACGTCACTGTGTTCGCTGCTGGGCGGAAGCCTCCCCCTGGCAGCCCTATGAAGAGCCCAGTTCGTCACTGCGCAATTTAACGCAGGGCAAAGGAGAGCAGGGGGGCTGCATGGGTGAAAATGGGGATATGTCCGGGTTCGGCTCCGAACCTGGACAACTCCTATAAGACTCCACAGCCAGAAAGATCTACGGCTCCGTCTGCTGGTAATCAACAGGTTCCCGAGAACATGGATGAGGTTAATGCTTGTAGTGGAAGATATGAGAAGGATTGGGCGGCACTGCTGACTCCTCCCTCGCCGTTGAATGCACCTCCAAACACCTGCCTAGTCCAGCATACGTGGTGAGGGAGGAGTCAGCAGTGCCGCCCTATCCTTCTCATATCTTCCACTACAAGTGTTATTACTTAACCACCTCAGGACCGCCTAACGCACGGATGCGTCCGGCCGGCGGTCCTGTTGCTCTGGCTGGACGCATCCGTGCGTCATCTCGCGGGAGCTGAGATTTGCTGTGAACGCGCGTGTTCACAGCAGCTGAAAGATCGCAAGTTCTACTGAAGCCTGCCAGTGATGATCAATCGCTGGCAGGCTGTAGATGTAAAAAAAAGCATCAAACAGGTATATCAGACTCTGTTTTGTGAACAGCGTCTGATATACCTGCTACCTGCTCCTCTGGTCCCATTTACTGGGATCGACCTCCAGAGGACCAGGTAGCTCTGTAAAGAAGCACCAAGCACCACACTACACCCCCCCCCCTGTCACTTATTAACCCCTTGTTAACCCCTTGATCACCCCATATAGACTCCCTGATCACCCCCCTGTCATTGATCACCCCCCTGTAAGGCTCCATTAAGACGTCCATATGTGTTTTGCGGATATGCGGATCCACAAAATACGGACACCGGTAATGTGCTTTCCGCATTTCGCAGATCCGCACATTGCCAGAACTATATAGAAAATGCCTTTTCTTGTTCGCAATTGTGGACAAGAATAGGACTTGTTCTCTATTTTTGCGGAACGGAAGTGCAGACCCGGAAGTGCAGACCCGGAAGTGCGGATCCGCAATTCCGGATCCGAGCGGGACAAAGTCTGTCCCCATAGAAATGAATGGGTCCGCAGTTCCGTTCCGCAAACAGAATTGCGGACGTGTGAATGGGGCATAAGGGTCCCTTATCACCGCCAGTTAGTTAGCTACTTGTTAGGTAGCTAGCGCCCAGCCCACCGCACCGCAGTCACTGATTTTGGCAGAGATTTTTTCATCCACATTGACCGATGCGAATGAAAAAATCTGTGCCGTTCATTTTATTTATTTTTTTAGCGCAGAGGCTGAACGGAAAAAATCTCATTACCCGTATGCTCAATATAAGGAGAATAGCAGGAACTCCTAATGCTGGCCATACGTGTAATGATTGCGGAGACCCTCAAATGCCAGGGCAATACAAACACCCCACATGTGACCCCATTTTAGAAAGAAGACACCCCAAGGTATTCCGTGAGGGGTATGGTGAGTTCATGCAAAATTTTATTTTTTGTCACAAGTTAGTGGAATATGAGACTTTGTAAAAAAAAAAAAAAAAAGATGTCTCTTTCCGCTAATTTTTTTTTTTCTATGAACTCGCATGCCCCTCACGGAATACCTTGGGGTGTCTTCTTTCCACAATGGGGTCACATGTGGGGTATTTATACTGACCTGGCATTTTAGGGGCCCTAAAGCGTGAGAATCCAAATGCGTAAAAATGCCCTGTGAAATCCTAAAGGTACTCATTGGTTTAGGCCCCTTGCACATCTTGGCTGCAAAAAAGTGTCACTCATGTGGTATCGCCGTACTCAGGAGAAGTAGGGCAATGTGTTTTGGGGTGTATTTTTACATATACCCCTACTGTGTGAGAGAAATATTTCTGTAAATTGACAACTATAAATAAATTTAAAAAGTTGTTGTTTACAGAGTTATTTCTCTCACCCAGCATGGGTATATGTAAAAATACACCCCAAAACACATTGCCCTACTTCTCCTGAGTACGGCGATACCACATGAGTGACACTTTTTTGCAGCCAAGATGCGCAAAGGGGCCCTAAAACCAATGAGTACCTTTAGGATTTCACAGGGCATTTTTACGCTATTGGATTCTCACGCTTTAGGGGCCCCTAAAATGCCAGGTCAGTATAAATACCCCACATGTGACCCCATTGTGGAAAGAAGACACCCCAAGGTATTCTGTGAGGGGCATGGTGAGTTCACAGAAACTTTTTTTGCACAAGTTAGCGGAAATTGATATTTTTATTTTTTTTTATTTTTGTTTTTTACAAAGTCTCATATTCCACTAACTTGTGACAAAAAATAAAATTTTACATGAACTCACCATACCCCTCACGGAATACCTTGGGGTGTCTTCTTTCTAAAATGGGGTCACTTGTGGGGTATTTATACTGCCCTGGTATTTTAGGGGTCTCTAAAGCGTGAGAAGAAGTCTGGAATCCAAATGTGTAAAAATGCCCTGTAAAATCCTAAAGGTACTCATGGGAATTTGGGCCCCTTTGCGCATCCAGGCTGCAAAAAAGTGTCACTCATGTGGTATCGCCGTACTCAGGAGAAGTAGGGCAATGAGTTTTGGGGTGTATTTTTACATATACCCATGCTGGGTGTGAGAAAAATCTCTGTAAACAACAACTTTTAAAAATTTTTAATACAAAGTTGACAATTTACAGAGATATTTCTCTCACCCAACATGGGTATATGTAAAAATACACCCCAAAACACATTGCCCTACTTCTCCTGAGTACGGCGATACCACATGAGTGACACTTTTTGCAGCCTGGGTGCGCAAAGGGCCCAAATTCCAACGAGTACCTTTAGGTTTTACATGGCTGCTCACAATTTAGCCCCGCCCAAAATGCCAGAACAGTAAACACACCCCACAAATGACCCCATTTCGGAAAGTAGACACCCCGAGGTATTCACTGAGGGGCATAGTGAGTCCGTCTGAGATTTTATTTATTTTTTTGCCAGAAGTTAGCAGAAATGGAAACTTTATTATTATTTTTTTCCTCAGAAAGTGTCATTTTCTGCTAACTTGTGGATAAAAATGAAATGATACATCAACTCACCATGCCCCTCCGCGAATACTTTGGGGTGTCTTCTTTCTAAAATGGTGTCATTTGGGGGGTATTTATACTATCCTGACATTCTAGCACCTGAAGAAACATGACAGGCGCTCAGAAAGTCAGAGCTGCTTCAAAATGCCGAAATTCACTTTTTTGTACCATAGTTTGTAAACGCTATAACTTTTACTCAAACCAATAAATATACACTTATTGGACTTTTTTTTATCAAAGACATGTAGAACAATAAATTTTGCGAAAAATTTATATAGAAATGTATTTTTTTTTTTTAATTGTGGGCTGAGCACACAGTGATAAGGGGTGGAGCACACTGTGATAAGGGGCGGAGCACACGGTGATGAGGGGCGGAGCACACGGTGATGAGGGGCTGAGCACACGGTGATGAGGGGCTGAGCACACGGTGATGAGGGGCTGAGCACACGGTGATGAGGGGCTGAGCACACGGTGATGAGGGGCTGAGCACACGGTGATGAGGGGCTGAGCACACGGTGATGAGGGGCTGAGCACACGGTGATGAGGGGCTGAGCACACGGTGATGAGGGGCTGAGCACACGGTGATGAGGGGCTGAGCACACGGTGATGAGGGGCTGAGCACACGGTGATGAGGGGCTGAGCACACGGTGATGAGGGGCTGAGCACACGGTGATGAGGGGCTGAGCACACGGTGATGAGGGGCTGAGCACACGGTGATGAGGGGCGGAGCACACGGTGATAAGGGGCTGAGCACACAGTGATAAGGGGCGGAGCACACAGTGATAAGCGCCTCCCGGTTCCTGGAGTCATGGCAGAAGATCCAACACCATGTTTGAACCAGGGCAGAATAGGGGTGGACGCCTTTTTTATTGAGTGCAATGCAAGAGACACATTGCAATCAATCAGCAAGAAAGCTTTGTAAATCAAGATCGTCCACCTGGCAGACACGTAGGTGCGATTATTTTGGACAATTAACTATAAGGATAGTGGGAGGGTGCTAAGAGGCCTCCGAATCTATAAAGAACTTGCCCAATATGATGATGATCCAGTTTTTTGTGCTGAATGGAAGTACCTGCACAAGGAATTCTAAATGCAGATTTTACAGATGGTTCTACGTAGAGATGAACAGGAGTACTCAGAAGTCAATGATCAGCTAATTAAAGCTAAAAACGAACTGCAGTCCCGACTCACAGAGAATCAGCATCAAGCAGTTGATAAAAAACTAAATAGAAAATTAATTATAACTCAAACAGAAATGAAAGAAAAAAAGAAGGGCAAATTTAACTGGACTACGACACAGGGAAAATATTTGATTGGAACTACAAAAGAAGATCACGCAGAAGACGCCCACAAAGAAAACCTAAGAGTGAATTCTGGACAACAGACTCAGACTCTAGTATTTCTGACGACCAAGGAGCATCTATGGAAACCCTTAAGGATAGGGTCCCTTTAAGGGAAAGACAAGGAGAGGAGGACAGAGGAGGAGAGGGAAGAAATGGGATCAGGAGATTAACCCGCTGCAGGAAGAAGGTGTCCTGGAGACAATAACACAATCCCTACCTCCCAATAATTTGGTTATTAACCTCTCTCCCTTCGAACTGTCTCCAGACTGCACCTCAGTCCTCAATCGAGGACTGGTGTTCATTCTTGTGGAGCAGTTCTGATCGTTACATAGCAATACCTAGTTATATCTATATACGTTTTTCCATGAGAACCCCCGACCCCCGCCTTTACTTAGACAGGGAGATATTCCTGTCAGTATGGAAGATCTTGGATTTAACATATCTCATAAGTGTTTAGAATTTTTAACAGGGAAGGATTTGGGAGAGGAGGTAACTACCTCGGGTGGGGAACACCAGTACTTTGACGATGGTATTAAATCTACGTTACCCCCCCCCCATGCCCGCCGGCAGCAATATTGATATTTTCTAAAAGAGGGTACTACGTGACATCAAAGCTTTGATGTACCCAGTTGCCCCTAGTAATATCAGTGCTAACCAAGAAGCCGCTTTGCAGTGGCTCCGTAATTGCGATGACATAGTGATTAAGCCAGCGGACAAGGGGGGCAACGTAGTAGTAATGACCAATGAGTATTACCTGTCGGAGGCACATAGGCAACTTGATGACCCCACCGTATATGAGAAACTGGCAGGTGACCCGACTATTGCCACGCAGATGCATTTGAAGGCCCTGCTACAGAAGTACATCGATATAGGCTTCTTAGTGGACGTTATCCTGAAGAAGTTGGTACCAGACTACCCAAAGAAGTCCAACTGGTATTTTGTGCCAAAGGTTCACAAGTCACTGACCCGACCCCCTGGACGCCCCATACTGGCGGGGATCGGGTCGGTGACTGAGCCTTCGTCCAAATACCTGGATTGGCTTTTGAGACCTGCTTTAAGTAAGGCACCTACTTACCTTAGCGATACTAACGAGTTCTTCCTGGCCCTGAAATCTTTTCGAATGGCAGGAAGGTTGGAGTCTCGTTTCGTTTGATGTAGAGAGACGATTTATAGGAGAGGCCTTGCATTTTGTGCTCACTAATAACAACTTTAGATTCGGCAACCAATGGTTTAATCAATGGCTTGGTACGGCCATGGGTACGTCAGTATCCTGTAGTCCTGTGCCTATGCCAATATGTATCCCAGCCGCCTGGAGGACAAGGTTGTCTTCTCGATTACCAATCATTTCCTTAAATACACTCAGCTCTTCTTGCGCTACGTGGATGATATCTTCGTGGTGGTGTCGTCGGGTACGGAGACGCAGTGTAAGGAATTTGTTGATTTTCTCAACCAGACCAATAACATGAACATGAGGTTCACTTTAAACTTTGGAGGTGAGTCCCTCGAGTTTTTAGTTGTCCATGTTCCTGTGGTTGGTGGTCAATTGATCATTCAAAGCTTTCACAAACCTACTGCAAATTCCCTTCTGCACCATGAAAGCTATCATCCACGTAGCGTAAAGGATTCTGTCCCTTATGGCAGGGCTTAACAAATTTCCTTGGAACCTAGGAGCCAGCTAAAAAAGCTAGGAGCCAGACGGAGCCGCGTCATAAAGCCCCCAGTAGATGCCCACATAGTGCTCCTTCCCCCCCTCCCCACTTCTCCATAGAGCCCCCCAATAATGCATGCCACTACATAAGGCCGCCAGTAGATGCCTCCATAGTTCTCCTTCCCCTCTTTTCCATAGTGCCCCTCATAATGTGCCAGTATATAGGGCCCCCATAGTACTTCTCCTCTTCTCCACAGTGCCCCCCCATGTTGTGCCAGTATATAGGGCCCCCATAGTGCTTCCCCTCTTCTACATAGTGCCCCCCATATTGTGCCTGTATATAGGGCCCCCATAGTGCTTCCCCTCTTCTCCATAGTCCCCCCATATTGTGCCACTATATAGGGCCCCCATAGTGCTTCCCCTTTTCTCCATAGTGCTCCCATATTGTGCCAGGATATAGGGCCCCCATAGTGCTTCCCCTCTTCTCCATAGTGCCCACCCATATTGTGCCAGTATATAGGGCCCCATAGTGTTTCCCCTTTTCTCCATAGTGCTCCGCATATTGTGCCAGTATATAGGGCCACCATAGAGCTTCACCTCTTCTCCATAGTGTTCCCCATATTGTGCCAGTATATAGGGCCCCCATAGTGCTTCCCCTCTTCTCCATAGTGCCCCCCCATATTGTGCCAGTATATAGGGCCCCCATAGTGCTTCCCATATTCTCCATAGTGCCCCCCCATATTGTACCTTATGCTGCTGTCAGTGATGCGATGCAGTCCTCTTCCGGTTTGTGTCCTGCAAAGGACGGCTCAGGCGCCGTGATGACGCCATCGCGATGCCTGCATCGGCCTCTCAAAGGCTACCGGCCTAGTGCCTGTAGACTATCAGAGGAACGGGCAAGGGAGAGGCCTCTCCCCTGCTCCTCCGCACCATTCATCTGTCCTGAGGACGGCGATACAGATGAATATGGAGATGAGTGCTTCCACAAGGGGACAGAACGGGCCCCCCTCTGGCGCTCCGCACCCGTCGCCCGGGCACCTTTGAAAACGTGCTGACAAATATCCAAGCGCCAGGACCAAATTCCTGATCGCCATGGCAACCTGGCGCCTGGGATTTGTCGAGCCCTGCCTTAGGCCTCTTGCACACGGGCGTTGCGGGTGCACTCCGTCAAACAGTGCGGGTGCGTTGCGGGAATCGCCGCGATTTTTCCCTGCGAGTGCAAAGCGCTGTCATGCGTTTTGCACGCGCGGGAGAAAAATCGGCACTTTTGGTACCCAGACCCGAACCTGCACTTCTTCACAGAAGTGCATGTTCGGGTCAGAAATTGTCCCGCTGGTATTATTTCACATTATAACATAGTTATAATGTAAAATAATACCCTTGGCCATCTCCCTAATGTTTAAACTGGTGCAGAATGAGTTAAAATAATAAACTAATAATTACTTACCTGTTCCATTTGATCGCGAAGCCCGGCCTCCTCTCCGTTAGCTTGAAAGATGTAAAGGACCTGTGATGATGTCACAGCATCACATGGCCCAATCACCTGCTCCATCACTATGGTGATGGAGCATGTGATTGGTCCATGTGACCATGTGACATCATCCAAGGTCCTCAACCACTATCCACAGCCTGAGGATAGTGTTTAGGACCTTGGATGATGTCACATGGTCACATGGACCATCACATGCTCCATCACCATAGTGATGGAGCATGTGATTGGGCCATGTGATGTGACGTCATCACAGGTCCTTTAGATCATAGATGCTGCAGGAAAGAGAGGACAGATCGCGACTACGCGATCAAGTGGCTAAGGTAAGTTAACTTTTATTATTTTTAACCCTTCCTCATCATTTAACAATGCATTCTTTATTAAGAATGCTATTATTTCCCTTATAACCATGTTATAAGGGAAATAATAGAGATTGGGTCCCGTTGCTAAGCAACAATGCGGGAAAATCGCAACGCATCCGCACTTGGTTGCGGATGCTTGCGAATTTCCCGCATCCCCATTCACTTCTATGGGGCCTGCGTTGCGTGAAAAACGCAGAATATAGAACATGCTGCGATTTTCACGCAACGCAGAAGTGATGCGTGAAAATCACCGCTCATGTGCACAGCCCCATATGGGTCCGGATTCAGTGCGGGTGCAATGCGTCCTCCTCACGCATTGCACCTGCGCGGAAAACTCGCCCGTGTGAAAGGGGCCTAATGGACAATTTATACGTTTAAGGCGCATTAACAACACTGATGAAGAGTATGTAACACAGGTCAGAGATCTCAGTGACAGGCTATCTCAGAGGGGGTACCCAAGGAAGAAACTGAATGAGGCAATGTATAAAGCAGGCCGGTAAACTCGAGGAAGAGTTTAATAACTAAAAAATGTCATACAAATAGATTTGTGTTTGCATTCAAATATAGTCCGATTGCAGAACAAATAAACCGTATAATTTCCAGTAATTGGGATATATTGAAAAATGAGCCAAGTTTAATTAAATACCCTGAGAATAAACCAATAGTCACTTTTAGAAGATACCGCACTCTAAAGGATGTTCTTGTTAAGAGCTGTTTCATTGAAAGTAGTACCCAAAGTTGGCTTAATACGAATAAGCCTAGAATTTTAGATGCGGGCATTGTCCTTACTGTGACTATAACCTCCGTAAAAAAACCACTTCTTCTCGATTGGGGAGTCAGAGTTAGAGTTGATCATGTACTTTATGTGATGCTCTGCATGTGCGGGGCATTTTACATAGGCAAGACTAAGAGACCATTGTTTGAGCGGGTCAGGGAACATCTTAATTCCATTAGAACAAGAAAGGGCTGCCCTCGATTAATAACCCATATAAATGAGGTTCATGATGGGAATATAAAGTGCCTTACGTTTGCCGGCATTGAAGTGGTCCCCCATGGAACAGGGTGGTGATAGACACCGCCTTTTGCTCCAGAAAGAGTCACGGTTGATAGCCCGCACAAAAGCGACTGGTGCGCTCGATTTGAATGAAAGCAATGACTTCAATGTATTCATTTGAGCATACTATATCTGCAACCTTTCAATTGTTTTTATTAATTGTGTCTAAGCTTTGTTATAAGGGCGGGACGTGTATTCCCTTGTACTGGTGGCGTCGGTTGTTGCTAGCCAGCCGGTGTTCCCGGTATATAAGGGCTGCGTCCCTCCCTTGACGTCATGATGGTAGCCGGAGGAAGCACTTAGGTGAAAAATGTCCGTCACTACCTTGCGTCTGTAGAGGAGAGCGCCCGCCCCAAGCCCTTCACCTGCTGACTTCATGTCTTTCTGTGACGAATAAAGAAAAGCGTTTACACCAGTGGTGAGTGCCACTCTGCTTTCTTTCTACAAACAAGGCATAAATGAGGTTAATACCCAGGCTTCTATAGAAGACATATTCAGGAGATCTCAGAGACGCGGACTGGAGCAGTGGTGTTATATAGAAGACATATCCAGGAGATCTCAGAGACGTGGACTGGAGCAGGGGGCGTTATATAGAAGACATATCCAGGAGATCTCAGAGACGTGGACTAGAGGAGGGGCTGTTATATAGAAGACATACCCAGGAGATCTCAGAGACGTGGACTGGAGGAAGGGGCGTTATACAGAAGACATATCCAGGAGATCTCAGAGACGTGGACTGGAGCTGGGGGCGTTATATAGAAGACATATCAAGGAGATCTCAGAGACGTGGACTGGAAAAAGAGGCCTTATACAGAAGACATATCCAGGAGATCTCAGAGACATGGACTGGAGCAGGGGGCATTATATAGAAGAAATATCCAGGAGTTCTCAGAGACGTGGACTGGAGTAGGGGGGTTATATAGAAGACATATCTAGAAGATCTGATAGATGTGGACTTGAGCAGGGGAGGTTATATAGAAGACATATCTAGGAGATCTGATAGACTTGGCCTGGAAAATGGGGGTTATACAGAAGACATATCCAGGAGATCTCAAAGACGTGGACTGGACCAGGGGGCATTTTATAGAAGAAATATCCAGGAGATCTGAGAGGCGTGGACTGGAGAAGGGGCGTTATATAGAACACATATCCAGGAGATCTCAGAGACGTGGACTGGAAAAAGGGGCCTTATACAGAAGACATATCCAGGAGATCTCAGTGACATGGACTGAGCAGGGGGCATTTTACCAGTTGGTAACAGCCTGACGAAGCGCGTCCCAGCGCGAAACGGCCGTCGCTCTTTCCATCGTGTGAAATAGATGGCGTCCTGCCCGACATTGCCTTCACGCTTTATCTTTGAATTAAAGTGAATCCTTGACTCCTTCGGTGAGTGCCGCCCCGTTCATACCTTCATTTTTCAAGACTATTGTATCCTGCTTCTTTGGGGCTTGTGCACCGCCGATTGTGGAGCTTTCACAGGAAACTGCTTGCGCTGCTGTAAGTGACCGGTCCACGGTCTGCGTGCTTTCCTTTGGAGTGCCGCTCTATCTCCCCTATTCATTACATAGAAGACATATCCAGGAGATCTGAGAGACGTTGATTGGAGCAGGGGGCATTATATAGAAGACATATCCAGGAGATTTCAGAGACTGGGACTGGAACTGAGGGTGTTATATAGCAGACATATCCAGGAGATCTCTGAGACGTGGACTGGATCAGGGGACGTTATATACAAGATATATCAAAGAGATCTCAGAGACATAGACTGGAGCAGGGGGTGTTATTGTCATGAACGCTCCTATGACAGGTGTCAGGAGATCGGAAAGACTGGCAACACGTTAATCTTACAAGCTCTTTGTGGATCATTTACCCTAGGTACACACCTAAGCGTTTTTCAGCGCATTCAAACGCGCTGTAAAACGCACAACATGTGGAAAGCCATGCCTCCCTATGGGCATGGTTCACATTTGGGCGTTTTACAGCGCTTTTGAAGGCGCTGAAAAACACCAAACGCTGTCGCTTCAGCATGAGCTTCTTTTGGGCGTTTTAATGCGCCTATGGACCATGCTGAAATAGGGGAGAATCACTGAATCGCGCGTATGATGCCCTTTTCTTAGTTACAAAAACGCGCATTCAAAAACGCGCGTCAGCACGTCATACGCGCGATTCAGAAACGCTTAGGTGTGTTCCCAGCCTTAGGGTTTTGGTAATGGCCACACCCCTTGCTTTAGGTGTTGTATATTTGGTCATCTGACCTTGCCTATTTAGTGCCTTCTCTCCCTCTCCAGGGTGCTGTTTATAGTTTATTTCCCTGGACTAGCTGGTTGTTTCGATCCCTGATGAGCTCCTGGTGCTGCTGTTGTTCTCCTTGAAGCTAAGTCTTGTCTTCCCTATTTGTATTTTGTTTGTTATATCTCCTTGTTGTTTGTATCTAGGCCTGAGGGAGACTCCTGTTTATCCATGTGGTGGAGGAATGAGTCGTCTCATGCCCTGACACTATTCCAGGGCCTTGCAGGGTTTTGTAGGGCTCAAGGTTCCTGTGTATGAGCTTTCATACCATCGAGGTCAGCTCATATTGATAGGTAGTCAGGGCTCAGATTAGGGTTGTCCTAGGAGGTGACACTTTCTTTTATCCTAGTTTCCAGGCCTAGTTCCTGTCCCCTTTCCTCCTGTGTGCGGTGTGAGTCTTTTTCCCACACTCTATCCATGACATTAAAAACCGCCAAAATCATTTTGTTTTTCTGTATCAGTTCAGCCATGGATGTTATCGCTGCACTGACCGGACAGCTGCAGGGGCTGTCTTTGGAGGTAGCTGACCTCTGAACAACCGTCTCAAAGATTCAGAGACCACAGATGGCTGATCCAAGTAGTGGTTACCTGACCTGTCCTGAACCTAAAGTTGCCCTCGTGGATAGATTCTTGGGGGGGGAAGGATAATTTCATTCGGTTCAGGGAAGCGGGCATGTTGTATTTTAAGCTACGTCTACACTCATCTGGGGATGATAGCCAGAGAGTGGTTGTGATTATTTTGTTGCTTAAAGTGGACGCCTAGTCTTGGGCTTTTTCTCTGCCGACCGGATCACAGTCCCTTCGATCAGTGGATGCATTTTTCGAGGCTTTAGGTCTCATTTATTATGATCCAGACCGAACCTCCCTTGCCGAGACTAAGTTACGCCTCCTGTGTCAGGGAAAGCGGTTGGCAGAGATCTATTGCTCCGAGTTTAGGAGGTGGGTACAGATACTGAGTGGAAAGAACCGGCTCTCCGTAGTCAATTCTGTCAGGGATTATCATAGAGGCTGTAGGTTGCTTTGGCCTTTCATAAGAATCCTGAGTTTTTGGAAGCTGGTATGTCTCTGGCTGTGTGTACTGATAGACGCCTGAGAGAGAGATCTAAGGGCCCACTCTCTCAGAACGTTCTATTACATAACGTACCATCTTCCTCTGACACTTTCGGTGAATAGACTCCTGAGTTTATACCTGGTGATGAACCCATGCAATTAGGGGGAGCGTTATATAGAAGAGTCGTAAGCAGGGAGTATGTTTTTTCTGCGGTCAAAGGGGACATTTTATCAATGTGTGTCCATGCATTCAGAGGCAAAAAGAAAAAAAGGGACATCTAAATCCCATCTGACTATCGGAGGTGTGAGCCGGGATTTAGAGAATGTGCATTTGTCCTTTACTGGTAGTACCTGATTTCTCCTAACTGCTGAGGTTCTAGAGTCAAAAACTGTGGGAATTGAAGTATTTATCAACAGCGGGACCGGGGTGAACCTGATTGATTGCTCAGTTCGTCCATGTGCATGGGTTGTCACCAAGTACATAAAAAAAACACTTTCCCGTATTTGCTATTGATTCTGCTCCTCTTGCTCAGAGGTGTTTGTTGCAAGTGGTGAATAATATCAGATTAAGAGTGGGTGACTTTCATCAAGAATTTCTCGTGTTTTGTCTTGGAAGGTCTCCCTGCACCTATGGTTCTGGGTTAACCGTGGCTTAGCAAGCACAATCCTACTATCGATTGGCAAGCTAGGCAAATTCTGGATTGGGGGGGACTATTGCATTGATAATTGACTCAATACATCTTTTTCTGTTGTTACTACTAAGGCCCCTTGCACACGAGCGTATGCCCTCTGAGACATATGGTCTGTGAGCGGACCATATGTCCCGGAGTGGCATATATTGTGCTCACGGGAGAGCACACCATCAGGATGCCCACAGGACTATTGTCCTGCACTCATATGATCTTATGAGCGTGGGACAATAGTCCTGTGGGCGGCCCGATGTGCACAGCATCATAGTAACCTATGATGCTGTGTGCTCCTGTGCGCACGATGTATGCCGCTTCGGGACATATGGCCCGCTCACGGACCGTATGTCTCAGACGGCATACGGTCGTGTGCAAGGGGCCTAAGGCTGTTCCCTCTTTTATATCTGAGTTTGCCGAAGTGTTTTGTGAGAGTGGTTGTCAGGATCCCCCACCCAATCGGGAATTCGGGAATATGATTTCTCTGTCAATCTTATTCCTGGGGCTAAATTGCCTAAATCTAGGTTGTATAACCTTTCTGAACCTGAAAGACAGGCTATAAGAGAATATATTGACAAGAGTTTGAAGAACGGGCACATAAGACCTTTCCAGTCTCCAGTGGCAGCAGGGTTCATTTTTGTGAAAAAAATAATAATAATATGGAGGTCATGTCTAGATTTCCGTGAACTTAATCAGATTACTATCCGTGATCCTTACCCTCTTCCTTTTGATTCCCGATTTGTTTAACCAGATTATTGGTGCCAAGGTGTTCTCCAAGTTGGACTTAAGGGGGGCATATAATCTGGTTAGGATCAAGGAACGGGATAAATGGAAGACAGCTTTTAATACTCCTGAGGGGCTTTTTGAGAACCTGGTTATGTCTTTCGGGTTGACAAATGTTCCGGCGGTCTTCCAACATTTTGTGAATTACATATTTCATCACCTGGTGAGAAGGTTTGTGGTGGTGTATTTGGATGACATTCAAATTTATTCTTCAGACATGGAAACACATGAGGATCATATGAGACAATTAAAGAATTCTTTTCTTCTGCCCCTATTTTGGTACAGCCAGATGTGTCTCAATTGTTCATTGTAGAAGTGGATGCATCCGAGGTGGGGGTAGGAGCAGCTTTGTCGCAGGGCCCATCACCTGGTCAATGGCGACCATGTGCATTTTTTTCAGAAAAAACTTTTCCCCGCTGAGAAAAATTATGATGTGGGTAACAGAGAGTTGCTGGCCATTAAATTGGCTTTTGAGGAATGGCGTCAATGGTTGGAAGGGGAGATTCATTCAATCACAGTATTCACCGATCACAAAAATCTGGCTTATCTGGAGTCAGCGAAATGTCTGAACCCGAGACAAGCCAGATGGGCCCTGTTTTTCACCAGATTAAATTTCACTGTCACCTATCGTCCTGGGGTTAAGAACTTTAAGGCTTGATTCGGTAGATCAGTGATAAAGTCCATAGATACATGAGTCCATAATCTGGACGGGATAGGCAACGGGAGCAGAGATCCAGAAGGTCGAGTATGTGTCACCTTGGCACGTGCACAGGTAGTACAGGCTGACACATGGAGGTGGTGATTTTGAAAAACCGAGTCCAAACTGTCTGAAGGGGTGGTGATATCCGCCCTATACCCTGAATTTGAGTTAAAGGTGTTAGAGGCTCAGGGAGATGCACCGGGTTCGTGTCCCTCTGGGAAACTGTTTGTACCACCGGAATTGCATCACAAGGTGTTTGAGGAACATTATTGTACGGTTCTTACAGAAAACCCTGGAAGCAGGCCCACTGCCAACCTCCTGTCCCGTAGATTCTGGTGGCCGGGGGGGGTGTACGTGTGTGAGAGACTATGTGTCAGCCTGTACTACCTGTGCTCGACACATACTCGACCTTCTGGATCTCTGTTCCCGTTGCCTATCCCGTCCAGACCATGGACTCATGTGTCTATGGACTTTATCACTCATCTACCGAATTCTTCAGGACAGACAGTTATTCTGGTAGTAGTTGATCTCTTTAGTAAAATGGTACACTTTATAGTGTTGCTGGGCCTACTACCTAATGCTAAAACCCTTGCACAAGTATTTGTTGACAACATTGTGAAACTCCATGGCATTCCCTCCGACGTGGTCTTGGATCGTGGGACTAAGTTTGTTTCCAGATTCTGGAAGGCATTCTGTACTCGTCTGGGAATTCAACTGTCCTTTTCTTCGGCTTTTTATCCTCAGTTGAACGGACAGACGGAGCGCAATAATCAGAGTCTGGAGACTTACTTGAAATGTTTTGTATCTGAGAACATAGAGGAGTGGTCTTTCTTTTTGTCTTTGGCAGAGTTTGCCATAAACAGTCATAGTCAGGAGTCCACTGGTGATTCGCCGTTTTTTGGGGCCTATGGGTTTCACATACAGTTTGACACATTTTCTGGTTCTAAAACTTCTGGTATCCCTGAGGAAGAATGTTTTTCATCATCATTGTCTTCGATATGGCGAAAAATTGAAAATAACTTGAAGAATATGAGCAACAAATATAAACGTATGGCTGACAGGAAACGTATGAATGGTCCGGACCTAAGTGTCGGTGATTCTGTGCGGCTGTCCACAAGAAACAATAAGTTGAAGTGCCTTCCTGGAAGTTGGGTCGAACGTTTATCGGCCCATATAAGATCATGGCCATTATTAATCCTGTAGCTTTTTTTCATAATGTGTTCCATAAGTCTTTGTTGAAGAGATATGTGGAACCTTTGCAGCCGTCTTCCTTGCCACCGGCTCCTGTCATGGTGGATGGTAGTTTAGAATTCCAGATCGCCAAAATAATTGATTCTCAATTTCTCTGTATATCTCTTCAGTATTTTGTCCACTGGAAAGGCTATAGACCAGAACAGAGGATGTGGGTACCCGCATCCGATGTGAATGCCGGTCGTTTGGTCAAAGCCTTTCACAGATCTCACCCTGATAAGGTCAGTCCTGGGTGCCCGGAGGTCACCCGTAGAAGGGGGGTACTGTCACGAACGTTTCTATAACCGGTGTCAGGAGATCAAAAAGACTGACAACATGTTGATCTTGCAAGTTCCTTGTGGATCAATTAGGGTTTTGTTGTTTTGGTAATGCCACACCCCGTGCTTCAGGTGTTGTATGTCTGGTCATCTGACCTTGCCTATTTAGTGCTGTCTCTCCCTATCAGAGGTGCGGTTTATAGTTTCTTTCCCTGGAATTCAAGCTAACTGATTGTTTGGATCTCTGCTGAGCTCATGGTGCTGATATTGTTGTTCTCCTTGAAGCTAAGTCCTGTCTTCCCTATTTGTATTTTGTTTGTTATATTTCCCTGTTGTTTGTATCTAGACCTGAGCGAGACTCCTGTTCATCCAACTGGTGGAGGAATGGGTCGTCTTTTATGCCCTAACATTATTCCAGGGCCTTGCAGGGTTTTGTAGGGCTCAAGGTTCCTGTGTATGAGCTTTCATACCATCGAGGTCAGCTCATATTGATAGGTAGTCAGGGCTCAGATTAGGGTTGTCCTAGGAGGTGCTACAAAAATACAAAAACAACTGGTTGTGAAAGGTATACGTTCCACTTTTTATCCACTAAGCAAATATATTTGGCGTGAACGCTAAACTAAAACAACAAAACTTTGTTGGTAACACTCAGCGGTGAAATAAGTTTGTGTGAGTGACTGTATAATGCCACAAAGAGACACTATCCAGACTTGGTTTATAAAGAGAGATGCACTTAGGGGAATACAGCGTTGACATTTATATCCAATGTGTGACCTCTCTTTATAAACCAAGTCTGGATAGTGTCTCTTAGTGGCATTATACAGTCACTCACACAAACTTATTTCACCCCTGATTTTTACAAGTGTTACCAATAATGTTTTGTTGTTTTATTTTAGCGTTCACATCAAATATATTTACTTTGTCCTAGGAGGTGACCTTTTCTTTAACCCTAGTATCCAGGCATAGTTCCTGTCCCCTTTCCTCCTGTGTGCGGTGTGAGTCTTCTTCCCACACTCTATCCGTGACAGTTATATAGAAGACATATCCAGAAGATCTCAGAGACGTGGACTTGAGCAGGGGACGTTACATAGAAGACATATCCAGGAGATCTCAGAGACGTGGACTAGAGCAGGGGATATTATATAGAAGCCATATCCAGGAGATCTCAGAGACGTGGACTAGAGCAGGGGATATTATATAGAAGACATATCCAGAAGATCTCAGAGACGTGGACTTGAGCAGGGGACGTTACATAGAAGACATATCCAGGAGATCTCAGAGACGTGGACTAGAGCAGGGGATATTATATAGAAGACATATCCAGGAGATCTCAGTGACGTGGACTAGAGCAGGGGATATTATATAGAAGACATATCCAGGAGATCTCAGAGACGTGGACTGGAGCAGGGGCATTATATAGAAGACATATCCAGGAGATATCAAAGACGTAGAATGGAGCAGGGGACGGCATATAGAAGACATATCCAGGAGATCTCAGAGACGTGAACTGGAGCAGGGGTCGTTAGATAGAAGACATATCCAGGAGATCTCAGAGACGTGGACTGGAGCAGGGGACGGCATATAGAAGACATATCCAGGAGAACTCAGAGACGTGGACTGGAGCAGGGGACGGCATATAGAAGACATATCCAGGAGATCTCAGAGACGTGAACTGGAGCAGGGGTCGTTAGATAGAAGACATATCCAGGAGATCTCAGAGACGTGGACTGGAGCAGGGGGCGTTATATAGAAGACATATCCAGGAGATCTCAGAGACGTAGACTGGAGCAGGGGGGTTATATAGAAGACATATCCAGGAGATCTCAGAGACGTGGACTGGAGCAGGGGACATTATATAGAAGACATATCCAGGAGATCTCAGAGACGTGGACTGGAGCAGGGGACATTATATAGAAGATATATCCAGGAGATCTCGGAGACGTGGACTGGAGCAGGGGTCTGGAACAACCAAAAAATAAAAATTCATACTTTAATTAAAATCACTATAAACATAACTGGATAAAAATAAGTGGCGCTACAAGAAGAGGATCACCCCCCCCCCCCCCAAGGATATATAAATACAGGACACGAGGCTAAAGTTGGTTTCTTATTCAAAAGTTGCAGTGAGCGTCCCGAGGGGAAATCAGGTGAAAGCGGCATTAAATTACAAAATACGGGCACAAAATGGGCAGAAAAGTGTGATTTGAAGACTGAAATGGATTCGGGGACTGATCTGACACTGGTGGCATACAGACGGTGGTGCCCGCACCATATGCAGGGGAGTTCAGCCCAAACAGGTTTTCGGGCACAAGAACTGGCAACAAAGTGGACAGACGGACATTATCACTGATTTCAATAAGTAACTGGTGTTTTTAAGGAGGGTTAAATGAATTTGGGCTGAACTGATATGAAGTGGGGCATCACCCTCTGTATGTTGGCAGTGTGAGATCAGTGCCGAATTTGTTTAACACTGTGGATGACACTGTTATGGGGGCACTTTCTATGTCACTGTTATGGGGGTGCTGTGGATGAAACCGTTATGGGGGTGCTGTGGATTACACCGTTATGGGGGCGCTGCAGATTACACTGTTTTGGGGGTGCTGCGGATAAAACTTATGTTGGTGCTGTGGATTTTACTATTATGGGGGCGTTGTGGATGACACTGTTATGGGGGGGCGCTGTGGATGACACTGTTATGGTGGGCCGCTGTGGATGACACTGTTATGGGGGGCTTTGGATGACACTGTTATGGGGGGCTTTGGATGACACTGTTATGGAGGGCTTTGGATGACACTGTTATGGGGCGCTGTGGGTGACACTTTTGGGGGCGCTGTGGGTGACACTTTTGGGGGCGCTGTGGGTGACACTTTTGGGGGCGCTGTGGGTGACACTTTTGGGGGCGCTGTGGGTGACACTTTTGGGGGCGCTGTAGATTACACTGTTATGGGGGCACTGTAGATGACACTGTTATGGGGGGCCGCTGTGGATGACACTGTTATGGGGCGCTGTGGGTGACACTGTTATGGGGCGCTGTGGGTGACACTGTTATGGG
The DNA here is from genome assembly GCA_033119425.1 of Bufotes viridis. Lineage (NCBI taxonomy): Eukaryota > Metazoa > Chordata > Amphibia > Anura > Bufonidae > Bufotes > Bufotes viridis. The sequence continues at coordinate 290,650,582 of CM065594.1, forward strand.
GCGCTGTGGGTGACACTGTTATGGGGCGCTGTGGGTGACACTTTTGGGGGCGCTGTGGGTGACACTTTTGGGGGCACTGTGGATGTCACTGTTATGGGGGGACGGTGTGAAGTTGGTATTTCTGCTTGTAGATGATAAATATGAGATAACGGGCTCCAAAAATATATGAATAAATAGAGAATTACTAATAATGGAGAGGAAGTGCACAGGTCTCTAGTGTGAGGCGCTGACAAAACAGAAATCATAGAACGGCGAAAGGAAATTCACAAGTAAAGTGACTGAAATAAACAATAGTAAAATCACCAACCCATATGACAGACATCTGTAGGGGATGTGTCCTCCCCGATACGGGTTTCAGCTGCTGCCTTCAACTTGGGTTTGGCGCTGCTGTGTGTGAGAAGTCTTTTATATCCGTGTATAATATACAGTGCCTTGTAAAAGTATTCACCCCTTGACTTTTTTGGTGTTTTGTTACATTACAGCCTTAAATTCAATGTTTTGTTAATCTGAATTTTATGTGATGATAAGAACACAATAGTCTAAGTTGGTGAAGTGAAATGAGAAAAATATATAAATAAAACTATTGTTTAGAAATAGAAAACAGAAAATTGGCATCTGCGTATGTATTCACCCCCTTTGTTAGGAAGCCCAAAAAAGCTCTAGTGCAACCAATTACCTTCAGAAGTCACATAATTAGTGACATGATGTCACCTGTGTGCAATCTAAGTGTCACATGATCTGTCATTACATATACACACCAGAGGCTGCAACACCTAAGCAAGAGGCATCACTGACCAAACACTGCCATGAAGACCAAGGAACTCTCCAAACAAGTAAGGGACAATGTTGTTGAGAAGTACAAGTCAGGGTTAGGTTATAAAAAAATATCCAAACCTTTGATGATCCCCAGGAGCACCATCAAATAGAACAACAGCAAACCTGCCAAGAGACGGCCGCCCACCAAAACTCATGGACCGGGCAAGGAGGGCATTAATCAGAGAGGCAGCATAGAGACCCGAAGTAACCCTGGAGGAGCTGCAGAGTTCCACAGCAGAGACTGCAGTATCTGTACATAGGATGACTATAAGCCGTACGCTCCATAGAGTTGGGCTTTATGGCAGAGTGGCCAGAAGAAAGCCATTACTTTCAGCTAAAAACAAAAAGGCACTTCACGGATGCGGTAAGGGATGAAACACCAATCCGACAATAGGAGGGAGGGGGAAAGACATCTAGGCCTCACCGCTAGGGAAGGAAAAGGGTCACCTCCTATAGGACCCTGCTCCTGGCCTAACTCCTATCCGTATGGGCACCCCTTGAAGGTAGAAATGTACATACACAAGTAACCTGAAAACCCTGGTGACCCTAGAAAGCCCTAAAGATATTGGCAGGGCAGAGACAACCCGTTCCTTACCAGATGAAGGAACCAGCGTCTCGCTGAGCCCTAGTAACAACAAACCAAGGGGTAGCGACACAACACAAACAAGCGGAATACTTGACTTCTGTAGTTGATGGATGAACAGGAACTCAAAGAGAACCACACATCAGTTCTTCCAAAAACCAAATGAAGCTATCCAGCGCACGGTTAGGAGGGTGCGGTCAGACTAAATAGGAGAGGTGTAAGATCATTAACCTGAAACAGGGGGAGCGGTCAAGACCAGCAGCACTGAATCGGGAGTAATCAAAGAGGCAGTTAGATTCCTCCCTGCTCAGCCAGTCTCCCTGATCTCCTGACATCTGTCACATGCGGGACCGTGACAGGGACATGGTGAGTATGCAAAAAGTCATGTGGGAGACTCCCAAAATGTATAGAGGAAGGTGCTCTGGTCTGATGAGACTAAAAGTGAACTGTTTGGGCATCAAAGAAAACGCTATGTCTGGCAAAAACCCAACACATCACCCAAAGAACACCCTCCCCACAGTGAGAACTGCGTGGTGGCAGCATCATGCTGGGGGGACTGGGAAACTGGTCAGAGGTGAAGGAAAGATGGATGGTGCTAAATACAGGAATATTCCTCTACCACTTTGTGCGTGATTTGAGGCTAGGACGGAGGTTCACCTTCCAGCAGGACAATGACCCCAAACACATGGCTAAAGCAACACTTGAGTGGTTTAAGGTGTTAAAACTTATTGATCAACTTATGTTTTGTATAGTATACAGTATATATTGGATTTTGTGACATATCATGGAACTACATGTTTCGATCCATGTAAAAAGAGAGAACACAACATCTACACTTTATTATCTCCTCCGATGTCTCCTCTTATCTCCAGTTATTGTATTTTACATGAGATTTTGTAGGATTTTCCATCGTCTCATCTTCTTTCCATTCAGGTTCCTACAATATAGGATCCGCTCAGTGGAGATCTTCTATATAAGATCCTTCTCCTGATTGACCCGACAAGAATGGACAAGGACAAGATGGCGGAGAGGATAATAAATCTCACCCTAGAGATCCTCTTCCGGCTTACTGGAGAGGTGAGAGATTCTGATGATGTCACATTACATCATCTTATCTATGTTACTAACAGATGGACATGACTGGAGAGGTGAGGGACTCTGGAGATGTATGGAGTGATATTTATTACTGTGTCTCTCCATAACCAGGACTACACAGTAGTGAAGAAGACCTCTAGTGAGCGCTGTCAGGACCCTGTGTCTGAAGGATGGGGAAGGACCCTGAGCCCAATTATGGTGCCCCTACCTCACCCCCGGATACATGAGGAAATCAATAGAGAGAAGATCCTAGAACTCACCAACAAGATGATTGAGCTGCTGACTGGAGAGGTGACACTGCTGGGAATGCTGGGACATTATACAGGGACGCTATGAAGGGATCTGGGTGATGACTGTATCATTGTGTTGTCAGGTTCCTATAAGGTGTCAGGATGTCACCGTCTATTTCTCCATGGAGGAGTGGGAGTATTTAGAAGGACACAAAGATCAGTACAAGGACGTCATGATGGAGGATCACCGGCCCCTCACATCACCAGGTAATAGACATGACTAAATACACACGTCCTCTCATTATCTGTATGTAAGGGATGAATTCAGTCACTGGATGTGTTTCCTACAGTTGGAAATTGGCCACAACAACACAAAACTTCTTGAAGCAACTTCTTCCTCAGAAGATTCTTTTGTTTAAGCTTCATTCACACATCAGTGTTTTGTCAATGATTTCCATCAGTGATTGTGAGCCAAAACCAGGATTTGAGCCTCCACGGACATAAGGTATAGGGGAAGATCTGTACCTGTTCTGTGTTTAGAGTCTCACCTGGTTTTGGCTTAAAAGCTCTGATGAAATCTGAAGAGCAGCAAGACATCATTGAAGTCAATGTAAAATGTAGGCAGATTATGGCATAAGAGGTAAATGGAAGTGAATTACAGCCGTGGTAAGGGCAGCGCTCTGTTATAAGTCCTGGACACCGTCCTTTATACCTCAGAGAACAAAGGAATAATTCATATTGTAATTCATGTTTTCCGCAGTGTCGCTGTACGTAGACTTCAGTGTTTTACACACAGATTCGATCATTATCATACGTAACCATAGATCTACACAAGTTACACCGACAACAACTTCTAATTGGATAAAATTTCCTTATCCCGATCTCTTCTTGCATAAATAATATGTTCCTGGGGCTTCCATTAATCTTCTCCAATTCATGAACCAATCTCAATTTTTCTTTCCAAAGAGCCCCATGGTCCATAAAGCCAAGATCGGCTCTTTGATTTATCACTGGTCCAACGCCGAGGATCCTGATCATAAACATGCAAATGTACAGTGTTCATTTTAGGACATGGTCAGATATCATAGTCAAGTATCAAAATAATGCCAGTGTGACACCTGACTCCGACACCTGACACCAACACCGGACACTGACAACTGAGTTTGACTTATGCTCTTCATAGGTCAGGGTTAAAGTGAGAATGAGTTATATATATACTGTGTATTTGTATGCAAAATCACATAGATCAATAAAATCCCAGGCTAACACTAAGCGACCTTATAGCTCAGTGGTAATACACTTGCCTTATGTCCAGTGGTCCTTGGTTCAAGACATCTTAAAATTTAACATTTTATCAAGCCCTAGATATGAGGCAAAAACAAGTCATGTGTGATGCTGATATCTGACTACTAACTTACTCAGGCGTCAGCCTCGCAATGAATTTTAGGTTCCTTCTACTTTTAATGTACTGAATCACATAGATGAATAAAATCCAAGGCTAACACTAAGGAAGCTTATAGCTTAGTGGTAATGATTTTGCATACAAATACACAGTATATCTATAACTCATTCTCACTTTGACCCTGACCTATGAAGAGCATAAGTCAAACTCAGTTGTCAGGTGTCTGGAGTCAGGTGTCTGGTGTCACACTGGCATTATTTTGATACTTGACTATGATATCTGACCATGTCCTAAAATGAACACTGTGCAAATGGTTAGGTTTAATAGACAAATACATTTATCTTGGCCAAGGCTTTCACTTCTAGTGCAAATATTATCTACTTTCTAAAGGTAACCATTCCATCCTAACATCTTTAATTGATTACTTATAGGCCTCTATTTTCTCACTAAAAGTAGTTAGTACTAAAAGTCCTCAGTGTTCACTTCAATATGGTGATTAACTCCTTTTTGAGGTGTAAACATAAGGGGCTCCTTTACTATTCTGAAATAAGCCTAAATTAGACATATTTCAGGTGGAGATGTCGGTGCAATGGGGGGGGGGGGCAGGTCTACAAGTGTCGGCGTGGAGTGGGCGGGGGAGGGAACGGGCCGACAGGCCTGTCTCATTTACCATTTTCTACAAATGTTTCAGGTGTAGAAAAGGGTCTAAATGTAAGACAGCTTGGAAGCTGTCTTACATATAGAACTGGTGCTGGAAGTCCTGAAGTAATGGAGAGATAACTTTGGCGGAACCACAGCCAGCCTAGGGCTTTGTTAAGACCTGTGCCTAAAACACAGGTCTTAATAAATGTGCTCCAAGATGTATACCTAAGACAACATGGCTGACCATCCAATCTAATCCTGATTCTGCAACACCTACAGTTAAGGAAGAGAGAACAACACCGGAGAGATGCCCCAGTCCTCTTCTTCCACTGGATGGTTCAGAAGAACATCACAATGTCCCACAGGATGATCAGGTAGATGGATATAAGATGGAGGATCATCAGCCTCTCACCTCACCAGGTAATAGACATGACTAATACACACGTTCTGTCATTATCTGTATGTAAGGGATGAATTCGGTCACTGGATGTGTTTCCTACAGTTAAGGAAGAGAGAAGAACACCGGAGAGATGTCCCAGTCCTCTTCTTCTACAAGATGGGTCAGAAGAACATCACAATGTCCCACAGGATGATCAGGTAGATGGAGATAAGGTCTCATGAAATGTCCCCTATGATCTGTAGAAGGCTGTGAAGATCTTGTCTTCAGTCTTGTTTTATCCACCAGTATTATATGTTTTATCCTTCTATAATGAGTAAGGTGGAGATGGCAGGATTACAGCTGACCATAGACATTACATGTTGTCTGGATCTTCTCACTATTTTCTGCCTGTATAGACTGATAAGATGGCCTCCTCTGTGAACTGCTGCAGATCTTTTGTGGTTGCACAAGAGTGGCACAACAGTTTTCTGAGAGGTCTTAGCCGGGACCATGCAATACTACAAACGGTCAACCATAGTTGTGCTCGGATTGTCAGCTTGAACATGAACATCAGGAGATAATTGCATCATTATCTTCAAAAGTTTTGTGGTCTAGGGTGCAGTCTCCTGGTGTCTCCTTACTGTCAGAATTGCAGTACCAAGATCCTACCATGGATTCTATTCTAGCACATGTAGATGTCATCCTTCTTACTTGCATAGAGTATAATGTAATATTCAGGGGCGTAGATAAAGCCTCATGTGCCCTGGTGCAAGAGTTCAGCTTGGTTCCCCTTCCCTCAGTGCTTTGTGGCCAGGGGCAGGGAAGCACATAGCCTTCGTGCTGCCTGAGGCGAAAATTGAAACTGTATCCCCTGCCCCATGCCAAATTCTTGACCCTCCAGCCAGAGATGTAACTTGACCTGCATGAACTTTGTATAGTACCGGTGTCTTCTTATGTGGCACAAGGGTCTTTGGGCCCCTCAGGCTCCTAGGCCCAGTAGTGACTGCACCCCTTACAGCAGCGGTGGGGAACCTTTTTGCTGCCGAGGACCATTTGGATACTTGTAAGATCGTTCAGGGGCCATACAAAATTCTCAACTTAAAAATTTGGCTGCTATATTTGATCAAAAATATACAGTAAGTGACTTAGGGGTAAGTTACAGAAATTGCGCTTCAATTAAAAAGAATCTAGAGCGCTTTATTTTTAATGTTATGTATTTAGTTCTTTATTTGGCATTAATGGCAACCAAGCTAAACCCAAAGGGGTCCAGAGCGGGGTCACCCAGCCTTCGCTCTCCCTGTCAATGTCCATGCCTCTTTCTTTGCAAATGTCCCTGCCTTTGTCTTTTTCTTAGCCTCAGATTCCCCCCCCCCACCTCCACGAGCCTCCTATCAGACCCCCCAGCCTACATCAGCCTCAGATCAGACCCTCCCCAGCCTTAGATCAGACTCCCAGCCTTAGATCAGACCCTCATCAGACCCCCCCCAGCCTCAGATCAGACCCTCATCAGACTCCCCCCCCCCCCCGCCTCAGATCAGACCCCTAATAGGCCCCCCAGCCTCAGATGAGACCCCAATTAGACCTCAGATCAGCCAATTAAAATTTAAAAAAATGAACTTGCCTCTCGAGCTCTGGATGGCGCTGGCACTGGCAGATTCGCTTACCCTCCCTGGTCTTCTTCCCGCCACGCTGTACTGTGACCTGACAGCGCACAACATCAGGTCATAGTGCGCAATGTACGTGTTAGGACAGTGTAGGGCCGGAAGAAGACCAGGGAAGGTGAATACAGATAGCAATGCGCTGTTCTCACCTTCCTGTGCCTCCCACATGCTAATGACCACTTCCATAATGGAAGCGGTCATCCGCATTTTCACAATATGTTCAGGCCGGGGGTCGGGGGCCACATGAAATGGTCCCGCGGGCCAGAGGTTCCCCACCCCTGCCTTACAGCTACGCCCCTGATAATATTGAAAGTTGATTAATGGAAAAGCTATATAGGATTATTTTCATCAGCGCATATAATTCTAACTTACCAACAATTTTCTAGCTGCTCAGATGCATCCGTACATTTTGAACCTTTGATTATGGATAGAAGCTGGGCTGCAGCGAGCTCTGTGTGGAGTGTGCAAGTGTCTCCTGTCTGGCAGTTTTTCTCCACGGTGCTGGAAAACAAAAGCAATGCCCTGTGCAAGATCTGCCAGATTACAATAAGCCATGGGGGTGACAGAGGTGTCTGCCAGCGACCACAACAAGAGATTCCTCCTTCTCCCGGTCTCCTTTGTGGCAGCCAGACGGCATCCACGTGCAGTACTGTGTCCAAGTCCTCATCAGTCACTGCTTCTCCTGCTCAGACTATGCCTCCTCCTATTCTGTCCCACCATCAGCCAACTATAATGGAATGTGTGGCACAAGTTGCTGGTGGTGCAGTCTCTGTGGTACCACTTTGTGGATTCTGTTGCCTTTAGGGGGCTAATGGCATGTGCTCAGCCTCACTAAAAGTTATCTAGCTGGCATTTTTCCAAAAAACAAGTCTATAAAATAGAAAAATGTCCTAATAAAATAGCGCCAGTCCCTATGGTTAAGGATAATAAAGGTACCAATCAATTGACTTACTTCACTAGGGGGCTGATCAACAGAGCCGTGTCTGTGACCCTCAACCCCTAGGCCAGGATAGCGTTGACAAGAATTACTAGACTTCACGGAGCCCCATCTAGTGGAATCAGCTCAATTTTAAGTGGGAGATGGTGCAGATAGATACCAGTGCAGGATGAATAAAACCCACTTACTTCGATAGGGGGGGCTCGTCTGATAGGTTAAGGGAACCTCAGCCACAGACGTACCTCCCTCACGATGTCCAGGTTCGCTTAGACAACACGTTCTCTGGTTGGATATCCTGGACGGATGTTCAGTGTGGATAGATGTTCGGTAGTTAGAAAGGAGACTCCCTCCGTTCACAATTGGATCCTTTTTTATCTTTTTTTATTTGTTAAAATAATTTTTCCTCAACGCGTTTCGGGGCTGTGCCCCTTCTTCAGGAGTAAATGACACACAAATCAGACAGACATTAAACATCCAACTCACATAGTTCAAGAATAAATAGTCTTTTTGGCGCCAAGTCCCGGCGCATGGGGAAGACGCTGTTCAATGGAATGCAACCGGAAGTTCTAAGTTGAACCGCAAACGCCATTTCCTGTGATGAAATGCGGAAGTGTTAATCTCTGATCGCTTATGCTCCAACGTGGAACGCACAATACCGGAAGAATTAGTGCGAAGCTCCAGATCAGGATCGCATGTTACCATTTGTTGAATTACACAATACTGTCTGGAAATTGTTTGTTATTGCAATCTATATATACAAAAAAGCTTCACATAGTAAAAACTCATCCCATCCAGGAAAACTAATAAGGATTATATAAATATAAAATGGTAATTTTAAATATATTCCTGGATATTTTATCTAGATAAATAGATCTATATTTATATAATACGTATTTTACAATATCTAATAATTCAAAATACGACTTCCAATTATTTGTAATCTTATATAAAAATATAGTATATTAGTATTAAACATATAAATTTAAAAATATATATATATATAATAAATGTAAATATATATGAACAGTTAAGATCATTAAAGGATAACTGTCACATTTAGACCCAAATTTCAGTTTTCATATATGTAGTTACTAATATGATAATATTCCTGAATCAATAACTATTAGACTTACTTACCCCTTATTTAATAAGATTCAGCCCTTAGCAACCAGTCTGCATAAAACTGCAATTTCACTATTCTGTTAAGATGGCCGCCCTCAGCCCTGAGGCTAATCCATAGGACACCTGCAGTGAAGGGAGTGAAGACCAGCTCTGTATAGGGGGGTCTTGCAGTGAAGTTCCCAGGTCTGGCTGAAGCCTGTAGTCCTTCTACAAGCTCTCCTCTTATCAGATAAGGCTTTAATTTATACACTGAGCAGCCCATATCTTCCCTGAGCTTTACATTCTCCAGAACTGCTAAGGGAGTGTCTGCCAAGCACAGGCATGTGGAGAAGTTCATACACACAGCCCAGCACTGTTATCTCCTGTCAGGAAGAACCTGGCTTTTTATACATTCCCTTACAATGTTGACTAACTATCAGTTCCCAGTGCACGCAGCGTGCTCCGTCCTCTCATCTGGTAGACGGAAGGAGCATAGCAACCGGATTTTATCTCAGGTAACAATAGCCAATACTGGGGACTTTTAGGTGGCTTTTAGGGGTTATTTATTAAACAATCAGAAATTAAAACAGGGCCAACAAGGTGATATTAATCACCAAAATCCAATAGTAAAAAAAAAAAAATTTGACAGTTATACTTTAAGTATTCACATATATGATTAAAACTCATTAAATGGACATCCTAGTTAACCCTATATAGTAATTATACTCCACTCCCTATGTGGATACTAGTAGGATATGGCCAATATGTCTCAACTATTGGATATAATAAAATTAGTCTGGGTATTTTAATTGTATGTACGTATCCCTATAATGAACGACAAAGGGGTCTAATGAATGTGAGAAAGCTGGTCTGAATGTTCTAATTGCTCATATACATCGCTAAAATGGAAGACAGAGGAGTACATAAGCTAGTTATTATTATCCCAACCACAGGTTCGTGGAGTTAGGAAGAGAGTCTCTTGATGTAAATGAATACATGGAATTTAGTAATTAGTGTGTTCTAATGATTCATTTAAACCGAATGGCATTAGGATATTTAGCTGAAAAATCCAGAACATCTCCTTTCTGGATAAAGTCTGGAAAGAATTTGGGAGCCACTCTAGTGGGGTTACTCTCAGGAGATCTGCATTCCCCTGGTGGACCTTCGTAAAGTGCCTCGGTACTTTATCATGATCTTATTTTGTTGGTTCTATAGTCATTTACATCTCTCAGTAGTTTATCGCATTTTCTGGTGACTTCGTTGTATTCATATTCCCTGTAATATCTCCTATTTTTAATATCTAGTTTGTCATGGAGTTGTAAGATTTCTTTTAGAATAGTTGCTTTATGAACACACAGTGCTTTGCGTTTACTGACGAGGGTCCTCATGAAATTAATAGAACACTGGTCACTAATCGCTTCTGATATAAAAATTAAATCAAATTTTTATCCGTTGGACAGTAAGGGATCATTTATTGACACTTTCTACAATCTAGTACTTAAGGATTTTAAAGAATCCTTCCCTAAAAATCCGAGCACCCCTGGAAGTAATCCCCGAGGAAATCTAACCAAGGGAATCCATCAAGCTATAAACTCCCTGGCCCGAAATAACAACATAGTTATAAAAAAATGCGGATAAGGGGGGTGGTATAGTGATTATGGACACAGAATTTTACAGGAAGGAATGCCTCCGCATACTGTCCGATGAGGAGTACTATGGTCCTTTGAAACTAGACCCTACAAACCTATATAAGAAGAAGCTAGGGGCCTTAATAGATGAAGGTTTTACATCAGGGGTTTTAAATAAAAAAGAGAACATTTTTCTTAATAATACACATCCATCCATAGCAAGGTTTTACTTTCTACCCAAAATTCACAAGTCCCTGACACAGCCCCCAGGGAGACCCATTATATCTGGGGTGGGATCTTTAACAGCAAATCTATCAGATTACGTGGACGGCATCCTACAACGTTATGTACTAGAACTCCCCTCATATTTGAAGGACACCTCTCATTTATTAAATATTTTACAATCAGTTGTCTGGAAGGATAACTATAGGTGGGCAACTCTGGATGTCTGTTCCCTCTACAGCAACATTACCCATTCATTAGGCATCAGGTCTGTTGAAAACATTCTCTATACAGACTCCAAAATGCCAGTGGCACAAAAAGAATTCATTCTAGACTCCATAAATTTTATCCTGAACCACAACTACTTCACTCATGAAGATAAAATATACCAATAAAAGAGGGGTACCGCGATGGGCACAAAATTTGCACCTGCCTACGCAAACCTCTTCATGGGGGAGTTTGAAAGGGAAAATGGTTTGCTTGAACATCCCAATGTCAAATTTTTTAAAAGCTTCATAGACAATGTCATTATAATATGGTAAGGAGAAGCTGAGAAACTAATCAATTTCGTAGAGGAATTGAACAAGAATGATTGGAACATCAACTTTACACTAGATCATCACCCAACTGAAGCAATTTTTCCAGATCTACATATATCCATTATTAATAATAAATTGATCACAAAAACCCATTTTAAAAAAGTTGATACAAATAGTTATCTAGATTTTACCAGTTGCCATCATAAAAAATGGAAAACAAACATTACCTTCGGACAGATGAAACGCATAAGGAGGAATTGTACGGAAGACAAAACCGTAAGAGAGCAAATCGGCATTTTAAAGGAGAGATTTAAAGAAAGAGGTTACCCCAAAAAAGTAGTTTTAGAGGCTGAAAAGAGAATCCTCCAAGAAACCCAGCAAGATAACCTAACCATTAAAAAGAAAACGCAAACTAGTAAGTCAAACCCAACTCTGTAAATGTGGCATGATTACCACCTATAATGCAAAACACATAGAAATCAGGAAAATACTTAACAAACGTTGGAAAATCCTACTTCAAGACCCAATTCTAGTAAACAATCTACCTAAGGCCCCAATCCTTACATTTCGACGGGCCAGGACTCTAAAAAATTTAATAGCTCCGTCCTGTCCTAAACGGGTCGCAAAACAACAACAACAAATAGATGTGGTCCGACCAAAAATAGTCGGTGCATACAAATGTGGTTCCAAAAAGTGTAAATGCTGCCGGATGTTACATTGTGGGAAAACCTTTCAAATTCCATCTCAAAAGGATCCCATTGTCCTCAAGCACAACATGAGTTGTGACACTACCAACATCATCTATTTATTACAATGTCCGTGCAGCTCCCTATACGTAGGACGTACGACTCAGACCTTACGCGAACGGATGAATGAGCACCGTTCAAACATCACTAGGAATGTGAAAACACACAGCATACCCAGGCACTTTACGAAGGTCCCCCAGGGGAATGCAGATCTCCTGAGAGTAACCCCACTAGAGTGGGTCCCAAATTCTTTCCAGACTTTATCCAGAAAGGAGATGTTCTGGATTTTTCAGCTAAATACCCTAATGCCATTCGGTTTAAATGAATCATTAGAACACACTAATTACTAAATTCCATGTATTCATTTACATCAAGAGACTCTCTTCCTAACTCCACGAACCTGTGGTTGGGATAATAATAACTAGCTTATGTACTCCTCTGTCTTCCATTTTAGCGATGTATATGAGCAATTAGAACATTCAGACCAGCTTTCTCACATTCATTAGACCCCTTTGTCGTTCATTATAGGGATACGTACATACAATTAAAATACCCAGACTAATTTTATTATATCCAATAGTTGAGACATATTGGCCATATCCTACTAGTATCCACATAGGGAGTGGAGTATAATTACTATATAGGGTTAACTAGGATGTCCATTTAATGAGTTTTAATCATATATGTGAATACTTAATGATCTTAACTGTTCATATATATTTACATTTATTATATATATATATATTTTTAAATTTATATGTTTAATACTAATATACTATATTTTTATATAAGATTACAAATAATTGGAAGTCGTATTTTGAATTATAGATATTGTAAAATACGGATTATATAAATATAGATCTATTTATCTAGATAAAATATCCAGGAATATATTTGAAATTACCATTTTATATTTATATAATCCTTATTAGTTTTCCTGGATGGGATGAGTTTTTACTATGTGAAGCTTTTTTGTATATATAGATTGCAATAACAAACAATTTCCAGACAGTATTGTGTAATTCAACAAATGGTAACATGCGATCCTGATCTGGAGCTTCGCACTAATTCTTCCGGTATTGTGCGTTCCACGTTGGAACGCAAACGATCAGAGATTAACACTTCCGCATTTCATCACAGGAAATGACGTTTGCGGTTCAACTTAGAACTTCCGGTTGCATTCCATTGAACAGCGTCTTCCCCATGCGCCGGGACTTGGCGCCAAAAAGACTATTTATTCTTGAACTATGTGAGTTGGATGTTTAATGTCTGTCTGATTTGTGTGTCATTTACTCCTGAAGAAGGGGCACAGCCCCGAAACGCGTTGAGGAAAAATTATTTTAACAAATAAAAAAAGATAAAAAAGGATCGAATTGTGAACGGAGGGAGTCTCCTTTCTAACTACCGAACATCTATCCACACTGAACATCCGTCCAGGATATCCAACCAGAGAACGTGTTGTCTAAGCGAACCTGGACATCGTGGGGGAGGTACGTCTGTGGCTGAGGTTCCCTTACCTATCAGACGAGCCCCCCCTATCGAAGTAAGTGGATTTTATTCATCCTGCACTGGTATCTATCTGCACCATCTCCCACTTAAAATTGAGCTGATTCCACTAGATGGGGCTCCGTGAAGTCTAGTGATTCTTGTCAACGCTATCCTGGCCTAGGGGGTGAGGGTCACAGACACGGCTCTGTTGATCAGCCCCCTAGTGAAGTAAGTCAATTGATTGGTACCTTTATTATCCTTAACCATAGGGACTGGCGCTATTTTATTAGGACATTTTTCTATTTTATAGACTTGTTCCTTGAACGCTCCTGGTTTGTGAGCGTAAGTCCTAAGGCTGCCATACCCTGTCGTGATTAGCTACCACGAGAGAGAATAGAGCGATCCCAAACTGATTATACACTAATCTCTAGAGCACTTTCCTACTTGTGGCGCCCTCTCTGAGTTTTTCTGCCCCTCTTTCCAGGGTGCCGTCTAACCCCTCCTATTTTTTTCTTTTTCTATTTGCATTTTTCCAAAAAAGCCATCCCTGCTTTTTACTCTCAAGTGGTGGTGAATGTAGGCCACTCGTTGCAATTCTAGCTATGCAGCACGGTGCACACAATGGACACTTGGAGCAATGGTTACGGGCTGGAACAGTTTAGCCCATTAGATCAATGTTTTTTGCAGCGAGGCAGCACTGTAGCAAGAAGGCCAGGTCTAATTGACACCTCCACGATTATTCCGACACCAGGCACTTATCGGCCTCCTCCATGGATATCCTCCTGTCCCAAACAGAAGCAGGTCAGGGTGCTAATGTTGCCACCATGGCCCTCCGTCAACACATGGAACGTCACCATAAAGTGGCCTGGGAAAAACATGGCACTAATGTAGTGGTACAGCCTGATGCAGGAACCACTGCATCTCCCAGCGACCCTCACGTCTTCTCCGGCAGTCAGGGATCCTCAACTTCAGCAGAAAGAACCTGTCGTTCCTTCCCTTCGTCTATTGCTCCTCCTCCAATGGCGCAGAGGCTTTAACGGGCACCTGGCTAAGTTGCTGGTACTACAGTTCCATATGGTGTGCTCTGAACATTTCAGAGAACTGATGGCTTGTGCCCACCCAAAGTGGAGAGTCCTAAGCTGTCATTACTTCTCTAAAATAGCTGTACCAGTCCTGCACACGTATGTTCAGCAGAAGGTGGGCCAGTCCTTGAGCCTGTCAGTGTTTGGTACAGTTCACGTACGTGCTGACGTTTGGAGCTGTAACTATGGTGAAGGACACTATACCGTATTTTTCGCGTTATAAGACACACCTGATGATAAGACGCACCTAGTTTTTGAGGAGGAAAATAAGAAAAAAAAATATTGAACCAAAAGGTGTTCTTTTGGTTGGTTTTGAACTAATGGTGGTCTGTGAATTACACTATTATGGAGGATCTGTGGATGACACTGTTAGGTGGGATCTGTGAATGACACTGTTATGGGGAATCTGTGAATGACACTGTTATGGAGGATCTGTGAATGGCACTGTTATGGAGGATCTGTGGATGACACTGTTATGGGGGGTCCAATAATGTTGTGAAAAATAAAAAAATAAAGACAGCACGTCCAATCAGTGGGATTTATTCCAGATGCAACGTTTCAGCTGATGAGCCTTTGTCAAGCATGCATACACAACCAAATGTGAGGGATTATATAGCCACCCTTAATCAAAATGGGTGGGAGTGGTTTCTGAGACCAATTACCTTCATTGGAATCAGAGTGCATTTTCATCTTATTATAATGTTCACTAAGGAAATATAAAACGGAGCTACTAACGTGTATATATTAGCAATAAGGTACCTGCATATTCGGAATCACTTGGACGCTAGCTTGCCATGTGGTAATGTTCGCGGCAGTGGAACGCATATGCGCTCCATAGTAGTACTTCCGGTACTTCCGGTTTCGATTCACTTCCGGTTTCAGTTCACCGGTGGTAGAACGCACTTGCTTGAGTAGTACTTCCGGTTTAGATTCGTCACAGGAAGTTCTCTTAAGTGACCATCTATAACCTTATTGGTCTAGCTGGAAAGTGTCAGCTTAGGGCACCGGCCCCTACACGCATGCGTAAACAAGGTCGTGCCTCACTTAGCCCGCATAGCTTGATTTTCAGTCCGTGCACTGTTTGTATAGCGCATGTGCCTATGACACGCTGGATGCGTTAAACTGAGGAGCCCCCATATGGAACTTGAGTCTGTGCGCTGGTAGTATAGTGAATACGCCAACTGTTGCGCAAAATTATCCTATATGGGGAGTCCTCAAGTTAAAGTTTTGAAGCATATAATGTATATGTCCCAATGGCGCTAATGTAATGAAAGTAAAAAGTACATATTAACCTCATACTGGATGTAAATAAAGGTATATGCATTAGTTTACATAATTCATGTGGATAATAGCGCAGTATATATGAGATTATGCTTACAAATGCCATATAGAGTATAACTGGTGCAAGTAATGCACTCATAAGATAGGCTAATCATACAAAAATGCATTGCAATCCTTTTGGAATAATGAAGCAATCAGATTAGATTTATACAGGAGACCTGCAGATATTTGGGTCAGATAACTCCTGCTGTCCGGTCATTTTTGGTCATCTTTTCAGGTCATATAAAACCTTCCACATGACTTCTCCAACCGTCTGATGACTTCTACAATATTTCTTTCACAGCTTGTGAATCCGGGTGAAGATTGGGACAATATTAATCCTACAAAGACAGATGTGAGGGGCGATGAGCAGAGTACAGAGGACGTTCCTACAGATAACCGCCCAGGTGAGTAGTGACCACTAAGTAAAGCAGAGCGGTCTCAAAGATTCTGCTTATAGAAATAAATAGATATATTGTGCAATGTGGGAATAATTATATTACAGTTATTACTATTATTGATGAGTGTATATGAAAAGATAAAGGAACAAACATAAATCTCACATACGGAGAGACTTGTACACAGTAACAATTACTAATAATTACTACTAATAATAAAGTTACTCCCAAGACCATTTAGTAACTAAACCACAAATCCCTCTCCCTCTACAGTACAGTGTAGTTACTATACAGAGGTCTTCTCATGTCTCTCCGGGCCCGGTCTTTGCTGGGGCCCCTCCAGGTTTCCTCTTCTGTAGCACTTTTCTCTTCTCCTTCTCTCTTCTGCCTCTTCCCTTCTTCCTTCCTTAGCAGCCAGTCCTAGCATTGTCTAGAATATGGCTTGGACACATATTTTTGGTTCTTCCTTATGGTTTTCTAGGAATTTTCAGTGAACTCTTAAAGACTGATAGAAGCAGCTGAAATGTTGTGATTTTCCAGCATTTTCCTGCCCCACTAGCCATGTACCACCTACTGGACAGTTGTCAGACATTCTTTAGATAATTGACAACTGCAGAACCTTTGATCTGCTAATGGACTGTTGTCCGGATAGACAGGACTCGCTCACACTGGGTTTCAGAGGACAAGTATAGGCACTAATTACCAGGATATTGCTGAGGACAGGTCACCAATACAATATATGGCTTACATCTGTATTACTGTAGGCTACATCCACACAACCGTATGTGTTTTGCGGTCCGCAAATTGCGGATCTGCAAAAAAAAAACGAATAACGTTCCGTATGGCAT
This sequence comes from Bufotes viridis, assembly GCA_033119425.1. Taxonomy (NCBI): domain Eukaryota; kingdom Metazoa; phylum Chordata; class Amphibia; order Anura; family Bufonidae; genus Bufotes; species Bufotes viridis. Next base: position 290,667,699 of record CM065594.1, read on the forward strand.
CCGTTTTTTTGCGGATCCAATGTAATAATGCCTATCCTTGTCCGCAAACTAGAAAAAAAATAGGACATTTTTTTTGTGGGGCTACGGAACGGATTGAACGATAGAAGGATTGAAATGAATGGGTCCACATCCTATCATCAAAAAAAACAGAACGGACAAGGAAACAAAATACGGTCGTGTGCATGAGCCCTAAATCTGTATTCCTTACACGTGCATAAATAAATTCACCTACACACCTTGACATGCTATCAGTGGGGTTATTATTTCCTTTAGTGACCACCCATACGCTTTTCTAGGGCGGTCACTAAGGGGCCTTAGGCTGGGCCGCCGCTTTTTTACGGCTGCCCAATCTAAGCGCTGCACGGGTCCCACATCACATGAGAGCTGCTGCCCTGCTCTAACAGCCCGGAGTGGCAGGAGTGCTGATCCGGGCTGTTTAACAGCCCATGTAAAGTGCTGACAGAGGGAGCGGACTCACTCTGTCCCCCATCGGCACCCCGATTGGTGCCGATATGTGTAAAGGCTGGCTGGGGTCTTGTGAAGGCCCCAGATTAGCCTTGAGTAATTTCCTCTCTGGCGCAGCCTGCTGGCCAATGTCAGAATAGCACTGACATTAAAATGCAATGCACTATAGGCATAATGCATTGAATTTTAAAATCAATCAAAAAGCTGACTGTTATAGTCCCCTTGTGGGACTATTAAATGGTAAAAAAAAAACTCATTTATTCAATTAAAAAATCCTATAAAATTTTAAGGTTTTTTTTCATTGAAAATAAGCTTTTCAATAAAAACAATCCCCCAAAAATCCTCCCCCATATGTTTGGTATTGCGGCGTCAGTAAAGACATGGACTACATACATATCACATAAGTTATCCCCTACGGTGAACGCTGCAAAGAAATAAAATAAAAAATAAGACAGAATTGCTAATTTATTCTTAGTTGCCACAGAAAAAAGCGATCAAAAAGCGCCTTTTACTCCAAAATGATACCAATAAAAATTAAAAGTCGTCCAGCAATAATCAAGCCCTCACACAACTCCATAGAAAGAAAAATAAAAAAGTTATGGGTCTTGGGAAGCGGCAATGCAAAAACATTTTTTCTTTTAAGAAAAAAAGGGGGGTTTTATTGCAAAAAAGTAGTAAAACGTAATAAAAAAACTATATGTATTTGGTATCACTGTAATCGTACTGACCCAGAGAATAAAGATGTTATTTATACCAAAAAATTAATGCCATAAAATTTATAACTTAAAAACACAGTGGCAGTATTGCTGTTTCCCATCTCCCTCCCAGAAATATTTTAAGGGATTCTGTCACCACTTTTCAACCCTGTGAGCTAAACATATGCTCATGGTCAGGGTCTCATTATGATTCCTAATGTGGCCTTATAAACAAGATCTGTGGCTTAATTTTGCAAAAAAACTGGTTTTACTAACCTGTCAATCATAGAAATAAGGTGCCCAAGAGGAGGTCCAGGAGATGCAGTGTGCCCGGCTGCAGCCATCGCCGTTCGTGCCCAGCGCCGCCTTCCCAGAGTTCTGCGCCGCCTCCTACTCCTCTGTGCCGCCTCTCCCTCCTCCCGCTGTGAGATGCCGCGTGTCCGCACAGGCTCAGCCTGATGCGCCCGTACGGACTGCTTGGATCGGCTTCTTCTAGGAAGTTTTATGTACCCCAAAATGGCGCCATTAAAAACTACAACTTGTCCTGCAAAAACAAGCCCTCATAAAGCAATATAGACGGAAAAACAAAAAAGGTATAGCTCTTGCAATGCAACTATGAAAAAAGGAAGAAAAACTTTTGGTCAGTAAGGCCCAAAACAGGCTGGTCACTGAGGGGTTAATGATTGTCTGAGGAATGCTCCCGCATGCTGAATGCAATTGGGCAAGGAAATCATGTATTTACACCAACAGATTATCTGACAGATTTTATGGCCAATCATTGGTCAGATGGCGGTTGGTTTATGGTGGGACCTTCCATCACCCTTTTGTATCAGTATAAATGGTGTCAGTGTGTAGTATACGGAGAGAGTTTAAATTGCCCCCACCCCTCCTCCCTCCAGTGTTTTTCCTGGCCCTACGGGGTAAGCATGCAGAGAGTGTCCTCCCTGTGGGGAGGTGAAGTTTAGCAAGAATTACCTACAACATCCCCTGCTCCCTTCCCGCGGGCAGGGAAACATGGACACTCGCTCCGGCTCATGCTGGGGCGTGTAGTCCTTTTATCGCGGTCTTCCTTCCATGGCATGTAGGAAGCATACCACTGAGCTGTGTAGCGCTACGTCTTTGATCCTATGGGCCGGCAGGGGGGGAGGCGAAGCCACGTCACATGAGGTAGGCGCTCCTGTATGACGTCAGACACCAGGAACAACTTGAAAGTGGCGCTCTTGCGGCTCTGGGCAAAGCATCTCCGCTACTATGTCAGCATCTGAGGCTCCAGCATCCCGTCAGGAGGGCTATGACCCCTCGTCAGCTGCACCTCCCATGAGTTCCACCATGGGAGTATGTTTCTCCTTTATGATTTATATTGTTGTTCCAAATCTGATTTTTGGTTGGTCTTTTCTGTTAGGGAGCAAGGGACACAAAAACAGAATCAAGATCTCTAAAGTGCGCTACTTGTGCCAGGAGACTACTTGATAACTATAAAAAGAAATTGTGCAAAGTCTGCATTTCTGACTTCTTAAAGGAGGAGCAACCATCTATCTTCTCTGAAATGAAGTCTTTTATACAAGAGGAGATTAGGTCTTTGCTAGCTTCCCTGACAACTTCTAGTCTGACTACTAAGAAACCTAGATTATCCATTCAATTCTCCTCTGATCCAGAGGACATTGATGAGGACGGGTACTTGAGGATGACCTCTCAGAAGGAGAAATTGTAGAAGATGACAAAAAATACCTTTTCTCCTCGGAGGAAATGGAAGAGTTATTGAAAGCAGTAAGATCCACCATGGGTATAGAGGTTCCCCCTAAGCCTCGTACAGTACAGGACAAGATGTTTGGGGGATTACGCACTAAAAAAAACTAAGAATTCCCCATTAATGAGAATATCAGGTATATGGACGAGCGGATAGAACCTGAGAAAAGGCTAGGGATGTCTAAGGAGTTCAGGAACAGATTACAGTTTGATCAAGCTTAATTTTTGATGACATTCCCAAAATCGACATTCAAGTAGCAAAAGTCGGCCTTACCATTTGAAGATTCCTTACAGTTAAGTGACCCGATGGAACGCAAAGCAGACTCTCTTTTAAAGACTCATCTCAGACAATGGGAGCATATCGCTAGGAGAATGGAGCAGGGAAATAAACGGAGGGCGCACTGCACTGGCTCAGCTATTCCCGTTAGCCCCATAGAAATGAATGGTAGCATGGGCCGCGCATGCGCGGTACGCTCCCATTCACTTCTATGGGAGCAGCGCTTGGTGGTGGACGGACCCTGGGAAATCTGGGGTCCTCCAGCCACAGCTCTCCCCGCTCCATTCTCGTTACAGCACTGGGACCCGCTCCTATCAGACAAAGGGGACACATCCTAGTGATATGTCCCCATTGTCTCAGATAGAATACCCATTTAAGGAAAGCCGGGGAAACGGCTATGTTTGATGTCAAAATCAACATTGCAGCCACATCTGTTGCCAGAGCAATTTATTTCTGGTTATCAGAATTAGATGATCATTTAAAGAACAAGACCCCCAGGGCGGACATCATAAATTCTCTACTATTATTAAAATCCGCAACAGCCTTCTTGGCTGACGCCTCTGCCGAGTCTGTACGCTTTAACGCTAAAGATGCAGCCCTTTCTAATGCGGCCAGGAGAGCTTTATGGATGAAAGCTTGGTCAGGGGACAAGGCTTCCAAGGCTAAACTATGTTCTATTGCCTTCTCAGACAAGTTTGTCTTTGGCCCAGTGTTAGATAAGATATTGGAGAAAGCAGTTGACAAAAAGAAGGGATTCCTGGAAGAGAAAGAAACAAAGAAGAGGCCCTTTCGTGAGTTCCCTTCACAATCTAGACCCTACAGAAGGAAGGGTAAGATGGGCTGCTGGAGCTACCCAAAAGGCGGAAGAAGTAGGGGATTCATCCATAATCCCAAGAACAAACAAGGCAACAAATAATGACGCCAGAGTGGGAGGCAGGTTGAAGAATTTTCTAACCCAGTGGAATCTGGGAAGCGAAGAGGCAGAAAAGGGGCGTGGTTACTGCGGCTTGAAGCAAGGAGGACGCTGCCCCCTTGAATTCAAGCCTGACTCGAGGTGCGCGCCTACCGGGAATAAAAGATCATTTTCGGAGCTTTTACCGGATCGGACAGCTGAAACAAAAGGATTATTAGAAACACGATTCTGGATACTCTATGGTGCTGCCGGTGGCTTGGGACAGTTTATTGAGGTGACAGGTTCCCTTTAAACAGATCTATTGTGTGCAAGAGGTTCAAAATGAAGTCAATTGCCTCTGCAACTCCGCTGATTCCAAATGGTACCTTTATGACGTCAGTAGACATAAATGACGCCTACTATCGTATACCGATTCATCAGGCATCCCAGAGGTATTTAAGATTTGTGGTAAGAGACCCAAGGGGATTCCTCCACCACTTTCAGTATGTAGCTCTCCTCCTTTGGTATCTCATCGGCCCCAAGAACATTCACCAAATTGGTGGTGGAGATGATCGCTTTCCTACGCAGGAAGGAAAACAACATCATTCTATATCTAGACGACTTCCTAATAATTGGCGGCTCAAGAAAAGAAAAGTTTATAAATACCCTTTCAAGTTTGGGATGGGTAGTAAATCTAAACAAAATCTACATTCACCGCATCTACAAGGATATGGTTCCTAGATGTAGAGTTAGATTCTGTATCCCAGAGGACCTATCTACCCCAGGTCAAAGTGAGATCCCTTAGAAACAAGATAAGATGCTTTCAGAAGACTCATAAGTGTTCCATTCGGAAGGCGATGAGCCTGTTAGGGAACTTAACCTCCTGCATAAATTCAGTTCCATGGAGTCAGACCCACTCGAAAATAATGCAGGCATGGATATTAAAAAAAATGGAACTTAGAACAATTATCCCTAGACAGGATAAATACAAGTGCCCCTAGCGGTCAGAATAGATCTAAACTGGTGGAGAGAAGAGGAAAACCTACTTCAAGGTACAAAATGGCTCAGGATCCCAGAGGTTCAGATTGTAACCGACGCCAGCGCTTCAGGTTGGGGTGCAAAAGTAGACAGCCTTGTTTTTCAGGGAGACTGGCCGAACAGCATGAAGGAAAGATCTTCAAACAACAGAGAACTGTATGCTGTCCTTATGACTCTCACAGACGCTCAGGACTTATTAAAAAACAAACATCTAAAAGTCCTTTCGGACAATATCAAAAACTGTGGCATACCTGAGACATAAGGGCAGCACAAGATCCAACCCACTGGTGGAAGTAGCAAGAAGAATATTCTCCTGGGCAGAAGAGAACGTTCTCTCCTGAACAGTGGTCCATCTAGAGGAGGAGTTCTTAAGCCAAAGGAAACTATATCCAGGAGAATGGACATTAAAACGAGAAATATTTCAGGAAATAGACCTGTTTGCCTCCAGAGAAAATGCTCATGTCCGTCAGTTCTGTTTGCTAAATCCAAGAGACAAACCATGGGCAGTGGATGCCCTGTCAATAAGATGGGACTGGGTCTTAGTCTATGCGTTTCCACCCCTTCCATTGATTCCTCATGTAATACAGAAAATACTGAAGGAAATGGCAACAGTAATTTTAGTAGCTCCCCACTGGCCAAAGCGAAGTTGGTTCTCAGTCCTGAAACAGTTGGAGAATACCCTTCCGGGAAGACAGGCTATCTCAAGGGCCAAAAAGTAATCCAGATCTCCAGATCTACAATCTGGCTGTGTGGATCCTGAGAGCGAGTCACTTAGGGTAGAAATGTCCCGAACTATTCGCCGGCGAACATGGCTTGTTCGCGTTCGCAGCCTATTCGTCATCATTGAGTAAACTTGGACCCTGTACCTCACAGTCAGAAGACACATTCCAGCCAATCAGCAGCATACCCTTCCTCCCAGACCCTCCCACCTCCTGGACAGCATCCATTTTAGATTAATTCGGAAGCTGCAGTCTTAGTGAGGGACAGTGTAGCTGCTGCTGATTTGATAGGGAAATCGATAGCTAGGCTAGTGTATTCAGTGTCCACTCCAGTCCTGAAAGACTCATCTGATCTCTTCTGTAAGGACAGCGTCCTGACAGCACCCCAAAAAGCCCTTTTTAGGGCTAGTACATCAGTCTGCTTTTTTTTTTTCCTGTGTAATCTAATTGCAGTTGCCTGCCAGCGTGTGTGTCAGGCTCACAGCGTATACTGTGCCCACTTTCCCAGTGCCACCACTCATGTAATATAATAGCAGTCAGTTGCCTGCACGCGTGTGTGTTTCAGGCCCTGCAAGTGCACAGTGTCACCAGTGCAACTCATATCTGGTGTCACAGTAGATTACATTTTTTTTTTAAAACAACAAGTTTGACTGTAATAGTTTGAATTGCAGTTAGTTGTCTGCAAGCGTGTGTGTCAGGCCTACAGCATCTACTCTGCCAACTTCTGCTAGTGCACAGTGCCTCTCATATCTGGTGTCACAGTAGCTTGCACGCATAGTAAAACTAAACTAAACTAAAAAAAATGACAGGCAGAGGCAGGCCACCCCGCAGGGGCCGTCGAGGTCGTGGTGCTGTGATTCCCATTGCCCTAGAATAATGCTAACACAGGACACCCAATCTTCTACAGCTTTCGCTCGGAACCTTGACGCACCATTCTCCTCCAGCTCAGCTTCGGGCACCTTTCAAGTTACCACTCGCCCACCTGACGCCACCACCAACACTAGCACCACAGCTGCTTCACTTGATCTGTCAGAGGAGTTATTTACACATCAGTTGGAAGAAATGAGTGATGCGCAACCATTATTGCCAGAGGATGTATATAACAGGGATATGTCTGTCAGGCAGCATTACACACATGGACGTACGGTGTGATGATGATGATGTTGTACCCGCTGCTGCTTCCTTTGCTGAGTTGTCAGATACAAGTGAAGTGGTTGATGATGACGATGTGTCCACCGATGCCACATGGGTGCCTGCTGGAAGAGAAGAAGAGGGGGAAGTTCAGAAGGGGAGACAGAGAGAAGGAGAAGACGAGTTGGAAGCAGGGGGAGGCCGTCGCAAGGAGCTAGTGTCACAGTCAGACAGCATGTATCGGCACCCGGGGTCAGCCAGACAGCACGCCAGTCAACGCATGCTGTTGCCACCACCAGAATGCCGTCATTGCAAAGCTCAGCAGTGTGGCATTTTCTTTGTGTGTCTGCCTCTGATAACAGCGATGCCATTTGTAACCTGTGCCAAAAGAAACCGAGTCGTGGGAAGTCGAACACCCACCTAAGTACAACTGCTTTGCGAAGGCGCATGATCTCACATCACAAACGCCTATGGGATCAACACATGAGTACAAGCAGCACACAAACTCATAGCCACCATGCTCCTCCTGGTCCAGCATCTTCAGCCACGTCAACCACTGCTGTCCTCCCAGCCCCCTCTCAACCACCCGCCACTCCGCCTCTCACCTACAGCAGTTCCTGCTCATCTGCCCACAGTCAGGTGTCTGTCAAGGAAATGTTTGAGCGTAAGAAGCCAATGTCACAGAGTCACCCCCTTGCCCGGCGTCTGACAGCTGGCTGTCAGAACTCATAGCCCGCCAGCTTTTACAATACAAGCTGGTGGAGTCTGAGGCCTTCAAAAAATTTGTAGCTATTGGGACACCGCAATGGAAGGTACCCGGCGAAAATTTTTTCACAAAAGCCAATCCCCACTCTGTACTCTATTGTGGAAAAGGAAGTCATGGCATGTCTGGCACACAGTGTTGGGGCAAGGGTCCCTCTGACCACTGATACCTGGTCTGCAAAGCACGGTCAGGGCAGGTATGTCACGTACACTGCGCATTGGGTAAACCTGCTGACGGCTGCCAGGCATGGAATGCGTGGCTCTGCAGCGGAGTTGGTGACACCACCACGACTTGCAGGCAGGCCTGCTGCCACCTCCTCTACTCCTCCTACTCCATCCTCTTTGCTAACCTCCTCGGCTGAGTCCTCTTCTGCTGCTGCGTCTTGCTCCACATCAACTGCATCCCCCCAGCTCTCCGGGGGCTAATCCACATCCCGGATCCGACAGTGTCACGCCGTCTTGGGGTTGACTTGCCTGAAAGCAGAGAGTCACACTGGACCAGCACTCCTGTCCGCCCTGAACGCACAGGTGGATCGGTGGCTGACCCCGCACCAACTGGAGATCGGCAAAGTGGTGTGTGACAACGGAAGCAATCTGTTGGCTGCATTAAATTTGGGCAAGTTGACACATGTGCCGTGCATGGCACATGTGTTGAATCTGATTGTACAACTCTTTGTGTGTAAGTACCCAGGCTTACAGGATGTCCCCAAGCAGGTCAGGAAGGTGCGTGGCCATTTCAGGCGTTCCTACGCGGCCATGGTGCACTTTTTCGACATTCAGTGGCCAAAAAACATGCCAGTGAGGTGCTTGATTTGCGACATCCCGACACGTTGGAATTCAACACTCCTAATGTTCGACCGCCTGCTCCAACAAGAAAAAGCCGTCAATGAGTATTTGTATGACCGGGGTGCTAGGACAGCCTCTGCTACGTTATTGGACGCTCATGCGCAATGCCTGTAGGCTCATGCGTCCTTTTGAGGAGGTGACAAACCTAGTCAGTCACACCAAAGGCACCATCAGTGACCTCATCCCATTTGTTTTCTTCCTGCCGTGCCCGGCGAAGAGTGTTGGATCAGGCCATAGATGAGCGTGAAGAGGAAGAGTTGTGGTCACCATCACCACCAGAAACGGCCTTATCATCATCGTTTGCTGGACCTGTGGCAACGCTGGGAGAGGAGTCTGAGGAAGAGGAGTCAGAGGAGGAATGTGGGTTTGAGGAGGAGGAAGACCAACCACAGCAGGCATCCCAGGGTGCTCGTTGTTGTCACCTATCTGGGACCCGTGGTGTTGTACGTGGCTGGGGGGAAGAACAGACCTTCAATGACATCAGTGAGGACGAGGAACGAGAAATGAGTAGCTCAGCATCCAGCCTTGTGCAAATAGGGTCTTTCATGCTGTCATGCCTGTTGAGGGACCCTCGTATAAAAAGCCTGAAGGAGAACGACCTGTACTGGGTGGCCACGCTACTAGACTCCCCGGTATAAGCAGAAAGTGGATGAAATGTTACCGAATTACCGGAAGTCGGAAAGAATGCAGCAGTTCCAAAACAAGTTAAAAAGTATGCTTTACACAGTGTATAAGGGTGATGTCCGAGCACAACGGGAATCTAACAGGGGAAGAGGTGAAAGCAATCCTCCTTCTACCACGACCACGCCGGCATGGACAGGACACTTTACAGACGTGTTGTTGATGGAGGACATGCGGAGCTTTTTAAGTCCTACGCATCGCCACAGCCCTTCGGGGTCCACCCTCCAGGAACGACTCGACTGACAGGTAGCGATGAACCCCTTGACTACTGGGTGTGCAGGCTTGACCTGTGGCCTGAGCTATCCTAATTTGCGTTAGAACTTCTGGCCTGCCCCACTTCAAGTGTCCTGTCTGAAAGGACCTTCAGCGCAGCAGGAGGTAGTGTCACTGACAAGAGAAGTCGCCTAGGTAAAAAAAAATAGATTACCTTTGCGATTAGGAGACGTAACATCGATTAAACTGATAATAATAGTACTAGTTAACACACAACTCATATAGGGTTGCACAGTAAATTGCACAGTGCACCCGCAGTGCCCCAAATTGGAAGTAAGAGGACCAACCAAGCTTCTTTTTCCATCTCCCGGTTCCTAAAATCTATTCGATACACGTTCCCTGAGAGGGGACGTAACAGGGATTAAACTGATAAAAATAGTACTACTGATTACTGAACACACCACTCATATAGAGTGGCATAGTACATTGCGCGAGGAAGAGACCTTCAATGACGTTCCGTGAGGACAAGGAACAGGACATGGCTAGCTTGGTATCCAACCTTATGCAAATGGACTGTTTGCGGGTGTTTGCGGTGCGTTAAACGGGGAGTTTAGTCTGTCAGAGTTTGGTCTGTCACTGTGAAGCGGGCGTAACCCTTACACTACCTGATCGATACAACATCATACCTGATCGTATACACACAGTGAATGTTTTAAAGCACGTTATTCCAAACTATTTAGGAATGTTAGGTGATTTATGCCCTTTATGGATTAAAACCCGACTCTGCGTCGACTACGTAATTTTCCATGGGAGTTTTGCCATGGATTCCCCTCCGGCATGCCACAGTCCAGGAGTTAGTCCTTTTGAAAAAACTTTTCCATCACTACTGTGGCCAGAAAGAGTCCCTGTGGGTGTTTAAAATTCGCCTGCCTATTGAAGTCTATGGCAGTTCGCCCGTTCGCGAACGGAAAATTTTATGTTCGCGACATCTCTACTTAGAAGACAGGGTCTTTCAGACAGAGTAATTTTTACTCTTAAAGCAAGCAGGAAAAGAGTGACATCTGCCATTTATCTTAACGTCCGAATACCCGGACACCTCTTCTGCTACCATCAATTAGATTTTTTGCAAAACGGGTTAGAACTGGGCTTGAGACCTAGTACAAATATCGTCTTTAAGCACCTTTTACGATATGAGTCTTGCAGAACACGGATGGATAAGGAGATTTATTAGAGCTGCCTGTAAATTAAACTGACCTTGAGGTCTAGGATTCCTCAGTGAGATCTTAACACAGTATTAGAAGGGCTAACTAGACCCCCCCCCCTTTTTTTCCCTTATCCAAGATTTCGATCAAACACCTGTCCCTCAAAACTACCTTCCTGATAGCCATCATTTCTGCGAGATGGTTAGGTTAAATGCAGGCCCTTTTTCTGTAGAGAGCCATATCTTAGAGTTTTTGAGGACCGAATTGTGTTAAGACTAGATCCAGTATTCCTTTCCAAAGTAGTATCAAATTTTCAACGTGACCAGGAGATTGTGATACCATGAGTTACCAGCTATCCAGAGGATGAGGTTTTTGTTTTTTGTAAAGTTTTTATTAATTCTAAATATAAAACATACAGATTTCCACATCATGTAAAGTGTATATATAACCCATCCCCCCAAAATTCTTGTATAGAAGGACATCCCCATAATATGTATACATCATTTACACCAATTTCATCACATTTTTTACATTTAAATTCTTTGCTCTTATAGAATTTCATCAATTTTGCAGGTGTATAATAAAGACGATGTATCACGTAAGACTGTATTAGTCTATGGGCCAGGTTTAAAGAAATGTTTCTGATCGCCTGATAAGTGCATTGCCAATCTTACACCGCCAACTGCACCCCAGCACCTTTCCAATTTTCCCCTTTAATATACAAACTATATCTTATCCTTTTTTGTATCACAAACATGTTATATATTTGTGATATTTTTTTTTTCCCCCTTTTCCGTAGATATCTTTATTAAAGGTGCTGGTAGTTTGTCTATAACCTGTCTTTCTCCTAAGCAGGATCTGCAGGCATGTTTGAGTTGTATATAATGGAAAAAATCTTTATCTGAGCAACCAAATCTTTCCTTCAGTTCTTGGAAACCGATTGCTTGATTATTTTGGAGGATCTGACCTAACCTATATATTCCATATCTAATCCAGGGGCTACTTTCAATGTTTTTATATTAATTAGTGAATTTCATAAAATGTAATTAAGCATGGGGAGTAAGCACATCTTAATCAGGGAGAGTCTTCCTGCCATAGACAGGGGAAGTTTTTTCCAAATAAAGATTTGATCTCTTATTCTAGTTAGAAGGGGTTGTACATTTAATTTATTATAATCCTTTGGATTATTGTTTAACTTAATCCCTAAATATTTTACCCATTCTTACTCCTTTTTAATCTCTAATTCTCCAGGGATTAAATTCCCCAAAGGGTCTAAGGGAAGACAGGCAGATTTTTCCCATTTTTTCTTCAGCCCAGCCAGAAATTTTCTCTTCGTGATTCCCATATTTATATCCTGTTATATTCTTATCTAGGCGTATCCATGCAGATAGGGATTCTATAGCAATAGCAAAGAGAAGGGAAGACAGGGACCAGAGGATGAGTTTAATGGGAAGATGCAGCTCCTTGATGTAAGGAACACCATCCTACAATATTTAGAAGCGTCTAAGGATTTCAGGAAAGACAACAACTTTTAGTTCAGTTTGGAGGTTATAAAGGAAGGAAACTTTCCAAGATGGAAAGGACCCACCATAGAGTCCTGCTGCTCCATTCAGAACATACCTTGTCTGGGGGGTATAACAGCTCATTCCACCAGGGCTATGGCCTCTTCCTGGGCAGACAGAGCTGGTGTCTCATTGGACCAGATTTGTTGGGGCTAGAGATGAGCGAGCTTTAAAAAAAAGTCTGGTGTTCGGCGTTCGGGTGGTGGTAAGTCGCGCATACCGTTATGGATTCCACTATAGCGGCATATGGAATCCATAAGGGGCGGCTGCCACCAACCCGAACTGTTGAACAGCCGAAGGACCTGTGGTGACGTCACTGTCATGTGATCAGTGCAGGGGGCGTGGCTCAGCAGGAGAGATGATGTCATCACATCTGCTGCTGGGAGGAGCATGATGTGCTTGGTAGTACTTTATTAATTTTATTCAAAGTATAAGCAGTATAAGGAGCTTCACTACTGTAAGGGGTACTAAGGGACAGTACTACTGTAGAAGGGGACACAAAGGGGGCATAACTACTGTGTGGGGCCACTAAGGGGAAGCATATTGTAATGGGCATAACTACTGTGTGGGGGCACTAGGGGTATAACTACTGTTTGGAGACATCAAGGGGGCATTCTCCTGAGGCCACTAAACGGGAATTCTACTGGGAAAGGGACTCTTAGGGGAGATAACTATGGTGTGGGGAAATAAGGGGGGATTCAACGCTTCTTGTCCAGCGCTAGGAAATGTTTTATTTATATGTATTTAAAATGACTGATTGGGTGGAGGTTGCAGGGAAGTTGCTCAAGGTGCGCGGCCAGCCTGGCCTAGTTATGCCCCTCGGTCTACTATTAGATTGTGATCTTTTTGGCCACCACTGTTTGTCAGTTAATTCTTTTGTGCCATACCTTTCTGTGGATTTTTTTTATACTGAAATGTAATAAAATTTCAATAGAATATTTTGGTATATTATTCATCAATAATAAATGTCTTTTGTTTTTGGCAGATGACTGTACCAGGAACTTAGAGAAACATCTGGTATCTTCAGATTTTGAAGTAGATGATCGTGGTATCATACAAGATATATATGTAGAACATGTCAATATCCAAGATATATCTTCATCCAGTCACAGCAAAAATGTATTATTTGATCCTTCTAAACAGGTCCGATCTTCTGATTCATCACAGACTGTAACACAGAATAAAAGTCTCAGAAAGGGTGTTAAACAGCAAACAGCTCACGTAAGAGGGAAGCCATTTTCATGTTCAGAATGTGGAAAATGTTTTAGATTTAAATCTCAGATTGTTATACATCAGAGAAATCACACTGGGGAGAAGCCATATTCTTGTTCAGAATGTGGGAAATGTTTTAAGTATAAATCAGATCTTGTTGTACATCAGAGATAATTCACACAGGAGAGAAGCCATATCCATGTTCAGAATGCGGTGAATGTTTTAAGCAGAAATCAACTCTTATTATACATCAGAGAAATCACACAGGAGAGAAGCCATTTTCATGTTCAGAATGTGGAAAATGTTTGAACAATAATTCAGCTCTTGTTATACATCAGAGAAGTCACACAGGGGAGAAGCCATTTTCATGTTCAGAATGTGAGAAATCTTTTCACTGCAAATCAGTTCTTGATTCCCATAAAAGAATTCACTCAGGAGAGAAGCGATTTTCATGTTCGGAATGTGGGAAATGTTTTTATCAGAAGTCAATTCTTGATAGACATCAGATAATTCACACAGGGAAGAAGCCATTTTCATGTTCAGAATGTGAGAAATGTTTTCGCTGCAGATCAGCTCTTGATTACCATAAGAGTATTCACAAAGGAGAGAAGCGATTTTCATGTTCAGAATGTGGGAAATGTTTTAATCAGAAATCAGTTTTTGATTCACATCGGAGAATCCACACAGGGGAAAAGCCATTTTCATGCTCAGAATGTGGGAAATGTTTTAATCAGAAATCAGTTCTTGATACACATCGGAGAATCCACACAGGGGAAAAGCCATTTTCATGCTCAGAATGTGGGAAATGTTTTAATCAGAAATCAGTTCTTGATACACATCGGAGAATTCACACAGGAGAGAAGCCATTTTCATGTTCAGAATGTGGGAAATGTTTTAACAATAATTCAGCTCTTGTTGTACATAAGAGAATTCACACAGGAGAGAGGCCATTTTCATGCTCAGAATGTGGGAAATGTTTTAAACAGAAATCAGCTCTTTTTACACATAAAAAATCTCACAGAGAAGAGAGGCCATTTTCATGTTCAGACTGTGGGAAATGTTTTAAGCATAAATCAGTTCTTGTTACACATCAAAAAACTCACAGAGAGAAGCCATCTCCATTCTTAGCCCGGTAGTGACCTCCCTTATGTGTTTTTATGGTGGTCGGTGTCGCTAACTGGCTTTATTCTGTCAGATACTCCTTTTTACAGGGAGATAAAACAGAACCTTGCTTTGAGTTACCAGAGGTGGCCGGGGGCTTGGAGTGATGATTGGGACCACTGTGAGAGCTCCCCAAACACGTATGGTCTCCTGTATTGCATGAATGCCGGTCATCAAAGGACAGATCCAGTTAAAAGTGAAAGTTTATACTGTATATATATCCCCTCTAAACAAAAATGTTTGGTGAGATGAAATTAAAAAAACCCTATAGTACCTGATATAAAAATATAACTATCTACCTATTCCAGCCCGGTCTGTTCTGCCTTTTATAAGTATTTGTAAAATTTAAAACGTCAAATATGAGCTTGTCAAGAAACAGTCAGCTCTTACTGGGTTTCATCAGTAATGTGCAAGTTCTCCCACAAAGTGACCCAGGCTAGGATTGCCTCATTACATAGAAGCCATTACTCGTCTTCCTAGAGAAATACCATCTTAATCTGTACACCCTGACCAAAATGTACCTGAAGATAAACCCAAAAAAGTGGGGTCCTCGCCGCCCCTGTATTTGTAGAAGCCATGTGCTTCACTCATCTCACATGAATTTACCAGTGGGGGAATCCTTGGTTATTTTCTTCTTTGTATGTTCCACCAGCTCTGGATTGTTTAAGTTTTATAATTGAAGACTTGATATAAAATATTTTTCTTAGATATATAGAATTTTTGATCATTTTGTTTCCTATGACTATTTTCATTCCTATTATTGTATGGTGATAATGAGATTTTATGCTTTATTTGGAGGATCTCTAATATTCCGGCTGTTTCATGAGCTCCATGGGCGCAGTTACAGTTTTGTGGGGAGTAGTGATCCTTTACTGTTCTCTATGGATGGTTTTGGACGCTGCCCCTTAATATATTCTGTCGGTGATTGCTTGTTTTGTGCACATAGTGGTTTCTACCTTGCCAGGCAGAGGCCGTTATGGTGCAGAAGCATCACTTGTCACATTTGGATGCTCCAGTTACAGTGACGTGTGAAATGTCCCATAGACCAAAATATATTTTAAAAGTATCAAAATATATAATAAAAAACAAGTGAGAATAAAATATAAAAAATGTCTGCATAGTTTCTCTTTTCAAATAAAACAAAAAACTATCAATATGCTCAAAACAGAGAACCAATTTTAACCATTTATTTTGGTGTCAATCTGCATATTTAAAGAATAAGGAGCTTGAGTTTGAATTAAAAAGAAAATAAATCTCTGAAAAACATTAATAAAAAGCCCCATGCGTCATGTAAAAAAAAGTAGCAAAAATTATGTAGGCAGCACAATAAATAAAAATTTAAGGTGTTCTCCGGGATAAGAGCTGAATCTGGGCATATCACCTTTTTCACCCAGGCAGCCCCTCAGAGATGAGCATCAGAGCATTTCGTGTGTTGCTTTTTTGTTTACATTTTTACACTGCTAGGCGGAGGCTTCTCAGTTGTTTTACAGGTTAGGGCGGCGCTAAAGCCTGCCCATTAGTGCCGGTGACGTCACCTGCAAAGCTGCTAGGCAGAAGCCTTCGCCTAGCAAACACCCTGTAACGTTACCGGATCTGCAGAAAAAGCCCTTGTCCTGTGCAATAAATTTCGGATGCTCCCCTTAGAGGGGCTGCCTGGATGAAGAAGGGGATATGTCTGTTCAGCTCTGAACCCAGACAACCCCTTTAAGATTGGTCCATTAAAACCATATGCTCTAAATAAATGTGTATGTCATTAAAGGGGTTTTCTTGATGGCCTATTATCACATTCGATGAGATTGAGGGGTCTGATACCTGGCACTGCAGTAGCGCTGCAACTCTGTGTCCCCCAGACTCCATTGAAGTGTCAGCATGTGTTGCTGCTCTCCAGAAGGGATGGTGAGATGCACCCCAATGGGGATTAAGTCCATAGAGTCAGGGCCTGCACTAAACCAGTGCGCTTCTTTACTGGAGAAATTCAGGTGCAAATAAATACAGGCAAGGCATAGGGCCGTCTTCTCCAGTCTCCTCCCTGACAGAAGGGTTTGAGGGTTTGCTGAGGAAAGTCCTGAGCTAGCTCTCCATCTCTCTCGCTCAGAAGGATTGTACCCTGGCTAAAGGCTGGAGATAGTAGGAAAAGAAAAAATAGGGTTAAATGCAGACCTTTGTAGGACTGAGAGTAACTGGCGGGGTGCCAGAGGAAGAACAAAGTGGTGGGAGAACCGAAGTGGTGGGAGAACCAAAAGTTATGGAGTACAATGGTGTGTGAGATCAATTGGTGTCTAAAACACGTTAGTTTATAAGGCTGAGGCTGCCAAGGGGCACATACATCTGCTGGGGGAAAACCCAGTAGATATATTAGGGTCAGAGGTGTGTGTATACACTATTGTGTATAAAAAGAAAAAGAGCCCCCTTAGGAAAAGGCGCCAAGAGCTAAATGTTGTGAGAAGAAGCGTTTGTATACGATATAGCTGGTGAACTATAATGAAATAGGCACTATAATAGTACAATGTATCGATACGTGCATCACAGGTAATACAGATAGTTCCCTGGATGCAACACGTTAGATAAAATAATATATATCACTGGGTTAAAAGTAATAGTCACACTCACTTCACCCAGGAGGTTCAGAGTGGGATAACCTCAAGACACCCACCGGAGTACCTCCTGCGCCTGGGTCACCTTATAGATGTCCGGGAATGACTGCAGTCCAATACGTTCTTCTGGTCAAACACCTTTAATAACCACAGGGTGGGGGTGAGGAGCGGCTCAACGCGTTTCAGGGAGTATAATCCCCTTCATCAGGAGCATAAAATACATACTGTGCGTCCAATATTTAAAGAGAACTGAATCTGGCGCCAACAAGTAAGAGAAACATGTCACTTCCGGTTTGCGTCTCACCTGTGGAACGCACCGGGAGTGATGCACCGGAAATAACGCAATCCTTCACACCATGAGTAAATAAAGAAATATTCAAACTGACCTATGAACAGCAAAGATTGACTGTTCTATCCAAATAAAATATATTACATTGAATAAAATATGTAAAGTGTCCATTGTTGTAAAAGTTGCGTTAATTCTAGTAAAAGTAAAAAACGGCAGAGGAGGGGGTAGTGGAATCTGGCTTCTTTTTAAGGGGGTTTCGACCAGATGGACAAGTAGTTTGTGGTATGGGGGATCGCAAGGAAATTTGCGATATAAAAAATATATATGAACAAGAAGAGAACGACAATCCGGTAGTTCCGCTGTTGACCATGCGGACCGGAAGTGACGTATAAACTGAGAACGGTCTATTATGCTGGCTAGAGAATAAGATCTAGAGTCTGAAGGGCTAGAAAGATCATATATTGGAGGTAGGTGGTGTGTTCCACATTCTGATAGAAACTAATACTCGACAAAAACTAATACTCGACAAAAACTATTAATAATGAACAAATAGTCACAGTGGTGTGTTCTGCTGTTAAAAATTGCGGACCGGAAGTGACGTGTGTCATCTAAAAATGGTCTATTAAAAAAGCTAAATTTTGAGGGACTAGGAAAAACTGAAGAGTTAAAAAATCATGGGTCGGGGATGAGTTGAATGTTCTATGGTCTAAAAAAATTTTTAGTGTTTTTTAAGTAATGAAATAATGCACACATACGCTGTCACTGCAAAAATAGTAATACAGCAGTGACAGCGGTACTTGCACTGTTAGGCATACGAATCAGAAGTAACGTGTATAGTTTGGAAGTGGTCTATTTTGCTAGCTGAAAACTGAAACATAAAGGGTTAGAAAAATATAAACCGAGGATGGGTTGTGTATTTCAAAGCCTAATAAAAAATAGTGTTTTTAGGTAGATACATAAATATATTATTATACACAGATTAGTTCATAGGGATCATCCATCGTCGTAAAATTAAAAACCTCATCAAAGACAGAAAATCGATGATTAAATAAATAAATAAATAAAATGGGTTAGATGTGAACCTATATTGCAAGAGGTTGTCAACGGAACCCAAGCTATAGATATATGTTCATTTAATCGACTCATTTAATCCGAAGGGGGTAAGGGTATTTAGTGAGAATATCCAGTCCATCTCCTTTTGGCATAGTTTTTGGTAGGAGGTAGCAACATGTTCAAGGGGTAGGACTCTCAGGGAGGATGAATCACTACTATGTTTTTCGAGATAGTGGCGGGAGACGCTATCGGTAGAAATACCTCGTCCAATATTGGAACGATGTTTGTTCATGCGTTCCCTGATGGTCTGTGTTGTCCTTCCAATATATTTCAGTCCACATGGACAATATAGGAGGTATATGGCGTTTCTGGTGCCACAATGTATATCTTGCTTAATAGTCTAAAAGTCCTCTCCATTTTTAGAGTTAAGGATTTTTATTTGATTGACCCCTTCTATAATCATCGGACAGCAAAGACATTTTTTACTCTGACACTTGTGTATCCCTAAATAAGTGTGGTTTATAGTGGCTTTAGTTTTACCGGTGGTACTACTCAAATGTGGGCAGGATGGAGCAATCAGATTTTTTAATGTTTTTGCTCTTCTGTAAGTGACGGACGGTTGTCTGGGTATGATTGTTTTCAGAATGGGATCTTTTCTTTTTTTTTCTTTTCAAAGGTCTTTTTATTATTTTATAGTAATAATCAGAACAATAACAAAATTGAGGTATACAGTAATAGCCATCATACATCAAGCAGGCGGAGAAGTAACAAGATTATAGCGTAAATAGTGCAGGAAATGCAAGCGAAAAAGTTGTCAAGACGAATAGTGAGAGGATCCTCTCCGGCGAGTTGATCAATATTACAAAGACAAGTATACCTTGTGTATTGAGTTTTTAATTAACAACGTATAAACAGACAAGCACAAACATACAGCGATACACAAGAGGTGGGGTGGTACAGGAGAAGGAGAGAAGAAGGAGAGGTGGGGGCGGAAGGGAGGGCCCAGTGACTCAAACTCAATGGCAAACTATCTCATTGTGAATAAGTGTCGAAGCGTCTAAATGACGCCCATGGAGACCATATTTCGTGAAAGGTTTTATGTGTCTTTGTCTCCCATCTGGCCAGTTCTTCCAACCCTTAGAGTGAGTCTACCTTATCTATCCATAAGGCATGGGAAGGAGGGTGCGGAGCTTTCCATAAAGTAGGGATAAGTATGCGAGCTGCAGCCAGGAGATGTCTAAGTAGTTTCGTAGTGTGTTTAGGGATTTTATTGGGTAACAGTTGAAAGAGGCATAATCCAGGTTCAAGAGGTAGGTTCAAATTTGTCAATTTATTAATTTGTGAGATGATTCCTCCCCAATAAGGTATGATACGTGGGCAAGTCCACCAAAGGTGGAAATAGGTTCCTAAATGTTCCCCACATCTCCAGCAGTTGGGATTGTAGCTAGGGTTATATTTATGTAAGAGGACTGGGGTTAGGTGGCATCTGGTTAGAACTTTGTAGCCGCTTTCCTGCATCCTCACACAACGTGAGGTCTGTTTCGGGGCAGTAAGAAGCTGTTGGACTTCCTTATCAGAGAACGATTTAGAGAGATCTGATTCCCAGGCCGTGATGAAGGAATGCCTCGGTTGTGTATGTGAAATTAAAAGCAGCTTGTGACATAGCGATACATTTTTTTGGGGGGTTTTGCTTGCACAATAAGCGACTCAAACCTGGTCAGCGGTCTGTGTAAGTCACCGTTTTGTAGAAGGAGTTTAAATGAAAGTTTAAGCTTATTATATATCATGGGGGTGACCGAGGTGCATTTTAGAAGATCTGCCAATTGTTCCTGTGAGGGTAACGCTTCAGAGCTGAGCAAAGAATCTATCGAAAGATCGTTGGTCTTGATATCTTTAGGAATAGAGTCATTGTAATTGGGGTCTTTCGTCAGGAGAAGGTCCCTAATTTGCATAAGAGGTGACGGGTAAGGGGCAAATTGTGAGAGTGAGTTAACTTGATTCCAAATCTTTTGAGTTTCAGCTGTCAACGGGCTATATAGTCTAAGCTGAGAAGGAGTCGTTTGAACAGAAAGTACAATCTGTCTTAATGGGAATTGAAGAATATCTTCCTCAACAGCTATCCAAAGTTTATGTGAGGGTTTCCTGATCCAGTCAATTATTTTTTGTAGGTGCACAGCCTGAACGAAGGTTTTAGGGGAAGGCATATCTATACCTCCCTGTTTCTGGGGAAGCTGGAGAATGGAATATTTTATCCTGGGTTTCTTATTGTTCCAAATATATCTGGAAAATAGCCTATTTACTTTGGTATAGAAGTCATTGGGTATATATATAGGCAAAGCCTGTAATAAGTAAGTTACCTTGGGCCATATAAGGCACTTTGCTATGTTTTTCCGTCCGAACCAAGACATATAGGGGGTCGGCCAATCTTCTAGCGTTTTGGAGATATCTCTAAGCAGCGGGAGGAAATTATCTTTATAAAGTGTCTGCATATTCGAGGAAATTTTAACACCTAAGAACTTGATGTAGGGTTGTTCCCAATCGAAGGGGGAGTTACGTGAGAGTCGGGCGGCAAGCGCAGTAGGGATGGAGATGTTGAGGGCTTGTGATTTGCTAAGATTGACCTTAAAATTAGACAATGCCCCAAAATTATCAAAAATAGTTTCTATTAACGGTAGTGCGGAGGTCGGATTGGAGATTAAAAGTAATAAATCATCAGCGTATACTGCCGCCTTATGTTCCCTACCTCCACATTGAATCCCGGAGATTCCAGATTCTTGTCTCAGTTTCTGTAGAAGCGTTTCCATGGTCAGAACAAAGAGTAAAGGGGACAAAGGACAACCTTGTCTGGTGCCATTGGAGATCGGGAACACAGGCAACAGCACGCTGTTGATCAGCACCCTAGCGGAAGGACATTCATACATGGAAAATATTGCTTGAACGAATGAAGTGGGTATACCAAATGCTAACAGTGAGGCTTTTAAGTAACCCCAGTCGAGTCGATCGAAGGCCTTTTCGGCGTCAGTACTAAGTAGAAGTAAAGGAGAATTCTTTTTCTGTACAAATGTGATTAGGTGTAGAATTCGGTAAATGTTATCCTTCCCCTCCCTTCCCATCACAAAGCCTACTTGGTCAGGCGCAATGAGTGTAGGCAATAGTGATTGTAATCTACGGGCAATAATTTTTGCGAATATTTTCAAGTCGAAATTTAGGAGAGAGATGGGGCGGTAATTACTACATAAGCTAGGGTCTTTCCCCTCTTTATGAATGACTGTGATCTGTGCCACTAGGGTCTGTTCATGGAAGGGTGTGCTGTTCAATGCTGAGTTATATAATTTCGCTAAGTGTGGTAATAGGATGTCTAAGCATGAGATGTAGTAAAAGGCGGTTAGGCCGTCAGGGCCTGGACTTTTATTTTTGGGAGACAATGAGATCGCCTCTTTGATTTCAGTAATTGAGATCGGGGAGCAGAGATTTAGCGCTTGAGAAGGAGTAATTTGTGGGAGAGTTAGAGAGGCTAGGAATTCCGAGAATACTTCCGGTCTAGGTTTCGTAAGTATACTTCGTGGGATTTCTAGGTTGTAAAGGGCCTGATAGAACCTACTGAATTCCCTAGCGATATCTGTGGTTTTATGGAAGGAGTCACCCCTTTCATTCTTAATAGTAGTAATAAAGGATTTGGTCTTTCTTTGTTTGATTTGGGCCAGCATAAACCTAGTAGGTTTATCTCCGTGGGCATAATGTTTAAATTTAGCCGACAAATAGGCTTTGGCTGAGCTTAAGTTCAGTAAGTTTTTAACTTCGGTACGGAGCGCAGTTAATTCTTCTAAATGAGCTGTTAGGAGAGATTTCTTATGCAAAACTTCAAGGCGAGAGATCTCCTTCTGAAGATCAGACATTTTTTGTGTTTTAGTCTTGTGAGTATATGCAGAGAGAGATATAAATTCACCTCTAACATATGATTTATGTGCTTCCCAAAGCGTTTGCACTGAAACCTCTCCATTATCGTTAAGGTTTCAGTAGTAGGTCGTTTAAGCGCCAACCTCTATAAGGTGGAGGTGTTTGTGGTAATAAGTATATTAGTTCTACTAATGCATGGTCTGAGAGGACCTGCGATTTGATGGACGCCGCTTGACAATGTTGCAAATGCGCGGCAGGAAGGAAAATATAGTCAAGTCTACTATATGAATTATGTGGGGAGGGGTAATGAGTGTAGTCTTTAGTTGAAGGGTTTAGTGCCCTCCACGAGTCTATCAAGCGTAGTGATTGTAGAGCGTGGGATAGTTTTGCAAGAGCTTTGAAACGAACGTTATAATGGGGTTTAACGCTACATTGAAGTCACCTCCTAAAAATAGGGTGCCTTCAAAGAAGGAAGAAAGCTTCTTTATTATCTTTGTCAACCAGGGGATCTGGTCTATATTAGGGGCATATATATTCCCGATCATCAGAGTCAGAGATCCCATTGTCCCTTTGATGAAAATATAGCGACCTTCCAGATCTATGCATTTATCTATCAGGGTAAAGTTGACATTTCTACTGAGGCCAATGCTAACTCCTTTAGAGGCTTTAGAATCGGATCCTGAATGAAACCATTGTGAGTAATATGATCTGTTCATAGTCGGGATCTTATTTTTTTTAAAATGTGTCTCTTGCAGGAGACAGATATCAGCCTTATTCCTCTTAAGGAAATTTAGCACTTGGCCTCTTTTAGGTGGCGAGTTAAGCCCATGAACATTATATGTAATAATTTTAATACTTGCCATAGTGAAGAAACGGTGCAGAGGATTGTAGCCGACCTGGGCCATGGGTGTCCGTAGAATTGAGAGATAATCGCGTGGCGGAAAGGGAGGGAAGAAGGGGGGAGGGAAGAAAGAAACACTGGGAAAACACAAGGACAATTGTTCTTAGCATATATGGAAGCCAAAGTATTACTTGTAATAAGAACACATCAGGTAAATGGTACGTTTGAACATACAGAACGAAGACAATATCATAATAGGTCATATATAATAGACACTATGAGCCTATAGGGCCCAACTTCTTAAACCTGGTTACTAACTTTCATAGGCGGTCCACAGAGGACTGATGGTGAGAGAATTTAGTGTGAAGATATATAGGAGAAGAAAAGGAAGTAAAGGGATGAGCAAGTGCGGGGGGAGGAGAGGAGTGGAGATTCCACTCAAAGGCCAGGTAGAAAGAGGATCGATAAAATTGGGTAGGGAGCGACAGAACATCATAGAATTATAGTGAGAGGAAAAAGTGAGTGAGGCTTCTTCAGATAGAATTCAACATAAGCAAATAAGAAAAGCGGAACAGGCCTCATCCGGGATAATGCTTTTTGGGGCGAGTTTGCCCGATTTCTTCCTGGACTTTGCGGTGCGAGCAGAGGAGGCTTCTTCCCAGGGTGTTGGAGGGGGAATTTGAGGCAGATTATCAAGGTCCTTGACGACAGCCCAGTCTGGGATCTGCAAGTCCGGTAGGTCTAGAGCACTGTAGACCCCTGGGAGGTCAGCAAGCGTTTCGGACGAGGAATCTCTTTCCACTATACATGAACCCGAGTCCGAATTGGAACTGCCAATTATATTGGATCCCTTTAAACCGTAAGGCAGAGGTCAGTGGTTTGAGAGTTCTCCGTTTGAGGAGAGTTTGTGGAAAGAGATCCTGGTAGATGTGGATTTGAGCACCATCGTAAGATACTGGAGAAGAGGATCTGGAGAGGCGCATGATTTCTTCTTTAACAGGGAAGTGAAGTAAGCAGCAGATTACATCCCTGGGAGGTTCGGAATCTTTTGGTTTCCTCCTCAGCGCTCTGTGTATACGCTCGATAACAATATCTTCCTTGTGTGTCGGCCCCAGGATGGTCTGGAAGATGTCTGTAATTGTGGCTAACAAAGCAGAGTTCTCTACAGTTTCAGGGAGACCTCTTATGCGCAAGTTATTCCTGCGGCCTCTATTTTCTTGGTCTTCTAAGGCGTTGAACGCCCCATTTAAATAATTTTGACAAGAGGTGAAGCTTGCTGCAAGAGCCGAAGTGTAATTACATAATGATGTCTGCGTCGATTCGAGTTGTTCGACTCTGGCTCCCAAGTGTTTAATGTCATGTTTAATGTCCTGAAGATCTTTAGAGAGAGGCTCCAAAGCTTTGGTTAAAGCGGATTCTAGAGATTTTTGTAAAAACCAGCGAGATACAGGGAGCGAGTCTCTCTGTGATGATAAATCAGCGTCGCTATCAGAGTCCTCTCCAGTGTCAATCTGAGCAGCCGGGAGAGTATCTTTAGAGGGAGTGTTTAACTTTGGACGTGGACTCTTTTTCCTCATATATTTTTCCATCTCCCCTTTTGGCGCTGATGATTTTTGCAGAAGATTAGAGTGTTTGGGGTTAGGGTTCCCAATTTTCACCATCTTACAGAGGTATTCTTTATGATAAGTTGGGACCTATACGGCAGAATAAGTTAGTGCTTCATTGCTCCGTTAATGAGAACAGAGAGAAAAATTGTGGCACCAAGTCCACCATAGGAAAGGGTTCTTGCAGGCAGTGTGTGGACCAGCAGTCAGTGTGCGCAGGAGGGCAGATCCCAGATTAACGCGGCGATCCTGCAGAATGCAGCTTCGGAGCTCCGATTCAGGTAAGGTCACCTGACCCAAGCGGGAGCGACCTCTGACGGGTCAGGACCGGAGAGGGCCTAGACCCGATTCAAGATGGCGGGCAGAGAAGCGCAGATCCGGGCGTCGCTTGTTGCGGGGCGAATGTCCGGGGAACTGTAGGCCGCAGCAGGAGCAGGAGCGGAGGGCGTGCCGGGAGTCTCTGTCGGGTCTCCGGGCTCTGGAGGTGAGTAGATCGTGGTCTTAGAAGCCGCCGGGGTTAGCAGGGCCGAAGTTAAGTAATAGGCCTCACCACGATACAGGGCCTGGCGGTGGTAGGCCGCAGACCGGAGCGGGCCAGTCCTGGGCTGATTTAGGCGATTTGGCTTCCCCTGGTCCTGTATCGATGTGACGGGCACTGTGATGTTGATTTAGGGGCTTTTTGGGAGGAGAAATCCGCCGATGAGCGAGGATTTGTAGGATAAGCACAGAGAGCTCTCTGAAACGCGACTCAGCAGCACGGCGGTTGGCCACGCCCCCCAGAATGGGATCTTTTAAAAGGATCCCTCAGTGTTTGTTTAGGATTCGTCTAATTCTCGTGTGGTCTGTGTTATATCGGGTGATGAGGTTGAATTGATGTTTAGTATCTTTCTTTTTATTTTTGGTCGGTTCCAAGGCAGTTTTTTGGTCCAAAGCGCTTATTCTTTTAGCTGCAGTATTTACCAGACCTTTTGGGTAGCCTTTCTCTCTGAAGCGGGTTTTAAGTATTCCTATTTGTTTTTTCCAAACTATACACATTACTTCTGATTCGTATGCCTAACAGCGCAAGTACCGCTGTCACTGCTGTATTACTATTTTTTATGTGTGCATTAATTCATTACTTAACAAACACAAAAAAATTTTTAGACCATAGAACATTCAACTCATCCCCGACCCATGATTTTTTAACTCTTCAGTTTTTCCTAGTCCCTCAAAATTTAGCTTTTTTAATAGACCATTTTTAGATTACACACGTCACTTCCGATCCGCAATTTTTAACAGCAGAACACACCTCTGTGACTATTTGTTTATTATTAATATTTTTTGTTGAGTATTAGCTTCTATCAGATTGTGGAACACACCACTTGCCTCCAATATATGATCTTTCTAGCCCTTTAGACTCTAGATCTTATTCTCTAGCCAGCATAATAGACCGTTCTCAGGTTATACGTCACTTCCGGTCCGCATGGTCAACAGCGGAACTACCGGATTGCCGTTCTCTTCTTGTTCATATATATTTTTTATATCGCAAATTTCCTTGCGATCCCCCATACCACAAACTACTTGCTTCGGAGCTCCGATTCAGGTAAGGTCACCTGACCCAAGCGGGAGCGACCTCTGATGGGTCAGGACCGGAGAGGGCCTAGACCCGATTCAAGATGGCGGGCAGAGAAGCGCAGATCCGGGCGTCGCTTGTTGCGGGAGCGAATGTCCGGGGATCTGTAGGCCGCAGCAGGAGCAGGAGTGGAGGGCGCGCCGGGAGTCTCTGTCAGATTCTGTCGGGTCTCCAGGCTCTGGAGGTGAGTAGATCGTGGTCTAAGAAGCCGCCGGGGTTAGCAGGGCCGAAGTTAAGTAATAGGCCTCACCACGATACAGCGCCGGCGGTGGTAGGTCGCAGACCGGAGCAAGCCAGTCCTGGGCTGATTTAGGCGATATGGCTTCCCCTGGTCCTGTATCGATGTGAGGGGCTCTGTGATGTTGATTTAGGGGCTTTTTGGGAGGAGAAATGGATATCCCATATGTGCGCCAACTAGGGCCCCCGCCCAAAGAGCGGATTTATTGGCTTGGTGTGTATGTATTTATTAAGAGAGCAATATACAAAAAGGAATGTGCGTTTGTTGTTCCCAGTGTGCCTGATCAACCGCTGGAGATTATGGCGCAATTCCTATACATAAGCACACATGAAGGTTCACTCCAGTGGTAATTGGAGACATGGGGTGGGTACTTCTTGTGTGTCATCACTTCCTGTGTGATTGTACTGTATATGAAGGAAGTGATCAGGTGTTGGGCCTGCCCCTTCCTGTTGTAATTGGAGACATGTGGTGGTTTCTTCCTGTGTGTCATCACTTCCTGTGTGATTGTACTGTACATGAAGGAAGTGGTCAGGTGTTGGGCCTGCCCCTTCCTGTGGTAATTGGAGACATGTGGTGGTTACTTCCTATGTGTCATCACTTCCTGTGTGATTGTACTGTACATGAAGGAAGTGGTCAGGTGTTGGGCCTGCTCCTTCCCATTGTCACCCCTTTTTGTCTATTTAAATAAAGAAAAGGGTCTGGGCGGGTGTTACGCTGAGCGCTCCGGGCCCTCTGCTGGCCTCGGAGCGCTCACAGCGTGTGTCCCCAGGCAGCGCTCCAGCGTCTCGGCGTGTGCGTCCCCGCTCTCTAGGGCGCACACGCACCGGGACTCTTAGATCTAAAGGACCAGTGCACAGGTGATTTGTGCCTGGTCCAAACTGGTTTATCAAGGGTTAAGCCTTGTGAGAGGCAGTACTGTTTGGCCTTAATTAGGCTTCACCTGTGCACTGCCTATAAGTACCATCCCCCTTCCACAGTCTCCCTGCCGGATCTTTGTTGCCTCTGTGCCTTAGAGAAAGCTTCTTCTGTGTACCCTTTGCCTGTTGCCATACCCGTTGCTACGACCACCGCCTCTGAACCTGTGCCGCCTGTCCTGACCTTTTGCTTCGTCCGACTTCGCCTCTGCCTATTCCTCTGTACTCACGCCTGTCTCAGCAGTCAGTGAGCTTGCGCCGCTATCAGAGGACACGACCTGGTTGCTACCGCCGCAGCAAGACCATCCCGCTTTGCGCGCGGGCTCTAGTGAAAACCAGTAGCAACTTAGAACCGGTCCCCGGCACGGTCCACGCCTATCCCTCACTGACACAGAGGATCCACTTCCACTACCGCTCCTGCTACCAGTCCGGATCCTGACAGTAAGATCCGGCCATGGATCCCGCTGAGGTGCCTCTGCCTAGTGTCGAGGACCTTACTACAGTTGTCGCCCAGCAAGGTCAACAGCTGGCGCAGTTGTCCGCCATGCTCCAGCAGCTTCTTTCTGTACGGCAGCAGCCGCTTCCTCCGTCTGCACCAGCTTCATCACCGCAGCCTGTGGCCGCCGCCACTTCTAGAGTCCGTCTGTCCATGCCGGCCAAGTATCCCAAGTTGTGCCGCAGATTCTTATCCCAATGCTCCCTTCACCTGGAGATGTCGGCTGACCTGTTCCCCTCGGAGCGAGCCAAGGTGGCATTTGTCGTTAGCCTGCTTTCTGGGAAGGCCCTGGCCTGGGCTACTCCGCTTTGGGACCGCAACGACCCTGCCACTGCAAGTGTCCAGAGTTTCTTTCTGGAATTCCGGAGTGTCTTTGAGGAGCCAGCCCGGGCTGCCTCTGCAGAGACTGCGTTATTGAACTTGTACCAGGGAGTTCTTCTGTCGGAGACTATGCTATCCCGTTTCCGCACCCTTGCTTCAGAACTCTCCTGGAATAACGAGGCGCTCTGTGCTACCTTTAAGAAAGGCTTGTCCAGCACCATAAAGGATGTCCTGGCCGCCACGAGAAGTCCCCACCAACCTGAGTGATCTCATCCATTTGGCCACCAGGATTCGACCTGCGTTTTGCTGAGCGACCGAGAGGAACTGTTCCAGGAAAGGGTAGTGCTCGCCCCAGACGTTGTCCCTCGTCTGGCTCCTATTTTCCTGCATCCACCGCAATCCTCTGCTGGCCCTCCCGCCGAGAGGAAGCCATGCAGGTGGATCGGTCACGCCTGACCACGCAGAGAAAGGAACCGCCGTAGAGACGAGAACCTCTGTTTGTACTGTGCCAGTACAGAGCACTTTCTGAAAAACTGTCCTCTCCGACTCTCCGCGCCAGGGAAACGCCCCGCACCTG
This sequence comes from Bufotes viridis, assembly GCA_033119425.1. Taxonomy (NCBI): domain Eukaryota; kingdom Metazoa; phylum Chordata; class Amphibia; order Anura; family Bufonidae; genus Bufotes; species Bufotes viridis. The sequence goes on from CM065594.1 coordinate 290,696,737, forward strand.
GTCAATGTGGGAGAGGCGTTGCTAGGTGTGAATATCTCCTCTCCACGCATTACTGTACCCGTGCGGATTTCCGCACCCGCCAAGACCCTCCTTTTGCTGCCACTGCTTTTCTGGATTCCGGTTCTGCCGGTAACTTCATCGACGCCTCGCTGGTGAACAAGTATATAACATCCCTGTGGTTCGCTTGCAGAAGTCCATCTTCATCTCCACTAGTTAATGGAGAGAGACTCGACGGCATGGTGCAGTTCGTACAGAGCCCCCTCCAGATGGACATTGGAGTCCTGCATTCCGAGCGATCGGAGTTCTTTGTGTTACCCCATTGCACCTCAGAACTCCTCTTGGGTCTGCCCTGGCTCCAGCGCCATTGTCCCGTTCTGGACTGGACCACCGGAGAGGTTCGTAGCTGGGGTCCGGCTTGTTTTGGCAGATGTCTCAAGCCGGTACAGGCCAAGTCTGCACCTGTCATTTCCCTCTTCCCGGTCTGCCCTGAACCATATGTGGATTTTCTGACGTCTTTGCAAGAAACAAGCGGAAGTGTTGCCTCCACATAGGCCATATGACTGTCCCATTGATTTGCAACCTGGCACCACGCCGCCTAGGGAAGAATCTATCCGCTCTCTCCGCCAGAGACTTTAGCCATGTCGGAATATATCCAGGAGAACCTGCAGAGGGGTTTATCAGGAAATCCTCTTCTCCTGCCGGAGCAGGATTCTTCTTTGTTGCAAAAAAGGACGGTACCCTTAGGCCTTGCATAGACTCTGGTCTCAACAGCATTACTGTAAAGAACCGTTACCCTCTTCCCCTGATTTCGGAACTCTCTTGACCGCTTACAAGGCGCCAAGTACTTTACCAAGTTAGATCTCAGAGGGGCCTATAATCTTATTCGCATCCGAGAGGGTGATGAATGGAAGACAGCTTTTAATACCCGTGACGGGCATTTTGAGTACTTAGTCATGCCTTTCGGACTCTGTAATGCTCCAGCGGTCTTCCAGGAGAGTTCGTCAATGACATCTTCGAGACCTGCTCTATACCTGTGTCCTGGTCTATTTGGATGACATCCTCATCTTCTCTTCTAACTTGGATCAACACCGTGCTCATGTCACGCTTAGTACTCTCCCGTCTCAGGAAGAACCGCTCTACGCTAAATTTGAAAAGTGCTTGTTCGACCGTACCAGTCTTTCCCTTCCTGGGTTACATCATCTCCGCCAAGGGACTACAAATGGATCCTGCCAAGCTGTCTGCCATCTTGGACTGGCCTCGATCCTTCTGGCCTTAAGGCTATCAAGCGATTCCTCGGATTCTCAAACTACTATAGGCAGTTCATCCCACGTTACTCCACCCTTGTGGCACCTGTTGTGGCCCTAACCAAGAAGGGCTAACCCGAAATCTTGGCCTCCTCAGGCCGAACAGGCCTTCACCGCTCTCAAGTCTGCCTTTGCCACCGCTCCAGCTCTGTCCAGACCGGATTCTACAAGCCTTTCTGCCTGGCAGTAGACGCCTCCTCCGTCGGTGCTGGTGCTTTGCTCATGCAAAGATCTCCGAGAGGCAAGTTGGTTACTTGCGGGTTTCTCTCATAAAACTTTCTCTCCTGCTGAAAGAAATTATTCTATTGGGGATAGAGGATTACTCGCCATCAAGCTGGCCTTGGAAGAATGGCGGCACTTGCTAGAAGGATCGGCACATCCCGTGAACATCTACACGGATCATAAAAATTTATCATACCTCCAGTCTGCTCAGAGACTAAATCCCCGCCAGGCTCGCTGGTCTCTATTCTTTGCCAGATTTAACTTCCGGATCCACTTTCGTCCAGCGAGCAAGAACTTCAGGGCCGATGCCCTCTCGTTCTCTCCGATGTCACAGGAGTGGAAGTCAAGCCTCATCACATTGTGCCTCCTGAATGTCTGGTCACCGTGGCACCTGTAGATTTGCGGAACCTCCCTCCCGGAAAGACCTATGTTTCTTCTGCCTTAGCTTAAAAGTTCTTAAGTGGGGGCATTCTTCTCTTCGCAGGGCATCCTGGTGTCCGGAAGACTGTGCAGCTTATCTCCAGGAGATATTGGAGGCCATCCTTGGAGAGGGACATCACTGAATTTGTGCAGTCCTGTTCTGTATGTGCCAGAGACAAAACCCCTCGCCAAAGACCTGCCGGATTTCTCCAGCCACTTCCCATACCAGAGACTCCTTGGTCCCATATCACTATGGACTTCGTTACGGACCTACACTGTCTCCGGCGACTGTAATTTGGGTCGTCGTGGATGGCCTTCTCGAAGATGGCGCACTTCATCCGTTGCAGCCTTACCTTCTGCGCCTCAGTTGGCCAAGCATTTCCTCCGGCACATCTTCGGTTACACGGCCTGCCTTCACATATTGTCTCCGATAGAGGGTCAGTTTGTGTCCAAATTCTGGAGAGCTCTTTGTGGACGACAAAATCAAGCTGGACTTTCTTCTTCATACCACCCCAAACCAACGGACAAGTGGAGCGAGTTAATCAAATTTTAGGCGACTACCTTCGCCGCCCGTTTCCTCCCCGTCAAGGCGATTGGGTCGACCTTCTCCCATGGGCGGAGTTTTCCTATAACCACAAAGACTCTTCCGCCACCAATAAGTCTCCCTTCCGTGGTTTATGGTCGTCATCCTCTGCCTCCTCTGCACGTTATCCTCCTCCTCCGGTGTACCTGCAGTGGGCGACCTTGTGCAAGACCTTTTCTGCCATCTGGCGCGAGACGCGCCTGTCCCTCATGCAGGCCTCATCCCGCATGAAAGTCCAACGGACAAGAAACGCCGGCCTCCTCCTGTCCTGGTGCCTGGGGACAGAAGTTTGGCTCTCCTCAGGTACATCCGCTTCAGGGTTCCTAGTTACAAGCTTGGTCCTCGTTACTTGGGGACCCTACAAGGTCAGAGAGGATCAACCTGTGTGTTACCAACTCCATCTCCCTTCCTCCCTTAGAATTCCCAACTGCTTCCATGTCTCCCTCCTCAAGCCTGCGGTCTTTGATCGTTTTTCCCCAAGAGTCTCCCTCCACGCGGTATCCGGTACCTCGGATGTCTTCTCCCGTTAAGGAGATATTGGCCTCAAAATTGGTCAAGGGAGAAGATATTTTCTGAGTGGACTGGGAGGGCTGCGGTCCTGAGGAGAGATCCTGGGAGCCGGAGGAGAACATCCTGGACCGCAGCCTCATCCTTAAGTTCTTGGGTCCCAAAAAGAGGAGACCAAGGGGGGTGCTGTTACGCTGGCGCTCCGGGCCCTCTGCTGGCCTCGGGCGCTCACAGCGTGTCCCCAGGCAGCGCTCCAGCGTCTCGGCGTGTGCGTCCCCGCTCTCTAGGGCGCACACGCTTCGGGACTCTTAGATCTAAAGGACCAGTGCACAGGTGATTTGTGCCTGGTCCAAACTGGTTTATCAAAGGTTAAGCCTTGTGATAGGCAGTACTGTTTGGCCTTAAGTGGGCTTCACCTGTGCACTGCCTATAAGTACCATCCCCTTCCACAGTCTCCTGCCGGATCTTTGTTGCCTCTGTGCCTTAGAAAGCTTCTTCTGTGTACCCTTTGCCGCTGTTGCCAGACCCGTTGCTACGACCACCGCCTCTGAACCTGTGCCGCCTGTCCTGACCTTTTGCTTCGTCCGACTTCGCCTCTGCCTATTCCCTCTGTACTACGCCTGTCTCAGCAGTCAGTGAGCTAGCGCCGCTATCGGAGGACACGACCTGGTTGCTACCGCCGCAGCAAGACCATCCCGCTTTGCGGCGGGCTCTGGTGAAAACCAGTAGCAACTTAGAACCAGTCCCCCGGTACGGTCCACGCCTATCCCTCACTGACACAGAGGATCCACTTCCACTACCGCCTCCTGCTACCAGTCCGGATCCTGACAGCGGGTACAGTGCGCACCAGATCTTTAAGCATGGAACATCTTGTCTGACTATGGAGGAGTGTGGCCTTTCCTTACACAAAAGGAGCTTGATCACATGTGCTTGTAAGAGGGAGAAATTGTTTGTGGCTAGCGTACTTTGGTGCACTTTTAGTGAAGCTTGGATATGTGCGTCGGACAAACGCGCAATGGCAGGCGCGCACACTTACCTGTGCTGCGCCCCGGCACAGACGCGCACAATGACGTCATCACGTACGCCTGCATCGGGATTTGACTACCGCATAGGCCTATGAGAATGGAACGGAATGCTCCAAAATGCATTGACAATGAATGGGGACAAAACTGAAGCGTTTTTTTCCGGTATTGAGCCCCTAAGATGGAACTCAATACCGCAAAACTTAAACGCTAGTGTGAAAGTACCCTTACTTCTAAGCTTTCCTTTATTGCAGTGGGGACCCTAACCCCTTTTTACACGCTTTGGACTTACTTTGGCTCCTCGAAGCCCATATATTCTAGAGCCTCCTGCACACGAACGTGTGCCGTATTGCAGACCGCATTTGCGGATCCGCAATACACAGGCACCATGCCGCGTGTATTCCGCATCACGAATGCGGACCTATTCACTTCAATTAGTTCGCAAATCTGGAGATGTGGAACGGAACACTACGGAGTGCTTCCGTGGGGTTCTGTGCATTGCGCCTTATACTGTACACAGATGAATCAGTATTATTCCGAAGTTTGGAGCAAAGCGACTTCGGTTGAAGCTTTTGAAACTCACTTCGCTCAATAGTAATTTCTTTCGTTTAGGAGCCAATGGCTCATAGGTATTTTTTTTTATCTGGAGCACTTTTTGTACAAAGTAAACACTATTTTCTAAATTAATCATTTGTGAAATAAATTACTGTTAAGACGCCTCCTGTGTCTTTAAACCAAACCGCCGTTTAGTAGACCTTTCCCGGCTGCTGTACACATAACCTCCGTTCGCATAAACTGGAGGGCACGAACCAAATGCAGGGGAAGCGGCAATCTCACGAACGGCTCCAAACACACGAACGGTAATCCACGAACTGCTGCAAGCCGCCGAACAATCACACTCACCAAGCGGCTTCCATTTCCATTCAGCAGTCTCTAAACGCCAATAATAAATCCCCCCAATAACGAGACAGAAGCTCCGCATTGAGGGTCAAATAAGAACTCTTTTAATGACCACACAAGCATTTCCTTTTATACACATTTCCCAACAAGGTTACCACCCACGTGGTATAAACATAGCAGCCAATCATTTACAGTTTCACATTTTAAACAGAACCCATTCGTCAATGTACATTTAATAACCACAATGAGCATTGTCCGTGATCCAATCAACAACACAATGACATTGCCCGTGATACAATCCACAACACAATGACATTGCCCGTGATCCAATCAACAACACAATGACATTGTCTGTGATACAATCAACAACACAATGACATTGTCCGTGATCCAATCAACAACACAATGGCATTGCCCATGATACAATCAACAACACAATGACATTGTCCGTGATCCAATCAACAACACAATGACATTGTCCGTGATCCAATCAACAACACAATGACATTGTCCGTGATACAATCAACAACACAATGACATTGCCTGTGATCCAATCAACAACACAATGACATTGTCTGTGATACAATCAAAAACACAATGATATTGTCTGTGATACAATCAACAACACAATGACATTGTCCGTGATACAATCAACAACACAATGACATTGCCCGTGATCCAATCAACAACACAATGACATTGTCTGTGATACAATCAACAACACAATGACATTGTCCGTGATACAATCAACAACACAATGACATTGCCCGTGATCCAATCAACAACACAATGACATTGTCTGTGATACAATCAACAACACAATGACATTGTCCGTGATACAATCAACAAAATAACAGTTAGGAATCCAGGCAATAACATGTGTTCTGTTGTTTCAGCGGTGTTCGGCAGAAAAAGTGTCCGTTTTTAGTTCCATGAAAATAGAGCCGAACACCGCTGGGCTTTCGCATAGTTTAAAATGGCCGCTGCCTCGTGGTCGACATACGAACGATGACCACCCTGAATTCGTGTAATTGAGAAGTGTCTGCGGTTAACCACAACGTTCTAATTGGGATCAATCGGTTAACCAGCAGCACACTTCTCTCCTGGGTGGCCGTCCGTTCGTCTAGTTCATTCGGGAAAGACAGTCATTCGAATGGCTGGGCTATAGAAAACAGCCATTCATACGAACAGAATGCAAACAGACGAATACAGCAGGGAAACAAGCATTAAAAAAGAATAATCAGACAGATGGTTCTGTCACAATTACATTTTCACCTGTTTTAACAAACTTACCTGTCTGGGCTCCAGCGGTGCGACAGCGTCCTTAGTAAAAGGATGCAATGCTCTGCTTCTCCCGCAGCAGTGGGCTGATTGCTCTCCTGCTCTATTACTGAGTAGTAATGGATCGCTGAGTCAATGTAATTTTCAGGTTCTGATCCTGGGACTCTGTGTCTATGTAAATCCCTTCCTGGCCATATATCAGTGCTAATGATAGTCTTTGACTCACTAGCTGTGTTCCTGGTTCTTGTTCCTCTGCTTATTTGGATTGTTCATGCTTCTCGCCCCTGCTTGTCTTCTGACCGCTCTCTTTTACTTGTTTGGTACTGATTAGTAGTGTTGACCACGAATTTTTGAATTGCGAATTTTAATCGCGAATATCAGCACTTCGACAATTCGCCAATATTTAGAATATCGCAAAATATATTCGTGTTTGCGAATATTCGCTTTATGTGAATTTTTTATATGCAAATTTTTGCAAGCAAGAAAATAATGTCATTATTTTCTTTGCGAAAATTCGCATAAAAATTCGCATACATTCACATAAAAATTATTAGAAAAATTGCCTTATTAAAAAATTGCATAAATTAGCATAAAAATTCGCATAAGCTGGTATTTAAAAGGTATCTTTTAAATGCCAGTTTATGCAAATTTTTATGCTAATTTATGCAATTTTTTAATGCGCATTTATGCAAATTTATTATGCGAATTTTCGCAAACAAGATAATAATGTCTGGAGATTACGAATTTGCAAAATATTTGCGAAATATCGCAAATTCTAATATTGCCCCTGCCGCTGATCACTACTGATTAGTCCATCTGGTGCTGATCTCGGCTTCTCTTCTGACCACTCTTTGCCTTTCGTTTGGTACTGCATAGCCTGACTAGTTCTGACCCATTTATGTACTACCCTGTATTGTGTTTGTCTGTCTTCGTCAGTCTGTCTCTGCACTTATATAGCGTAGGGACTGTCAACCAGTTGCCGTCTAGCTATCTAGGGCTTGTACTGCAAGTAGGTAGAGAAAGCAGGCTGCGTACTAGACATATTTTGGGGGTTGGTAATCAATAGCAAAATTCCAGAGAACCTGTTTAATTCCTGCAAAAAAACATTGAACCAAAATACTCATGACATATTTGTACATAGTACCCCTTTACATGGCAATAGAGTTGTAAGCCATTGAAATGCCTATTCAAATGCTTCATGTTCTGCTATTTGAGTTTATCCACGTGCATTTTGGTGCTGGTGAAGAAGGAGGAATCAGAGGTTTCTGAAAAGTAGGTGCCAAATGAGGAAGTCTTCTCTCATGGGCTTCTTCCTTTGCAGTTTTCTGGAACTCAAGATCAATATAGGTAACAAGAGAAAGTGAACCCTCTGTCACTGCAATTTAGGAAATGTCCCAAACTAGGGGACTACACCTGTCTTGTCTGTGCCATTCAAATTGGTTAATTGTCCTCCCCTGTGACAAGGAAAGTTGGCCAGTCTAAGAATCAAAGACTCGAAGACTGGATTCTTCACCAGGCAAAGCCTGTGGAATGACTCAAAAGAAGAGATCCAGCACTAACGTCATCAATTGAAAAAGCCAAATTTACCTTTATTCCGTTGCATAAAATACAAGCGACAGCTCTGCCTTGACACATGGAAACACACTCCCGGTCTATGCGTTTCAGATACACCTGTCCTTAATCATGACCAGTGGTCTCTTTGATCTACCTTGTTCCAGCCTTGCCTTTTTAATCTCTGTGATTCCTTGCACCTGCTACTTCCTCTTTATAAGCCCAGCCTCTTGCACCTGACCCCCGCTGGTTATTGTTCTTCTGAACTTGATCCTGCTGTATCTATCGCCGTTCCTCTGTTGCTACTACTAAACAACTCGACTGCTGCCAACCTTGGAATTGTCCCCGACTACTCTCTTGCTGGATCCTCTACTACCGTCTACCTCTCTGTTTCCGACCCGGACGCCTCCACCACGCCTCTTCTCCTTGCGGTCTCCCGCTACTGGACTCCACCCGGTACACTGCCCGGTGCCCTCCAATGCAGGTGAGCTAGCACCCCTAACAGAATAACCAGCCCTAAAATGGAGTCTGCGATGGCCATCCTGCGCAAACAAGTCTCTGAACTTCAGGCGTTTGGCACCACTGCCCAAAAGGAAATTGCTCAACTTCAAGGCGCGATCCAGAGCCAACAGAGTGAAATTATCGACTTACAGTGTCAACTACTGGACGTACGCGGCACGGTCACAGACACCCGCATGCCTCTCCCGTCAAAGTTTAACGGCGATCGGCGCCAATTTTGGGGGTTCCTCAACCAGTGCCGGATTTACTTTCAGATGCAGTCGGACTCTTTTACCTCGGACAGAAAGAAGATCCTGTTCATCATCAACCTTCTAACTGACGAGGCCCTGGCATGGGCATCCCCATATGTGGAATCCCACAGTCCCTTATTTAATAACCTAGACAACTTCACTGCAGCCATGAGCCAAGTCTTCGACGACCCTAACCGCTGCGCGACTGCCGAGGCTAGGCTGCACAGTCTATGGCAGGGAAGACGCTCTGTAGCCCAGTATACCTCAGAGTTCCGCCACTGGGTCATGGACACCACCTGGAATCCAGCTGCCCAGAAAAGTCAATTTCGCTGCGGACTTTCCGAACCTATAAAGGATGAGCTTTCATCCAACTGTGCATCCGGATTGACCGGAGACTCGCGGAAAGGAGGAAAGAAAGACTCTGGTCCCTAGATAACAGGCCCGCATACCCTTTCACTCCAACGACTCAGCCGGCTCACTAACCCTCCACCGAGCTGATGCAGGTCGACGCACTGCGCAAGACTCTATCGGCTGCTAAAAAGTAGAGACGACTGGCCGCAGGCCTCTGTCTTTACTGTGGCGAGCCAGGGCACTTCGCTATTAGGTGCCCCAATAAGACTCGCCGAACCATCGCTGTTACAGAATTACGGGAATTACAACAGGCCACAATCTCACCCTTGGCCTCTGAAACCATGGACACTACAGGTATCGGGTCCCACTTCATTGTATCTATCCTTATCACCATTGGGGAACGACAGCTTCCCTGCTCTGCAATGCTTGATTCGGGGGATGGCGCAAATTTCATGGACTTGAACTTCGCCCATGAGAACAACATACCACTGGTAACCAAGGCAGCCCCCATCGATCTAGAAACCGTCGATGGGAACCCGCTCTCTTCTGGGCCGGTTACGCACCAGACCGCTGACCTTCAACTCTTCATCAAACCCGATCATCAGGAGACCATTCAATTCTCCCTGATCGTCTCCCCTAAGTTTCCGGTGATCCTAGGCATCCCTTGGTTGGCCACCCACAACCCCTCGGTGGACTGGGACACCCGCTGCATACAGTTCTGCTCGGACTTTTGTTCTCAGAACTGTTTACGTGGATCCATTCCTCCTCCGCCCAAAGAACCTACCATATTTGGACTATCCACCAAGAAACTTTTACCCCCTCAATATAGGGAGTTTCAGGATGTCTGTGACAAAAGAAATGCAGACAAACTGCCCCCGCATCGGACTTATGACTGCCCGATTGAGATGCTACCTGGAGCTGAAATACCCTTCGGCAGTATATACTCCCTCTCCAAGCCAGAACTCAAGGCCCTGAAGGAGTACTTAGACGAAAAGCTAAAAAAAGGTTTTATCCGACCTTACACATCTCCTGCCCCCTTCTTCTTTGTGGAGAAAAAAGACTCTTCACTACGCCCTTGCATAGATTATCGAAAGCTCAACAACGTTACTGTGAAGAACTGATACCCTCTCCCCCTGATTTCTGAACTCCTCGAGAGACTTCGGGCGGCAAAAGTCTTCACTAAGCTCGATCTCCGAGGAGCCTACAACCTGGTCTGAATTCGCCCAGGGGACGAGTGGAAAACCGCCTTCCAAACCTGCTATGGTCACTTGAAGTATCTGGTCATGCCTTTTGGCCTCTGCAATGCCCCTGCTACCTTCCAACATTTTATCAACGACGTCCTCAGGGACATGCTTGACCAATTTGTGGTAGCATCTGGACAATATTTTGATTGTCTCAGAAGACCTCGAACAACATCGTGGGCATGTCCGCAGGGTGCTACAGAAACTCCGTGAACAGTCTCTCTATATTAAACTGGAGAAGTGTGAATTTGAACAGACTTCCACCCAATTTCTCGGCTACATTATTTCCCCGGAGGGCTTAAGTATGGATCCCCGGAAGATCCAGGCTGTGACTGAGTGGCCCGCCCAAAAGAACGAAAAGGAGGTCCAGAGGTTTGTAGGTTTCGCAAACTTTTATCGGAAGTTTATCAGGAATGCTCTTTCAAGGATGTTCTCTGAATCCTCTCAGATCAATGAGGCTCCGGCCGGTATCCTTCTCGACAGAAGCATCCTAGGAGCCACCTACTCATGGGAACTCCTGGGTTCCCTCAAGGAAGAGTATGAGAACGATCACCTACCCACCTGGAGATGTAAACCTTACTCTCAAGGGTGGCTACTGGTTGTACTGGGATCAGCAGTTGTACGTAACAGAATCTGCACGACTTGACGTACTTAAACTCAACCACGATTCCAAACCGGCCGGCCATCTGGGTATCAGAAGGACCCAGGAGCTCCTCTCCCGTTTCTTCTGGTGGACAACTTACAGAGAAGATACCAAGGAGTTTGTCTCCCCGTGCACGACGTGCGCCCGCAACAAGACCCCCCGCTCCTCCCCCGTGGGCTTGCCATGTCCACTCCCGGTTACCTCCCACCCCTGTGGTTCAAACTCCATGGACTTTATTGTGGACCTTCCTCCCTCCAAGGGCATGAACACCGTCCTGGTCGTTGTCGACCGTCTCACCAAAACGGCCCACTTCATCCCCTGCAAGGGCCTACCCACCGCCAAGCAGATGGCCGATCTCGTACTCCGAGAGGTTTTTAGGCTACATGGGGCCCCGGACGATGTGGTTTCAGATCGGAGAGTACAGTTCACTTCCAGGTTCTGGAGAAACTTCTGTCAAGCCCTTGGGATCAAGGTGAACCTGTCTTCTACGTTCCACCCCCAATCCAATGGGCAGACCGAGAGAACGAATCAAATCCTCGAGCAGTATTTGCGCTGTTTCGTGAACCATTTGCAGGACAACTGGCTGGACCACCTCTCTACGGCCGAGTTCGCCTATAACAATGCGCAGCTACGTTCATCTCCACCATCTGGGGCTCTGTGAAGAACGAGGCTCACTGAATCTCCGGCCTCTTAGTTTGGCCCCCAGTCAAACTGGTGCACTTGGTCCAGTGGTATTACCTGCCACTGTACCTTTACATGCTGGTCCAGCTTCCTGTCTTATCTGGATCTCTTTTGGTTCTTGCCTTGTTGTCTGATTCCTTGCCTTGTATGCCTCAGAGATGTTCTAGGGGGACCGTATGACCCTGTCTGACAAAGGCTACTTGCCGAAACGCGATATTTTTGAAGCACCTATACTTGAAGCATAAAATAAAAAAGAATATCTCTCCAAAGAATCACAGCGTCTGACGGGATTTACTTCTGCTCTCCTCTCTAAAACATGACACCATCACAGAAATAAGCCCTGGCCCTTCAAACACAATTATAGGTACCAGAAGTCTATTTCAGCACATGAGGCGGCATCACCAGATCCTTTGGGAAAATACAACTGGCCAGCAATCCCAAGCAGAACAAGTCTGTCCTCCTTCTCCTGGTCCTCGCTGTGGCAGCAACCTGCACCCCCAAGCAATATGGAATCTGTGTCATCTTCATCACCATTACCTTCTTGTTATCCTGCTAACAATCCTCCTCCTCCTCCTTGGATTCATCGTGAGATATCTATTATAGAACGTTTGGCCATGAAAACACTTTCCTCCTCCAGCAATTAGCTTGTCTACAAGTTGAACCCCACCACGGCCACGTTACAGTCACTGCAGTGCTCACATAGCAGAGAATGCGGCCGCTCCTTGGGATTGTTTCTGTGGCCCAAACTGCACTCTGAAGTGGAGACCTGGAGCAGCGGTTATGGGCAGGGACAGTACGTTTCTTTCACAGCTGTGGGGAGTCGCTCTGGTAGTCAGCGGTGCGGGTGCAGTTTAGAGGCAAAACCAGGAGTCCAGATTGTGCAACAAACAGTGTTTTATTCACACTTGCACACAAAATGAAAAACAGTCTCTTGGTGACAGTTCACACACAACGGAAATAACGTAGCCAAACAAAAACAGTCCAACACAGGTTCAGTCACCTGGGAGGTGTAGGTGCAGGTTCGCACCACGCTGTCGGCCCAGCCGCAGGAGAATCCAGCTTCAGGTAGCCAGGAACACAACACCTCCTTGCTGAGCGCTTTCCTCCAGGACAGAGAACTCCCAGCCCTGTTAGCAGCTCCAGGATAATCACACTCTCCAGACACAGCTGCTGGCTGCGTTTTATATCCAGCCCAAAACATGGACTGGACCGTGGGGAGCAGCCACCCACCCTACTCTTTAGCTGCTCCCAGTAAGAGCCGGCCCGGATCGGCTTTGCAGCCATGCTATTTAACAAAGCCAAACAGCACTAGCTGCTGCAGACAAAAACCCGGCTCTCACCTCACCGAGGCCAGCAACCTCGGTGACACGTACCTGCCATCACATATGACACCTTGCACCTTACCACATACCCCCCTTTGTTCAACCCTGAGGGGTGAACACACGTGAGGCAGTGGACGCGGGACAGGGCATCTGCGTTGCCCTGCAAGCGGCCTGCCCTGTGTTCCACGGAAAACTTGAAATTTTGAAGAGATAGGAACCACCTGGTGACCCGAGCATTCCTCTCCTTGGCCTGACTCATCCATTTGAGGGGGAATGGTCGGTCACCAGACGGAACCTCCTCCCTAACAGGTAGTAGCGGAGAGATTCGAGTGCCCACTTGATAGCCAGGCACTCCCTCTCCACTATACTATACCTGGACTCGGCGGGACTGAGCTTACGGCTCAGGAAGACAACGGATGTTCTTCCCGTTGACCTCCTGCGACAGTACCGCACCGAGGCCTACCTCCGAGGCGTCGGTCTGTACGACAAACTCCTTGTTGAAGTCGGGTGTCACCAAAACCGGGGACCCACACAGGGCCGACTTCAACGCGGAGAAAGCCTCCTCCGCCTTCTCACTCCAGCTAACCCTCCCAGACTTTCGCCCCTTCAACAGGTCTGTCAATGGCGCTGCTATTGTGGCAAAGTGGGGCACAAACCTCATGTAGTAACCTACAATCCCCAGGAACGACTTTACCTGCCTGGTGGTGACCGGTCGGGGCCAGTTACGAATGGCCTCTACCTTAGTTACCTGAGGTTTGATGACTCCCGCCCAATTACATATCCCAGATATTTTGTCTCCTCTAACCCTATGGAGCACTTCTTTGGGTTAGCGGTCAGTCCGGCTTTCCTCAGGGCATCCACTACCGCCTGCACCTTGGGTAAATGGCTTTCCCAGTCGGTGCTGTGGATGACTACATCATCCAAGTAGGCCGAGGCGTACCGACGATGTGGTCGCAGCACTATGTCCATTAACCTTTGGAAAGTGGCGGGGCGCCATGCAGGCCAAGGGTAACACCTTGTAGTGATACAGGCCCTGCGGGGTAACAAATGCGGTTTTTCCTTAGCCGACTCCGTTAAGGGTACCTGCCAGTACCCTTTAGTGAGGTCCAGCACAGAAAAATAACGGGCTTGTCCTAAACTTTCAACCAGCTCGTCTACTCGGGGCATGGGATACGCGTCAAACTTGGATACTTCATTTAACTTGCGAAAGTCGTTGCAGAACCGCAACGTCCCATCCGGCTTAGGTATTAGGACTATGGGACTGGCCCACTCACTTTTCGACTCCTCAATGACCTCGAGCTTCAACATTAACTGTACTTCCTCCGCGATGGCCCGTCGCCGAGCCTCGGGTACCGGTATGGTTTTAACCGGATCTTGGCCTGAGGCTCAGTGAGCGATGTCATGTTGGATGAGAGACGTGCGGCCAGGGAGGTCCGAGAACACATCCGTGTTCCGACTGATGAACTCCCTGACTTCCTGAACTTGTTTGGAAGACAGGCTGTCTGCAATTTTTACCGTGGTTACTGCTTCACAGGCCTCGAACTGTGGGGCTGGACCCTTTTCACCTAGAAGCCCTGGCCGGGGGCTGTGGTCGTCGGCTGTGTCCCTATCTTTCCACGGCTTAAGTAAATTCACGTGGTACACCTGCTCCGGCTTGCGCCGCCTGGCTGGTGTACTTTGTAATTTACTTCCCTACCTTCTCGATCACCTCATAGGGGCCCTGCCACCTAGCTAGGAATTTGCTGTCAAGGGTGGGTACCAGAACCAAAACCCGATCTCCCGGATTGAAGTCCCGTACCCGAGCCTGACGATTGTACACCCTACTCTGGGCTTGTTGCGCTGCCTCCATATGCTCCCGGACCAAGGGCAACACCCTTTCCATCCGGTCCTGCATTTGGGCGACATACTCAATGACACTTTTGTGGGGACAGGCTGTTGTTCCCACGCTTCCTTGGCGATATCCAACAGGCCCCGAGGGTGTCTGCCATAAAGCAGTTCGAAGGGCGAGAACCCAGTAGAGGCCTGGGGCACCTCTCGCACTGCGAACATGAGATAGGGCAGAAGCAGATCCCAGTCCTTCCCATCTCTAGACACCACCCTCTTTAACATATTTTTTAGAGTTTGGTTAAACCTCTCCACAAGACCGTCTGTTTGCGGATGGTAAACGGACGTCCGTAACTGCTTTATACGCAACAATTTACACAGTTCCCTCATTACTTTGGACATAAAAGGGTCCCTTGGTCTGTCAGAACCTCTTTTGGCAGGCCCACACGGGAAAACATCTCCATTAACTCTTTGGCAATGAGCTTAGCTGAGGTATGTCGCAGAGGCACCGCCTCCGGATACCGAGTGGCATAGTCGAGAACTACCAGAATGTGTTGGTGGCCCCTGGCAGACTTTGGTACAGGCCCAATTAAATCCATCGCGATTCGCTCAAACGGTACTTCAATAATTGGCAGAGGTACCAGGGGACTACGGAAATGTGGCTGGGGGCTAGTTATCTGACAGGTCGGACAGGACTTACAATAATTCTCTACCTCCTTGAACACACTGGGCCAATAAAATCGCTGCAGTATGCGGTCCTGGGTTTTCTGCCACCCCAGGTGTCCCCAAGAACATGTTGGTGGGCAAGCTCCATGACAAGCTTGCGATACGCTGTGGGCACCACCAACTGTTCAACAGGTTCGCCTCGGATTTGGTTCACCCGATACAACATATCCTGCAGAACAATAAACCGTGGGAACATTAATTCAGCCCCTGGTTTCTGGGGTTTCCCATCAATTTCCAGCACATTCTCCCAGGCCCTGGTTAGGGTTTGGTCCCGGTTGTGCGGTCCCAAAATTTTCCCGGAGACATTGAGGTCTGCCAACTCAGGTCCCGGTGGCAAGTCCTCCGTGTCTCCCACCATTACACTCAGTGGGGTTGTCTCCCCCTCTACCGCTGGAGCAGTGGTCACCCCTACCGCCGGCCCTTCAGACTCGGGCTCCCAGGGTTCTGGCCTTCCAGCGGTATCAGGCCACTCTACTAGGGTCACCCCTGTCTCGGGTCCCTCAGATACCTTTATTGCCGGCCACAGCGCCGGAAAACCGAGGAAGTCCCTCCCAAGTATTAGTTCGTGTGGGAGTTTAGTAGCGACAGCCACCTCGTGGGTCCACCTACCAGCCGCTGTGGACAAAGTCACTAGTGCAGTGGGATAGTCTTTCAGGTCTCCGTGGATGCACAGGACCCCGACTTTACGGCCAGTATACTCCGCAGGCCGTACAAGTGCAGCCCTTACCAGGGAGACTAAACTCCCGGAGTCCAGCAGAGCCACCGCCAGAGAGTCTCCCACCTCTACCTGACACAGGTGGTTATGGTCCTGCACCTCACGGGTGCCAGTTGCGCACAGCTTCCGTGCATACAGGGAGTGACGACCCCCGTAGTTCATATCCATCGGCTCATCCCGATGCGGACAGTCGGCCCTGATGTGGCCTGGCTCCTGACACCTCCAGCATACCACGGGAGGCGGACTCGCAGGGGTATATTCCGGGCAGGCCGCTCTGTCGCGGACGTCGGAACTGGGGCAGAGGCCTCCGGGGTTTGACTGACCCCTTCCCGCAAGAGTCCCCTGCAGGTTTCTGGTGGCCTCGTGGCGCTCCACCAGGTCGACCATCTCCAGGGCATTGGTGGGCGATACCTGGCCGATCCAGTGCTGGAGGGGATAAGGCAGGGCCCTCCAAAAGATGTCCGCCAACAGTCGATCCAGCATGGCAGTGGGACTTAGTAGATCGGGCTGCAGCCACTTTTGCAGCCTGTGCAGCAGATCGTAGAACTGCGGCCTAGCGGGTTCAGTCGTTTTAAAGTCCCACTGGTGGACTCTTTGGGCGCGGACCAGCACGTTCACGCCCAGTCTGGCTAGGACCTCTCCTTTCACAGTGTCATAATCTGCCGCTTGGTCATCCGACAAGTCGAAAAACACCTGCTGGGGTCCGGAAGCCAGGAACGGAGCGACCACCTCAGCCCACTGGTCACGGGGTAACTTTTCCCTCACGGCGACCTTCTCAAAAACCGCCAGGTGCGTCTCAACGTCGTCTGCGGGGGTCATTTTTGGGATCGCCGCACGGACCGCTTTCCGGGCATCTTGGACGTGGTGGGACGCTCCTGCCGCCTGTAACGCCATCACATGTTGTAGCAGTAGTTGGTTGGTCTCCCGCTGCTGCACGTTAGCCTCTATGAGAGCCTTCACAGCAGCCTCCATGTTGCCAGAAACTCCTGCTTGCAGCTTTGCTGGCTTAATATATTCCATACACTTTAGAAAAACAAAACTTCGGCGTTCACGCCAGCCTCACTGCGCATGCCCGCATCCGACACCAAATGTGGGAGTCGCTCTGGTAGTCAGCGGTGCGGGTGCAGTTTAGAGGCAAAACCAGGAGTCCAGATTGTGCAACAAACAGTGTTTTATTCACACTTGCACACAAAATGAAAAACAGTCTCTTGGTGACAGTTCACACACAACGGAAATAACGTAGCCAAACAAAAACAGTCCAACACAGGTTCAGTCACCTGGGAGGTGTAGGTGCAGGTTCGCACCACGCTGTCGGCCCAGCCGCAGGAGAATCCAGCTTCAGGTAGCCAGGAACACAACACCTCCTTGCTGAGCGCTTTCCTCCAGGACAGAGAACTCCCAGCCCTGTTAGCAGCTCCAGGATAATCACACTCTCCAGACACAGCTGCTGGCTGCGTTTTATATCCAGCCCAAAACATGGACTGGACCGTGGGGAGCAGCCACCCACCCTACTCTTTAGCTGCTCCCAGTAAGAGCCGGCCCGGATCGGCTTTGCAGCCATGCTATTTAACAAAGCCAAACAGCACTAGCTGCTGCAGACAAAAACCCGGCTCTCACCTCACCGAGGCCAGCAACCTCGGTGACACGTACCTGCCATCACATATGACACCTTGCACCTTACCACACAGCCCACTGAGTCTATGCGCAGAGGCAGCACCCCAGCCACATGGCCACTATATGATGGGGCTGGCTCCCACAGCAGGCAGTTATCTGCCACCTCCTCCTTCATGGACATGGTCCCGTCTCCAACAGCAGCGGGGCCCTGCGTCACACACACTACTTATCCTTCCAATCACGTGTCCGGTCAGGAGTGGCCTCGGCATGTTGGAGCTAATCGGCTTGGGAGAGAGAAGCTACACTGCCGAGCAGTTGCTCAAGTGCATCAAGCAGCAAACATCCCGCTGGCTGTCACCCCGCCGACTCCAACTGGGCAAGGTGGTCAGCGACAATGGGCACAGCACCCTGGCTGCCCTGAACCTGGGGGAAATAACACTCGCTCTCTGCACGGCCTTATAAATAAATGCACTGGCTCGTACAAGATTCCAGCAATGTCCTGGAGAGTTTCCCTCTTTCCAGCCCCTCACGTGGTGAAGAACGCTCTCCTGGACTTGCAGCATCAGAATTGGATGCAGCTACTTTGCTTAATCTGCCACGTTCCATTTTTCTGGAACTCAGCATTGCACATGTTCAAGTGTCTATACAAGCAGCGGGATCGGGAACGATTTGGTCACGCCCCAGACTGCCTCCGCGAGGAACGCGTGTATCTTCCAGGTTGAGCGCTGGCAGCTCATGCCGATCATGCTGCAGATGTCTCTCACCCCCCTCATATGTATTTTTAAAGAGATGCTGATGCTCATGCAAAAGGTGGCCCTACAGCTATTGGGGGCCCACAATGAGAACCATCCATGAGGGGGGAGGAGGAGGTGCTGCCACTCGAGGAAGAGGATGATGATGCTTAGTGATGGGCGCGAATATTCGAATCGCGTATTTTAAATGCGAATATCGCCACTTCAAGAATTCGCAAATATTTAGAATATAGTGATATATTATCTTCATTTTAGAAAATTCTATATTTTTTTTCATCTGAACCCATGTTCCCTTCCTGGTTCTTGCTTGTGGGCCAATGAGAAGACTACAATGTCTTTGTCTGAGCCTCCCCAGCAGCCATTGTGTGCAGTATTTTGCAAATCTGAGAGAGACAGCAGTGTTCATAGCTGTGCTCTGTGATTTCCTGTGTCATTACATTAGACAGTTAGTTAGTATATATATATATATTACAGGTAGTTAGTGGGAGATAGTCAGTGTAGGTTAGATAGTGATATAGTGTAGCTGATAGGTTCCAGTGCAGGGTGTTAGGTAGTGTGATATTCGCATCATTAGTACCGATTTCGCAATCGCGAATATATCGGAGCACTCTATCTGCATATAAAGCTATTGTAATGTTCTGCCGTGCCAACCATTTTCTCCAGTCTCAGGAAACTTCTCGCAGCTTGAAAAATGTAGCAATAGTGACCCACGACTGTATTGCACGCGCATTCCTTTGCTGATTTTCGCACACAAGACCATATTTGCAAATACTCTTTGGGCGCGCTGGCCAGATAATGTCATCGGTGACATGGAGCAGTCTGATTACTGGATAGCCATGATTTTAGAGCCTAACTACCAATGTAAAATGGGGGAATGTTTTCCTCTTGCAGAAAGTTAGGTGGAATTGTCTTATTATTAGGAAACACTGTGTATACAACTTATGGCGATCAGACGCCTGCCACCAGCATGTCTGAAACGGGGGCCCCCTCACCACCACTAACACAAAGCATCTGCCGCCAGTATCACTACCACCCCCACCACTACCATCATTAACACAAAGCATCTGCCGCCACTGTCACTACTACCCCCACCATCATTAACACAAAGCATCTGCCACCACTATTACTACTACTACCACCACCACTACTACTACAACCACCATTAACACAAAGCATCTGCTGCCACTGTCACTACTACCCCCACCACTACTACTACTACTGTCACCACCATTAACACAAATCATCTGCCGACACTGTCACTACTACTACCCCCACCACTACGAATACTACTCCCCATAGACAGCCTTGTATGCTCCATGCTGTACCGCTCCTGCTGCTGTCCCCTTATCAGTACCGCCCCTCTCCACATCCACACCGCACTGCTGCTGCCCCTTTATCAGTACCGCCCCTCTCTTCATCCACACTGCACTGCTGCTGCCCCTTTATCAGTACCGTCCCCTCTCCACATCCACACCGCACTGCTGCTGCCCCTTTATCAGTACCGCCCCCTCTCCACATCCACACCGCACTGCTGCTGCCCCTTTATCAGTACCGCCCCTCTCCACATCCACACCGCACTGCTGCTGCCCCTTTATCAGTACCACCCCCTCTCCACATCCACACCGCACTGCTGCTGCCCCTTTATCAGTACCACCCCCTCTCCACATTCACACCGCACTGCTGCTGCTGCTGCTCCCAATTATAAGGGAGAATATTTTTAGGCCCGTTCACAACAAGCCACTTCTTCTGTATCTTTTTCGCGCAGGCGGCATTCCCACCCTGTCCAGGCACCATTTTTGGACACTTGGTCACCCAAGCCACTTTTTAATATTTTTTTAACCCATAACACCGTGTGTTTAATCATCTTCTGAGGGACAATTATTGGATGCTTTGGAAAATGATAAAGCAGAACACATGTAACGGCGCAGTGTGATATTAACCCCGCTGTATGATAACGCGTTTCCCCACCGCTATGTGTGTCAGTGTCAGTCAGACATCAGTTATTATTGCCGTCATTGGGTCCAGAGCTGGGGGAAGGGGGGAATCATAACAAATAGATGAAGAGAGATAACAAGTTTTGCTACACATGATCATCCAGGAGGCTGGAGGGGGTCAAATACCAACTTTTAGGGTAATTGGAGCAATGTCGGTTTAGCCTGAATCGATTTGTGTCCGAGCCAAACTTTTTAAAAAATTGAGCAAACCGGACCCGAAAGAAATCTCGAGTGTTTTTTTCTGTGTTCTTTCTAATCTCCGCCGACTAAAATTTCATCTTTGAAATTCGGCCAATGACACAAAGCGGGGTTATTAACCACTACCTGACCGCCTAACGCAGGGATGCGTCCTGCGGGCGGCCGGGTTTTTCCTCATTGACGCATCGGCACGTCATCTCGCAAAAGGCTAGATTTCCTGTGAACGCGCGTGCTCACAGGATTGCGTCGGGAGGAAGTTAAACTACAGCCTGCCAGCGCTGATCGTGCACTGGCAGGCTGTAGTAGTTAAAAAAAAAAAAAAACGCATATCAGATGCTGTTTTGCTAATAGCGTCTGATATGCCTGCTCCTCTGGTGGTCCCTTTTGCTTGGGACCACCAGAGGAAACATATGTAAGTGCACCAATCACCACACAGACCCCCCCATCTAACACCCCCGTCACTGATTAACCCCTGATCACCCCATGTCACCCCCCTGATCACCCCCTGTCACTAATCACCCCCCTGTAAGGCTCATTCAGACGTCCGTATGTGTTTTGCGGATCCACGGATCCGCAAAACACGGACACCGGCAATGTGCTTTCCGCATTTTGCAGATCCGCACATTGCCAGAACTATATAGAAAATGCCTTTTCTTGTCCGCAATTGCGGACAAGAATAGGACATGCTCTATCTTTTGCAGAGCTGTGGCCGGATATTTCGGGGCCGAAACCCGGAAGTTCTCGGTCGCAGCTCCGCAAATACTGATGCGGCGAGCACATAGTGTGCTCTTCGCATCACCGCCGGCCCCATTCACACTGAATGGGTCCGCATCTATTCCGCAGAATTGCGGAATAGATGCGGACAATTTTGCGGACGTGTGAACGGGGCCTTACTTCTTTTTTGCACATTTTTTGGCAGAGATTTTTTCATCTACATTGATTGATGCGAATGAAGAAATCTGTGCCGTTCATTTTTTTTTTCCACCCAGAGGCTGAACGGAAAAAAAAAATCTCATTACCCGTATGCTCAATATAAGGAGAATAGCAGAAACTCCTAATGCTGGCCATACGTGTAATGATTGCGGAGACCCTCAAATGCCAGGACAGTATAAATACCTCACATGTGACCCCATTTTAGAAAGAAGACACCCCAAGGTATTCTGTGAGGGGTATGGTGAGTTCATGGAAGATTTTATTTTTTGTCACAAGTTAGTGGAATATGAGACTTAAGAAAAAAAAATTATATCAATTTCCGCTAACTTGTGCCAAAAAAAAAATCTTCTGTGAACTCGCCATGCTCCTCACGGAATACCTTGGGGTGTCTTCTTTCCACAATGGGGTCACATGTGGGGTATTTATACTGCCCTGGCATTTTAGGGGTCCTAAAGCGTGAGAATCCAAATGCGTAAAAATGCCCTGTGAAATCCTAAAGGTACTCATTGGTTTTAGGGCCCCTAAAGCGTGAGAAGAAGTCTGGAATCTAAATGCGTAAAAATGTCCTGTGAAATCCTAAAAGTACTCATTGGAATTAGGGCCCCTTTGCGCCTCTAGGCTGCTAAAAAGTGTCACTCATGTGTTATCGCCGTACTAAGGCGAAGTGGGGCAATGTGTTTTGGGGTGTATTTTTATATATACCCATGCTGGGTGTGAGAAATATCTCTGTAAATGACAACTTTTTAATTTTTTTTATACAAAGTTGACAGTTTACAGAGATATTTCTCTCACCCAGCATGGGTATATGTAAAAATACACCCCAAAACACATTGCCCTACTTCTCCTGAGTACGGCGATACCACATGAGTGACACTTTTTTGCAGCCTGGGTGCGTAAAGGGGCGTAAAGTCCAACGAGTACCTTTAGCTTTTACAGGGCTGCTCACAATTGAGCCCCACCCAAAATGCCAGAACAGTAAACACACCCACAAATGACCCCATTTCGGAAAGTAGACACCCCAAGGTATTCACAGAGGGGCATAGTGAGTCCGTGGGAGATTTTATTTTTTTTGCAAGAAGTTAGCAGAACTGGAAACTTTATTATTTAGTTTTTTTCCTCAGAAAGTGTCATTTTCCGCTAACTTGTGAAAAAAAATGAAATGATACATGAACTCACCATGCCCCTCTGCGAATACTTTGGGGTGTCTTCTTTCTAAAATGGTGTAATTTGGGGGATATTTATACTTTCCTGACATTCTAGCACCTGAAGAAACATGACAGGTGCTCAGAAAGTCAGAGCTGCTTCAAAATGCCGAAATTCACTTTTTTGCACCATAGTTTGTAAACGCTATAACTTTTACCCAAACCAATAAATATACACTTATTGGATTTTTTTTTATCAAAGACATGTAGAAGAATAAATTTAGAGAAAAATGTATATAGAAATGTAGTTTAAAAAAAAAAAAAATTACAACAGAAAGTGAAAAATGACATTTTTTTGCTAAAATTTCGGTCATTTTTGATTAATAGCAAAAAAAGTAAAAATGTCAGCAGCAATGAAATACCACCAAATGAAAGCTCTATTAGTGAGAAGAAAAGGAGGTAAAATTCATTTGGGTGGTAAGTTGTATGACGGAGCAATAAACGGTGAAAGTAGTGTAGTGCGGAATTGTAAAGTGGCCTGGTCATTAAGGGGGTTTAACCGCTTGCCGACCGCCGAACGCACGGATGCGTCCAGGCGGCGGCAAGTTTGTTCCTCCTGGACGCATCCGTGCGTCATCTCGCGAGAGCCGAGATCTGCTGTGAACGCAGCGCGCTGCTGCAGTTCACAGCAGAGCGCGGCTCTGCAGTTGTACTACAGCCTGCCAGCGATGATCAATCGCTGGCAGGCTGTAAATGTAAAATAAATGAGATCAAAGTGGTATATCAGGCGCTGTGTTGCTAACAGCGTCTGATATACCTAATACCTGGTCCTCTGGTGGTCCCATTTACTGGGATCGACCACCAGAGGACCAGGTAACAATGTAAAGTTGCACCAAACACTACACTAACCCCACCCCCACCCCCTCACTTTTTAACCACTATTAACCCCTTGTTAACCCCTGATCACCCCATATAGACTCCCTGATCACCCCCCTCTCACTGATCACCCCCCCTGTAAGGCTCTATTCACATGTCCATATGTGTTTTGCGGTTCCGTGGATCCACAGATCCGTGCCACGGATCCGCGGCGTGGATCCTCAAAACACGGACACCGTCAATGTGCTTTCCGCATTTTGCAGATCCGCACATTGCCAGAACTATATAGAAAATGCTTTTTCTTGTCCGCAATTGCGGACAAGAAAAGGGCATGTTCTATATTTTTGCGGAACGGAAATGCAGACCCGTAAGTGCGGATCCGCAATTCCGGATCCGAGCGGGACAAAGTCTGTCCCCATAGAAATGAATGGGTCCGCAATTCCGTTCCGCAAACAGAATTTCGGACGTGTGAATGGAGCATAAGGGTCCCCTATCACCGCCAGTTAGTTAGCTACTTGTTAGGTAGCTAGCGCCCAGCCCACCGCACCGCAGTCACTGATTTTGGCAGAGATTTTTTCATCCACATTGACCGATGCGAATGAAGAAATCTGTGCCGTTCATTTTTTTTTTTTTTTTTCAGCCCAGAGGCTGAACGGAAAAAAAAAATCTCATTACCCGTATGCTCAATATACGGAGAATCGCAGAAACTCCTAATGCTGGCCATACATGTAATGATTGCGGAGACCCTCAAATGCCAGAGCAGTACAAAAACCCCACATGTGGCCCCATTTTGGAAAGAAGACACCCCAAGGTATTCCGTGAGGGGTATGGGGAGTTCATGTAAAATTTTATTTTTTGTCACAAGTTAGTGGAATATGAGACTTTGTAAAAAAAAAAAAAAAAATCAATTTCCACTAACTTGTGCCAAAAATTTTTTTCTGTGAACTCGCCATATCCCTCACAGATTACCTTGGGGTGTCTTCTTTCCACAATGGGGTCACTTGTGGGGTATTTATACTGCCCTGGCATTTTAGGAGTCCTAAAGCGTGAGAATCCAAATGCGTAAAAATGCCCTGTGAAATACTAAAGGTACTCATTGGTTTTAGGGCCCCTTTGCGCATCTTGGCTGCAAAAAAGTGTCACTCATGTGGTATCGCCGTACTCAGGAGAAGTAGGGCAATGTGTTTTGGGGTGTATTTTTACATATACCCATGCTGTGTGTGAGAAATATCGCTGTAAACGACAACTTTTTAAATTTTTATACAAAGTTGTCAATTTACAGCGATATTTCTCACACAATAATGGGTATATGTAAAAATACACCCTAAACACATTGCCCTACTTCTCCTAAGTACGGCGACTACATGGTGACACTTTTGCAGCCTGGAGCGTAAAGGGCCCTAAACCAATGAGTACCTTTAGCTTTACATGGCTGCTCACAATTAGCCCCGCCCAAAATGCCAGAACAGTACAAACACCCCACATGTGACCCCATTTTGGAAGAAGACACCCCAAGGTATTCGCTGAGGGCATAGTGAGTCCATGAAAAATGTAACTTTTTGTCAAAAGTTAGCAGAAAGGAGACTTTTGAGAAAAACAATAAAAAATCAATTTCCGCTAACTTGTGCCAAAAAATTCTTTCTGTGAACTCGCCATGCCCTCACGGAATACCTTGGGGTGTCTTCTTTCCAAATGGGGTCACATGTGGGTATTTATACTGCCCTGGCAATTTAGGAGATCCTAAGCGTGAGAATCAAAATGCGTAAAAATGCCCTCTGAAATCCTAAGGTACTCATTGGTTTTAGGGCCCCTTTGCACATCTTGGCTGCAAAAAGTGTCACTCATGTGGTATCGCCGTACTCAGGAGAAGTAGGGCAATGTGTTTTGGGGTGTATTTTTACATATACCCATACTGTGTGAGAAATATCTCTGTAAATCGACAACTTTTATAAATTTTTATACAAAGTTGTCAATTTACAGAGATATTTCTCACACAGCATGGGTATATGTAAGATACACCCTAAGCACATTGCCCTACTCTCCTAGTACGGCGATCCATGGTGACACTTTGCAGCCTGAGTGCAAGGGCCCTAAAACAATAGTACCTACTGTTTACATGGCTGCTCACAATTTAGCTCCGCCTAAAATGCCAGAACAGTACAAACACCCACATGTGACCCCATTTTGGAAAGAAGACACCCCAGGTATTCGCTGAGAGGCATAGTGAGTCCATGAAAAATGTAACTTTTTGTCAAAAATTAGCAGAAAGGGAGACTTTTTGAGAAAAAACAATAAAAAATCAATTTCCGCTAACTTGTGCCAAAAAAAAAATCTTCTGTGAACTCGCCATGCCCCTCATGGAATACCTTGGGGTGTCTTCTTTCCAAAATGGGGTCACATGTGGGGTATTTCTACTGCCCTGGCAATTTAGGGGACCTAAAGCGTGAGAAGAAAAATGCATAAAAATGCCCTCCTAAAAGGTACTTATTGGTTTTAGGGCCCCTTTGCACATCTTAGCTGCAAAAAAGTGTCACTCATGTGGTATCGCCGTACTCAGGAGAAGTAGGGCAATGTGTTTTGGGGTGTATTTTTACATATACCCATGCTGGGTGAGAGAAATATCTCTGTAAATTGACAACTTTGTATAAATTTTTTTAAAAAGTTGTCATTTACAGAGATATTTCTCACACCAACATGGGTATATGTAAAAATACACCCTAAGCACATTGCCCTACTTCTCCTGAGTGCGGCGATACCATGAGTGACACTTTTTGCAGCCAAGATGCGCAAGGGGCCTAAACCAATGAGTACCTTTAGGATTTCACAGGGCATTTTTACTCATTTTGGATTCTCACGCTTTAGGAGCCCTAAAATGCCAGGGCAGTATAAATACCCTACAAGTGACCCCATTGTGGAAAGAAGACACCCTAAGGTATTCTGTGAGGGCATGGCAAGTTCACAGAAATTTTTTTTTTGGCACAAGTTAGCGGAAATTGATATTTTTTTTTTTTTTTTTTACAAAGTCTCATATTTCACTAACTTGTGACAAAAAATAAAATTTTACATAAACTCACCATACCCCTCACAGAATACCTTGGGGTGTCTTCTTTCTAAAATGGGGTCACATGTGGGGTATTTATACTGCCCTGGTATTTTAGGGGCCCCTAAAGCGTGAGAAGAAGTCTGGAATCCAAATGCGTAAAATGCCCTGTGAAATCCTAAAGGTACTCATTGGTTTTAGGGCCCCTTTGCGCACCCAGGCTGCAAAAAAGTGTCACTCATGTGGTATCGCCGTACTCAGGAGAAGTAGGGCAATTTGTTTTGGGGTGTATTTTTATATATACCCATACTTTGTGTGAGAAATATCGCTGTAATCGACAACTTTTTAATTTTTTTTAAACAAAGTTGTCAGTTTACAGAGATATTTCTCTCACTCAACATGGGTATATGTAAAAATACACCCCAAAGCACATTGCCCTACTTCTCCTGAGTACGGCGATGACCACATGAGTGACACTTTTTGCAGCCTGGGTGCAAAGGGCCCAAATTCCAACGAGTACCTTTAGCTTTACATGGCTGCTCACAATTTAGCCCCGCCCAAAATGCCAGAACAGTAAACACACCCCACAAGTGACCCCATTTCGGAAAGTAGACACCCCAAGGTATTCACTGAGGGGCATAGTGAGTCCGTGGGAGATTTCATTTTTTTTGCCAGAAGTTAGCAGAAATGGAAACTTTATTATTTTTATTTTTTTCCTCAGAAAGTGTCATTTTCCGCTAACTTGTGAAAAAAAATGAAATGATACATGAACTCACCATGCCCCTCCATGAATACTTTGGGGTGTGTTCTTTCTAAAATGGTGTCATTTGGGGGGTATTTATACTATCCTGACATTCTAGCACCTGAAGAAACATGACAGGCGCTCAGAAAGTCAGAGCTGCTTCAAAATGAGGAAATTCACTTTTTTGCACCATAGTTTGTAAACGCTATAACTTTTACCCAAACCAATAAATATACACTTATTGGATTTTTTTTTTATCAAAGACATGTAGAACAATAAATTTAGAGAAAAATTTATATAGAAATGTAGTTTTTTTTGAAAAATTTTACAACAGAAAGTGAAAAATGACATTTTTTTGCTAAAATTTCGGTCATTTTTGATTAATAGCAAAAAAGTAAAAATGTCAGCAGCAATGAAATACCACCAAATGAAAGCTCTATTAGTGAGAAGAAAAGGAGGTAAAATTCATTTGGGTGGTAAGTTGTATGACGGAGCAATAAACGGTGAAAGTAGTGTAGTGCGGAATTGTAAAGTGGCCTGGTTATTAAGGGTGTTTAAGCTAGGGGGGCTGAAGTGGTTAAGCTAGGGGGGCTGAAGTGGTTAAAGGGGGCGGGGCTGTCCCAGGAAGAGAACTCATCTCCTGTTCACTAATTGTAGGGATCGGATCGCTGGGGGCCCCTGCCAGTCATGAGAACGGGGCCCATGTTCCCCCATTGGAATGGAGCAGCAGACAAGCTCAAATCACCTACAAAGAAAATCCCCAGCGATAAGACACAGCGCGGCCATTTATGTGCTAACACTGGAAATAACAGAAGATAATTGTAATCCCCCCCACCCCCCACAGTGGAAATCCTACATCTGCCCCGACATAAGATATGGCTTACATCTAATAACTGATATGGATAAAAGGGACAGAATTCCCCCTAAACATCTCCTGAGCACACACCGAGCCCGATACCAGCAGATTACATCGCCGGCTCTGCTACATGGACATGACAGAGACTCAGCTGTAGTAACTGAACATTACACACACACAGCTCTGCTGCACACACTGATACAAGTCTTCAGAGGCATATTACACATAAACAGCTTGGTTGTACGTACATACAGCTCAACTACACAGACATTACACGGATACAGCTCATCTACACAGACATTACACGGATACAGCTCATCTATACAGACATTACAGCTCTACAGCACTGCTACATACAGACTGGAATTACAGGCAGTACAGCAGAGACCTGTGTACAGGGAGCGGATAATCCCGGTCATGTGATCTCCATGACTCCTCCCACACCTGATCACATGGTCATAACATCATCACAGGTCCTGTACTTTCTCTTGCAGCACAGCCTGACTCCTCCCACACCTGATCACATGGTCATGACATCATCACAGGTCCTGTACCTTCTCCTGCAGCACAGCCTGGAGCCTGACTCCTCCCACACCTGATCACATGGTCATGACATCATCACAGGTCCTGTACCTTCTCCTGCAGCACAGCCTGGAGCCCGACTACTGCAAGGTGGTAGAAATGAAAGCCCAGGATGCTCCATAGTGAAGGGTTGTCAGAGGAGGACACACCTGCCCCCAGGTAAGGGGAACACCCATCAGATCCACACATGTTAAGACTAGAGATGAGAGAATTTTATATTATGAAATTTGTTCACGCTTCGTTTACTGGTTAAAGGTGAATTGCGTTATGGATTCTGTTAATACCGACCATAACGCTGTTCTGTGACATAATCCCTTTTTGCAGTTATGCAGCCCATAGACTTCTATTATGACGGAATGAATACTGTAATACCGCTAAAGACATTCCATTATGCGTTCAGTCATAGAATTGCGTTATGGTCTATGGTAACAGAATCCTTAGCGCACTTCACCTTTTACCAGTAAATGAAGAGTGAATGAATTTCATAACCTATATTATATGATCTTGGACTGGTGCTACTCCTGATATTGTTATAATAACTATCGCTGCGGTACCGCCCCCACGGCTGTGTGTGCTAAGTATAACTTTATATGTCGGGTTCCGCGCGATGCACTCTCCAGGCCCGCCGTAACTATGTGGTTGCTATAAACGACACACACTGTACATGGCGTAATATGCTCCCAGATTGTAATACCTTTCCTGGGCTCGCTGACGTCACCGTGCTCGCTGCTGGGCGGAAGCATCCCCCTGGCAGCCCTATGAAGAGCCCAGTTCGTCACTGCGCAATTTAACGCAGGGCAAAGGAGAGCAGGGGGGCTGCCTGGGAGAAAATGGGGATATGGGGATAACTCCTATAAGACTCCACAGCCAGAAAGATCGGTAGCTCCGTCTGCTGGTAATCAACAGGTTCCCGAGAACATGGATGAGGTTAATGCTTGTAGTACAAAGAAGACCGATGTACATTTGAGCCCTCATGCCTAAACTACAATTAGCTGAGGCCAAGCAAAATGCGCTAATAAATAAGGGGCTCAAGGGACAGCAAATATATATGTATAAACTAACTGGAGTGTACGCTCCCTAAAGCAAGACCTATAAAACAACTAGAGCTCACTCAATATATTGCAAAAATTGGTATTTTATTAAGTTATCAAATTCATTTATTCATATACATCATAAATAACATCGCCAATAAATAAACAAGGTGGACAGAGAGAGAAAGAGCGCCACCCTGGTGGGACACAACACAGCACATAAAGATACGTAAGGCTACTTTTACACTTGCGTTGGTGCGGATCCGTCTGTTTATTTGCACAGACGGATCCGCACCTATAATGCAAACGTTTGTATCCGTTTAGTACGGATCCGTTTGCATTAGGTTTAAAGAAAAGTGACAAAGTCCAAAACGGATCCGTTTTGAATTACATTGAAAGTCAATGGGGAACAGATCAGTTTTTAAATGCTTCATATTGTGTCATTGAAAACGGATCCGTCCCCATTGACTTACATTGTAAAAAAAAAAACGGATCCCTTAGGCTCCGCCTCTTCAGACGGACACCAAAATGCTGCGTTTTGGTGTCCGCCTCCAAAACGGAATAGAGGGGGAACAGAGCCGAACTGATGCATTCTTAGCGGATCCTTGTCCATTCAGAATGCATTGGGGCTGAATTGATCCGTTTTGGACCGTTTGTGAGATCCCTGAAACGGATCTCACAAATGGAATCCAAAACGCTAGTGTGA
This sequence comes from Bufotes viridis, assembly GCA_033119425.1. Classification (NCBI taxonomy): domain Eukaryota; kingdom Metazoa; phylum Chordata; class Amphibia; order Anura; family Bufonidae; genus Bufotes; species Bufotes viridis. The sequence goes on from CM065594.1 coordinate 290,727,245, forward strand.
AAGTACCCTAAGATGCATAAAGGCAAAGCTGAGTACATATATAGAATGAGGTGTATGGTAGGATCAATGATCACTGCTGTCTATAGAGACAGAATAGGAGACAGAGTAAGAAGCGGTCTCATGAAAAGACAAAGCTGAATGTACCAATGAAAAAACCTACCAGACAACGCTGCAGTGAAAACAACCACCAGGATGGCGCCACCCCGACGCGTGTTTCGGCGTACCTTCGTCAGGTGGTGACGCCAACACTGCGGAGCCTAAGATTATAAAAGACCCGTGTACCAATTAGGCACATCCTGCAATCACATCGTTTCCCAGTCTCACCTGGTATGTGGCGGCGGTGTAACGTTACATTTCCCTACTTCGTGAGATTTCCCTACTGGTCGCACTTGATATGACGTGAGGAGGCGTTCCAGGGTTGTGACGATCTGCGCATGCGCAAAATGACAGTTTAGGGAAAATCTCAGCGTAGTTCAGCTGCATACCGATGGCAAGATGCGCCGGAGAGCCTGAGTAGGAGACATTGCTCAGCTGCAGCGCGAGGGTGATCTGATGGCCATTTTTTTCTAAAATATAATAAATATAAATATTTATTTATTTAACAGAAAAAATGGCCATCAGATCTCCCCTCGGCGCTTGCGCACTGGGCCGTAATATTTCCCTACTTAGGCTCTCCGGCGCATGCACACGTTACAGCGGCACCATGGGCAAAACTCCGCAGCTGGACCTCCCCACGGCCGGCGTCATGCCCACATGACCCGTCACGTGACACATCACATGACCGGGAAGAAGGACATCAAGACGCCGAGCGTGAGGTGCCGATCGCGGAGACGTGCATAGCGCTTATATCCAGGAGGGAGGGGAATAAGGCAGAAAAATCTATATGTGATTACTCATAGTATCTTCTGCACCGCCCAGCGAAAACATTGGAAATGATATGATATAATGTACTATACAGTCCCACAATGTATTACAAAAACAGTTATAACATATCATAATGTAATAAAAATCTGTACATTTATGAATACATCATTGGTCCCACGGGTATTATAAAGTTATTGTGATATATAAAAATGTGATAAAAAATACAATAGATATACAAATAAATAATGTAATCAATAAAAAACATCACTAAGATAAAAATTAGCAAGTTAATATCACTTTATAAAGTCATAACATGTGACAGCATTGAAGAAAAAATATATATATGAAAGTGATGGATACCGAAAAGTGAGTAAATGACACTCACCAACAAATAGTGTTAGTGGGGACAAGAGTGAAGCAAGAGTGTGTGAAAATGTGTAAGAGTGTGAAAGCGTATGGAGTGAAAACAAAAACACAAGAGTTGGGAATGAGTAGATAGAAAGATGTGCGTGAAGAAAACAATCGAGGATATACACTGTGGATAATAGAACAGCCAGGTAACAAAACAGTGTGTGATATACTAAATAGTAAATACCAACTGGGAAAATATGTGAAGTAAATACAAAGTATATAAGGCACAGAAAAAAAAAGAAAATTATAAATAAATAAATTAGTCAAGGACCAAAAAGGGGGACTGAACATGCAAATACAAAAGTCCAAAATGCAACGCTGGGACGCGAAAAGCCATCATGGTGCGCAAGGATCAAATCTTCTAATAACAGCATAAACATCAAAGATGCAAAGTCTGAAAACATAAAGAAAGTTAAAATCAATGAATTAAAAACAAGAAAAGGAAAACAGAATGGTCCACGGTGGCGGTCTGGAGACTATTGGCTTCTGCCTCACAGGGGTTTTTTGCCTTCCTCTGGATCAACTTGTAGGAAACAGGCCGAACTGGATGGACAAATGTCTTTTTTCGGTCTTATATACTATGTTACTATGTTACTAAAGAAACGCAGAGAAGCCCAAGTTTTCATTGAGACCCATGGGGCAGAGAGTCCCCAAGGTCCAAATCCACGACTCTCCTTTTGGGCCAACCTTTTGGAAATATTCCCACCCCTTAGATCAGTTTTTATGCAATCAATTCCTCTTACTTTTAAAAATCTCGGATTGGATGCATGACACCGCTTGAAATGTTTAGGGATGGGTTTTAGATCTTCCCATTTTTCCACCTCATGCGCTGCAATAATGTCCCTCACGTGTTCACGCACACGTACTTTCAATTCGCGAGTGGTCAGCCCAATATAGTGAATAACCTGAGATGTAGAACAAGTAATATGATGGGTAATTTTAAATGTCTTGATGCCCTTTGCATCCCTGAACTCGCAAGCACGTTCCACGTTCGGGCACGCTACACATCTCCCACAGGGTCTAAAACTCACTGTGGTCCGGTAGAACCTGGAAAAATTTGTACCGGCTTTGGTTCCAAATAGCTTCTCACCAAATTACTACGCAGAGTATCAGCTCTGCGTGCTGTAATTGAGGGATACATCGGTAGCATTTTACCCAAAATCGGGTCAGTATGCAGAACCTGCCAATGTCTAGCAACAATGGTTCGCATCTCATCCCAACGGGAATGGTAAGTGGTTATGTACCTTTTTTTTTGATCCATAACTGTGACAAAAGCACCTTTGTCACGGGGAGTTGGAGAGGCATCCTTGTCAGCCTCTTACCCTGTGACTATGGCCCCAGTGACAGTTGGCATTCACAATGGACATTGCCTGTGAGCTAATCAACAATCACAATGGACATTACCTGTGACCTAATCAACATCCACAATGGACATTACCTGTGACCTAATCAACATCCACAATGGACATTACCTGTGACCTAATCAACATCCACAATGGACATTGCTGTGACCTAATCAACCTTCACAATGGACATTACCTGTGACCGAATCAACAATCACAATGGACATTGCCTGTGACCTAATCAACATCCACAATGGACATTACCTGTTGTGGGGAGTCGCTCTGGTAGACGGCGGTGTGGGTGCAGTATAGAGGCCACAGGGAGTCCAGAAGGTGCGGAAAACAGTGTTTTATTCACACTTGTATCAAAATAACAGCAGAAAGTCAATTGGTGTTAAGTCACACACATCAGCAAATGAAGGGGAAAACAAAATGTCCAAACACAGGTTCCATTCACCTGGCAGGTTTGATTTTGCGGGTTCGCACCCGGCTGTCAGCCCAGCCGCAGGACAATCCTCCTTCAGGGTTCCAGGACGGCTGCACGCCTCCTTGCTGGGCACGTCCTTCCACCCCAGAGAGCTCCACACCACTAGCAGCAGCTTCCAAGACAATCACTCTCACAGCTGGTGGTGCTGGCTGAGTTTATAAACCCAGCCCAAAACTCGGACTGGACCGTGGGGAGCAGCCACCCACCCTACTCTTTAGCTGCTCCCAGTAAGAGCCGGCCCGATCGGCTTTGCAGCCATGCTATTTAACAGAGTCAAACAGCACTAGCTGCTGCAGACAAAAACCCGGCTCTCACCTCACCGAGGCCAGCAACCTCGGTGACACGTACCTGCCATCTAGGACGGCACCCTGCACCTTACCACATACCCCCCTTTGTTCAACCCTGAGGGGGTGGACACAGGTCAAACAGTGTACCCGGGAGAGCGCGCCTGCATTTTTTAATAACCGGCCCGCTCTGTGCTCCACCGTGAATTTAAAATTCTGTAGGGACAGAAACCACCTGGTGACCCGGGCATTCCTCTCTTTGGCTTGGGACATCCACTTGAGTGGGGAGTGGTCGGTCACCAGGCGAAAGCTTCTGCCCAACAGGTAATAACGGAGGGCCTCGAGTGCCCACTTGATGGCCAGGCACTCTCTCTCGACTATGCTGTACCTAGTCTCTGCTGGGGTGAGCTTGCGGCTGAGGAAGACAACGGGATGCTCCTCCCCGTTGACTTCCTGCGACAGTACCGCACCAAGGCCAACCTCAGAGGCGTCGGTCTGGACTACGAAATCCTTCCTGAAATCGGGTGTCACCAAAACCGGGACCCACACAGGGCCGATTTCAAGGCGGAGAAAGCCTTTTCCGCCTGCTCATTCCAGCGGACCATCCCTGTCTTACGCCCTTTAACAACTCTGTCAATGGCGAAGCAATAGTAGCAAAGTGGGGCACAAACCTCATGTAATACCCCACAATCCCCAGGAACGACTTTACCTGCCTGGTGGTGACCGGTCGGGGCCAACTCCGTATTGCCTCTACCTTATTTACCTGAGGCTTGATGACTCCCCGCCCAATTACATATCCCAGATATTTTGTCTCCTCTAACCCTATGGAGCACTTCTTTGGGTTAGCGGTCAGTCCGGCTTTCCTCAGGGCATCCACTACCGCCTGCACCTTGGGTAAATGGCTTTCCCAGTCGGTGCTGTGGATGACTACATCATCTAAGTAGGCCGAGGCGCACCGACGATGTGGTCGCAGCACTATGTCCATTAACCTTGGAAAGTGGCGGGGCGCCATGCAGGCCAAAGGGTAACACCTTGTAGTGATACAGGCCCCAGCGGGTAACAAATGCGGTTTTTTCCTTAGCCGACTCGTTAAGGGTACCTGCCAGTACCCTTTAGTGAGGTCCAGCACAGAAAAATAACGGGCTTGTCCTAAACTTTCAACAAGCTCGCCTACTCGGGCATGGGATACGCTGGCCAAACTTGGATACTTCATTTAACTTGCGAAAGTCGTTGCAGAACCGCAACGTCCCATCCGGCTTGGGTATTAGGACTATGGGACTGGCCCACTCACTTTTCGACTCCTCAATGACATCGAAGCTTCAACATTAACTGCACTTCCTCCGCGATGGCTCGCCGCCGAGCCTCGGGTACCCGGTATGGTTTTAACCGACCTTGGCCTGAGGCTCAGTGACGATGTCATGTCGGATGAGAGATGTGCGGCCAGGAGGTCCGAGAACACATCCGTGTTCCGACTGAGGAACTCCCTGACTTCCTGAACTTGTTTGGAAGATAGGCTGTCTGCAATTTTTACCGTGGTTACGGCTTCACAGGCCTCGAACTGTGGGGCTGGACCCTTTTCACCTGTAGGCCCTGGCCGGGGCTGTGGTCGTCGGCCGCGTCCCTATCTTTCCACGGCTTAAGTAAATTCACGTGGTACACCTGCTCCGCTTGCGCCGCCCTGGCTGGTGTACTTTGTAATTTACTTCCCTACCTTCTCGATCACCTCATAGGGGCCCTGCCACCTAGCTAGGAATTTGCTGTCAAGGGTGGGTACCAGAACCAAAACCCGATCTCCCGGATTGAAGTCCCGCACCCGAGCCTGACGATTGTACACCCTACTCTGGGCTTGTTGCGCTGCCTCCATATGCTCCCCGACCAAGGGCAACACCCTTTCCATCCGTTCCTGCATTTGGGCGACATACTCAATGACACTTTTGTGGGGGACAGGCTGTTGTTCCCATGCTTCCTTGGCGATATCCAACAGGCCCCGAGGGTGTCTGCTATAAAGCAGTTCGAAGGGCGAGAACCCAGTAGAGGCCTGGGGCACCTCTCGCACTGCGAACATGAGATAGGGCAGAAGCAGATCCCAGTCCTTCCCATCTCTAGACACCACCCTCTTTAACATATTTTTTAGAGTTTGGTTAAACCTCTCCACAAGACCGTCTGTTTGCGGATGGTAAACGGACGTCCGTAACTGCTTTATACGCAACAATTTACACAGTTCCTCATTACTTTGGACATAAAAGGGGTCCCTTGGTCTGTCAGAACCTCTTTTGGCAGGCCCACACGGGAAAACATCTCCATTAACTCTTTGGCAATGAGCTTAGCTGAGGTATGTCGCAGAGGCACCGCCTCCGGATACCGAGTGGCATAGTCGAGAACTACCAGAATGTGTTGGTGGCCCCTGGCAGACTTTTGGTACAGGCCCACTAAATCCATCGCGATTCGCTCAAACGGTACTTCAATAATTGGCAGAGGTACCAGAGGACTACGGAAATGTGGCTGGGGGCTAGTTATCTGACAGGTCGGACAGGACTTACAATAATTCTCTACCTCCTTGAACACACTGGGCCAATAAAACCGCTGCAGTATGCGGTCCTGGGTTTTCTGCCACCCCAGGTGTCCCCCAAGAACATGTTGGTGGGCAAGCTCCATGACAAGCTTGCGATACGCTGTGGGCACCACCAACTGTTCAACAGGTTCGCCTCGGATTTGGTCTCACCCGATACAACATATCCTGCAGAACAATAAATCGTGGGAACATTAATTCAGCCCCTGGTTTCTGGGGTTTCCCATCAATTTCCAGCACATTCTCCCAGGCCCTGGTCAGGGTTTGGTCCCGGTGTTGTGCGGTCCCAAAATTTTCCCCGGAGACATTGAGGTCTGCCAACTCAGGTCCCGGTGGCAAGTCCTCCGTGTCTCCCACCATTACACTCAGTGGGGTTGTCTCCCCTCTACCGCTGGAGCAGTGGTCACCCCTACCGCCGGCCCTTCAGACTCGGGCTCCCAGGGTTCTGGCCTTCCAGTGGTATCAGGCCACTCCACTAGGGTCACCCCTGTCTCGGGTCCCTCAGATACCTTTATTACCGCCACAGCGCTCGGAAAACCGGGAAGTCCCTCCCAAGTATCAGTTCGTGTGGGAGTTTAGTAGCGACAGCCACCTCGTGGGTCCACCTACCAGCCGCGGTGGACAAAGTCACTAGTGCAGTGGGGTAGTCTTTCAGGTCTCCGTGGATGCACAGGACTCCGACTTTACGGCCAGTATACTCCGCAGGCCGTACAAGGGCAGCCCTTACCAGGGAGACTAAACTCCCGGAGTCCAGCAGAGCCACCGCCAGAGAGTCTCCCACCTCTACCTGACACAGGTGGTTATGGTCCTGCACCTCACGGGTGCCAGTTGCGCACAGCTTCCGTGCATACAGGGAGAGACGACCCCGTAGTTCATATCCATCGGCTCATCCCGATGCGGACAGTCGGCCCTGATGTGGCCTGGCTCCTGACACCTCCAGCATACCACGGGAGGCGGACTCGCAGGGGGTATCTTCCGTGCAGGCCACTCTGTCGCCGGACGCCGGAACTGGGGCAGAGGCCTCCGGGTTTGACTGACCCCTTCCCCGCAAGAGTCCCCTGCAGGTTTCTGGTGGCCTCGTAGCGCTCCACCAGGTCGACCATCTCCAGGGCATTGGTGGGCGATACCTGGCCGATCCAGTGCTGGAGGGGATAAGGCAGGGCCCTCCAAAAGATGTCCGCCAACAGTCGATCCAGCATGGCAGTGGGACTTAGTAGATCGGGCTGCAGCCACTTTTGCAGCCTGTGCAGCAGGTCGTAGTACTGCGGCCTAGCGGGTTCAGTCGCTTTAAAGTCCCACTGGTGGACTCTCTTGGGCGCGGACCAGCACGCTTCACGCCCAGTCGGGCTAGGACCTCTCCTTTCACGGTGTCATAATCTGCCGCTTGGTCGTCCGACAAGTCGAAAAACACCTGCTGGGGTCCGGAAGCCAGGAACGGAGCGACCACCTCAGCCCACTGGTCACGGGTAACTTTTCCCTCACGGCGACCTTCTCAAAAACCGCCAGGTACGCCTCAACGCCGCCTGCGGGGGTCATTTTTGGGATCGCCGCACGGACCGCTTCCGGGCATCATGGACGTGGTGGGACGCTCCTGCCGCCTGTAACGCCATCACATGTTGTAGCAATAGTTGGTTGGTCTCCCGCTGTTGCACGTTAGCCTCTATGAGAGCCTTCACAGCAGCCTCCATGTTGCCAGAAACTCCTGCTTGCAGCTTTGCTGGCTTAATATATTCCATACACTTTAGAAAAACAAAACTTCGGCGTTACGCCAGCCTCACTGCGCATGCCCGCATCCGACACCAAATGTGGGAGTCGCTCTGGTAGACGGCGGTGTGGGTGCAGTATAGAGGCCACAGGGAGTCCAGAAGGTGCGGAAAACAGTGTTTTATTCACACTTGTATCAAAATAACAGCAGAAAGTCAATTGGTGTTAAGTCACACACATCAGCAAATGAAGGGGAAAACAAAATGTCCAAACACAGGTTCCATTCACCTGGCAGGTTTGATGTGCGGGTTCGCACCTGGCTGTCAGCCCAGCCGCAGGACAATCCTCCTTCAGGGTTCCAGGACGGCTGCACGCCTCCTTGCTGGGCACGTCCTTCCACCCCAGAGAGCTCCACACCACTAGCAGCAGCTTCCAAGACAATCACTCTCACAGCTGGTGGTGCTGGCTGAGTTTATAAACCCAGCCCAAAACTCGGACTGGACCGTGGGGAGCAGCCACCCACCCTACTCTTTAGCTGCTCCCAGTAAGAGCCGGCCCGGATCGGCTTTGCAGCCATGCTATTTAACAGAGTCAAACAGCACTAGCTGCTGCAGACAAAAACCCGGCTCTCACCTCACCGAGGCCAGCAACCTCGGTGACACGTACCTGCCATCTAGGACGGCACCCTGCACCTTACCACACTGTGACCTAATCAACATTCACAATGGACATTGCCTGTGACCTAATCAACATCCACAATGGACATTGCCTGTGACCTAATCAACATCCACAATGGACATTGCCTGTGACCTAATCAGCAAGCACAATGGACATTACCTGTTACCTAATCAACATCCACAATGGACATTACCTGTGACCTAATCATCATCCACAATGGACATTACCTGTGACCTAATCATCATCCACAATGGACATTACCTGTGACGTAATCAGCAAGCACAATGGACATTACCTGTGACCTAATCAACATCCACAATGGACCATGCATGTGGGGGTTGGGATATATCTGGCTGTATGTTGATTGGTCGCTGTATTTTGTGTGCCTGTCCTCAATCAGGTCCCCGGGGGAGTAGCCCTGGCTGGAAGACTTGCATAAAAGGCCAAGCTTTGCCATCCAATAGAGAGTTCCTGCTTGACCCTCAAAACGAAGTGTCGTCTCGTTATTGGGGTGGGATTTATTGTATGCTGCTCCAGTTTGACTGCTAGGAGTGTAAACCTCTTCGTATGGTTTTTCCTATTGGGCTGTTTACCGCATTCATATGCTTCTCCGATTTGGTGGTTGTGGTGTCGGCTAGAGCGCTTGGAATCCTCAAGAAGCGCTAGGAGCATCTTTCAACGGAGGTACCCAGTAGGGGTGCCCGTCGATCCGTTACATTGGTGGCAAGCGGTGGGATGGCGTCCTAGTGCGAGGTAAAGCAGCTCGTTCGTGGAATTACAAATTGAGGGCAACGCTAGCACTCATACCCAACTTCAGGAGAACAAGCATGGCACCCATCTACATGCAGGAGGAATTTGACAGAGAGCTGAGATCACGGCTGATTTTCTTCAGACCCAACCCCTCGGAGAAATCTGTGCAGTTCGTGAGGAGGTTAACAGCAGAGTACCTGCAGTTCATGGCAGATGGTATCGTCCGCCCTCCCCAGCGGCTGAGTGCGTTCCGGAGAGCTGAAGGTGCCGTCCTTCCTCCCCAGCGGCAGTGTGTATCCCAGGGAGCTGAAGGTGCCGTCCTTTCTCCCCAGCAGCAGTGTGTACCCCAGGGAGCTGAAGGTGCCGTCCTTCCTCCCCAGCGGCAGTGTGTACCCCAGGGAGCTGAAGGTGCTGTCCTTCCTCCCCAGCGGCAGTGTGTACCCCAGGGAGCTGAAGGTGTCGTCCTTCCTCCCCAGCGGCAGTGTGTATCCCAGGGAGCTGAAGGTGTCGTCCTTCCTCCCCAGCGGCAATGTGTATCCCAGGGAGCAGAAGGTGTCATCCTTCCTCCCCAGCGGCAGTGTGTATCCCAGGGAGCTGAAGGTGTCGTCCTTCCTCCCCAGCGGCAGAGTGTCCTGCGGGGAGCAGAGACAGTTGGTCTCTCTCTCCAGCAGCAGGACAATGTTACGGGAGTGGAGACAGGCGGTCTCCCACTCCAGCGGCAGCCTGTGTTTCAGGGAGAGGAACACAGCACCCCCTCTCCCCAGTGGCAGCTTACCCTAACAAGGGGAGACACCAATCTCCCAGACGGCGCAGATGGGACCGTGGTCTCTGTGCCTGACCTACAGGGATGCTGGACAGCCTGTCCAGATCCCCAACTACCCGCACCGGGACAACAGGAGGAGGGGGTAAGTACAAACTCTCCTCCCCATCTAACACCTAACTTGGCCCCAGGGTTAACAGAGGCGATGTTAACCCCCACTGGCGCCCATGTTCCCCTGGCTACTGAGCCGGACTATGTTCCCAGCCCCCCAGCAGAAGAGCTGGCATCTAGGCAGAGTGCAGTTGGCCTCTGCCCTCCCCTTTCCTCCTGTCCTGAGCCTGGCTACCCACAGGTTACCCCAGCGGAAGAGCTGGCATCTAGGCAGAGTGCAGTCGGCCTCTGTCCTCCCCTATCCTCCTGTCCTGAGCCTGACTTCACACAGGTTACCCCAGCTGAAGAGCTGGCATCTGGGCAGAGTGCAGTCAGTCTCTGCCCTCCCCTTTCCTCCCGTCCTGAACCTGACTACCCACAGGCTACCCAAGCGGAAGAGCTGGCATCTTGGCAGAGTGCAGTCGGCCTCTGCCCACCCCGTACCTACAGCTCCATGCCTGAGAACACAAGGGAGATCAGGGGCAGCAGACGTACCCTCTGCAGCCTAGGACAGACCCAACAAAGCTGGACACTCACAAACTACAGGTGCAGTACTCGGTTGTGGGCGGGCTGCTCGTCTAACTCAGGTACTGACCGACAGGAGGTCAGGTACCTGGTTAGTCTTCCCCTGGGAGGGAAGATGTGTGACAAAAGCACCTTTGTCACGGGGAGTTGGAGAGGCATCCTTGTCAGCCTGTTACCCTGTGACTATAGCCCCAGTGACATTTGGCATTCACAATGGACATTGCCTGTGAGCTAATCAACAATCACAATGGACATTACCTGTGACCTAATCAACATCCACAATGGACATTACCTGTGACCTAATCAACATCCACAATGGACATTACCTGTGACCTAATCAACATCCACAATGGACATTGCTGTGACCTAATCAACATCCACAATGGACATTGCCTGTGACCTAATCAACATCCACAATGGACATTGCCTGTGACCTAATCAGCATCCACAATGGACATTGCCTGTGACCTAATCAACATCCACAATGGACATTGCCTGTGACCTAATCAGCAAGCACAATGGACATTACCTGTGACCTAATCAACATCCACAATGGACCATGCATGTGGGGTTGGGATATATCTGGCTGTATGTTGATTGGTCGCTGTATTTTGTGTGCCTGTCCTCAATCAGGTCCCCGGGGGAGTAGCCCTGGCTGGAAGACTTGCATAAAAGGCCAAGCTTTGCCATCCAATAGAGAGTTCCTGCTTGACCCTCAAAACGAAGTGTCGTCTCGTTATTGGGGGGGGGGGGATTTATTGTATGCTGTTCCAGTTTGACTGCTAGGAGTGTAAACCTCTTCGTATGGTTTTTCCTATTGGGCTGTTTACCGCATTCATATGCTTCTCCGATTTGGTGGTTGTGGTGTCGGCTAGAGCACTTGGAATCCTCAAGAAGCGATAGGAGCATCTTTCAACGGAGGTACCCAGTCGGGGTGCCCGTCGATCCGTTACAATAACCTTCTCTTTCTTCGGTTGTAAAAGATCCGTCTGTTTCTGGGATTTCGCTCTGTGATATGCCTTCTTGATCGATCTACGGCTATATCCTCTCCTAAGAAGACGATTCGTAAGATCCCTAGAGGTTTACGCATTCAAGTATTCCCCTCTTTTCCAATTGAGGATAAAAATTTTATGCTGAAGTGGGAGGAGATCTGTAACAACAGCTCCTACAAATTCATAGAACTTTTAATTGGTCTTAATAAGAAAAGTTTGGATCAGTTGGATCAGGAAATAGAACTTCTACAGACACGTCTCTCTAGGGATGGGAATCCAGAGGTCATGAAACAGTTTCAGGGTCTCATGGATACTAAATATACTGAACGGGAAAAAGAAATCCGTGATTTCAAAATCAAGAAATTTACTAGAGACCAAAATGATGCCCAACAGAAGAGAGTATATAGGTGGAGATAGGTGGACAGGGATAGATCTCGAAGTAGATCCCTGTCCATTTCTTCAACATCCTTACAAAATGATGTCCCACCTAATATGTCTTATCCTGTACGAGGTAATAGAAATAAAAGAAAAATCGATTAAGGCCAAGGACCAGGACGGAAAAGACAACCATCCTCAATGACGGTCACCCGAAAACACGATAAAGATAAGGACCTTAAGGTAATTAATCTCTCTACACATACTTTCTCTGAGACGGATCTTTCATTGTTCCAACGTGGGCTATCCTTTGCACCTAGTTCTCCATTTGACCACTTCACCGCTATTAAGGTTTTGCACATGTTCGCACGCTCATTGTTGATGAAACGTTGACATTATAAAGAGAAAGATGGTGACATGTTTGAGACTCCAGAGGAACAACAGGCCCTTCGTATCTTGGAGGACCTGTTGCATGAAAGTTCTGATAAAGACATCAGTGATGTACCCCACCTTCTGCGAAAAAAATCGACCAAGTTCCCTCCCTTGTCACTATGTCCGGCTGTTGATTTATTTGTTAAACTTGTTTCCAAAGATTTTGATAATATACAAGGTTCAATTTATGGTGATAATCTCACACGCATACAACGCCAAAGTTTGAGGAAACTCAAAAGATTACCGGACATTATTTATAAACCGGCTGACAAGGGTGGGAATTTGGTGATTTGGCCACGTAAATGTATCGAAGGAGGCTCATAGACAGCTAAGAGACAAGACATGTTACCAAAAGCTGACGTATAACCCTATGTCCTCATTGAGAAATGAGCTTTTGAGGATCCTGGATTATTATTTCTGGCCAAGGCAGCATGGTGAAGAACATTTGTAAATTTATAGATTTCCATCTGAAACCGATCGTGGACATGCTACCATCTTATACTCGTGATACCTCTGACCTTCTACAAAAGCTTCAGGGTATAAGTTTAGAGGAAGAAATGTTGTTGGTCACGTGTGATGTAGAGTCCCTTTATACGAGCATTAAACACTCTGACGGACTAGAGGCAGTGGAGTTTTTTTCTCAGGGACAATAATATGGAGAATAATTTTGTTATTTTTTACTCCAACTTTTACGGTTTGTGTTGACCAGGAATATTTTTTACTTTTAACAGGTCTTTCTTCCTAAAGCTCCAGGGTACAGCAATGGGGGCAGCCTGTGCACCCTCATATGCTAATCTGTTCCTGGGGCTGTGGGAGAGAGACCTGTTTATGACTGATGTGCCGGCTCAGGGGGACACGTCATCATGGACCGCGCCATTTTTTGGGCGCGGTACATTGATGACGTCTTCCTTATCTGGCAGGGCACCGAGGCGCAACTCCATGATTTCTTTGGGCCCTGAATGGAAACTCGGGAAAATCAGACTCACTCACACGTGCCACAAGCATACTATCAACTTTCTGGACATCACGATTTTGCAAAGACAGTCGTGGCCATATTACAACTAATGTATACCGTAAAGACACCTCGGTCAATGCATACTTACATGCTTCTTCTTTACACCCTAGAAGTACTATTAATGCAATTCCTATTGGACAATTTTCTACGGATGCGAAGAATCTGTTCCGATGACAATATCTTTGAGGAACAGGCTAAAGATCTTGCGAATCGTCTTCTTAGGAGAGGATATAGTCGTAGATCGATCAAGAAGGCATATCACAGAGCGAAATCCCAGAAACAGACGGATCTTTTACAACTGAAGAAAGAGAAGGTTATGGATCAAAACAAATTACATTATGATATGTTATAACTGTTTTTGTAATACATTATGGGACTGTATAGTACATTATATTATATAATTTCCAATGTTTTCGCTGGGCGGTGCAGAAGATACTATGAGTAATCACATATAGATTTTTCTGCCTTGTTCCCCTCCCTCCTGGATATGAGCGCGCCATGCACGTCTCCGCGATCGGCACCTCACGCTCGGCGTCTTGGTGTCCTTCTTCCCAGTCATGTGATGTGTCATGTGACGGGTCATGTGGGTATGACGCCGGCCGTGGGGAGGTCCAGCAGTGGAGTTTTGCCCATGGTGCCGCCGTCACATACCAGGTGAGAATGGGAAACCATCTGATTGCAGGATGTGCCTGATTGGTGCACAGGGCTTTTATAATCTTAGGCTCCGCAGTGTTGGCGTCAGCCCCTGACGAAGGTACGCCGAAACGCACGTCGGGGTGGCGCCATCCTGGTGGTTGTTTTCACTGCAGCGTTGTCTGGTAGATTTTTTCATTGGTACATTCAGCTTTGTCTTTTCATGAGACCGCTTCTTACTCTGTCTCCTATTCTGTCTCTATAGACAGCAGTTATCATTGATCCTACCATACTATATATGGTACATTCTATACCTGGTACATTCTATATATGTACTCAGCTTTGCCTTTATGCATCTTACGTATCTTTATGTGCTGTGTTGTGTCCCACCAGGGTGGCGCTCGTTCTCTCTCTGTCCACCTTGCTTTTTTAATGGCAATGTTATTTATGATGTATATGAATAAATGAATTTGATAACTTAATAAAATGCCAATTTTTGCAATATATTGAGTGAGCTCTAGTTGTTTTATAGGTTGTAGGTAATGCTTATAGTAGAAGATTTGAGAAGGATTGGGCGGCACTGCTGACTCCTCCCTCACCAAGTCGAATGCACCTCCAAACACCTGCACAGTCCAGCATACGTGGTGAGGGAGGAGTCAGCAGTGCCACCCAATCCTTCTCATATCTTCCACTACAAGTGTTATTACTTAAGGGGCTGAGCACACAGTGATAAGGGCCTCCCGGTTCCTGGAGTCATGGCAGAAGATCCAACACCATGTTTGAACCAGGGCAGAATAGGGGTGGACGCCTTTTTTTTTAATCAATTGGAAAACAAGATCGCCCACCTGGCAGACACGTAGGTGCGATTATTTTGGACAATTAACTATAAGGCTAGTGGGAGGGTGCTAAGAGGCCTCCGAATCTATAAAGAACTTGCCCAATATGATGATGATCCAGTTTTTTGTGCTGAATGGAAGTACCTGCACAAGGAATTTCTAAATGCAGATTCTACAGATGGTTCTACGTAGAGATGAACAGGAGTACTCAGAAGTCAATGATCAGCTAATTAAAGCTAAAAACGAACTGCAGTCCCGACTCACAGAGAATCAGCATCAAGCAGTTGATAAAAAACTAAATAGAAAATTAATTATAACTCAAACAGAAATGAAAGAAAAAAAGAAGGGCAAATTTAACTGGACTACAACACAGGGAAAATATTTGATTGGAACTACAAAAGAAGATCACGCAGAAGACGCCCACAAAGAAAACCTAAGAGTGAATTCTGGACAACAGACTCAGACTCTAGTATTTCTGACGACCAAGGAGCATCTATGGAAACCCTTAAGGATAGGGTCCCTTTAAGGGAAAGACAAGGAGAGGAGGACAGAGGAGGAGAGGAAAGAAATGGGATCAGGAGATCAACCCGCAACAGGAAGGTGTCCCGGAGACAATAACACAATCCCTACCTCCCAATAATTTGGTTATTAACCTCTCTCCCTTCGAACTGTCTCCAGACTGCACCTCAGTCCTCAATCGAGGACTGGGGTTCATTCTTGTGGAGCAGTTCGATAGGACAGCTTTTGAAATTGATCATTACATAGCAATACGCAAGTTATATCTATATACGTTTTTCCATGTCGGTTGTTGCTAGCCAGCCGGCGTTCCCAGTATATAAGGGCTGCGTCTCTCTCTTGACGTCATGATGGTAGCCGAGGAAGCACTTAGGTCAGGGCTTGACAAGTTTCCTTGGAATCTAGGAGCCAGCTAAAAAAGTTAGGAGCCAGGCGGAGCCGCGTCATAAAGCTCCCAATAGATGCCCCCATAGTGCTCCCCCCCCACTTCTCTATAGAGCCCCCCAATAATGCATGCCAGTACATAGGGCCCCCAGTAGATGCCCCCATAGTGTTCCTACCCCTGTTTTCCATAGTGCCCCCCATAATGTGCGAGTATATAGGGCCCCCCATAATGCTTCCCCTTTTCAATAGGTTATAGGACATGTCAGATGCTGATCACCACTTGCGGCCGCCATGACATGTGGAAACCCTTACAAGGATTACAGGGTCCGGAGGAGAGGGCAGAGGGGTCCGGAGGAGAGGGCAGAGGGGTCCGGAGGGGAGGGCAGAGGGGTCCGGAGGGGAGGGCAGAGGGGTCCGGAGGGGAGGGCAGAGGGGTCCGGAGGAGAGGGCAGAGGGGTCATTCACTTTCTCCCTCCCCCCCCCCTTGTCATTATCTTCCTCCCCCTCCCCCTCCTCCCCTGCCTCTAGTGTAGTGTGGCCAAGCTTTGTATAGTCCCACGGGTACAGGAGCTTTAGTTTCCTGTACCCGGGCGGACTGACAGGAAGTGCACACTGTGTGCGCACTTCATGTCAGTCCGGCAGGGTACAGGAGACAGATGCTCTTGTACCGCGGACCATACAGGGCTCGGCCACGCTACAATGAGGGACTGACAGGAGGGAGCGCTGAGCGCTTCCCTCCTGTCAGTCCCTCTCTTCATGCTGTGCCCGGGCGGTGCGCCCTCATGGACGCGCCAGCCCGGGCAGTGCTGCAGCCGCCTGAGGCTTTCTATAGAGTGCTCGGGCGGCTGCAGCATGAGTGACCGCGCTCCTAGAACGCGCCGGCCCTGTGCCCGGGCACCTGAGAGAACGGGCTGACAAATACCCAGGCGCCTGGGTACCTGGCGCCTGGGATTTATCGAGCCCTGACTTAGGTGCACAACATCCGTCGCTACCTAGCGTCTGTAGAGGGAGCGCCCGCCCCAAGCCCTTCACCTGCTGTCTTCATGTCTTTCTGTGGCGAATAAAGAAACGCGTTTACACCAGTGGTGAGTGCCACTCTGCTTTCTTTCTACAAACAAGGCATAAATGAGGTTAATACCCAGGCTTCTATAGAAGACATATAGCCAAGGCTGTTTGCAGCCTGTATTTGTGGGAGGGGCGTCTGGCTATATATACACCCATGGGTTTCTGTAGCCAGACGCCCGTCCTGCGTGCACCACCAGACGCCCGTCCTGCGTGCACCACCAGACGCCCGTCCTGCGTGCACCACCAGACGCCCGTCCTGCGTGCACCACCAGACGCCCGTCCTGCGTGCACCACCAGACGCCCGTCCTGCGTGCACCACCAGACGCCCGTCCTGCGTGCGCTTACCCGCGCTCACTTGCCGCTGCCGCGGTCTTCCCTCCACGTGCGCGCCCCTGCTCCGGCATCGCGTCCTCCAGGCCCCAGGTAATAGTGCGCTCCGGCTGCTGCGCTGCCGCTTCCCCTCACCACGGACATCTGCGGGTTCCAGAAGCGGCGCGCCGGCTAGCGCAGCTTAAATAATATGTATTAAAAAAAAAAAAAAGAGGCATTAAACTAAAAGGGGGGTTCTGGGCATGGCAGTCGGCAATGGGGCATTAAGTGGAGACTGCTTTACTCTGCTCATCCTTGTCATGATGGGGGCAGCGCTCCCCCGTCATGACATGCGCTCCTATTGGCATACTGGCAGTCCATGGATAGATTGTTTAAAAAAAAAAAAAACACACACTCTTGTGTTACCCACGTCCTCAGGCATCTCCCAGCCTCCCCTTTTAGGTCATGTCTCAGTCTGCTGCCACCTGCTGTCTTTTTCTTGATCTGATAGCTAGTAATTCATTCATGAGTTTTAGCAGGGCACTATGTATCAGTTCAGCTAAGGGGGTACTAACCATTCATGTCTATGTTTTATTGGTCTTCAGGCGTCCCAAGAAATCTCCTGTTTCATTCACGTAATTATCTTTCTGGCTGTCTTTCAATTCTGATCACTCCGCATCCGTTCATCCGTTGCACTTGTCGTTACATTCTGGCTTAACTAGGGTTCACCGCTGCCCTTCCTGACTCCCGCCTGTCCCTTTTCACTTCTGGCAGTAACCACGGGGGCCTCCATTTCCGTGTTTCCGTCAGGTCGCCTGAATCCGCCAGGCTGCCACACTCCGTACCCACCAGGTTGTTCTTCCGGCCCACCCAGGTCTTGTGTGTCTCTCCCACCTTCCTGTCTGTGTCTCCTGGATCCCCAGGCCTTCTGGGTCCAGATTTCCTCCGGTCCGGGCTTTTCCGCATGTTCTTGTTCTTCCATGTCTCCTGGATCGCCCAGGTTGTCCGTGTCTCCCTGGATCGCCCAGGTTGTCTGTGTCTCCCTGGATCGCCCAGGTTGTCTGTGTCTCCCTGGATCGCCCAGGTTGTCTGTGTCTCCCTGGATCGCCCAGGTTGTCTGTGTCTCCCTGGATCGCCTAGGTTGTCTGTGTCTCCCTGGATCGCCCAGGTTGTCTCCGTGTCTCCCTGGATCGCCCAGGTGGTCTGTGTCTCCCTGGATCGCCCAGGTTGTCTGTGTCTCCCTGGATCGCCCAGGTTGTCTCCGTGTCTCCCTGGATCGCCCAGGTTGTCTCTGTGTCTCCCTGGATCGCCCAGGTTGTATCCGTGTCTCCCTGGATCGCCCAGGTTGTCTCTGTGTCTCCCTGGATCGCCCAGGTTATCCGTGTCTCCTGGATCGCCCAGGCTCTTAGTGTCTACTGGATCTCCCAGGTTGTCTGTGTCCTCTGGTCCGCCCAGACTGTCTGTGTCTCCTGGTCCTACCAGGTCTTCCGTGTCTCCTGGATTCCGGGTCAGTTCAGGTTTCCTGGTTCCTCCAGGTTGTGTTTTCTACTACCTTCGTTCCGTAGCTTCTGTTCTTCATCTCCGCGGGTTCTCGCGCTCCTCACTATCAGATATTGCTTTTCGGCTCCGGTCACTTACTCTCCGATTTTGTTCAGTTTTTCTTAGATGGTACAGGCATTGCGTGGCCCACTTGTCCTTTAGCGTAGCTCCGTAAGCTCCAGGTAAGTTTTTCCGCTTAAGGGCTCTTGGGGTAGGTCGTTTTTAAGTCTGTCATTTAGGGTCCTTTCTCCATTTGTTCATGTCAGCTTCCGGTCTTTCACGGTTGGCAGTGTCTTCAGGTCCTGATCAGGTAGGTAGTTCTTTTCATGGCGGTAGTCGCCGCCCCATTTGGTCCTGTTTTTCATTGTCATATGACCTTGTTTTTCTATCTAAGGTGTTGGTATGTCTCACATTTCGGACATGGACGACAACGCTTCCCTGCCAGGAACTTCCGTCTCGGGCCGTGCCAGTAACACGCCCTTAAGAAATTGGACTGTGCCTAGATTGATTACTGAGCTCAATCGCCGGGGTATTCGCCACCCTGCTTCCGCTCGCAAGGCGGAGTTGTACCGCCTTCTTATGACAGCCCCTAGTACAACACCCGGACAGCTTGACATCAGTTCTGTTCACCAGGTTCTAGCGCAAATTCAGGCTTCCATCAGTGGCCTAACTACTTCGGTTTCTGACATCCAATCCAGGGTTTCTTCCCTAGAAACCAGGTCGGCGGCTGCGCCACAATCTCCGGGTGCGACAGACCCCTCTCCCATCTCCCTGGAGCCTGCAGGTAGGCCTCCGGCCACCCCTCAGATCGCTCCTTCTCATTTCATTCCGGATCATCTCAAGAAGGATATCCTGGCGGGCAAGGATGTGAACCTTGCGGCGATCCTCATTGCCTCCCAGGATATATCCGAGAATCGTGTTATTCCCCTCCGGGGAAGTCTCAGTTGTTTTGAAAGCGAAGGATGCTCGGCTGAACAGAAAACTGTCAGTTTCTGAATTTGTGCTAGCCTTTAGTATTTTCAGGGATGTCATATGTTCGGCTCATACTGGCCGCAGGAAGGAGCTGGATACTTATTTATACCGCTTGATGGATTTGGCACATAAATATGGCGGGACCGCTTTTACGACTACCATCGTTCCTTCTCGGCTAAAGCCGCGGCGGCCCTGAATCAGTTCCAGTTTACCACAAACTGGGCTGATTTGGACATGGAACTTTTCTGCCGCCATTTTGCTGGGCTCAAGGCCCCGTTATGTTCTATTTGCCAGTCCATTTTCCACTCCTCGGACTGGTGCCCGGAACCCTCTCAGTCGCATCAAGCAGGGTCCACTCCTGGGCCTTCGGGGTCCACCAGATCCTCGACATCCTTAGACAAATTAGGCAGGCCGATTGTATATCTGGGCAGCAGCCAGATATGCAACAATTTCAATGCTAAAGGTTGTGCTTTTAATTCCTGCCGAGCCCTCCATGTCTGCTCCGTCTGCTTTAGGGCCCACCCGCGTTCCTCCTGCCCCAGGAAGTCAGCAAAAGAATTCCGACTAGCTGACATTAATGTGAATCTCCTCGCGGCCTTCCTTGCTGACCACCCCGATCGATCCTTTTTCGGATTCCTGCTGGATGGGTTCAAAGAAGGCTTCCATACGGGCCTCATCACCCTGCCTCAGGATTGCTGGGAAGGTCCTAACCTGCGCTCTGCTACCAGCGATCCCAGGGCGGTGGATGTCCTCATTCAGGCGGAGTTGGACAAAGGGTTCATCATCGGACCCTTTGACAGGATTCCTTTCAGGTCTTGGCGTATTAATCCCATCGGGTTAGTGACAAAGCAGTCTTCAAATAAAAAACGACTTATTTATGATTTGTCCGCGCCCCATATGTCCGCCAGCCCCAGTTTGAATGCCCTCATACCCTCAGAGGAATATTCTATGCACTATTCATCTGTGGATGAGGCGATCCAGCTCATTCTCCAAGCGGGCTCCGGTGCGTGGTTGGCGAAGGTGGACATCGCGGACGCCTTCAAGTTGCTCCCCATCCATCCTCAATTATGGCAGTTCTATGGTATCTCGTGGGCTGGCAGGTTCTACTTCGCCAATCGACTCACCTTTGGCTCCAAGAGTAGCCCCTGGCTTTTTGAACAATTTGCCAGGGCATTGCATTGGGTTCTCATCCATCATGGCGGTTCCCCCATGGTAGTACATTATCTGGAGGATTTCCTTTTGATTGAGAAACCTGTCTAAGTTCCCTCTATTCTGCACAAACTTCTGGGGATTTTTTCCCACCTTAAGGTTCCCGTGGCAGCCAGCAAGACCGAGGGTCCGGCCACCAGGGTCACCTTTTTGGGCATAACTCTGGACACCATTCGCATGGAGGCCAGTCTTCCTCCCGAGAAACTGGACAAAATCTGCTCGGCCATCTCCCAGGCGATCAGGTCCCTTTCTCTCTCAAAAGTGGAGTTGCAGTCCCTCCTCGGGCTCCTCAACTTCGCCACCATGGTTATACCCCAGGGGAGGGCTTTCCTGGCCGGGCTTCTTCGGCTCTTGCCTTCTGCTCCCGAGCAGGACTCCGTCATCCATCTGGACAAGCAGGCCATCTCGGATCTTTCCATGTGGGAGCCCTTCCTTTCCTCGTGGAATGGTCTCTCTTTATTTGTGCCACAGTGGGATTCATCTTCCCCCATTGTTTTCTCCGATGCGGCAGGCACCACTGGGTTCGCTGCCATTTTTGAGTCTCATTGGCTGGCTGCCAGATGGCCTTCAGAGTTCTCATCCGACACCGCGGCCCTTCATACCTCCTCCCTGCTAGAACTGTATCCCATCGTGGCGGCAGCTTTGCTCTGGGGTCACCGGTGGGCCAACACAGCAGTCACTTTCATCACAGATAGTCTTTCCCTGGCGGCCATCATCAACAAAGGGAGGGCGAACTCTGCTAGCATCATGGCTTTATTGCGTAGGTTAGTCTGGATTTCATTAAAACACAACTTCCATATGCGCAGCATTAACATCCCTGGCGAACAGAATAAGGCAGCTGATGCGCTTTCCCGATTTAATTTTCCGATATTTTTTCCCGATGCCGATCCCGCAGGTGCAACAGTGCCTCCATTCAGCTACTTCACCGTGGAATAGCGTTCCTCATCCATGAGGCTAAGAAACTGGTTTCGAAGTCCTTATCTAAGAATACCACCAGGAATTACCAAGCCGGGTTAAGGGCTTTTGACAAATTTTCCAGAGCATATCCACAGGGCAGTCATAGTGAAGTCTCCTATATTATGGCCTTCATAGCTTACTGTCATTCCCAACTTTCGCTCTCCTATAGCACCATTAAACTTTATCTGGCAGGTTTACAACACCATTTCATGCTGGCCGACCCCCAGCGCGGGTCCTTATTTTCCGTCCAAGCCATCAAAGCCACCCTGCGGGGCATTCAGAAACAAGACAAGGGGTCCAGGAGTCCTAGGCAGCCAGTTTCAAGTGAGCTATTAAGGAACCTTTCCTCAGCTTTGGACGGCTGTCCTTTTGGGCCCTTACCAGCCTCGTAGTCAAAGCCGCAATGTTCCTTAGTTTTTATGGCTTTCTAAGACCCAGGGAAATTATGGCTGGCTCGGATCATCAGCGCTACCCACGCAAACAACAGCTATTCTGGAACCAGGGTCATTTTTCCCTTTCACTGCCATCCACCAAAACCAGTCAAACTAGTCCACCCACTGTAATCAAGTACTATCTGACTTCAAATGATTGGTGTCCCGTCAGGGTATTGCTACAACTAATCTCACTTCTTCAGGCCGCCCCGGCTGATAGCCCGCTTCTGCCACACGCCGGCCGAGCCCTTACTACCACCACCTTTATCTCCTATATCCGCGCCCTCGTCCAAGGTCTGGGTCTCGACCCAAGAAGTATTTCAGGCCATTCCTTTCGTATAGGGGCAGCCTCAGCAGCTTCCCGACATCAGGTTCCTGCCCATGTAATACGGCACATGGGTCGTTGGCGATCCTCGTGCTTCACTAGGTACATACCTGACCCTCAGGCAGAAATTTCCAGTGCTTTCTGCAATTTGGCTTTGTGATGTCACAAATAAAGTTAATTCTATCATGATGTTTTGGCCCCTTTCTTGCTATACCTCGCGTTCGTGGCTCCCGGCATAACTCAGCCTCCTGGCTCAGGGTTAGGTCTTGGCGCACGCTCTACGCCTCTCTAGCCCTGACCATAAATAGCCAAGGCTGTTTGCAGCCTGTATTTGTGGGAGGGGCGTCTGGCTATATATACACCCATGGGTTCCTGTAGCCAGACGCCCGTCCTGCGTGCACCCTCCCTCCCTCCCCTCAATTCAGCTCTCCTTTAGGGTATGGCCCCTTTCTTGCTATACCTCGCGTTCGTGGCTCCCGGCATAACTCAGCCTCCTTGCTCAGGGTTAGGTCTTGGCGCACGCTCTACGCCTCTCTAGCCCTGACCATAAATTCAGGAGATCTCAGAGACGTGGACTGGAGCAGGGGGCGTTATATAGAAGACATATCAAGGAGATCTTAGAGGTGTGGACTGGAGCAGATGGCGTTATTTAGAAGACATATCCAGAAGACCCCAGAGACGCGGACTGGAGCAGGGGAGGTTGTATAGAAAACATATTCAGGAGATCTCAGAGACGTGGACTGGAAAAAGGGGCCTTATATAGAAGACATAGCCAAAGATGTGGACTGGAGGAGGGGAGGTTATATAGAAAACATATCCAGGACATCTGAGAGATGTGGTCTGGAGCAGGTGACGTTATATAAAAGACATAACCAGGAGATCTGAGAGATGGGGACTGGAACAGGGGGTGTTATATAGAAGACATATCCAGGAGATCACAGATTCGTGGACTGGAACAGGGGATGTTATATAGAAGACATATCCTGGAGATCTCAGAGATGTGGACTGGAGCAGGGGGCGTTATATAGAAGACATATCCAGGAGATCTCAAAGTTGTGGGCTGGAGCAGGCGGCGTTATATAGAAGATATATCTAGGAGATGTCAGAGGTGTGGACTGGAGCAGAGGGCGTCTTATAGAAGACATATCAAGGAGATCTTAGAGGTGTGGACTGGAGCAGAGGGCGTCTTATAGAAGACATATCAAGGAGATCTTAGAGGTGTGGACTGGAGCAGGGGCATTATATAGAAGACATATCCAGAAGACCCCAGGGACGCGGACTGGAGCAGGGGAGGTTGTATAGAAAACATATTCAGGAGATCTCAAAGTCGTGGACTGGAAAAAGGGGCCTTATATAGAAGACATATCCAGGAGATCTCAGAGATGCAGACTGGAGGAGGGGACGATATATAGACATATCCAGGAGACCTAAGAGACATGGACTGGAGCAGGGAGCATTATATAGAAGGCATATTCAGGGAAACTGAGATGTGGTCTGGAGCAGGGGGCGTTATATAGACGATATATCCAGGAGATTTCAGAGACAGGGACTGGAGCAGGGGACGTTATATCCAGAAGACATATCCAGGAGATCTGATAGACATGGACTGGAAAAAGGAGGTTTATTTTGAATACATATCCAGGAGATCTCAGAGATGTGGATTGGTGGAGGGGGCGTTATATAGAAAAATATCCAGGAGATCACAGATACTTGGACTCGAACAGAGGGCGTTATATAGAAGACATATCCAGGAGATCACAGAGACGTGGACTGGAGCTGGGGACTGGAACAACCTAAACATAAAAATTCGTGCTTTAATAAAAATCACTAAAAACATGACTGGATAAAAATGAGTCGCGCTACAAGAAAAGTATCACCCCCCAAGGATATATAAATACAGGACAGAAGGCTGAAGTTGGTTTCTTATTCAAAAGTTGCAGTGAGCTTCCCATGGGGAAATCAGATGAAAGCGGCACAAAATGAGCAGAAAAGTTTAATTTAAAGACTGAAATGGATTCGGGCACTGATCTGACACTGGTGACATACAGAGGGTGGTGCCCGCACCATATGCAGGGGGGTTCAGCCCAAACAGGCTCTGGGCACAAGAAGTGGCAGCAAAGTGGACAGACGGACACTGTCATTGATTTCAATAAGTAACTGGTGTTTTAAAGGGTTAAATGAATTTGGGCTGAACTGAACTGTATATGATGTGGGGCATCACCCTCTGTGTGTTGGCAGTGTGAGATTTGTGGTCAAATTCATTTGTGTTCGGGTTGACTATCAGAATGAACGTGTACCTAACTAATATCAGTAGAGGTGTGGCGAAACTGCTGTTCGAAGGGTAGCCTAAAGGGAGCCGCCCTGTTATGGTGGAAGGAAGATTCTATGGTGTGGGAGGGAGGGTACAACGCTGAAACGATCTGTCGTGGAGAGGGAGCGCTCCCCCCTGGACTATAAATAGGCTAACAGGGAACCTTCCCTCACACAATTACGGCAACTAGTGTTGCCTACACTTGTGTTCGGGTCGACTATCAGAATAGAATGTGTACCTAACTAATAGCAGTAGAGGTGTGGTGAAAATTCTTTTGGAAGGGTAGCCTAAAGGGGCCAAAAAGACAAGAACACACGTACGTACGAAAAGATGCTATATTTAATAAATGATTACAACAATAATTTATGAAAGGCCACAGAGATTTCTTTACGAGGATTTGGAATGTAACGTGTGTAACAGAAGGTTTTCCATCAACCCAGCTTCTTGATTATATGCACCGGGATGTTATACTGGGAGGCTGCAGAAGCTGCCCCTATTCTGAAGGAGTGTCCCTGTAATACTTAGCGGGTTGACACCCAGGCAGGAGTATTCGTATTTATTTCAAGAATGTTTGAATGCTGAGGAGCTCGTATTTGTGAGCTAACAATGGAGTATCGACGAGACGATTTGATAGCATCCAATCATGCATTTATAACTGTAACCGGACACCATCTATTGCCTGATGGAAAATATTTAACTTGCACTGTTTCCCCTGGCCATGAGGTTTTAGTATGAAATATGATATGTTGTTTTTGAATGAAAGTTTTGGAGGACGCCGGACACGTGAATTCTCCCGGCCTGAGGAATCTGTAGAAGCACAGATAAAGGGCAGTCCTAATCCAGGGCTTGACAAATTTTCCTTGGAATCTAGGAGCCAGCTAAAAAAGTTAGGAGCCAGGCGGAGCCGCGTCATAAAGCCCCCAATAGATGCCCCCATAGTGCTCCTCCCCCCCCCCACTTCTCCATAGAGCCCTCCAATAATGCATGCCAGTACATAGGGCCCCCAGTAGATGCCCCCATAGTGTTCCTTCCCCTGTTCTCCATAGTGCCCCCATAATGTGCGAGTATATAGGGCCCCCATAATGCTTCCCTCTTCAATAGGTTATATGACACGTCAGATGCTGCCAGCGTCTAAGTGATCGCCACTTGCGGCCGCCATGACATGTGGAAACCCTTACAAGGATTACAGGGTCCGGAGGGAGGGCAGAGGGTCCGGAGGAGGGCAGAGGGGTCGGAGGAGAGGGCAGAGGGTCCGGAGGAGAGGGCAGAGGGTCCGGAGGAGAGGGCAGAGGGTCCGGAGGAGAGGGCAGAGGGTCCGGAGGAGGGCAGAGGGCCGGAGGAGAGGGCAGAGGGTCCGGAGGAGGGCAGAGGGTCCGGAGGAGGGCAGAGGGTCCGGAGGGCACAAACACAGCGGGCACCATGACATTTTACTGAGCACTACAACCCCAGCTGGCGCTCAGTCCCCGCATCACTACAACGCCCAGCTCTTTCCCCCTCTTGTCATTCACTTTCCCCCTTGTCATTCACTTTCCCCTCTTGTCATTCTCTCCCCCTTGTCATTCTCCCCTTATCATTCACCTCCCCCTTGTCATTCTCTTTCCCCTCGTCTTGTCAATCTCTTTCCCCCTCTTGTCATTCACTTTCCCCCTTGTCATTCACTTTCCCTCCTTGTCATTATCTTTCCCCCTTGTCATTCACTTTCTCCCCCCTTGTCATTCACTCTCCTCCCCTCTTGTCATTCATTTCTTCCCTCCCTCCCCGCCTGTAATGTCAGGCGTGGCACGAGCTTTCCTGTACCCGGGCGGACTGACAGGAAGTGCACACTGTGTGCGCACTTCATGTCAGTCTGGCCGGGTACAGGAGACAGATGCTCCAGTACCGCGGACCATACAGGGCTCGGCCACGCTACAATGAGGGAGTGACAGGAGGGAGCGCTGAGCGTTCCCTCCTGTCAGTCCCTCTCCTCTGCTGCGCCCGGGCGGTGCGCCCTCATGGACGCGCCAGCCCGGGCAGTGCTGCAGCCGCCTGAGGCTCTATATAGAGCGCTCGGGCGGCTGCAGCATGAAGGGGGGCGGCGCTCCTAGTCCGCGTATAGGACGCGCCGCCCTGCGCCCGGGCACCTGAGAGAACGGGCTGACAAATACCCAGGTGCCAGGACCAAATTCCTGGTCGCCATGGCGACCGGGCACCTGGGATTTGTCGAGCCCTGTCCTAATCAACAAGCTCATCCTAACACTAAATGGATTCTTGAGTAACATGTCAGAGAGAGATTTAAACATGTCACCTGAGAATGGTTTCCTAGCTACTCTTGGCGAAGCCGTAGACTTTTGTATACCTTTCAAAATGGCCTTAAAGGATAACTGTCACATTTAGACCTTAATTTCAGTTTTCATATATGTAGTTACTAATATGATAATATTCCTGAATCAATAACTATTAGACTTACTTACCCCTTATTTAATAAGAGTCAGCCCTTAGCAACCAGTCTGCATAAAACTACAACTTCACTATTCTGTTAAGATGGCCGCCCTCAGCCCTGAGGCTAATCCATAGGACACCTGCAGGGAAGTTAGTAAAGACCAGCTCTGTATGGGGGGGTCTTGCAGTGAAGTTCCCAGGTCTGGCTGAAACCTATAGTCCTTCTACAAGCTCTCTTCTTATCAGATAAGGCTGTCATTTATACACTGAGCAGCCACATTCTCCAGAACTGCTAAGGGAGTGTCTGCCAAGCACAGGCATGTGGAGAAGTTAACATACACAGCCCAGCACTGTTATCTCCTGTCAGGAAGAACCTGGCTTTTTATACATTCCCTTACAATGTTGACTAACTATCAGTTCCCAGTGCACACAGCCTGCTCCGTCCTCATCTGGTAGAGTCCTCATCTGGTAGACGGAAGGAGCATAGCAACCTGATTTTATCTCAGGTAACAATAGCCAATACTGGGGACTTTTAGGTGGCTTTTAGGGGTTATTTATTAAACAATCAGAAATTAAAACAGGGCCAACAAGGTGATATTAATCACCAAAATCCAATAGTAAAAAATAAATAAATTTGACAGTTATACTTTAATTGGGTGCGCAAGGAATAGGGAAAACCTGTCAGGATGAAAAATATGCCAGTGGTGTTGGATGCCGGCTAAATATAACTTAATCGTGCCATGGGAAAATTTTAGGTCTGAGTGGCAAAATGCAACAAATGCTAGTAGGTATGAGATGTGTGTGAGAAGCCTTTTATATCAGTTTATAATATACAGTGCCTTGTAAAAGTATTCACCCCCTTGACTTTTTTCGTATTCTGTTACATTACAGTTTAATGTTTTGTTAATCTTATTTTATGTGATGGATCAGAACACAATAGTCTAAGTTGGTGAAGTTGGTGAAAAATCAAACTATATTTTAGAAATAGAAAACAGAACATTAACATGTGCATATGTATTCACCCCCTTTGTTAGGAAGCCCATAAAAAGCTCTAGTGCAACCAATTACCTTCAGAAGTCACATAATTAGTGACATGATGTCACCTGTGTGCAATCTGAGTGTCCCATGATCTGTCATTACATATACACACCAGAGGCTGCAACACCTAAGCAAGAGGCATCACTGACCAAACACTGCCATGAAGACCGAGGAACTCTCCAAACAAGTAAGGGACAACGTTATTGAGAAGTACAGGGTTAGGTCATAACTAAATGGAAGCAACATGGCACAACAGCAAACCTGCCAAGAGACGGCCACCCACCAAAACTCACGGACCGGGCAAGGAGGGCATTAATCAGAGAGGCAGCACAGGGACCTGAGGTAACCCTGGAGGAGCTGGAGAGTTCCACAGCAGAGACTGAAGTATCTGTACATAGGACGACAATAAACTGTACTCTCTATAGAGTTGGTCTTTATGGCAGAGTGGCCAGAAGAAAGCCATTACTTTCAGCTAAAAACAAAAAGGCACTGTCACGAATGCAGTAAGGTATGAAACACAAATACGAATACAGGAGGGAGGGGGAAAGACACTAGGCCTCACCGCTAGGGAAGGGAAAGTGTTACGTCCTATAGGACCCTGCTCCTGGCCCTAACTCCTATCCGTATGGGCACCCCTTGAAGGTAGAAATGCCCATACACAGGAACCTGAAAACCCTGGTGACCCTAGAAAGCCCTAAAGATATTGGCAGGGCAGAGACAACCCGTTCCTTCCCAGATGAAGGAACCAGCGTCTCGCTGAGGCCTAGTAACAACAAACCAAGGGGAGACTGCAAAACACAAACAAGCGGAATACTTGACTTCTGTAGTAGATGGATGAACAGGAACTCAAAGAGAACCACACATCAGTTCTTCCAAAAACCAAATGAAGCTATCCAGCGCACGGTTAGGAGGGTGCGGTCAGACTAAATAGGAGAGGTGTAAGATCATTAACCTGAAACAGGGGGAGCGGTCAAGACCAGCAACACTGAATCAGGAGTAATCAAAGAGGCAGTTAGATTCCTCCCTGCTCAGCCAGTCTCCCTGATCTCCTGACATCTGTCACATGTGGGACCGTGACTGGCACATGGTGAGTTTGCTAAAAGGCATGTGGGAGACTCCCAAAATGTATGGAGGAAGGTGCTTTGGTCTGATAAGACTAAAAGTGAACTTTTGTCTTTCAAAGAAAACGCTATGTCTGGCGCAAACCCAACACATTACATCACCCAAAGAACACCATCCCCACAATGAGACCTGGTGGTGGCAGCATCATGCTGGGGGGGACTGGGAAACTGGGCAGAGTTGAGGAAAGATGGATGGTGCTAAATACAGGGATATTCTTAAGCAGAACCTGTACCACTCTGTGCGTGATCTGAGGCTAGGACGGAGGTTCACCTTCCAGCAGGACTGACCCCAAACATACGGCTAAAGAAAAACACTTGAGAGGTTTAAGGGGAAACATGTAAATGTGTTGGAATGGCCGAGTCACAGCCCAGATCTCAATCCAATAGAAAATCTGTGGTCAGACTTAAAGATCCCTGTTCACAAGCGCAAACCATCCAACCTGAAGGAGCTGGAGCAGCAAGGAGGAATGGGCAGAAATCCCAGTGGTAAGATTGGGCGAGCTCATAGAGACTTATCCAAGGCGACTTGGAGCTGTGATTGCCGCAAAAGGTGGCTCTACAAAGTACTGACCTTAGGGGAGTGAATAGTTCTGCACATTAACTTTTTCTGTTATTTTGTCCTATTTGTTGTTTGCTTCACAATAAAAAAAACACAAACATCTTCAAAGTTGTGGGCGTGTCCTGTAAATTACATGATGCAAATCCTCAAACAATCCATGTTAATTCCAGGTTGTTAGGCACCAAAATACGAAAAAAGTCAAGGGGGGTCAATACTTTTGCAAGGCACTGTAATTCTCACCACTTATTTATGTGGCGCATGCGCGTACACTCAGGAAGGAAACCCTGTCTCCGGCAAGAAGAGGACACGCAGGAAAGCAAGGAGGCGAGCAGGACAGAAAGCGGTGGTCTCGTGCTCACCATGCCAGCACAGGGGAGGAGGAGCCAAGCAGAGTGCAGCGCATGCGCACATGATGAGAAATATTAATGCTCCATATTGGGGAAGGGCAGAATGACCCGGGGAAACAGGGAGAGATTCTGCAATTCCTTGTATTTCTTCATTCAATCCCTCCGGTGTCAGAGTCCGCATCCTGACCCTCCAGAAGTCTTCTCCACCGATCAGCCGTGCAGACCCATCTCTACACCATGTAGGTATCATCTTTATTATGTGCAATGGTGAAATGACGGACAAACTGCGGTTAGATTTCCCTGCATTAACCCCTTCAGAAAAAATGTGGAAAAATTCGCAGTTTTCAAAATTTTCATTTCTCTGCTTTTCCGGCAGATAGTGATACCTCGTAAACTAGTTCTTACTTTACATCCCCCATATGTCTACTTTATGTTCCTCATTCTGTAAATGTCATTTCATTTTTTTAGAATAGGAATAGAAGTTTAGAAACAATTCTTAAAATGTTTAGGGAAATTTCCCAAACCTACTTTTTAAAGGGGTTCTCGGCCGTTTATTATAGATGACCTATCCTCAAGATAGGTCATCAGTGTCAGATTGGCGAGGATTCGACATCTGGCACCCCCACAGGTCAGCTGTATGAGGAGAAGGTGCACGCCGTCTCCTGTCCTGCTCGCCGCAGTCATGTCTATGGCAAGCAGGAAGGAAGACGGCAGGCGTGCACAGCGTGTGCCTTCTCTTCATACAGCTGATCGACTGGGGGTCCCGGGTGTCGAACCCCCCCTATCTGATATTGATGACCTCCGCTCACCTATGATCTCGATGCCCTGCTGGATCCTATAGTTCTCTCGTGTGCCGGCACACTTACTTGCTCGTGTGTAGTAGGGATATGGGAACGGCAATTTCTGCTGTTTCAGTGTCCAGAATGGTATGAAGGATACGTTTATTCCTCTCAATAGGTTGGTCCTGCAGTTGCACTCGATGGATTAATACCGCAGTTACACCAGACGCATTTCAAAACTGTACGTTTTCTTCCCCAGTGGTTGCAATAGTATAAAAATGAGGGACCAATCGCTCCTTATCCGGAGCTGTGCTGATACCAGAACCCGGACCGGACCGTGTCAGGCTGTTCTTGTAGTATTCTGGTCATTCACAATGCACACCCTGCGGTTTTATCAGTTGTTCTATATACCAACAAATTAAACCTACAAATGATCTAGATTATAAAATCCAATATATAGAAAATACAAAACCTCCAAGATGATCAACAAGTCATAAAACTGGGAATAAAAACAAATATAGAATGAACTTAAGATAGACATGCCGAGCGAACAAACACCCGGAATGAAGATCACATTAGCCCTTTAACACGATGTGTCTATTTTATTCTATATTTTTTTATTCCCAGTTTTATCAACTTATGTTTTGTATTTTCTATATATTGGATTATATGACATATCCTAAAACTGCCTTGACCTCACACATGTTTCGAACCACATAAAAAGAGAGCACACAACATCTACACTTTATTATCTCCTCCGATGTCTCCTCTTATCTCCAGTTATTGTATTTTACATGAGATTTTGTAGGATTTTACATCGTCTTATCTTCTTTTTACTCAGGTTCATACAATATAGGATCCGCTCATGGGAGATCTTCTATATAAGATCCTTCTCCTGATTGACCCGACAATGGACAGGGACAAGATGGCGGAAAGGATAATAAATCTCACCCTAGAGATCCTCTTCCGGCTTACTGGAGAGGTGAGAGATTCTGATGATGTCACATTACATCATCTTATCTATGTTACTAACAGATGGACATGACTGGAGAGGTGAGGGACTCTGGAGATGTATGGAGTGATATTTATTACTGTGTCTCTCCATAACCAGGACTACACAGTAGTGAAGAAGACCTCTAGTGAGCGCTGTCAGGACCCTGTGTCTGAAGGATTGAGAAGAACCCTGAGCCCAATCATGGAGCCTCCACCTCACCCCCTGATACATGAGGAAATCAATAGAGAGAAGATCCTAGAACTCACCAACAAGATTATTGAGCTGCTGACTGGAGAGGTGACACTGCTGGGAATGCTGGGACATTATACAGGAACGCTATGAAGGGATCTGGGTGATGACTGTATCATTGTGTTGTCAGGTTCTTATAAGGTGTCAGGATGTCACCGTCTATTTCTCCATGGAGGAGTGGGAGTATTTAGAAGGACACAAGGATCAGTACAAGGACGTCATGATGGAGGATCACCGGCCCCTCACACCACCAGGTAATAGACATGACTAAATACACACGTCCTCTCATTATCTGTATGTAAGGGATGAATTCAGTCACTGGATGTGTTTCCTACTGTTGGAAATTGGCCACAACAACACAAAACTTCTTGAAGCTACTTCTTCTTCAGAAGATTCTTTACTTTAAACCTCATTCACACAACAGTGTTTTGTCAGTGATTTCCATCAGTGATTGTGAGCCAAAACCAGGATTTGAGCCTCCACAGACATAAGGTATAGGGGAAGGATCTGTACCTGTTCTGTGTTTAGAGTCTCACCTGGTTTTGGCTTAAAATCTCTGATGGAAATCTGAAGAGCAGCAAGACATCACTGAAGTCAATGTAAAATGTAGGCAGATTGTGGCATAAGAGGTAAATGGAAGTGAATTACAGCCGTGGTAAAGGGCAGCGCTCTGTTATAAGTCCTGGACACCGTCCTTTATACCTCAGAGAATAAAGGAATAATTCATATTGTAATTCATGTTTTCCGCAGTGTCTCTGTACGTAGACTTCAGTGTTTTACACACAGATTCCATCATTATCATACGTAACCATAGATCTACACAAGTTACACCGACAACAACTTCTAATTGGATAAAAGTTCCTTATCACGATCTCTTGTTGCATAAATAATTTGTTCCTGGGGCCTCCATTAATCCTCTCCAATTCAAGTACCAATCTCCACTTCTCTTTCCAAAGAGCCCCATGGTCCATAAAGCCAAGATCGGCTCTATCATTTATCACCGGTCCAACTCCGAGGATCGATCTGATCATAAACATGCAAATGGTTAGTTTTAATAGACAAATACATTTATCTTGGCCAAGGCTTCCACTTCTAGTGCAAATAATATCTACTTTCTACAGGTAACCATTCCATCATAACATCTTTAATCGATTACTTAAAGGCCTCTATTTTCTCTGTAAAAGTAGTTAGTACTAAAAGTCCTCAGTATTCACTTCAAAATGGTGATTAACTCTTTAGCTTAGCTCTTTTTGAGATGTAAACACAAGAGGGTCCTTTACTATTCTGAAATAAGCCTAAATTAGACGTATTTCAGGCGCAGATGTCGGTGCAATGGGGGGGCAGCTCTACAAGTGTCGGCGTGGAGTGGGCGGGGAAGGGAACGGGCCGGCTTTCCTTTCTCATTTACCATTTTCTACAAATCTGAAAGTATTAAATAAGAGTAGGGCACTCCCTAAATATTTGGAACCAATATATATTTTTTTAAGATGTATTATTAAAATCAAATCCTCAATTGGTACTCAAACAAGGTAAGTAGTGACAGGAAAGTATTAAAAATTACAAGTACGGTATAATATACAAACCGCATAGTATGTATATGCCAGATATATGCACGGATAGGTCCTATGCCATTGGATTCGATGATTGGTTTTAGGGATAGCCATCCGAATATTGCCAGTGGACTAGTCTTCTTGCATACTTATTTATTTATTTACTGAGGATACACTCTAAGGATTCCATGCCGGTTCTTTAGGATAACCGTGACCCCTATTTATGTGGGTGAACAACAGGGGGACGTTAACCACTGAGGAAGGGGTCAGAACTGTAACCTCGAGACGCATTTGGTATTATTCCCCCTGATCAGAACTAGGAACACCTACGGTCACATCTTCATCCACCGGGTGAGGAGTGGGCATTGGCATCAGCCGCCTTCTCGTCCACGCGCAGGAACGGCATCACACACGGTGGAACATTGAATACTAACCCACGTGTAGCAGAAGCCGAGGGCGCGAAAGTGAAGGACGTGATGGTCCAAGTCGAGGGCAGAAGTACCCACACATCTACCTATCCCGGTAAGACTTGTTCCTATTGTACGAATATTACAGGAGCTAGCTTCTTTTGCGATCGCTATCAGTGAATAGTTCAGCGGGACGCCGCCGGCAGGACTTGAATAGCGGGACGCCACTACAACAAGAGAAGATACTGATTATGCAGACACTCTTTCCTCTTTCTTAGGACACCATTATTTATTTATCTTTGGATATTATTTATCCCATTGAAAACTGGCATGACCTTTTAATTTATAAATTTGACATATGGACTTTTTTTTTTAATGAGCATATTGATTTATATATGGACTTGAGTGAATTTTTTATTTATTTTTGGCTATATCTGAACACTGGCAATTCTAAATTAGCGTATGCACTATTACCATTACGGTTATTATACTTGTGAGTTTTAATATTTTCCTTTTACTTCTTACCTTGTTTGAGTACCAATTGAGGATTTGATTTTAATAATATATCTTAAATAAATATATATTGGTTCTAAATATTTAGAGAGTGCCCTGCTCTTATTTAATACTTTCAGATTTATTTATTTGGAGTGGATGAATCCATTAGCAGGACCACCTCACCCAGGATATTCACACTTTCTGGTGCGACATTTTCATTTTTGATTTTCATTTTCTACAAATGTTTCAGGTATAAAAAAGGGTCTAAATGTAAGACCGATTGGAAGCTGTCTTACATATGGAACTGGTGCCTGAAGCTCTGAATTTAGGGAGAGGCCCGCGCCTCTTCATTACTTTGGTGGAACCACAGCCAGCTTAGGGCTTTGTTAAGACCTGCGCCTATAACACAGGCCTTAATAAATGTGCCCCAAGATGTTTACCTAAGACAACATGGCTGACCATCCAATCTTATCCTGATTCTGCAATACTTACAGTTAAGGAAGAGATAACAACACCGGAGAGATGTCCCAGTCCTCTTCTTCCACAGGATAATTCAGAAGAACATCACAATGTCCCACAGGATGATCAGGTAGATGGATATAAGGACGTCATGATGGAGGATCACCGGCCCCTCACATCACCAGGTAATAGACATGACTAAATACACACGTCCTCTCATTATCTGTATGTAAGGAATGAATTCAGTCACTGGATGTGTTTCCTACAGATAAGGAAGAGATAAGAACACCGGAGAGATGTCCCAGTCCTCTTCTTCCACAGGATGGTTCAGAAGAACATCACAATGTCCCACAGGATGATCAGGTAGATGGAGATAAGGTCTCATGAAATGTCCCCTATGATCTGTAGAAGGCTGTGAAGATCTTGTCTTCAGTCTTGTTTTATCCACCAGTATTATATGTTTTATCCTTGTATAATGAGTAAGGTGGAGATGGCAGGATTACAGCTGACCATAGACATCACATGTTGTCTGGATCTTCTCACTATTTTCTGCCTGTATAGACTTTTAAGATGGCCTTCTCTGTCAACTGCTGCAGGTCTTTTGTGGCTGCACAAGAGTGGCCCAACAGTTTTCTGAGAGGTCTTAGGCCGGGACCATGCAATACTACAAATGGTCAACCAAAGTTGTGCCCGGATTGTCAGCTTGAACATGAACATCACGAGATAAATGCATCATTATCTTCAAAGGTTTTGTAGTCTAGGGTGCAGTCTCCTGGTGTCTCCTTAATGTCAGAATGGCAGTACCAAGATCATACCATGGATTTTATTCCAGCACATGTAGATGCAACTCATCCTTCTTACTTGCATAGAGTATAATCTAAGATTCAGGGACGTAGGTAAAGGCTCATAGGCCCTGGTGGAAGAGTTCAGCTTGGCCCCCTTCCCTCAATGCTTTCTGGCCAGGGGCAGGGAGCACATAGCCTTCGTGCTGCCTGAGGAGAAAATTGAAACTGCATCCCCTGCCCCATGTCAAATTCTTGACCTTACCCCTTCCCTCCAGCCAGAGATGTAACTTGACCTGCATGAACTTTATATAGTATCGGTGTCTTCTTTTGTGGCACAAGGGTCTTTGGGCCCCCTCAGGCTCCTAGGCCCAGTAGCGACTGCACCCCTTACAGCAGGCGTGGGGAACCTTTTTGCTGCCGAGGGCCATTTGGATACTTGTAACATCGTTCGGGGCCATACAAAATTCTTAGCTTAAAAATTTGGTGGCTATATTTGATCAAACATACACAGTACGTGACTTAGGGGTAAGTTACAGAGATTTTGCT
Source organism: Bufotes viridis (assembly GCA_033119425.1). Lineage (NCBI taxonomy): Eukaryota > Metazoa > Chordata > Amphibia > Anura > Bufonidae > Bufotes > Bufotes viridis. Next base: position 290,763,818 of record CM065594.1, read on the forward strand.
TCAATTCAAAAAATCTAGAGTGCTGTATTTGTGCAGCACAAAATGGCGCCTGAGCTATATATTAGAAATAGTACAGGTGCCATTTTGACCACATATAGCAGGCTAATTTTTGAGTTTTATTGTTATGTATATAGTTCTTTATTTGGCATTAATGGCAGCCAAGCTAAACCCAGAGGGGTACAGAGAGGGGTTCACACAGTTTTCACTCTCCCTGCCTCTTTCTTCGCAAATGTCCCTGCCTTTGTCCCTTTCTCAGTCCCAGATCTCGCCCCCCCCCACCTCCATCAGCCTCAAATCACCCTCCTATCAGACCCTCCAGCCTTCTTTAGCCTCAGATCAGACCCCTAGCCTCAGATCAGAACCTTATCAGACCCTCATCAACCCCCCCAGCCTCAGATCAGACCCTCATCAGACCCTCCCAGCCTCAGATCAGACCCTCATGAGACCCCCCCCCAGCCTCAGATCAGACCCTGATTGGTCTTTAGATCAGCCAATTAAAATAAATAAAAAAATAAACTTGCCTCTCCAGCTCCAGACAGTGCTTCCACTTGGCAGATTCACTTACCCTCCCTGGTCTTCTTCCCGCCACTCTGTACTGTGACCTGACAGCGCACAGCGTCAGGTTATAGTGCACATTTACATGCACTACGTCCTGAGACTGTATGTGTCAGGACAAAGCGTAGGGCCGGAAGAAGACCAGGGAAGGTGAGTACAGCTAGCAATGCGCTGCTCCCACCTTCCTGTGCCTCCCGCATGCTAAAGACTGCTTCCATAATGAAAACGGTTATTAGCATTTTCACAATATGTTCTGGCCGGGGTCGGGGGCCAGAGGTTCCCCACCCCTGCCTTACAGCTACACCCCTGATAATATTGGAAGTGGATTCATGGAAAAGCTATATAGGATTATTTTCATCAGCGCACATAATTCTAACTCCCCAACAATTTTCTAGCTGCTCAGATTCATCTGTACATTTTGAACCTTTGATTATGGATAGAAGCTGGGCTGCAGCGAGCTCTGTGTGGAGTGTGCAAGTATCTCCTAAATACAAATAAATAAATATGTTTTCTCCAATATGTTGCCTCTCAGGAGTTGCAGCGAGTCCAAGGGGTGAAGTGGGCTATTCACACATAACAACTTGACTTTGACGGACCGCGCAGACATTTTCCACCACTCGTCCAGAGCCTTCCAAAGGGATTGACACAGGTTAACAATAGGTTGTCACAGTGATCTCTATTATACGAAACTCTGTGGGATAACCAAAAACCGCACAAATGGTGAAGTACTGTGATGCCTGTTCACACTATATATACGTATAAAGTTGTACTCACAAGCACAGACGAACATTCAAGCATGTAAAAAATGGCACTGCTGTTTCTCTGTCCTCTCGTCCATCTGATGGTCTTTTAGACGTCTATGAAGGAAGTGCTCCAATAGTGAGGTACCACAAATCTAATTTACTTGGGTAAGAACACTAGTGGATTCTAAAGATTGCAATATGCGCTTTTTAATCTTCTAAATAGTGAGCATAATAAAACCTTTTAAGTAAATTAGATTTGCGGTACCTCACTATTGAAGCACTTCCTTCATAGACGTCTAAAAGATCATCAGGTGGATGAGAAGACAGAGGGTGACATAAGTGACGAACAGACATTAGTGGATGATGATGTAGCCGATCGCATGTGGGAGCCGGTTGAAGAGGGGACCTCATCAGCATCAAGGGGTGGCAGCAGGCCTGTGAAACAGCAGCAGGGTGGCAGCATGGCGATGTGCCAGCAGGGTGGAAGCAGTGGGAGATCTGGAAAAAAACACACCCTACTCGGGAGTCTACCTTTTAGCAAACAACTAGTGGTGCGGAGGTTCATAAAGATAGTGGCAGACAGTCAGCACGGAGTTTTGGGGGTAAAATGCCATATTTGGCAATGTGGAAATTTGCTGGAGGATGTTAGCGTGGTGGTATTAAGGATATGTGAGCAGAAGGTGAAGCACGGTCAGGGTGCTAATGTTGCCACCATGGCCCTGCGTCAACACATGGAATTTCACCATAAAGTGGCCTGGGAAAAACATGGCACTAATGCAGTGGTACAGCCTGATGCAGGAACCACTGCATCTCCCAGCGACCCACACGCCTTCTCTGGCAGTCAGGGATCCTTAACTTCAGCAAAATGAACTTCTTGTTCCTTCCCTTCGTCTATTGCTCCTCCTCCTTCAATGGTGCCGAAGCTTAACGGGCACCTGGCTAAGTTGCTGGTACTACAGTTCCATATGGTGGGCTCTGAACATTTCGGAGAACTGATGGCTTGTGCCCACACAAGGTGAAGAGTCCCAGCTTATTTGTCTAAAAAAGCTGTACCAGTCCTGCACACGTATGTTGATCAGAAGGTGGGCCAATCCTTGAGCCTGTCAGTGTTTGGTACAGTTCACGTAAGTGCTGACGTTTGGAGCTGTAACTATGGTCAAGGACAATATATGTCATTTACAGCCCACTGGGTAAATGTGGTTCCAGCTCAGGCACACCAGTAACTTTGCCAGGTGATAACAATGCCACCTCTGTGTTGTAGTCATGGGATTTCTGCGCCAATGTCCTCCTCTGCCTCTTTATCCTCTACCTTGTCCTCAGCCTCCACTGTAGGCACAGTTCGTAGTGTTCCTCCAGCATACCAGCATCCGACTTTGTTGTGCAGTTTTGTAGTGACACTGGGGAGGATTTTACTCAACCAAGAAATTGAATCTTGGCTTTCTTCTCGCCAACTGGAGATAGGAACCATGTTTACCCATAACGGGAAGAACATTCTGTCTGCACAGCGTCCGAGAGAACTGACCCATACACCCTGCCCTGGCGCACGTCTTCAATCTCATTGTTACTCAGTTCCTCGTGTCTTTCACTGAACTGCAAGAGCGGTTACAAATGTCCAGAAACTGTGCATGCACTTCAGCCACTCTTACTGTTCAAAACACACCTTCCTTGAGCTGCAAAGGCAGAATGTTATTCCCCTACATCGCGTCATATGCAACGTTTCCACACGTTGGAACTCCACCCTCTACATGTTGACATGTTGGACCGACTGTATGAGCAGAGGAAACCCGTGACCGATTTCTTGATGAGGCAGATAGACAAGACTATTCCGTGTTGTAACTTTGACCTTAGACAGTGGCAGCTCATACGTGACACCTGCCGTTTTCTCAGGCCCTTGGGGGAGGCCACTTTATTTGTCAGGACTAAGGGATGAATTATGTCATTCCACTCCTTCACATCCTGGAGGGGATGCTGATAAATCTGACTTCAGTGCATCCACCATCAATCTAAATTTAAGCCAACTTCATAAAACAGGCGTCGAAAATGGTAAAGGAGATGGAACTTTCGGCTCATCCCCTCCCACGCCAAGCTCCCTTTTCTAGACTTGACGTGAGCATGGAAAAGTCGCAGGTTGCAATCTGTGACCGATATACACCAGAAAACTGGCGTATGTCACTTTATAACCTAACCTTATAAAGATGAATCAGGCCTGGATCAACCAGTATTTCCAGATACCGACGCCTGATACAACAGAGTAGATCATTCTGGCAATAATGATCTGACTAATGTGCTGCCAAACCAGAACATTGTGACAAATGCCCTGTTACTTCTGCCCAGGTGCTGCTGCCACTATTCTGATGCTGTCACCTGCTTGATGCCACACGTCTGCTGCTGTTACTTGTCTCCCCACCTCCCCACTCTTTGACTGGGCCACTATTCTGACTCCATATGCTGTTGCCAACCTCACCACTCTGTTCCAGGATCACTATTGTGACTCTTCATGCTGTTGCCACCCTCACCACTTTATGACACTAGTGTCCAGTGATCCGCCAGACGAATAGGAAAATAATTTAGGAGAAAAAAAAAATGTTCTGTTTAAGAGTCCACAATGCCTTTATCAGACGGTCAGTATTTTGCATCAGGATTTGATCATGATTCGGAAGCCAAAAGCAGGGGTGGGTCCAAAACACAGAAGACATTGTGTCCTTGTATGCAGACAACATGCTAATATATGTAGAAGATCTGGAAAGATTGCTGGGCCCCATAATGTCTCTTATACAAGATTTTGGAGATAGGTCTGGTCTTCTTATAAATTGGGACAAATCCATTCTGTTTCCATTAGATCCGATCCCGGTTGGCCTCTACCTTTTGTCCACACAGCTGCAGGTTGCTCACGAATTCAAGTATCTGGGAATTGTGATATCATCAAATATTGGCCACTATGTGTAAAACAATATAAATCCTCTCCTGAACAAAATGACTGATAAAATTATTGCATGGTGTAAATTACCATTGTCTAAAATAGGCAGGAGTAATCTCCTTAAAATGATTCTTATGCCAAAACTTATGTATGTCTTGCATAATTCCCCTGTGTTTATTCCTCTACGGATCTTTTTTAGAATACAACGGCTGTTTAGAAGTTTAATTTGGCGCAAAAAAGGGCCAAAAAAGAGAGGAGAGGTGCTCTCACTTGGCAATATATAATAGCAGAAGCACGGAAAATGCCGGGAACCATCATTCGTTATTCTTGTTGACAGAGGAGCGGCTTCATCGAGCGGTATTGCTAGCGATAATGCTTCCAATGCCAAATATTCAAAAAAACGCTGTGCTGCGTGTAAACATACCAGGAAGCAGTCGTTATCCTTCTTATTTCACGTAACCGCAAATAGATTTATTGGCCAGAGGTCTTACTTTTTGCCTACATTTCACTTTGATATTTACCGCACCATTTTGGATGTTAATAGATTGGCCCGTAATTTAACTCTGAAAAAGCATTTTTTCACCCGGCTCCTCCACAACGGCACTCACGGGAGGGTGTCCCCGCCCCCAGTAGAGGAAACAACGTAGAATGCGGAAGATTTAAAGGGCCTCCTCCCCTTATCTATTCAGTCGTTGTTTCCTGTCCCCCGGATACACGTGGAAGCCTCTCCTGGAGTACCGGGAAAAGATCTCTTATGTCGCCCAGCCTTGCCTCTTCCTTAGGATCTTTCCTCACGTTCTTGTGGTTGGTGCAGGGAACTGGTCCCCGGGGACGCATGGCCTCCCTTCCCGTTCCTGGGAGTAAGCTCTGCTTGCAGGCTTCTGCAGGCGCGCGCGGCAGTTCACAGAGCGCAAACTATCGCGGGATTCGGCGGAGCTTCCTGCGGGACGGCATGAAAATTTCCATGGAGAAATCCTCAGTGGCATCCTCGCTCTGCACTGACAGTATGCTGGCCCCGGGAGACATGCACACCGCCAAGAAGCCCGTGGATCCCTCTGCCTCAGCCCTCAGCCCAGTAAGCCTCCTCCCAGAGGAGAGATATGGTTGCTGCCTGTAATTTTTTCCTTCTTATGCTCTGTGTTCACAAGTTGCTTGTAATGTTCTATCCACCACCGGTGATGGGGTCTTGGCCTCCTTTAAAAAGTTTAAAAAGCTTTTAAAAGTTTTGCTGGCCCTATTAAGTGTAAATCCCTTTGATCCATAGGCCAGAGAGACCTTGATCCCAAAGCCGACTGGTGGAGACCTAGCACGGAAAAAATGTGCCATATGCAGAAAGACCCTCTCCTCTAAGTCTAAAAAGCCGCTGTGCCCCAAGTGCACAGAAAAGATTGTTACTGATAAATCTCCATCCTTCCTCGAGACCATGAGATCCATGATTAAAGAGGAAGTTAGTGCAGCCGTGGATTCAAGGATGCCACTATACCCCAAGCCATTCACCTCGCAAAGATCCTGGCCTCAGATACGTCCTTTGACTTAGATGGGGAATTGTTCTCCTCACTCCTCCTCTGATGATGATGGCTCAGGGAGACCTCTGTTTTTGCCAGAAGAGACGGACGGGCTCTTAAAGACCATTAGAGCAACTATGAGTATTGAGGAGGTGAAGGAGCCACATTCCATACAGGATCAAATGTTTCAGGGGTTAGGAGAAAGGAAAAAAAGAACCTTTCCCAATCACAATAATATTAAAGCGCTTATTTCGAGAGAATGGAAGGATCCTGAGAAAAGGTTGGCTATCACCAACTCCTTTAAACGAAAATACCCCTTCTCAGAATCTGACTCAGGCTTATGGGATAAAACTCCTAAAGTGGATGCACCGGTGGCCCGGATCTCCAAGAGAAACTCTCTACCCTTTGAGGATACCGGTCTCCTTAGGGATCCCATGGATAAGAAGTGTGAAAGCCTGTTAAGAAAATCAGGGGAAACGAACACAGCAATGTTGCGGCCAGGTATAGCATCTACATGCACAGCTAGAACGCTTTCAGTTTGGCTAAATCAACTGGTAGACCACCTGGCGGCAGGTACACTGCAAGAAGAAATCCTGGCTTCCTTGCAAACTCTGAAAAAAGCATCCAGTTTCCTGGCTGATGCCTCGGCGGACTTAGTCAGACTCTCCGCCAGATCAGAAGCCCTGTCCAATGGCACCAGAAGGGCAATCCTCCGCACATGGTCAGGAGATGCAAGCTCAAAAATCGTTTATGTTCTATTCCATGTTAAGGTGACAGATTATTTGGTTCCACCCTGGACGACATCTTGGACAAAGCTGCAGATAAGTAGAAAGGATTTCCAATGGAAAATCGCTACTTTCACCAGAGGCATTCCTTCCAAAACCAAAAAAGATCCAAAGTGGACCCAAAGAAGAGATCAAAGAGTTCAAAGAGATGGTAGCCCTCCAGAGGTATGGGTAGAGGATTTCTTAGCAATGACGCCAGATGCCAGGTGGGAGGCAGACTAAGGCATTATGCTTCCGTCTGGGAAGGTTTAGGAGTCTCTCCATGAGTAATAGACACCTTAAAACTTGGCCTGAAGTTGGAATTTCTTTTCCTTCCTCCAGAACACTTCTTGGTCAACAAGAAACTGCCTCAGGAAGAAAAACAGACCTGCCTGGAGTCAGAGATTTTATCTCTGATTCAGAAGAACGTGATTTGTCCAGTTCCGGAGGAGGAACAAGGCAGAAACTTCTATTCTTCCAGAAGCCAAACGGGTCATATCGTCTGATTAAACTTAAGAAGTTTAAACAGATCCATCATATAAAAATGCTTCAAGATGGAATCAGTAAAATCCACAATAAACATTCTTCCTTAGGATTGCTTCCTCAGGATTGCTTATTATTACGTTCCAATCTCCATCAACCATCAGAAGTTCCTCAGAATAGCCGTCTTCCTAAAAAAACATCTCTATCATTTCCAGTTTTCAGCCCCCCTCTTCGGGCTCTCTTCAGCCCCAAGGGTATTCTCCAAGATAATGGCGGAAGTCACGAAAACCCTCCACCTAAAAGGCATTCAGATCGTACCTTATCTCGACGATTTCCTGGTAGCCCCACCATCGGCGGAAATCTCCAGTCTCACCTGGCAGAGGTCCAGGAGTGTTTCACCACTCTCGGGTTGATTATAAAAATTTCAAAAAATCAGACTTAATTCCGGAACAAAGGAAGACCTTCCTGGGGGTCCTTCTAGATTCCTGACCTTTCTTCCTCAGGAGAAACAGATCGACCTACTCCTAAAGGTTTCCCAATTTTGAAGCCGAAATATAACTTCAATACGGAGTATTATGATTATCCTGGGGCTTTTAACATCAACAATCTCGTCAGTCAGGTAGGCCCAGTTCCACACAAGACCTCTACAGGCGTTCCTTCTATCCTCCTGGGATGGCACCGCTTCTGCCCTAGAAAAACGGGTGATCATTCCAAGGTCAGTGAAAAGATCCTTAATATGGTGGGGAATTCGGAAGCATCTACAGACAACAAGGAGAACAGATGATTGTCACCACGGATGCCAGCAGTACGGGCTTGGGAGGTCATTCAGACGGAAGGGTGGTCCAAGGCACCTGGGAAACAGATATGGTGCATGCCTCCTCCAATCTGACAGAGCTCTCGACCATTTACAACATCATTGTCTCCCTCCACACTCCCCCCATTGCCAAAAAATATAAAAGTGTTTTCAGACAACACTACGGCCTATTGCCTGTTTGAACAAGCGGGGGGAACCAGGAGTCGCTCCATAGCTGCAGTAGCCACAAAGATCTTCGGCTGGGCGGAGAAGAACCTTATATCACTAACAGCTTTACATGTCGGAGGGGAGGAAAATACATTGGCCAACTTCCTCAGTCATCAGACTTTAAGAGAAGGGGAATGGTCCCTGAGTCCTCAAGTGTTCCATCAATTATGCCTCATGTGGGGGACTCCGGAATTAGACCTATTTGCCACAAGGGTCAACAAATAGACCAGACAATTCTGGTCCCTCTCCCAGGGGGATCAACCACTGTGGGTAGATGCTCTGTCCCGGCCATGGCACAAATGTCTTCTTTAAACCTCCCCCCCCCCTTCAGTTTGATCCCCAAAGATCTGATGAAGGTGGAGGAGGAGGGGGCGAAAGCAATCTTCATAGCTCCCTACTGGCCAAGAAGGTCATGGTTTCTCCTACTACTCCGACTTTCCGCAGGAAACTTCTGGACTCTCCCGTCGACACCGGATCTCCTACACCAGGGGCCAGTGCATCACCCGAGTGTCAAGCAGCCTGGAGACTGAACGCGGGGCCCTATAGAAGAAAGGTCTCTCAGATGCAGTGATTACCACTCTCTTGCTCAGTTGGAAGCCTATGATGTCGAAGATCTACCTAAGGACGTGGAATGCCTTTCTGTCCTTCTCAAGTCACATAATTTCCACAGAGGTCCCTCAAATTTTGCAGTTCCTTCAGGCAGGACTTGATAAAGGCCTTAGACCAGCAACTCTCAAGGTACAGGTGTCGGCCTTAAGTGCATTCTTGGACATTAAATTGTCAGAGTCCCTATTGGTCAGGCGTTTTCTAAAAGGTGCTATGAGAAGAGTCCCCATATCTCATCCTACCGTTGCGTCCTGGGACCTCAACCAGGTTCTTTCAGTTCTGATGTATCCACCGTTTGAACCAATTGACGAAATCCCTCTGAAATTACTCACGCTCAAAACCGTGTTTCTCACTACAATAACAACCGCCAGAAGAATCGGGAAATTCAGGATTTTTCCTGCTAATCTCCATACTTAGTTATCCTGGACGATCGTATAATCTTCAGACACTGTCCAGCCTTCCTTCCCAAGGTGGTTGCTAGATTCCATTGCGAACAGGAAATCTCACTGCCCTCCTTCTGCTCTTCACCAGCCTCGGAAACTGAGGAGAGATATCATAACTTAGATGTGAGGAGAAGCGTACTTAGCTACGTCAACAACACTACCTCCTTCAGGCGTTCTGACCAGCTGTTTCTCCAGTTCAAAGGCCCCAACAAAGGTTGTGCGGCCAGTAAACCAACCATAGCAAGGTGGATAAAAAGTATGATCAGATTAGCCTATCTACAGAAGGAGCTTGAGCCTCCAGAAGGTATAAGGGCTCATTCCACCAGAGCAGTGTCCTCCTCATGGGCCAAGCCGCATAATTCTCGTTGGATCAGATTTGTAGGGCGGCCACATGGGCCAGCCCTATGTCTTTTTTTTAACCACTACAGATTGGACGTTCATAAAAAACTTCTTGAACAAGCTCATATACAAATTTTAAAATCTTGTGATGCTGGAAGATACCAGCACTTATCTTGAGCTTGCGCCTGACCCTACACCCCTCTATCAACAGGAACTTTTCTCACTTTTTTTTTTCTAGTCTGTAGAATGGCTTCATGAATCAAAAGCAGGTCGATTTTATTCATGTTTCTCATCCTGTTATTTCTATTTTTCATTCCCTACCCAAAATTCATAAGGGAGGTTTCCCCCCTCCCATGCCTCCAATAGTGTCAGGGATTGGTTCTTTTACTGAGAACCTATCTGCTTGAGTCGATAGCATTCTGCACCGTTGGTCCAGTCCATTCCTGGCTTCCTGCTTGATACTACAGCTGTTTTAACAGGCTTTTCACGATTTTATTTGGAAGCCGGAATTCACTTGGATCACGGCTGATGTTACTTCACTATATACTGTGATTCCTCATGATCTAGCTATAGCTTTCCTCAAATGGTTTCTCAGTATTTATTCAGATTTCTCTCTTACATTTTGAGAATATATTTGTCAATTGGTATTTTTCTTGCTAACAAAATAAATGTTCAACCATCGTTTTTTTTTCTGCAATTTACTGGTGTTTCCATGGGAGCGAAATTCTCACCATCCATGGCCAACATTTACATGGCTTGGTGGGAGCATTGTTATTTATTTTCATCCGGTAATCCATGGGGGGCCTCCTTGGAGTGGTACGGCCGCTATATCGACGACCTATTGTTTGTATGATCGGGCAGCCGTGCCAATCTTTGCGAAACATAAGAAAACACACTCCCATTTATTATTTGCACATGCACTTTAAACCTCCGTGTGCTGGAAACTATATATTGATTATGTTTGCATATTGTCGGGAGTGAATGTTCATATGATCCCTGTTTGCGTCCCTCACATATGTACATGTATATTCTTAATACATCCTTTCCTCAGGGGTAGACCGCACTTTATATTCGATGTGTTATGTCTCTTCTATTTTAATATATATGTGTATTTAATAAACTATATTTGTAATAGAAGCGGATCTAGTCTGTGTTTTTTTTTGTAGGTTCCTGTATTAACCACTTAAGGACCACAGGTTTATACCCCCCTAGTGACCAGGCTCTTTTTTACAAATCAGCACTTCACAACTTTAACGGTTTATTGCTTGGTCATGCAACTTGGCACCCAAATGAATTTTAACTCCTTTTCTTCTCACAAATACAGCTTTCTTTTGGTGGTATTTGATTGCTGCTGAGATTTTTAGTTTTTCTGATATTAATCAAAAAAGACCGCAATGTCTTTCATAAAAAAAAATCCAAAAATCATGTTTCTTGAGGTGCTAGAATGCCAGGATAGGATAAATACCCCCCAAATGACCCCATTTTGGAAAAAAGACACCACAAAGTATTCGCTGAGGGGCATGGTGAGTTCATGTATGATTTCATTTTTTTTCACAAGTTAGCGGAAAATGACACTTTCTGAGGAACATAAATAAATAATAAAGTTTCCATTTCTTCTAACTTCTGGCAAAAAAAAAAAAAATCTCCTACGGACTCACTATGCCCCTCAGCGAATACCTTGGGGTGTCTACTTTCTGAAATGGGGTCATTTGTGGGGTGTGTTTACTGTTCTGGCATTTTGGGCGGGGCTAAATTGTGAGCAACCCTGTAAAGCCTAAGGCCCCTTTCACAGAGGCATCATGTTTGACGCCCGCATAAGAGGCAGGTGCTTTACGGGAAAATGCGTGATTTTTCTGGGCGAGTGCAAAGTGTTTTAATGCGTTTTGCACGCGTGTGGGAAAAATCTGCATGTTTGGTACCCGGACCCGGACCCGGACTTCATCACTGAAGTTCGGGTTTGGGTTGAGTATTCTGTAGATTTTATTATTTTCCCTTATAACATGGTTATAAGGGAAAATAATAGCATTCTCAATACAGAATGCTTAGTAAATTGTGGATGGAGGGGTTAAAAATAAAAAATTAAATCACCTTATCCACTTGATCACGTAGTTGCGATCTCTTCTTTCTTCTTCAAGCATTAGCTGCCGGCTAAAGGACCTGTGATGACGTCACCAAGCTTATCACATGGTCCATCACCATGGTGATGGACCATGTGATTGGACCATGTGATGTGACGTCACCACAGGTCCTTTAGATGGCAGCTAATGCTTGAAGAAGACACAAGAGATCGGCAACTACGCGATCAAGTCGATAAGGTGAGTTCATTTTTTTTATTTTTAACCCCTTAATCCACATTTTACTAAGCATTCTGTATTGAGAATGCTATTATTTTTCCTTGTAATCATGTTATAAGGGAAAATAATAAAGATCGGGTCCTGTCTTTCTTAGCAACCTTGCGGGAAAATCGCACTGCATCCATACTTGCTTGCAGATGCTTGCGATTTTCCCGCAGCCGCCTTTCACTTCTATGGGGCCTGCGTTGCGTGAAAAATGCACAATATAGAGCATGCTGCGATCTTCACGCAACGCAGAAGTGATGCGTGAAAATCACCGCTCATGTGCATAGCCCCATAGAAATGAAGCGGTCCGGATTCAGTGTGGGTGCAATGTGTTCACCTTACGCATTCCCCCCGCTCAGAAATCACACCCGTGTGAAAGGGGCCTAAAGGTACTTGTTGGACTTTCGGCCCCTTTATGCACCTAGGCTGCAAAAAAGTGTCACATGTGGTATCGCCGTACTCAGAAGAAGTAGGGCAATGTGTTGTAGGGTGTATTTTTACATATACCCATGCTGGGTGAGAGAAATATCTCTCTAATAAATTAGTTGTCATTTACAGAGATATTTCTCTCACCCAGCATGGGTATATGTAAAAATACACCCCAAAACACAGTGCCCTACTTCTCCTGAGTACAGCGATACCACATGTGTGACACTTTTTTGCAGCCTAAGTGCACAAAGTGACCCAAATTCCAATGAGTACCTTTTAGGAGGGCATTTTTAGGCATTTGGATTCCAGACTTCTTCTCACGCTTTAGGGCCCCTAAAATGCCAGGGCAGTATAAATACCCCACATGTGACCCCTATTGGAAAGAAGACACCCCAAGGTATTCCGTGAGGGGCATGGCGAGTTCATAGAAGATTTTTTTTTTGGGCACAAGTTAGCGGAAATTGAATTTTTCTTGTTTTTTTCTCACAAAGTCTCCTTTTCCGCTAACTTGTGACAAAAAGTTCAATCTTTCATGGAGTCAATATGCCCCTCAGCGAATACCTTGGGGTGTCTTCTTTCCAAAATGGGGTCATTTGTGGGGTGTTTGCACTTCCCTGGCAGTTGAGGGTCTCCGCAATCATTACATGTATGGCCAGTATTAGGAGTTTCTGCTATTCTCGTTATATTAAGCATATGGGTAATGAGATTTTTTTTTTTCCGTTCAGCCTCTGGGCTGAACGAAAAGATGAACGGCACAGATTTCTTCATTCGCATCGATCAATGTGGATGAAAAAAATCTCTGCAAAAAAATAAAAAAAATAGGGGAAAGGCGTCTGCCAGGACATAGGAGCTCCGCCCAACATCCAAACCAACTTCAGCTCGTATGCCCTGGCAAACCCGAGTTCTCCATTCACATCAATCGATGTGGATGAATAAATCATTGCCAGAATTTTTTGACATGGGGTCGGGTACGCCTGACTATAGCAGGGACCTCAACCTCGTCATCCTTACTAGCGGTTAGAGTGCCACTGCTGTCTACAGGTTCATATTCTGAACCACTGGATTCAGCGGGTGAGGCGTCCCCATCGCTTTCATCCATCACGGCCAGAATCCTGTAGGCCTCTTCAGTGGAATACCCCTTTTTTGACATTTTGGACTAACTAAATTTAGGGGATATTCCTCTGAGACTACCCAGGAAAAAGAGCACACCTGCCTTGCTAATGAAGATCCAAAAAGCTCAAAAGTGATCTTTATAGCGCCGCAGTGATTTTACGGTGTTTTTGCAGTGATGAGAAAAAAAATATTCTGTCACTGCGGTGGGGCGGACTGAACGCAAGTGTGGGCACAAGATCAGTCCTGATCTGGCGAACACTGCGTTTTTTGTAGAGCCTAAGGTGACCCTAATGTACTGATATAGATCTGATTGCGATCAGTCTTGATCACTCACAGATACTATATAGTACTAGTTCTGATTAGCGACAGCGATGACGCTAATCAGCGACTAATCAGTGACTGCGGTGCGGTGGGCTGGGCGCTAACTACCTAACAAGTAGCTTACTAACTAACTAACTGGCGGTGATAAGGGACCCTTACAGGGGGGTGATCAATGACAGGGGGGTGATCAGGGAGTCTATATGGGGTGATCAGGGGTTAATAAGTGACAGAGGGGGTGTTTTAAATGTAGTGTGGTGCTTGGTGCTACTTACAGAGCTGCCTGTGTCCTCTGCTGGTCGATCCCAGCAAATGGGACCACCAGAGGAGCAGGTAGCAGGTATATCAGACGCTGTTTACAAAACAGCGTCTAATATACCTTTTTGATTGTCTACAGCCTGCCAGCCAATAATCAGCCCTGGCAGGCTGTAGTTTCACTTCATAACAGCGTGCTGCTGTGAACGCGCGCTCCTGTGAGCACGCATTCACAGCAAATCTCGGGTCTCACGAGATGACGCCAATAGGCGTCGCTAAGACCTGAGAGCGCTGCCATGCTGACGCCTATCGGCGTTAGTGTGACGGCAAGCGGTTAAGGATGCATATCAAATTTTGGTCCTGCCTGGTCCGAGGACATGCGTCTGCTTTTCCAGGCTGGGAAATGAATCGCTAAATACTGGCTTAGACCCCAACCCACATCTGGGGCGGAATTCTTGAACAGAATGGCAGAGATCCTACACTTGGAAAAAGGAGTGTAGATTAAAAGGCAATGTCTGGCCAAGTTCACCAAAATTTGGGACAAATGGATAGAGATCTAAGGCGACTTAGCTTGGCTTGTGATTCTCTGGGATGTGATGGCAGGAGTGGTCTCATGCACATGCGAGATTCAAAATAAGAAGGGAAATCGTGATTGGTGACCTGGAGTGAAGGAGTACAAGGGTTGATTTATCCTTGGATGAGGTTAGATGTGGTGCACGTATTCAAAGTGTTGGTATCCTCTGTTTCGCTCTTCTGACACAATATACGCATATTGGCGGTGGCGTGCCCGTCTCATCGCTGGTGCAGTGTGGGTGGGTTTCTGGGTGGTTTAGATTGTAATATATACTGTATGTACCCAATATAGTATCCTCTGATCGGATTATATGTTTCTTTTGTATAATGGAAAAACTGTTGTGGCGAAACCAACCGCGCCACTGGGTTTTGGAGGGGACAGATTGCCAGCCTCTTGCCCCAGGATTATGGCCCCTCTCATCAGCCCACGCTAAACTTAAACCCCATGGCGATTTGACTGTGTTTGTGGCATCTGAGCGCTGTTTGGATGTATTGAGCGCTCAGATCCAAGCCATCTGGGGATATGTTAAATGTCTGTGTGTACTGTAAAGGGTGGGACATTGTATATTGAATAATGATGTCTGTCCTATTGTCCCCACTTGTGTATTGGAGATTTCCCTTTGTCCTGAGAGATAATTGAATCACTCCTCTGTTGTCTCCAGGACAGAAGACATTGTGTATTCTCCTGCCTGTTATGATTACATTAACCCGTGTAGGGTAATTGTATCACAGGCAGAGGGGAGGGATATGCTGGGTGTGGTTGTCCCTATTTACCCATTGTGTGTGATTGGCTGCTGTATCCCCTGTGTCTCAGTCTTCCTTCTGGTCCCCTAGGGGAGTGTCCACCAGGTGGGAGACCTGCATAAATACCGGGCAGATAGCCCTCAATAAAGAGAGAATTCCTGTTTAACCATTAATACGGAGCCTCATCTCGTACTTGGGGGGAATTGCTACGTCAGAACGTTCTCTTGCCTGTTCCAGGAAAGGAGGACTTCGTATGGTTCCAGTTCGGTGGATTCCAGCAGTTGTGGGTTGCTGTGCTCTTCTCCAGGGGAATCGCCCGAATGGTATTAACCCTCACTATACCGGGTTATACCGTAACAACTGGTGGCAAGCAGCGGGATCGTTCCTACAGCCAGAAGGACAGCAACAGAAGGCACCGTGGATTTTACAATTTGAGGGCAAAGCGTGTCCCAGTACAGCACCGGTATGGAACCACTAGTGGAGTATGATGAGGGTGTCATGGATGACCGAGATGCAGTCCGCAAAGGCATCTGGTACCAGGCACTGGGTATTGTGGAGTATCTGCGGGACGAGAGGCTCCCAAGGACGAGCAGCGACAGCAGAAGCGAGTAGCCCTGTGGATGCCCTTCCTAGGAGAGCAGCCCCTGGAAGAGTGGGTAGAAGACCTGAAGCACCTGGTAAGGCGGGAGATGTGGCTGGAAGATGCCTACCAGGCACTCTGGTGGTATGAAGCTCGGTACCTACCCGGACAGCCGAGCATGACATGCCAGAGGGAGAGGAGTTTGATGGTCCTGGCTTGTTATGGGAGACTTTTTCAGAGCTGGAGTTTGGGAGCCCTACACAAGCCCGGTTCAGGGACCTCTTTGAGTGGCGGGAGAGCAGGTATGACTGGGACGACACTCACAAAATTGAGCAAGACCTGGTCCACCTGGTGACCCGGGAGATGGAGCTGGAACAGGACTACCAGCAGCTGTTCCACTCCAGTGAGAGGGCTCAGCGAGAGAGCAGAGTGTCAGACCCAGGTCCAGAGCCCTTCAGCTGGGAGGATATTGTGGAGGTCTACTGGGAAGAACCCCAGGTGGCCGGTGGAGATGGGACCGAGGTCTCTCCACCGGTCCTGCAGGGAATTGGGAGCCCAGTCTCCATTCCCCAGCGGCAGGCTGAGTTACAGGGGGCAGAGACAGTCGGTCCTGTCCCCCAGCGGCAGAAGTCAAGTGCAGGGAATTGGGAGCCCAGGCTCCATTTCCCATCGGCAGAGTGTCCAGCAGGGAATAGAGAGCCCAGTCTCCTTTCCCCAGCAGCAGGACACTGTATTGGGAGCGGAGACAGACGGTCTCCCTCCCCAGAGGCTGGAAGTATGTATGGGAGAGGAGCTTGTTACCCCCTCTCCCCAGCGGCAGGCTAAGTTACAGGGGGCAGAGACAGTCGGTCCTGGCCCCCAGCAGCAGAGTGACTTACTGGGAGAGGAGAGCCTTGTCCTCCCTCCCCATCGGCAGAGAGTCCGGCAGGGAATAGAGAGCCCAGTCTCCTTTCCCCAGCAGCAGGACACTGTGTTGGGAGCGGAGACAGTCGGTCTCCCTCCCCAGCGGCTGGAAGTATGTCTGGGAGAGAAGCTTGTTACCTGCTCTCCCCAGCGGCAGCCGGATTTTAAGGGAGTAGGGACAGTCGGTCCTGCTCCCCAGCGGCAGTATGTTTTGCAGGGAGAGAAGAGCATCGTCTCCATTCCCCATCGGCCGTGTGATTTACAGGGAATTGGGAGCCCAGTCTCCATCCCCAGCGGCAGTTTAACGCACCAGGGGAGACAGTAAGCCCCACAACAGTGCAGATGGGACCGTGGTCTCTGCACTCACAGCACAGGGGGTAGGGACAGTCGGTCCTGTCCCCAGCAACAGAGCCATTTAGCCAAAGGGAGACAGTCGGTCTCCCCACAGCAGCATGGTGGTCTATCTAAAGGGAGACAGTCAGTCTCTCCCTACAACAGCAGAGCTGTGTATCTAAAGGGAGACAGTCAGTCTACCACATCTACAACAACCAGGCTCCAACCAGGCTACTTCCGTGGTAGCGCTGGCACCAGGGCAGAGTACCGCTGGTCTCTGCCCACTCAGCAACCCACTCAGGCAGTCTACCAGTCCCCACACAGCCGTAGTGAGGCACATGGACATGGACAGGTTTATCCCTTGCTCAGGTGTAGTAACCATTTATTGTGGGTGGGCTGTACTGCTGTTTCTGTTTTGTGGGTGGGCTGCTGGACTAACAAGGGCACTGACCGGCAGAAGGTCAGATACCCTGTTAGTCTGTGTGGAAAAGGGGAGATGTGTGGCGAAACCAACCGCGCCACTGGGTTTTGGAGGGGACAGATTGCCAGCCTCTTGCCCCAGGATTATGGCCCC
This sequence comes from Bufotes viridis, assembly GCA_033119425.1. NCBI lineage: Eukaryota > Metazoa > Chordata > Amphibia > Anura > Bufonidae > Bufotes > Bufotes viridis. The sequence continues at coordinate 290,781,355 of CM065594.1, forward strand.
TCTCATCAGCCCACGCTAAACTTAAACCCCATGGCGATTTGACTGTGTTTGTGGCATCTGAGCGCTGTTTGGATGTATTGAGCGCTCAGATCCAAGCCATCTGGGGATATGTTAAATGTCTGTGTGTACTGTAAAGGGTGGGACATTGTATATTGAATAATGATGTCTGTCCTATTGTCCCCACTTGTGTATTGGAGATTTCCCTTGTCCTGAGAGATAATTGAATCACTCCTCTGTTGTCTCCAGGACAGAAGACATTGTGTATTCTCCTGCCTGTGATGATTACATTAACCCGTGTAGGGTAATTGTATCACAGGCAGAGGGAGGGATATGCTGGGTGTGGTTGTCCCTATTTACCCATTGTGTGTGATTGGCTGCTGTATCCCCTGTGTCTCAGTCTTCCTTCTGGTCCCCTAGGGGAGTGTCCACCAGGTGGGAGACCTGCATAAATACCGGGCAGATAGCCCTCAATAAAGAGAGAATTCCTGTTTAACCATTAATACGGAGCCTCGTCTCGTACTTGGGGGGAATTGCTACGTCAGAACGTTCTCTTGCCTGTTCCAGGAAAGGAGGACTTCGTATGGTTCCAGTTCGGTGGATTCCAGCGGTTGTGGGTTGCTGTGCTCTTCGCCAGGGGAATCGCCCGAACGGTATTAACCCTCACTATACCGGGTTATACCGTAACAACTGTTAATAAAAATTAACTGATTTAAAAAAAAACACAGAAGACATACATATATTTTCAGCACATGTTCTCTGTTTTGGACCCACTCATGTTTTTACCTTACAAAAGCTGACCAAATACTGTTTGAAATTGGATACTTAAACTTCATGATCTGCATTTTTTGGGCAGTTCTTCTGATGGATCAGAAAAATAAACAGTGAACACAGCCTTAGGTTACATGCACACGACCGTATTTGTTTTGCGGCCCGCAAATTTCGGATCCGCAAAAAAAAGGGTGACGTTCCGTATGGCATATATTTGTTTTGCAGATCCGTTGTTTTTGCAGATACATTGTAATAATGCCTATACTTGTCCGCAAAACGGACAAGAATAGGTCATGCTCTATTTTTTGTGCAGGGCTACGGAATGGACATACGGATGCGGATAGTACACAGTGTGCTGTCAGCATTTTTTGCGGACCCATTGAAATGAATGGGTCCGTATTCTATCCACAAAAAAAACGGAACGGACACAGAAACAAAATACGTTCGTGTATATGAGGCCTTACTGCTGACACCCTCTCCACTGTCATTGGGCCACTACTTGAATATTGGGCCACTGCACAGTTAAGTCCACTTAGTGTGTCTCCACTGTTTGCATACGATATCACTAATGTCCTCTTATTGCTCCCATCTTGGGCAGAGCTCTTGTTGCAGAGTGCTGTGCATTTCTGTGTTTGTATGTATAGTTGCCATAGCTACGTGCACCTGCATACAGGGAGTGCTGAATGAACACCCCCCCTTGTGTTTGTTTCTGTTTAATATGAGTTGGAGGTGTGGCGACCTCCACTTCAGTCGTGCACACCTGACTAGTGTTTCTGCCCTAGATGCTGGTTTTTAATCAGAGTGAGTATAAAGCTGAATGTGTTCTCACATTGCCTGCTAGTAGCCATCTGGCTCCAGGAGGAGTGCACAGTTGGCTCGGCATGCATGTTGGTACCTGCATCCCTGGATCTAATGGAGGCTGTTACAGCACCAGAAGGGGTTAATGAGTACGGTTTATCCCAGCATGCATGCTGGGCCCACACTCCCTGGATTTTGTGTGGCTGTCGTGGCCCATAACAGGTAATATTTAGCGTTAGGAGGATTCAATGTGGCTGTCATGGCCCATAGTAGGTCAGATTTAGCGTTAGTACCCACTCTAGGAGACAACCGTGTAGGGGTGAGTGGGCTTACTACCTTTTGATCAAAATGTAAACCAATGTCTCCACTGTTTGCATACGATATCACTAATGTCCTCTTATTGCTCCCATCTTGGGCAGAGCTCTTGTTGCAGAGTGCTGTGCATTTCTGTGTTTGTATGTATAGTGTGAACTGTCTAACAGTGACGCACAGTTATTTTTTCACCGCTACTTTATTGTATTGTATATGTATTGTATCCATGTCCTTATTTTGTTCCACTAAAGAGTTATTAGAACACCTGCAGGGGCACGCAGTGTTTTTATTATTTTTTTCTTTACTGATGGATGCTGTATAGGGATGAGCAAAGCTGAACTTTACAGTGGGCAGTGGATGAATCCTGTTATGGATTCCATTATAACAGAATAGAACAAAATTCTATGGCGGAATGCAGTCTGTGGCCAAGCAGATCTGTCTGGTTTCAGTTATGCTGACTTTGTTTTTCGTCCTGCATAACAAAGCCAGATGGATCCGTTATAGTTGGCCATAGACTTCTATTATGATGAATCAAAATGGAATGCCTCTTAAAGGCTTCCGTTTTGCATTCCGTCATAGAATTGCGTTATATACCATTATACGGAATCCATAACAGGATTCCTCCACCGCCTGAACACCAAACCTGTAAAGTTCAGGTTCGCTCATCCCAAATGCTGTATGCTTTTTTTTTTCTTGGTTTTGCTAAGGGTCAGCTAGGACTGTTGGTGGCCTGCACGATGATGTGCACAGCCATATTTGTGTTAAGTGCTGCGGCTTAGGAATAGTAGATGACGATGACCATCCTGGAGCCTGGATGGATGGACTGACCATAACTATCAACTGGCTGATGTGTGCCCGGAGCCAGGACGGGGTAGGCCTGGAGGGGGCATACCCAATTAAAATAGACAAAACGTAGGGAGAGAGGGTGGGGCACGGCCGCCATTCGTACCGAGGCTGGAGGACATGGTGGGGAGGGAATAAGTAGTGGCCTACGCCCCTCCCACAAATACAGGCTGAACTTCTCAGCCTTACTACTTGTGTTAGGTGCTGCGGCTTAAGAATAGTAGATGACGATGACCATCCTGGAGCCTGGATGGACTGACCATAACTATCAACTGGCTGATGTGTGCCCGGAGCCAGGATAGGATAGGCCTGGAGGGGGCAAAAAGAGAAGCAGAACTTGTAGGAAAGATGTATTGTGATTGTAACAATCAAGGTGCCGGTTGGAGGACGCTACAGACCAACTCAACACATATGACTGCAGCCATGCTGACATCCGCTCTGGGACCTACTGCTCGATCCTGACCGAAGGCGTGAGAAGTGACTGTCCTGCCTTGAAGAATGGCCCAAAATGATCACCGACTATAGTGTGTGTTTTTATTTTTTTTATTTTTTTACTGAGCTGACGAGCTAAGCCAGTGGCAGAGCTGGGCCCCATACCTGAACTCGATGAAGAACTAACTTACCTGAAGAACGCCACCTACCGGAACCGAAGACACGACCCAAACTGGCACGAACCAGTAGAAACCTTGAAGCAAATGGCAAGAAGGCATGGCCCGGTCGTACCAAGCGGACAGCGGAAGGTACTGGCCAACAGGACGTGGCCTGGCGCACCAGCTAGACCACCAGACAAGGCAATGTTGAAAGACGGCCTGAGAGAATTAGGAAGACAACAGAGCAGAAAAAGAGACACAAAACCGTCCAACATGATACCGAAAGAACATGACCTGAACTAATTCAAGCGACTATACATGAATGATTCAAGACCTGAGCGATTCAGGCAACTATACATGAATGATTCATGGCCTGCATGATTCAGGCAACTGTACATGAGTGATACATGACCTGAGCAATTCAGGCAACTATACGGAATGATACATGACCCTAGTGATTCAGGCAACTATACATGAATGATTCATGGCCTGAGCAATTCAGGCGACTGTACATGAGTGAAAGATGACCTGAGCGATTCAGGCAACAAAACATGAATGGTTCATGGCCTGAACGACTCAGGCGGCTGTACCTGTGTGATATATGACCTGAGCGATTCAGGCAACTATACATGAATGATAAATGACCTGAGCGATTCAAGCGACTATACCTAAATGATTCATGACCTGAGCGATTCCGGGACTGTACATGAGTGATACATGACCTGAGCAATCCAGGCAACCATACGTTAATGATATGTGACCTTAGCGATTCGGGCAACAGTACATGGAGGATTCAAGAACCTGCGTGATTCAGGCAACGGTACGTGAAACTCATGGCCTGGGCGGCTCAGGCAACTGTACAAGAATGAAACATGGCCCAAGTAATTAGGGCAACTATACAAGAATAATACAAGACCTGAGCATCTCAGGCAACTATACATGAATGATTCATGGCCTGAGCGATTTGGGCAATTGTACATGAATGATACAAGACCTGAGCGATTCAGGCAACTATATATGGATGATTCAAGACCTGAGCGACTCAGGCAACAATACATGAATGATTCATGGCCCGAGCGACTCAAGCGACTGTGTAGGAATGATACGTGACCTGAGCGAATCAGGCAACCATACATGACTGATAAAGGACCTGAGCGATTCAGGGACCGACATACTGAAAGAAACATGGCCTGAGCGATTCAGGCAACTAAATATGAGATGAAGCAAGACCTGAGCGATTCAGGGACCAACATTATACAAGAATAAAATGTGACCTGAGCGACTCAGGCCATCTATGCATCAAATGATACCTGACCTAAGCGGTTCCGGGGCCAGCATTAACTGAATGAAACATGGCCTGAGCGATTCAGGCAATTAAACATGAATGATATAAGACCTGAGCGGTTCAGGCAACCAAACATGAATGATATATGACCTGAGTGACTCAGGTAACTATACAGGAGTGACTCATGACCCGAGCGACTCAGGCAACTATACAGAATGATTCAAGACCTGAGTGACTCAGGCAAATACATGGATGACGCATGGCCTGAGCAAATCAGGGACAAACATCAGCCTGAATGAAGCATAACCTGCGCAAATTAGCCAACTATGCATGAATGATTGATGACATGAGCGACTCAGGCAACCATAAATGAATGGTTCAAGACCCGAGCGCCTCAGGCAACTATACATGAACGATTCATGGCCCGAGCGATTCAGGCAACCGCACAATAAAGGGTATGGGACCCGAGCGAATGATACATGACCTGAGCGATTCAGGCAACTACGCATGAATGATTCAAGACCTGAGCGACTCAGGCAACTAAACATGAATGACTCATGGCCTGAGCGACTCAAGCAACTGTACCTGGATAATATGTGACCTGAGCGATTCAGGCCACTATACCTGACTGAAAAAAACCTGAGCGATTCAGGCCAACCCACGTACTGAAAGAGCATGGCCTGAGTGATTCAGGCAACTAAACATGAGTTGAAACAAGACCTGAGCGATTCAGGGACCAACACAACACTGAATGACCTGAGTGATTCAGACAACCTATACAAGAATGAAAATGTGACCTGAGCGACTCAGGCCACTTATGCACTGAATGATACCTGACCTAAGCGGTTCAGGGGCCAGCATTTAACTGAGAGAAGCATGGTCTGAGCGACTCAGGCAAACATACATGAATGATATAAGACCTGAGCAATTCAGGCAACCATACATGAATGATACGGACCTGAGTGATCCAGGTAATAATACATGAATGATTCATGACCCGTGCGATTCAGGCAACTATACATGAATAATTCAAGACCTGAGTGACTCAGGCAAAATAGAAGGCTGACACATGGCCTGAGCAAATCAGGGACCAACCTCGGCCTGAATGAAACATAATCTGAGCAATTCAGGCCACTATACGTGAATGACTCATGACATGGGCGATTCAGGCAGCTATAGATGAATGATACGAACTGAGCAATTCAGGAACCAACATTATGCTGAGTGAAGCATGACCTAAGTGATTCAGGCAATTACGCAGGAATGAAATGTGACCTGAGCGATTTAGGCGATTTATATAATAAAAGAAACATGACCTACGCAATGCCGGGACCAACTTGTAATGAATGAAGCATGACCTGAGGACTCAGGGAATATACATGAATGATACCTGACCTGAGCGATTCAGGCAACGACACAAGGATGATGCATGACCTGAGCGAATCAGGCAGTTATACATTGCATGATACATAACCCGAGTAAAGGAACTTGCCCTGAGTGAATAGGGAAACCCGGTTAGCACAGTATGGAGAAGACTGGAGTGATGTATATAAGTGAGACATGACCTGCGTGGAACAGGAACAAGGTTACCTGGCTAGAAGGAGAAACCTGGGTGATTCGGGTAGATGTACCTGAATGAAGACATGGCCTGAGCGATTCAAGTAATTAGACTTGAATGAAGCATGACCTGGGCAATTCAGGTTATCATGCATGAATGAAAGCGTGACCTGCGCGGATTCAGGTGATTATGCATGAGTGAAAGACGTGACCTGAGCGATTCAGGTAATTTATACATGAATGACAACATGCCTGAGCGATTCAGGTGATATCCATGAAAGATGCGTGAGCCCGAGCAATTCGGGTCCCCTGCCGCCTTGTGAGAAGCCACACCTGGGTGAACCCAAACCATTGTACCTGGATTCCACGTGAAGCTGAGGGATTCCGTCACCAATGCTGCCCTGCACCTGAGAAATCCGGCCATGGTGGGTGAACTAGGCCTGGGTGATACGAAGCCATGTGGACCGTATGATAAAGCGTGGATTAGAAGATAACACAGCAGCAATGGTGAAAACTAGATGAACCGACGGCCTGAGCCGGGGCGGCTAAACAACAATGAAATGGCGAGGAACGAACCAGACCTGAAGGCCCACCCAGAGCCTGGGGAAAATTTGTGGAACCTGAATGACTCAGGAGGCCAGCGCGGCCGAAGGCAAGACCTGAGCCAGCAGGACGTGCCCTGGCACTGACCCGGCGGGGCAGGTCGCAGGACCGGCCCCTAGACCACCTGAGTGACTCAGGTGACTGAAACCAACGGACCACTGGCCTGGGGGCTAACCTGAACAAGAAGGTGCCACCGGGAATACATTTTTATTTTTTTTAACAGACTGGGGCCTTAGGGAAAGGACAGCACGTGCACCATGCTGTAATGACTGAACCTAGCCTGCTTCTTGACTTAAAGCGACAAACCCCCCCCCGGCAGACCGTGAAGCCCACGCTGAAGCCAATTATGCCGGCTGCTGGATGCCTAAACGCGCCCTTATGGAAGCGCACGCCGCCCTAACTCAGACGCGCAGCGGTCTGTGCGCGCAACAGCCCGGCCATTGCGGGAGAAGAGACGGGCGCCCCCTAGCGGCGGGAGCCTGACCCCACTCCCGAGCGTGTCGGGCACGTGGCGAAGGAACGAGAAAATAAACCTTGTACCTCGGCCAAAGTACAACTTATCACTGGAGGAAACAGACCCTGTACCTCGGCCAAGGTACAACTTACCACTGGAGACGTGCTGCACTGCGTGTGGGAGCCGAATGAAGGGAAGTGACGTCACGCAAAGGAGCCGGCGGTAAGAGCGCAGCATGGCAGCCGTTCGTACTGATGCTGTAGGACATGGTGGGGAGGGAATAAGTAGTGGCCTACGCCCCTCCCACAAATACAGGCTGAACTTCTCAGCCTTACTACATGTGACCTGCCTGTCATACTGACGCACAGTAACTGTTTAGCTAACAGAAAGGACTAGCTATGCATGTTTCTGCAATTTACAGTGATGCACACCAGGATACATTCTCCCTAAAATTTTATTGCAGGTTGGGATATAAGTGATTTAATGCACTTTGTGACTAATTAATTTGTAACAAAGCAAATTTTGGGGAAAAACGCCGCGAAGCAACCAAATCAAATTTTAAGAAATTTCACTCTTCACAGATAGTGATAATAATCAGTTCTTGCTTCTTCTGTTTTCTCCCCTGTCCTTATACTATAAGCAGTGAAAAGCAGGGGTTCTAGTGGTGATAGATAATCAGTTCTCACCTCTCCTGTCCTTATACTATAGACAGTGATAAGCAGGATGATCTAGGGGTGATAGATAATCAGTTCTCACCTCTCCTGTCCTTATACTATAGACAGTGATAAGCAGGGTGATAGATAATAAGTTCTCACCTCTCCTGTCCTTATACTATAGACAGTGATAAGCAGGGTGTTCTAGTGGTGATAGATAATCAGTTCTCACCTCTCCTGTGTTCTCCACTGTCCTTATACTATAGACAGTGATAAGCAGGGTGTTCTAGTGGTGATAGATAATCAGTTCTCACCTCTCCTGTGTTCTCACGTGTCCTTATACTATAGACAGTGATAAGCAGGGTGTTCTAGTGGTGATAGATAATCAGTTCTCACCTCTCCTGTGTTCTCTCCTGTCCTTATACTATAGAAAGTGATAAGCAGGGTGTTCTAGTGGTGATAGATAATCAGTTCTCACCTCTCCTGTCCTTATACTATAGAAAGTGATAATCAGGGTGTTCTAGTGGTGATAGATAATCAGTTCTCACCTCTCCTGTGTTCTCCCCAGTCCCTTATACTAGGTACAGTATCTTCATGCCTGCAGTCATCCCAAAACTTCTAGATAGAACAGGAAGACAGCATTAAAGGGTTCGTTCAGGAATAAGTAACTTTTCACATGTGCCCGCAGCCTCTACTATGGAAATAGTCATACGTACTGGCTACCCTCAGCTCCGGTTATGTGTGCCGGCTCCTGTGTGTCCATCTTCCAGTAAATGTTGTTTGCTCCCTCGCCGGCACAGGCATGGTCACCTGCTTTACTGCAGCCAATCACTGGCTTTAGTGGTGATGTGTCTCTTGTGGACATGTTACCCCTGAATCCAGTCATTGGCTGCAGCAGAGCAGATGATTATGTCCATTCCTAGGAGGTAAATAAGCCACGGACCGAAAGAACTTTGGCTTACTGGCTTCACAGCCCTGGGGCAGCCAGCAAGGGGAACAGCGGCCCCAACAATGTAATGTTATATACACACAATGTAATGTTATATACACACAGTGTAATGTTATATACACAATGTAATGTTATATACACACAATGTAATGTTATATACACACAATGTAATGTTATATATACACAATGTAATGTTATATACACACAATGTAATGTTATATACACAATGTAATGTTATATATACACAGTGTAATGTTATACACACAGTGTAATGTTATATACACACAATGTAATGTTATATACACACAATGTAATGTTATATACACACAATGTAATGTTATATACACACAATGTAATGTTATATACACACAGTGTAATGTTATATACACAATGTAATGTTATATATACACAATGTAATGTTATATACACACAGTGTAATGTTATATACACAATGTAATGTTATATATACACAATGTAATGTTATATACACAATGTAATGTTATATATACACAATGTAATGTTATATACACACAATGTAATGTTATATACACACAATGTAATGTTATATACACAGTGTAATGTTATATACACAATGTAATGTTATATACACAATGTAATGTTATATATACACAATGTAATGTTATATACACACAATGTAATGTTATATACACACAATGTAATATTATATATACACAATGTAATGTTATATACACAATGTAATGTTATATATACACAATGTAATGTTATATACACAATGTAATGTTATATATACACAATGTAATGTTATATATACACAATGTAATGTTATATACACAGTGTAATGTTATATACACACAATGTAATGTTATATACACACAATGTAATGTTATATACACAATGTAATGTTATATACACACAATGTAATGTTATATACACAATGTAATGTTATATACACACAATGTAATGTTATATACACACAATGTAATGTTATATACACACAATGTAATGTTATACACACAATGTAATGTTATATACACACAGTGTAATGTTATACACACAATGTAATGTTATATATACACAATGTAATGTTATATACACAATGTAATGTTATATATACACAATGTAATGTTATATACACACAATGTAATGTTATATACACACAATGTAATGTTATATATACACAATGTAATGTTATATATACACAATGTAATGTTATATACACAATGTAATGTTATATATACACAATGTAAAGTTATATACACAATGTAATGTTATACACACAATGTAATGTTATATACACAATGTAATGTTATATACACACAGTGTAATGTTATATACACACAATGTAATGTTATACACACAATGTAATGTTATATACACACAATGTAATGTTATATACACACAATGTAATGTTATATACACAATGTAATGTTATATACACACAATGTAATGTTATATACACACAATGTAATGTTATATATACAATGTAATGTTATATACACACAATGTAATGTTATATACACACAATGTAATGTTATATACACACAATGTAATGTTATATATACACAATGTAATGTTATATATACACAATGTAATGTTATATACACAATGTAATGTTATATATACACAATGTAATGTTATATACACAATGTAATGTTATATACACCCAATGTAATGTTATATACACACAGTGTAATGTTATATACACAGTGTAATGTTATATACACACAATGTAATGTTATATACACACAATGTAATGTTATATACACACAATGTAATGTTATATATACACAATGTAATGTTATATACACACAATGTAATGTTATATACACACAATGTAATGTTATATATACAATGTAATGTTATATATACACAATGTAATGTTATATACACACAATGTAATGTTATATACACAATGTAATGTTATATATACACAATGTAATGTTATATACACACAATGTAATGTTATATACACACAATGTAATGTTATATACACAATGTAATGTTATATACACACAATGTAATGTTATATATACAATGTAATGTTATATACACACAATGTAATGTTATATACACACAATGTAATGTTATATACACACAGTGTAATGTTATATACACACAATGTAATGTTATATACACACAATGTAATGTTATATATACACAATGTAATGTTATATATACACAATGTAATGTTATATACACAATGTAATGTTATATATACACAATGTAATGTTATATACACACAATGTAATGTTATATACACACAATGTAATGTTATATACACAATGTAATGTTATATACACACAATGTAATGTTATATATACAATGTAATATTATATACACAATGTAATGTTATATACACACAATGTAATGTTATATATACAATGTAATGTTATATACACACAATGTAATGTTATATACACACAATGTAATGTTATATATACACAATGTAATGTTATATATACACAATGTAATGTTATATACACAATGTAATGTTATATATAGACAATGTAATGTTATATACACAATGTAATGTTATATACACCCAATGTAATGTTATATACACACACAGTGTAATGTTATATACACAGTGTATTGTTATATACACACAATGTAATGTTATATACACACAATGTAATGTTATATACACACAATGTAATGTTATATATACACAATGTAATGTTATATACACACAATGTAATGTTATATACACACAATGTAATGTTATATATACAATGTAATGTTATATATATACAATGTAATGTTATATACACACAATGTAATGTTATATACACAATGTAATGTTATATACACACAATGTAATGTTATATACACACAATGTAATGTTATATATACACAATGTAATGTTATATATACACAATGTAATGTTATATATACACAATGTAATGTTATATACACAATGTAATGTTATATACACACAATGTAATGTTATATACACACAATGTAATGTTATATACACAATGTAATGTTATACACACAATGTAATGTTATATACACATTGTAATGTTATATACACACAATGTAATGTTATATACACAATGTAATGTTATATACACAATGTAATGTTATATATACACAATGTAATGTTGTATACACACAATGTAATGTTATATACACAATGTAATGTTATATATACACAATGTAATGTTATATACACACAATGTAATGTTATATATACAATGTAATGTTATATACACACAATGTAATGTTATATATACACAATGTAATGTTATATACACACAATGTAATGTTATATACACAATGTAATGTTATATACACACAATGTAATGTTATATACACACAATGTAATGTTATATATACACAATGTAATGTTATATACACAATGTAATGTTATATACACACAATGTAATGTTATATACACACAATGTAATGTTATATACACACAATGTAATGTTATATACACAATGTAATGTTATATACACAATGTAATATTAGGGATGTAATATAAGGGCTGCTCTCCCTGCATTGCAAACTGGTTGGAATAATGAAGCAATCAGATTGGATTTATACAGGAGACCTGCAGATATTGGGGTCAGATAACTCCTGCTGTCCGGTCTTTTTTGGTCGTCTTTTCAGGTCATATAAAACCTTCCACACGACTTCTCCAACCGTCTGATGACTTCTGCAATATTTCTTTCACAGCTTGTGAATCCGGGTGAAGATCGGGACAATATTGATCCTACAGAGACAGATGTGAGGGGCGATGAGCAGAGTACAGAGGACGTTCCTACAGATAACCGCCCAGGTGAGTAGTGACCACTAAGTAATGCAGAGCGGTCTCTAAGATTCTGCTTATAGAAATAAATAGATATATTGTGCAATGTGGGAATAATGATATTACAGTTATTACTATTACTGATGAGTATATATGAAAGTATAAAGGAACAAACATAAATCTCACATACGGAGAGACTTGTACACAATAACAATTACTAATAATTACTACTAATAATAAAGTTACTCCCAAGACCATTTGGTAACTAAACCACAAATTCCTCTCCCTCTACAGTACAGTGTAGGTACTATACAGAGGTCTTCTCACAGAGGACCGCCGTATGGAAGTGGTTAACAGGGAGGGAGCTTCCCTCCCTCCCCATCACCCGCTGCTCTGTTCTGGCAGCAGGTGATTGTTGCCATGGGAGCAAGATGCTTTCAGAAGCGTCCTGCTCTCCATGGCACTGAAACTCTGAATAGTCTTTTGCTAAAGGCAAAAGCCTATTCAGACTTTGTAATGTAAAAAAATACAGTAAGTACACTAAATAGTGTACTTACTGAATTATATAGACACCAGATCCACTGAATCTACAAGAACCAAGTGGGTCTGGGTAAAAAAAATGTAAAAATAAAGTGAAAAAATAAAAAAATACATATCACTGAATAAAAATTTAAAAAATACAAAACACTACACATATTAGGTATCGCCGCGTCCATAAAAATCTGCTCTATAAAAATATCACATGACCTAACCCCTCATGCAAATACTGTAAAAAAAATAACAAAAATTGTGTAAAAAAGCTATTTTTTTGTCACCTTGCATCACAAAAAGTTTAATACCAAGTGATCAAAAAGGCATATGCCTCCCAAAATAGTACCAATAAAACCGCCATCTCATCCCGCAAAAAATGAGTCCTTACATAGGACAATCACCCAAAAAAAATAAAAAAAATATGGCTCTCAGACTATGGAGACACTAAAACATTTTTTTTTTTCTAAAATGCTACTATTGTGTTAAAGTAAAATAAATTTAAAAAAGTATACATATTAGGTATCGCCAAGTCCGTAAAAACCTGCTCTATAAAAATATCACATGATCTAACCCCTCAGGTAAATACCGTTAAAAAAAAAAAAAAATTTAAAAAAATAACATTTTTGTCACCTCACATCTCAAAAACTGTAATAGCAAGCGATCAAAAAGTGATATGCACCCAAAAATAATGCCAATTAAACTGTCATCTCATCCCGCAAAAAATGATACCCCACATAGGACAATCGGCCAAAAAAATAAAAACAATATGGCTCTCAGACTATGGAGACACTAATACATGAATTTTTTTGTTTTAAAAAATGATGATATTGTGTAAAACTTAAAACTTAATAAAAAGTATACATATTATGTATCGCCGCGTCCGTCACAACCTGCTCTATAAAAATAACACATGACCAAACCCCTCAGGTGAACACAACAAAAAAACTAAAATAAATACGGTGTCAAAAGCCATTTTTGTCAACTTACATCACAAAAAGTGTAATAGCAAGCGACCAAAATGTTATATGCACCCCAAGATAGTGCCAATCAAACCAACGTCTCATCCTGCAAAAAATGAGTCCCTACATAAGACAGTCGCCCAAAAAATAAAAAATAAACTATGGCTTCCAGAATGTGGAGACACTAAAAAACTATAAAACTGAAACAAAACCCCCAAAAAGTAGCCATATTTGGTATCGTCGCGTCCGTAGCAACCTGCTCTATAGAAATAGCACACGATCTAACCTGTCAGATCAACGATGTAAATAAAAAAATAAAAACGGTCCCAAAACAGCTATTTTTTGAAAATTTTCCATTTTTCCAGTAACGAAGCAAGGGTTAACAGCCAAACAAAACTCAATATTTATTGCCCTGATTCTCTAGTTTGCAGAAACACCCCATATGTTGTCGTAAACTGCTGTATGGCTAAACGGCAGGGCATAGAAGGAAGGGAACGTCATATGGTTTTTGGAAGGCAGATTTTGCTAGACTGGTTTTTTGACACTATGTCCCATTTGAAGCCTCCCTGATGCACCCCTACAGTAGAAACTCCAAAAAAGTGACCCTATTTTTGAAACTACGGGATAAGGTGGCAGTTTTGTTTGTATTATTTTAGGGTAAATATGATTTTTGGTTGCTCTATATTACACTTTTTTTGAGGCAAGGTAACAAAAAATAGAAATTCTGAAATATCATCTCCATTTGCCAATAACTCTTGTGGAACACCTAAAGGGTTAACAAAGTTTGTAAAATCGGTTTTGAATACCTTCAGGGGTGTAGTTTCTTAGATGGAGTCACTTTTATGGAGTTTCTACTCTAGGGGTGCATCGGGGGGCTTCAAATGGGACATGGTGTCAAAAATCCAGTCCAGCAAAATCCGCCTTCCAAAAACCATATGGCGTTCCTTTCCTTCTGCACCCTGCCGTTTGGCCATACAGCAGTTTACGACCACATATGGGGTGTTTCTGCAAACTGCAGAATCAGGGCAATAAATATTGAGTTTTGTTTGTCTGTTAACCTTTGCTTTGTTACTGGAAAAATTGATTAAAATGGAAAAATTTTCAAAAAATCTAAAATTCAGAAATTTTATCTCCATTTGTCATTAACTCTTGTGGAAAACCTAAAGGGTTAATGACGTTTGTAAAATTAGTTTTGAATACCTTGAGGGGTGTAGTTTCTAGAATGGGGTCATTTTTGGGTGGTTTCTATTATGTAAGCCTCACAAAGTGACTTCAGACCTGAACTGGTCCTTAAAAAGTGGGTTTTTGAAAATTTCTGAAAAATTTCAAGATTTGCTTCTAAACTTCTAAGCCTTGTAACGTCCCTAAAAAATGAAATGGCATTCCCAAAATGATCGACACATGAAGTAGGCATATGGGGAATGTAAATCAATAACTTTTTTTTGGCGGTATTATTATATATTATAGAAGTAGAGAAATTGAAACTTGGAAAATTGCTAATTTTTCAAAATTTTTGGTAAATTTGGTATTTTTTTATAAATAAAAATGAAATTTTTCGACTTCATTTTACCACTGTCATGCAGTACAATATGTGACGAAAAAACAATCTCAGAATGGCCTGGATAAGAAAAAGCGTTTTAAAGTCATCATCACATAAATTGACACTGGTCAGATTTGCAAAAAATGGCCAAGTCCTTAAGTGAAATAGGGCTGAGTCCTTAACGGGTTAAGGGAGATACCTATGGTGTGGAGAACTAAGGGGGATTCATGTCCAGTGCTAGGAAATGTTTTATTTATATGTATTTAAAATGACTGATTGGGTGGAGGTTGCAGGGTAGTTGCTCAAGGTGGTGACCAACCTGACCTAGTTATGCCTCTCGGTCTACTATTAGATTGTGATCTTTTTGGCCACCACTGTTTTAGTAAGTTAATTCTTGTATTTTGTGCCATACCTTTCTGTGGATTTTTTTACTGAAATGTAATACAATTTCAATAGAAAATGTTGGTATATTATTCATTAATATTAAAATGTCTTTTGTACTTGGCAGATGACTGTACCAGGAACTTATATGAAGAGCATGCCAATATCCAAGATATATCTTCATCCAGTCACAGCAAAAATGTATTATTTGATCCTTTTAAACAGGTCCGATCTTCTGATTCATCACAGACTGTAACACAGAATAAAAGTCACAGAAAAGGTGTTAAACATCCAACAGCTCATGTAAGAGAGAATTCATTTTCATGTTTAGACTGTGGAAGATTTTTTAGATATAAATCAAAATTAGTTATGCATCAGAGAGTTCACACAGGAGAGAAGCCATTTTCATGTTCAGAATGTTGTGAATGTTTTAAATATAAACAAGCTCTTGTTATACATCAGAGAATTCACACGGGAGAAAAGCCATATCCATGTTCAGAATGTGGGAAATGTTTTAAGAATAATTCAGCTCTTGCTGTCCATCAGATAACTCACACAGGGGAGAAGCCATTTTCATGTTCAGAATGTGGGAAATGTTTTAATCAGAAATCAGTTCTTGATAGACATCAGAGAATTCACACAGGAGAGAAGCCATATCCATGTTCAGAATGTGGGAAATGTTTTAAGGATAAATCAGGTCTTGTTATACATCAGAGAATTCACACAGGGGAGAAGCCATTTTCATGTTCAGAATGTGGGAAATGTTTTAAGGATAAATCAGGTCTTGTTGTACATCAGAGAAATCACACAGGGGAGAAGCCATATTCATGTTCAGAATGTGGGAAATGTTTTAATCAGAAATCAGTTCTTGATAGACATCAGAGAATTCACACAGGGGAGAAGCCATTTTCATGTTCAGAATGTGGGAAACGGTTTAAGCATAAATCAAATCTTGTTGTACATCAGAGAAATTACACAGGAGAGAAGCCATATCCATGTTCAGAATGTGGGAAATGTTTTAAGCATAAATCAAATCTTGTTGTACATCAGAGAAATCACACAGGAGAGAAGACATTTTCATGTTCCGAAAGTGGGAAATGTTTTAACCAGAAATCAGCTCTTGTTTCACAACATGAAACTCACAGAGAGAAGCCATCTCCATGCTTAGCCCTTTAGTGACCTCCCTTATGTGTTTTTATGGTAGTCAGTGTTATATAGATATAAAACAGAACCTTGCTTTGAGGTGGCTGAGGGCTTGAAGTGATGATTGGGATCACTGTGAGAGCTCCCCAAACACGTATTGTCTCCTGTATTAAATGAATACCGGTCATCACAAGGACAAATCCAGTTAAAAGTGAAAGTTTATACTGTATATATTGTAGGGGATTAGCTCGGTTTCGGGGGTCACTTTCACAAGTATTTTCAGGACACACGGTATCAATGTCCAAACAGTGCATTTATTTTGTTCCAGCACCACATAAACTGTACAGAAAATAAACACCCTGCCCGGCTGGACCCCAACTAAACATACACAGTGTCCTTACCTCGCTATTAGTCACAGTTCTCACCTGGAACTCATGCGCCTTGTAGTCCTCCAGCCCTCCCAGGCTTACAGTCCTCCAGCCCTTAGGCTGTGCAGCAAGAAAGTCCCTTGGGGGATTTTAGGCTTACTAGTCCGCCTGACTAGGACCCATGCAACCCACTACCAGGCGTTGCTTGGTTCCCCAAGACCAGGCTATACTAAGCCTCGTGGTCCCTCAGCCCTGCCCAGCTGAGGCCCCCTCACAGAGCCATCCCAGGCCTCTGCTTCAGACTCTCTCCCCGAGCCTCCCTGACTCTCCTTCAAAACATCTTCCTTGAATGAGACAGAGGGAGGTGCTTTATCCCATCCTAATACCTTCAGCTCTCCCACCTGTGGTTGAATAGAGGTGTGGACAGCCCTAGATAGTGCTGTCCACCCCTTCCTTACCAGTAACCAGAGTGAGACCTGTCACTGTGTCACTATATATATCCCCTGTAAACAAAAATGTTTGACGAGAGGAAATAAAAAAAAAACCATAGGGCCTGATATAAAAATATGACTATCTACCTATTCCAGCCCTGGTCTGTTCTACCTTTTATAAGTATTTGTAAAATTAATAACATCAAATATGAGCTTGTCAAGAAACCGTCAGCTCTTACTGGGTTTACAGTAATGTGCAAGTTCTCCCCACAAGTTACCCAGGCTAGGATTGCCTCATTACATAGAAGCCATTTCTCTCCCTCCTAAAGGTATACCATCTTAATCTGTGCACCCGACCAAAATGTACCTGTAGATAAACCCAACAAATGGGGTCCCCGCTGCCCCTGTATTTGTAGAAGTCATGTGCTTCACTCATCTCACATGAATTTACCAGTGGGGGAATCCTTGGTTATTTTCTTCTTTGTATGTCCCACCAGCTCTGGATTGTTTAGTTTTATAATTGAAGACTTGATATAAAATATTTTTATTGGATATATAGAATTTTTGATCATTTTGTTTTCTATGACTATTCCAATTCCAATTATTGTATGGCGATACGGAGATGATATGTTTTATTTGGAGGATCTCTAATATTCCGGCTTTTCCATGAGCTCCATGAGCGCAGTTACAGTTTTGTTTGGGTTTTTAATCGGATGTCTTACACCTGACAATACTTTTACAAGTATTGACGATACCTCGGATAATAAGGGGGGGGGGGGGGATTAATCCTTTTACTGTTTCTATGGATGGTTTTAGACGGTGCCCCTTAATATATTCTGTCGGTGATTGCTTGTTTTGTGCACATAGTGCATAGCAGGGGCCGTTATGGTGCAGAAGCATCACTTGTCACATTTGGATGCCCCAGTTACAGTGATGTGTAAATGTCCCATAGGCCAAAATATATTTCAAAAGTATCAAAATATATAATAAAATACAAGTGAGAATAAAATAGAAAAAACATCTGCATAGTTTCTCTTTTCACATGAAACAAAAAACTATCAATTTTAACCATTTATTTTGGTGTCAATCTGCATATTTAAAGAATAAGGAGCTTGAGTTTGAATTGGAAAGAAAATAAATCTCTGAAAAACATATTAATAAAAAGCCCCATACGTCATTTAAAAAAAAAAGTGGCAAAAATTAAGTAGGCAGCACAATAAATAAAAATTTAAAGGAGTTGTCCAGGGTCAGAGCTGAATCCGGGCATATCCCCTTTTTCAACCAGGCAGCCCCTCAGAGATGAGCATCAGAGCCTTTCATGTTTTGTTTTTTGCCTTTTTGTTTATATTTTTACACTGCTAGGCGGAGGTTTCTCAGTTGTTTTACAGGCTAGGGCGGCGCTAAAGCCTGCCCATTATTTTCGGTGATGTCACCTGCAAAGTTGCTAGGAAGAAGCCTCCGCCTCGCAGAAACCCCATAACGTCACCGGATCTGCAGAAAAAGCCCTTGTTCTGCGCGATAAATATCGGATGCTCCCCTCAGAGGGGCTGCCTGGATGAAGAAGGGAATATGTCTGTTCAGCTCTGAACACAGACAACCCCTTTAAGAGTGGTCTATTAAACCGCCATATGCTCTGAATAAAGGGGTTTTCTTTATGGACTATTATCAGGATAAGCCATAACTATCAGATTGGATGAGATTAAGGGGTCTGATACCTGGCACTGCAGTAGCGCTGCAACTCTGTGTCCCCCAGACTCCATCGAAGTGTCACCATGTTTTGCTGCTCTTCAAAAGGGATGGTAAGATTCCATCCAATGAGAATTAAGTCCATAGAGTCAGGGTCTGAAGTAAACCAGTGTGCTTCTTTACTGGAGAAATTCAGGCGCAAAAAAATACAGGCAAGGCATAGGGCTGTCTTCTCCAGCATATGCACATGCCCATGTACCTAGGACTAAAACACACTGAACCAAACCGTCAGCTGTAAGGAAGATGGAAAAGACACCCAGCTCCTTCTACAACCGAAGGAGCTAGCATCACCCTAAGGGCCTAGTCAAAACAGACAGAAGGAAAAAAAGGGAAAAGGTCTTATTCTTTCCTCAGGACCGTATCCCCTCCTATGCACCAGGTACTGAAGGGAAGAACACGTGAGTTGAGAATTCTAGAGATCCGAAACTCCAGATTACCATCAACCAAAACAGGAGGAGGAGGAAAAAGAAAATTGTTCTGCAGGTTCCATTTCTTCAACAAGGACCTGTGAAACACATTATGGATCTTTTAGGCCTGCGGAAGTTCCAGACGAAACGCCACCGGATTGACGATGGCCGAGATTTTGTAAGGTCCAATAAATCTTGGACCCAGTTTCCAAGAGGGTACCTTCAGCTTAATGTTCTTAGTGGACAACCACACCAAATCACCCACACACAGGTCCGGACCAGTCATACGTCTCTTGTCAGCCATCCATTTATATTTTTCACCAATTTTCTTCAAAGTAACCTGAATCTTCCGCCAGATAGATGACAAGGAGGAAGAGAATCTCTCCTCTTCCAGTATCCCAGAATATTCGGTCCCAGAGAAAGTACCAAACTGAGGGTGAAAACCATATGCGACAAAAAATGGTGACTTATCAGTTGACTCCTACCTACGGTATTCAAAGCAAACTTAGCTAGAGACAAGAACGAGGACCACTCATCCTAATTCTCAGCGACAAAAAACACCTCAAATAGGTCTCCAGGTTTTGGTTAGTGCGCTCAGTTGGACCATTTGACTGAGGATGAAAAGCCGAAGAGAAAGACCGCTGAATACCCAGACGAGAACAAAACGCCCTCCAAAACCTGGAAACAAATTGCGTCCCCCTATCAGACACCACATCAGAGGGAATGCCATGCAATTTCACAATGTTATCAATAAAAACCTGAGCGAGAGTTTTCGCATTGGGCAAACTTAATAATGGTACAAAGTGAGCCATCTTACTGAAGCAGTCCACTACCACCAAAATCACAGTTTTGCCAGTGGAACTCAGCAAATTAGTAAAGAAGTCCATGGACAAATGCGTCCAAGGACGAGATGGGATGGACAAAGAAAGAAGAGATCCTGATGGCTGAGTGTGAGCCACCTTCGCACATGCAAAGGTCTCACAAGCTGCTACATAACCCTCAACACCTTTGCGCAACCCTGGCCACCAGAATCTCCAGGAAATAAGATCTACGGTGGATCTACTTCAAGGATGTCCCGCAAGTACAGTATCATGATGTTCATTGAACACCTTGTATCGCAGTTCAGAAGGAACAAACAACTTGCCTGGAGGACAAGAATCAGGTGCCTCCTCTTGAGCCCTCAACACCTTCATCTCCAACTCGGAATAAAGAGCGGAAACGACCACCC
The DNA here is from genome assembly GCA_033119425.1 of Bufotes viridis. Classification (NCBI taxonomy): domain Eukaryota; kingdom Metazoa; phylum Chordata; class Amphibia; order Anura; family Bufonidae; genus Bufotes; species Bufotes viridis. The sequence continues at coordinate 290,802,637 of CM065594.1, forward strand.
CATCAGCCAAAATCAGAGCAGGATCCTCCGAATCGTCCCCTTCAGGAAAACTACGCGACAACGCATCCGCTTTGATGTTTTTATTCCCAGGGCGATAGGTGACCACAAAATTGAACCTGGTAAAAACCAATGACCATCTAGCCTGCCTAGGATTCAAACACTTAGCAGATTGTAGGTAAGCCAGATTCTTATGGTCAGTAAATACCGTAGTTGGATGAGTAGCCCCTTCTAACCAATGACGCCATTCTTCAAAGGCCAATTTGATGGCCAACAACTCTCTATTCCCAAGACCATAATTTCTTTTGGTGGCTGAGAGTTTCTTGGAGAAAAAAAGCACACAGGCGCCATTTGCTAGGAGAGGGGCCCTGCGACAAAACTGCTCCGACTCCCACTTCTGACGCATCAACCTCCACAATGAAGGGTTGAGACACATCCGGTTGCATTAGAATGGGAGCAGAAGCAAAACATTTCTTAATAGCAGAGAAAGTCTGTAATGCAAAAGAATAAAAATAGGGGCAACACTGAGAACTATCTGGGATAAGACAGTATAAAATCGATTTTATTTAGAAATATTAAGTATTAAATATTAAATATATAAGTAAATATAGGAATAAATAAAAATAAAAAATAAAAATAAATAGACCTGTTTGGTTTGTTCAAATTGCGCTTCACTTAACTTATTGACTCTATTCGTCGACGCACACCTAGACCAAAAACCCTATACAATGTGTATATACTAAATAAACTGAATAAATTGATAACCACTGTGTTACAAAACCTTCTGTGCAAATGGTGCAATTCCTGTGCAAAATACAATAATCATATAAATAGTTAAAAAAAAAAATAACAATAAACAATCTATAGCATAAAAGTTCAAAGCGTGCTGTTTCAATTATATGTGATGAGATGGGCAATGGGCATCAAAAAGAGTCACTAATAATAGTGCTCCTACTGTCCTCGGTTTTTATAAGCGCACTATGGGAGCTCTGAATGGTCAGAATATTTCCATATGGATAAATAGCCCTTTTAAATTGATACACTGGCGTTTTTGCAGTGAATAGTAGCTGATCGTTCTGTCCGCTTCTTTGATACTGAGTTGGAGTCGGCAGCACTCGCGCTCCTCCCTTCTTCCACACCACCGTCCCCCGACCCCGGCTGCTTACCTCCGGTCTCGTGTACCGTCACCGTCAGAGTGTCCACACGCCCGCGGCGTCCGGCTCGGCGTTCTAGGCACACGCGGCGTCCCACGTGGCTTCCTTTATAGTGTTGGCAGCCGCTGGGTCCTAGAGGTCATCGGTATCTCTTTTTCTCTGTAGTTCTATAGAATCGATGTAGCTGTATCTTTGTTAGGCGTGGGGACGGAGGGGACAAACTTCGATAGGTCACCGCCAAACTCCCAGGCGCGTTTCGGGGTTTGCCCTTCTTCAGTGACCTATCGAGTTTGTCCCACTCCAGTCCCCACGTCTAGCTAAGATACAGCTACATCGCTGTAAGTACAGAAAAGAGATACCGATGACTCTAGAACAGCGACTGCCAACACTATAAAGAAGCCACGTGTGCAGCACTGGCTAGCGACCGCGGCCATGTGTACTCTGGCGATGACTGCTGAGACGGAGCTGCTGAGCGGCGTGATGTGAAGAAGGAAGCGCGCAGTGTTGCACTCGTAATCAGTATCAGACGATCAGCTACTCACTGCAAGCATCATCAGTTCAAAGGCTGACTATCCATATGAAATATTCTGACCATTCAAGCTCCATGATCAGCTATAACGAGGACGTAGAGCTATATAGTGACTCATGATGCCATTGCATCTCATCACATATGATGAGCAGCACGCTTTGATGCTATAGATTGTTTATTGTTATTTTTATTTTTAACTATTTATATGATTATTGTATTTTGCACAGAATTGCACCATTTGCACAGAAGGCTTTGTAACACAGTGATTATCAATTTATTCAGTTTATTTAGTATATACACATTGTATAGGGTTTTGGTCTAGGTGTGCGTCGACATAGAGTCAATAAGTTAAGTGAAGCGCAATTTGAGCAAACCAAACAGGTCTATTTATTTTTATTTTTATTTTTATTTATTCCTATATTTACTTATATATTTAATATTTAATACTTAATATTTCTAAATAAAATCGATTTTATACTGTTTTATCCCAGATAGTTCTCAGTGTTGCCCCTATTTTTATTCTTTTGCACCAAGGTCTTCAAGTGCCTAAGTGGGTGTAGGCACACTAGGTGAGCACCTGAGTATTCCATCAGAAACAACATCAAGTGTAGCCACCATTTATATCGGTTTTAAAGTCTGTAATGCCTCATCCAACCAGACAGAGAAGTCAGCACCCTTCCTAGTCATATCTGTCAAAGGTTTCACAATGGTGGAATAATTCAGGATGAATTTTCTGTAGTAATTAGTAAATCCTAAAAACCGCATCAGAGCTTTCTGATTCTCCGGCCGGTCCCATTCCAGTACCGCCTGGATCTTTTCGGGGTCCATACGAAAACCGGAGGCAGAAAGCAAGTACCTCAAAAATGGCAGCTCCTGAACAGCAAATACACATTTTTCCAACTTAGCATACAATTTATTCTCCCGAAGGATCGACAACACTTATCTCAAATGATCCTTATGAGTCCTCATATCGGGTGACTAAATTAGTATGTCATTGAGGTAAATAACAACGATCCTCCCCACCAAATGATGAAAAATGTCATTGATAAAGCGCTGAAAGATTGCTGGAGCTTCAGTTAAACCAGGGATCCGCAACCTGTGGCTCTACAGCTGCTGTGAAACTACAATTCCCAGCATGCTCTATTCATTTCTATGGGAGTTCACAGAAGAGCAGAGTAAGTATGCATGCTGGGAGTTGTAGTTTCACAACAGCTGGAGAGCCGAAGGTTGCCTACCCCTGAGTTAAACCAAAGGGCATGACTAGGTGCTCGAAGTGACCCTCGGAGGTATTGAAGGCCGTTTTCCACTCATCTCCTTCCCTGATTCTGATCAGATTATAAGCTCCTCTCAAATCCAATTTAGAAAACACCTTGGCATCGACAATCTGATCAGTTAGATCCGGAATCAAGGGAAGGGGATAAGGATCACGGACAGTAATGAGATTCAGTTCCCGGAAATCCAGGCACGGTCTAAAGGATCCGTCCTTCTCCTGTACGAAAAAGAAGCCAGCGGCCATATGAAACTTAGGCCTCATGCACACAACCGTTGGTGTTTTGCGGTCTGCAAACCGCGGATCCGCAAAACACGGAAGCTGCTCAGCGTTCCGTTCCGCAAATTATGGAATGCGGCCCATTGTAGAAATGCCTATTCTTGTCCGCAAAACGGACAAGAATAGGACATGCTCTATTTTTTTTGCGGGGGCACGGAAAGGAGCAATGGGTGCTGTCCGCATCTTTTGCAGCCCCATTGAAGTGAATAGATCCGCGCCCGAGCCGCAAAATATGTGGCTCGGACGCGGACCACAATAACGGTCGTGTGCATGAGGCCTTAGATGGTCTAATATGTCCTTTGCCAAACTCTCAGTAATATACTCCCGCATAGCTACTCTTTCGGGTCGAGAAAGATAATATAACCGAGATTTTGAGCACAGGCTCACGTACCTAGGACTGAAACACACTGAACCAAACCCTCAGCTGTAAGGAAGTAGGAAAAGACACCCAGCTCCTTCTACAACCAATGGAGCTAGCGTCTCCCTAGGGGCCTAGTCAAAACTTATCTAGAGATGTGTTGGAGCAGACGATCCACCAAACTACCAGCGCTCACACAAGGCAGAACTATAACCCGCAAAGACTATCAGGGGAGGGAGGAATAAATAGCCTCACTAGTTACCTAAATAACAACACCTGGGAGGAGGTGGGATTCAGCTCAAACCCACAAGAAAACACACTGTCAGATCGAGTCACGTGCGTAGGGCGCTCTGACGTCATTGTGGAGCGCCCCGGGAGCCGCACGGACTGTAAGTATCTGCTCCCCTGGCTCCCCGCTACTTACTATGGCAACCAGGACTTTAGTAGCGTCCTGGCTGCCATAGTAACACTGAAAGCATTTTGAAGACTGATCAGTCTTCAAATGCTTTCAGTTGTCTTGCGTTGTGACGGATCCGCCGGGCATTTACGGCGACGGAAGTGCTCGCCGGATCCACACAACGCAAGTGTGAAAGAGGCCTAAATCAAAGAAATTAGGGGTACATGGAAATAGTGCCAGTCGCACCAGGTAGAACTCTTTGAAATCAATGGATATAGGGATCTGCACTCAATGATCCCGGGCTGAGAGCAGATCCCCCACTCTGGTCCAATCCCTATTCCAGAGTGCTATGAGCAGTGGTTTAGAATATAGTAGCAGTAAAGGCACATAACCCCTCTCACATAGGGGCAGCGTTCTGGTGCTATGATGGCCATAAAGCAGCTGTGGAAAAAATGACTATTTAAATGTCTTGAAAAAATCTCCAAAACCCATTTTTTAAGGACCAGTTCAGGTCTGAAGTCACTTTGTGAGGCTTTCATAATAGAAACCACCCATAAATGGCCCCATTTTAGAAACTACACCCCTCAAGGTATTCTAAACTGATTTTACAAACTTTGTTAACGCTTTAGGTGTTCCACAGGAATTAAAGGAAAATGTAGATGAAATTTCTGAATTTCACTTTTTTGGCAGATTTTCCTTTTTAATCCATTTTTTCCAGTAACAAAACAAGGGTTAGCAGCCAAACAAAACTCTATATTTATTGCCCTGATTCTGTAGTTTACAGAAACACCCCATATGTGGTCGTAAACTGATGTACGGGCCCACAGCAGGGCACAGAAGGAAAGAAACGCCATATGGTTTTTGTAGGGCAGATTTCACTGGGATAATTTTAAGTTGCCATGTCACATTTGATGCACCCCTAGAGTAGAATCTCCCAAAAAATTACCCCATTTTTTGAAAACTACGGGATAAGGTGGCAGTTTTCTTGGTACTCTTTTAAGGTATATATGATTTTCACTTTTTGTGAGGCAAGGTAACAAAAAATAGCTGTTTTGGCACCGTTGTTACAGACGCGACAATACTAAATATGACTACTTGTTTTGGTTGTTTGTTTCAGTTTTACATAATAGCTCATTTTTGGAAAAAAATGATTTTTTTAGTGTCTCCATATTCTGGAAGCCATAGTTTTTTAAATTTTTTGGGTGACTGTCTTATGTAGGGGCTCATTTTTTTCGTTATGAGATTACAGTTTGATTGGTACTATTTTAGGGTGCATATGACTTTTTGATCGCTTGGTATTACACTTTTTGTGATATAAGGTGACACGAAATGGTTTTTTAAAACCGTTTTTATGTTATGTTTTTTACAGCGTTCACCTAAAGGGTTAGGTCATGTGATATTTTTATAGAGCCCGTCGATACAGGCGCGGCGATATCTAATATATCTACCCAATTTAAAAAATAATAATAATTTAATTTATTTTGGGAAAAGGACATATTTTTATTTTTTTTACTTGAAACTTTAAATATTTTTGTAAAACTTTATTTTTTTAACTTCTTTTTTCACTTTATTTTTTGTCCCACTCTGGGACTTTAACTTTTGTGATCCCCTTTGCAATGCATTACAATACTTCTGTATTGTAATGCATTGGCTGTAAGTGTATTACACACTGTTATACACTTACAGCTTCCTGCCTTTTATTCACAGGTCACACAGCACTAGGGAAGGCGTATGGGTGTCTGAGGGGACTAAGTGCAGCTGAGGGGGAAGGGCAGGCACAGCTCACTGGTCACACAGCTCCCCAAACATCGGGGAGCACTAGGGAAGGGCTATAGATGTGTGAGGGGGACTGAAAGGGTTAACGCTGAAGCTGCGGGGGAAGGGAAGGCTAAACCACAGCTCCGATCTCCTCAGCGATTAGGAGTGGCTGCTGAGGATTTATAGCGCACACTTTTGATCTCCTCAGCGATTAGGAGACGGCTGCTGAGGATTTATAGCGCACACTTTTGATCTCCTCAGCGATTAGGAGTGACTGCTGAGGATTTATAGCGCACACTTTTGATCTCCTCAGCGATTTGGAGTGGCTGCTGAGGATTTATAGCGCACACTTTTGATCTCAACGATTAGGAGACGACTGCTGAGGATTTATAGCGCACACTTTTGATCTCCTCAGCGATTAGGAGTGGCTGCTGAGGATTTATAGCGCACACTTTTGATCTCCTCAGCGATTTGGAGTGGCTGCTGAGGATTTATAGCGCACACTTTTGATCTCCTCAGTGATTAGGAGTGGCTGCTAAGGATTTATAGCGCACACTTTTGATCTCCTCAGTGATTAGGAGTGGCTGCTAAGGATTTATAGCGCACACTTTTGATCTCCTCAGCGATTAGGAGTGGCTGCTGAGGATTTATAGCGCACACTTTTGATCTCCTCAGTGATTAGGAGTGGCTGCTGAGGATTTATAGGGCACACTTTTGATCTTCTCAGCGATTAGGAGTGGCTGCTGAGGATTTATAGCGCACACTTTTGATCATCTCAGCGATTAGGAGTGGCTGCTGAGGATTTATAGCGCACACTTTTGATCTCCTCAGCGATTTGGAGTGGCTGCTGAGGATTTATAGCGTACACTTTTGATCTCAACGATTAGGAGACGACTGCTGAGGATTTATAGCGTACACTTTTGATCTCCTCAGCGATTAGGAGTGGCTGCTGAGGATTTATAGCGCACACTTTTGATCATCTCAGCGATTAGGAGTGACTGCTGAGGATTTATAGCGCACACTTTTGATCATCTCAGCGATTAGGAGTGACTGCTGAGGATTTATAGCGCACACTTTTGATCTCCTCAATGATTAGGAGCGGCTGCTGAGGATTTATAGCGCACACTTTTGATCCCCTCAGCGATTAGGAGACGGCTGCTGAGGATTTATAGCGCACACTTTTGATCCCCTCAGCGATTAGGAGACGGCTGCTGAGGATTTATAGCGCACACTTTTGATCTCCTCAGCGATTAGGAGTGGCTGCTGAGGATTTATAGCGCACACTTTTGATCTCCTCAGCGATTAGGAGACGACTGCTGAGGATTTATAGCGCACACTTTTGATCTCCTCAGCGATTAGGAGTGGCTGCTGAGGATTTATAGCGCACACTTTTGATCTCTTCAGCGATTTGGAGTGGCTGCTGAGGATTTATAGCGCACACTTTTGATCTCCTCAGCGATTTGGAGTGGCTGCTGAGGATTTATAGCGCACACTTTTGATCTCCTCAGCGATTAGGAGACGACTGCTGAGGATTTATAGCGCACACTTTTGATCTCCTCAGCGATTAGGAGTGGACTGCTGAGGATTTATAGCGCACACTTTTCATCTCCTCAGCGATTTGGAGTGGCTGCTGAGGATTTATAGCGCACACTTTAGATCTCCTCAGCGATTAGGAGTGGCTGCTGAGGATTTATAGCGCACACTTTTGATCTCCTCAGCGATTAGGGGTGGCTGCTGAGGATTTATAGCGCACACTTTTCATCTCCTCAGCGATTAGGAGTGGCTGCTGAGGATTTATAGCGCACACTTTTGATCTCCTCAGCGATTTGGAGTGGCTGCTGAGGATTTATAGCGCACACTTTTGATCTCCTCAGCGATTCGGAGACGACTGCTGAGGATTTATAGCGCACACTTTTGATCTCCTCAGCGATTAGGAGTGGACTGCTGAGGATTTATAGCGCACACTTTTGATCTTCTCAGCGATTAGGAGTGGCTGCTGAGGATTTATAGTGCACACTTTTGATCTCTTCAGCGATTTGGAGTGGCTGCTGAGGATTTATAGCGCACACTTTTGATCTCCTCAGCGATTAGGAGACGGCTGCTGAGGATTTATAGCGCACACTTTTGATCTCCTCAGCGATTAGGAGTGGCTGCTGAGGATTTATAGCGCACACTTTTGATCTCTTCAGCGATTTGGAGTGGCTGCTGAGGATTTATAGCGCACACTTTTGATCTCCTCAGCGATTAGGAGTGGCTGCTGAGGATTTATAGCACACGCTTTTGATCTCCTCAGCGATTAGGAGACGACTGCTGAGGATTTATAGCGCACACTTTTGATCTCCTCAGCGATTAGCAGTGGCTGCTGAGGATTTATAGCGCACACTTTTGATCTTCTCAGCGATTTGGAGACGACTGCTGAGGATTTATAGCGCACACTTTTGATCTCCTCAGCCATTAGGAGTGGCTGCTGAGGATTTATAGCGCACACTTTTGATCTCCTCAGCGATTAGGAGTGGCTGCTGAGGATTTATAGCGCACACTTTTGATCTCTTCAGCGATTAGGAGACGACTGCTGAGGATTTATAGCACACACTTTTGATCTTCTCAGCGATTAGGAGACGAATGCTGAGGATTTATAGCGCACACTTTTGATCTCCTCAGCGATTAGGAGTGGCTGCTGAGGATTTATAGCGCACACTTTTGATCTCCTCAGCGATTAGGAGTGGCTGCTGAGGATTTATAGCGCACACTTTTGATCTCCTCAGCGATTAGGAGTGGCTGCTGAGGATTTATAGCGCACAGTTTTGATCTCCTCAGCGATTAGTAGTGGCTGCTGAGGATTTATAGCGCACACTTTTGATCTCTTCAGTGATTAGGAGTGGCTGCTGAGGATTTATAGTACACACTTTTGATCTCCTCAGCGATTTGGAGTGGCTGCTGAGGATTTATAGCACACACTTTTGATCTCAACGATTAGGAGACGACTGCTGAGGATTTAGGCCTCTTTCAGACGGGCGTTGCGGGTGCACTCCGTCAAACAGTGCGGGTGCGTTGCGGGAATTGCCGCGATTTTTCCCTGCGAGTGCAAAGCGCTGTCATGCGTTTTGCACGCGCGGGAGAAAAATCGGCACTTTTGGTACCCAGACCCGAACCTGCACTTCTTCACAGAAGTGCATGTTTGGGTCAGAAATTGTCCCGCTGGTATTATTTCACATTATAACATAGTTATAATGTGAAATAATACCTCAACCATCTCCTAATGTTGAACCCGGTGCAGAATGGGTTAAAAATAATAAACTAATCATAACTTACCTTGTCCATTTGATCGCGAAGCCCGGCCTCCTCTCCATTAGCTTGAAAGATGTAAAGGACCTGTGATGATGTCACAGCATCACATGGCCCAATCACCTGCTCCATCATTATGGTGATGGAGCATGTGATTGGTCCATGTGACCACGTGACATCATCCAAGGTCCTTAAGCACTATCCACAGCCTGAGGATAGTGATTGAGGACCTTGGATGATGTCACATGGTCACATGGACCAATCACATGCTCCATCACCATAGTGATGGAGCAGGTGATTGGGCCATGTGATGTGACGTCATCACAGGTCCTTTAGATCATCGATGCTGCAGGGAAAGAGAGGACAGATCGCGACTACGCGATCAAGTGGCTAAGGTAAGTTAACTTTTATTATTTTTAACCCCTTCCTCATCATTTAAAGGGAATCTGTCACCAGGTTTGAGCCCTGTCAGCTAAACATATGCTGACGTTCAGGGTCTCATTAGCATGCCTAATATGGGCTCATCTAAACAAATGGTAGCGTAATTTTGTCAAAAAACAGGTTTAACTAACCTGTCAATCACACATATAAGGCCCAAGGGAGGTCCAGCGTGCAGGGTGCCCGCCGCGACATCGCTGTATGTGGCCAGCGCCGCCTCCTAATGCTCGTGCCGCCTCTCCTCCCCTCCTCCTGCTGTAGCGCTAGCTCGTCGCGCACTGCGCACTTCACTTGAAGAAGCCGATCCAAGAAGTCGCGCGTGCGCACAGGCATGCACCCGTGCGGACGTCTTGGATCGGCTTCTTCAAGTGAAGTGCGCACGCGCCGTGTGCGTATGAGCCAGCGCTACAGCAGGAGGAGGGAGGGAGAGCGGCACGAGCATTAGGACGGCGCTGGCCACATACAGCGATGTCTGCGTCGGCACCCTGCATCGCTGGACCTCCCTTGGGCTCTTATATGTGTGATTGACAGGTTAGTTAAACCTGTTTTTGACAAAATTACGCTACCATTTGTTTAGATGAGCCCATATTAGGCATGCTAATGAGACCCTGAACGTCAGCATATGTTTAGCTGACAGGGCTCAAACCTGGTGACAGATTCCCTTTAACAATGCATTCTTTATTAAGAATGCTATTATTTCCCCTTATAACCATGTTATAAGGGGAAATAATAGAGATTGGGTCCCGTTGCTAAGCAACAATGCGGGAAAATCGCAACGCATCCGCACTTGGTTGCGGATGCTTGCGATTTTCCCGCATCCCCATTCACTTCTATGGGGCCTGCGTTGCGTGAAAAACGCAGAATATAGAACATGCTGCGATTTTAACGCAACGCAGAAGTGATGCGTGAAAATCACCGCTCATGTGCACAGCCCCATAGAAATGAATGGGTCCGGATTCAGTGCGGGTGCAATGCGTCCTCCTCACGCATTGCACCCGCACGGAAAACTCGCCCGTGTGAAAGGGGCCTTATAGCGCACACTTTTGATCTCCTCAGCGATTTGGAGACGACTGCTGAGGATTTATAGCGCACACTTTTGATCTCCTCAGCGATTTGGAGACGACTGCTGAGGATTTATAGCGCACACTTTTGATCTCCTCAGCGATTTGGAGTGGCTGCTGAGGATTTATAGCACACACTTTTGATCTCAACGATTAGGAGACGACTGCTGAGGATTTATAGCGCACACTTTTGATCTCCTCAGCGATTAGGATACGACTGCTGAGGATTTATAGCGCACACTTTTGATCTCCTCAGCGATTTGGAGTGGCTGCTGAGGATTTATAGCGCACACTTTTCATCTCCTCAGCGATTTGGAGTGGCTGCTGAGGATTTATAGCGCACACTTTTGATCTCCTCAGCGATTTGGAGTGGCTGCTGAGGATTTATAGCGCACACTTTTGATCTCCTCAGCGATTTGGAGTGGCTGCTGAGGATTTATAGCGCACACTTTTGATCTCCTCAGCGATTAGGAGTGGCTGCTGAGGATTTATAGCGCACACTTTTGATCTCTCAGCGATTTGGAGTGGCTGCTGAGGATTTATAGCGCACACTTTTGATCTCAGCGATTAGGAGTGGCTGCTGAGGATTTATAGCGCACACTTTTGATCTCAGCGATTAGGAGACGACTGCTGAGGATTTATAATGCACACTTTTGATCTCCTCAGCGCTGTCACAGTAATGATAAAACTGAGGAGATCGGAGATAAAAAAGACGCCTTTAGCTGTGATTGGTCCGTCTGGACTGATTGACCAATCAAAGCGATCATCAGACGGGGACAGCTGTCACTGTCTCTTTCATAGGGGCTGTGACCAATCAGCTCTCAGTGACAGCTGTTGTCACTGTCCTGTTACTGTGTGTTTACTCACAGTGACAGTTTAACCCCTTAAGGATCAGTGCCGTACATGTACAGCTCCAAGCGCTGCAATTGGCCGGTCATTGATGACCGGCACATCACAGCGCAAGAAGCTATCACAGGCATCAGGGCGGATCAGGGGGAGGTGACCAGTGCTGAACTGGTCTGCACCGGTCACCTCCGAGGTGAGGCAGCGGACACTATTGTTTGGCGTCCCCTGCCAGCGCTGCGATTGGCTGGAACAACGCAGGAAAGGGCAGAACTTCCCTGCATGCAGCCATTCTAGCTGGTAACTGCATGCAGAGAGGGTCTGTGACTTTCTGTGCTGCTGTTGGCTTGCTGAGACTTGTGGTGCACCGCCACTGCGCTTTTAACCCTTTCCTACTGAAAAGAAAGAAAGAAGAACATCTGGAATTGCTGCACTGATTTTTTTTTTCATTTGCAGCTGTTCCAGATCCCTAAACCACCCTTAGTGTCAGTTTAGAATTTTGGACAAACGCACCATCTGCGTAAGTTCATTTTGCAACCACTGAGCACTGATCAGTAGTGTCCATTACCTATCCTGTCTGCTCAGTTTGCACTGCAATTTTTTTTTATGCAGAAAATACTTATTTTTTTGCGCAGAGAATACTTTTTTGTGCACAAAATAATGAAAAATTTTTTTACAATTTATTTTTTCTTCTAAATTTAATTTCAAATTTATTACAAACCCCTTCATGTGTGAAAACACTATACACCCCTCCCACGAAATAAAGGTTTCCACATTTTACACATCACGCCCCAATAAAATAAAAATGGCCCGTCCATCCCAACGAGTGTACTCAGCTGAAGAGGCATACGCCATGCTTGCCTCCGATACTGAGTCGGCCAGTGAGGGAGAAGAGGATGCCACTTTCCTCTACCCCCTCCTCATCATCATTATCCGCTGATGAGGGACCGTCTAGAAGGCGCCCCAGGATAGCAGCGGAGGCAGCCCCCAGAGTGAACCCTTATGGACCCCACCCCAAGAGAATTATCAGCTCCAAATTCCGGATTTTGAGGGCAGGTCAGTAATACAGATAGACGGCGGGCTTCACTGAGCTAGAATTTTTCAAAATCTTCTTCTCTGAAGATTTTGTAAATTTAATGGTGGCCCAAACCAATTTGTATGTCCAACAATTCATTGATCAGAACTCTACATCGCCGTACACTATACCCCTAGGTTAGACCCCAGTAAATGCAGCAGAGATGTGTCACGACGGGGAGTGGGGAAACCCCCCGCCGCGCACTATCCACGGCCGCTGGGCCAAAAAGGACTAAAAGCAGGGACATAGGAACTGCCAAACTAGCACGTCCCTAACGCTGGCCCTGGTCTCCTAACAGTATGGGCCGACCCCGAAGGTAGGAGGGCCCATACGTCCGGAACCTAGAGCCCTGGACATCCCTGCTTCACCCTGGATCTAACAGGGCAGAGACCACCTGCTCACCCAGGGACACGGATGAGCAGGAGTCTCCCGAGGCCCCTCTGCAGCCGGGACCCTGACAGTGTGCACCCCAGTACCGCAGGAGAGCATACAACCAAACACTCTTACCTGCCGCACCGCAGAAGATAAAGCGGATCCAAGAACTCCCGACCTCCCATGCGGACAACTGACGCATGCGGATGGATCCCAAAGTGGCAGCACACCATCAGGTAGGTACCACACCCCTCCGGGCGGGCAAGCCCCTTCCGGAGCGTCACACCGTGTCAACAAACACCAAACATACCCACACCATACTACAGCAACCAGGTGGGGAAGGGATAACAGACACTCACCAAGGAAGGAACAACATAGCAAACAATATAACAAATAAGGGTGGCTCACGCAGACATCAAGTGGAGAAACAGACAAGCTCCAGCCATGCTCACACCATGACTGGACAAACCAAACTACCTCCAGGCTCCAAACACAGGAACTAAAAGGACGCCTGAGGACACACCCACAATGCAGCCACACCTTAACCCAGTGCACGCCACACAAACACAGAAGACACTAAGCAAGGGAATCGTGCACAGGAAAGGGGGAAAGACACACATGCACCACAAGAAGTTGCTAGCAGCAACCAGCATGTGTGTCTATGTGTCACCACACCAAAGACAGAGCAGCCGTGGCCCTGCGCCAAACATAACACATACGAGATAACATACATCAGTGTATGCGAGGCCACAGGTAAAAGCCACGACCGCCAGGCGGGTGACCCGTTGCCAACGGCAACCGCACATAGGGCAACGGGGTAGCAGCCCTCCGTGCAGACGACACGTTGCCGCTGACAACCACACGCACGACCTAAACCTGGGTCGTGACAAGACGATGAAGTTTTGGGGACTCATGCTGCATATGGGCGTTATGAAGAAGCCAAAAGTTAGGCAATATTGGAGTTGGGACATTTTCTACTAGACTCCAATATACAGTAACACCATGAGCCGGAAGCAATTTGAGTTAATTAGAAAATTCCTACACTACAACGACAATTCACAGTGCCCACCCCAAAACCACACATTTGACCGTCTGTTCAAAGTTAGGTCTGTCATTGACCACTTCAACACCAAGTTTTCTGAGGTGTACAACCCCGATAAAAATGTCAGTGTAGATGAGTCTTTATTACTGTTCAAAGGGAGGATTAGATTCTGCCAATACCTGCCTAACAAACGGTCAAGGTATGGCATAAAGGTGTACAGTACAAACTTTGTGAGAGTAGCTCTGGGTACACTCACAAGTTCTGCGTTTACGAAGGGAAAGATTCCCGGAGTGAACCCCCAGAATTCCCCTCTTGGGAGTTAGTGGGAAGATTGTGTGGGGCTTACTGCACTGCTGCATAAGGGTTTCCACCTCTATGTGGATAACTATTATACCAGCATACCCCTATTCATGTCCCTAACTGCCAGGTACTGTGGCTTGCAGCTTAGTGCACAAAAATCCGAGAGGCCTCTCTAGATCCCTGGTAGGCAACCACTGAGAATGGGTGAAAGTAGGGCTCTCCCCAACGAGAACATACTGGTGGTTAACCCTTTCATGACCAAGGGTCATTGATGTCCCCATGCCCACGTCTAATTTAGCAAATCTGACATATGTCACTTTATGTTGAGATTGCTTTCTCATGACATATTGTACTTCATGATAGTCATAAATTTGAGTCAATATATTTCACCTTTATTTATCAAAAAATCCCAAATTTACCCAAAAAATTTGAAAAATTTGCAACTTTTAAAACAGAAAGTAATACCTCATAAAATATTGATTACTTAACATTCCCCATATGACTACTTTGTGTTGGCATCATTTTGTAAATGTCATTTTATTTTTTTAGGACGTTCGAAGGCTTAGAAGTTTAGAAGCAATTCTTAAACTTTTAAAGAAAATTTCCAAAACCCACTTTTTAAGGACCAGTTCAGGTCTGAAGTCACTTTGTGAGGCTTACATGGTGGAAACCCCCCATAAATGACCCAATTGCAGAAACTACTGGTCAAGTTACCTCAAGTTACTCAAAACTGATTTTACAAACTTTGTTAACCCAAGAATTAAAGGAAAATGGAGATGAAATTTCAGAATTTCACTTTTTTGGCAGATTTTCCATTTTAATACATTTTTTTCTTTAACACATCGATGATTACCAGCCAAACAAAACTCAATATTTATTACACTGATTCTGCAGTTTACGGAAACACCCCATATGTGGTCCTAAACTGATGTAAGGGCACACAGCAGGGCACAGAAGAAAAGGAGCGCCATATGGTTTTTGGAGGGCAGGTTTGGCAGAGTTAATTGCTGTATATTAAGTTTTTTCTGAGGCCAAGGTTTTGGCACCTTTTTTTATTTTTTGCAAGATTCATCTGACAGGGTAGATCATGGGCTATTTTTATAGAGCAGGTTGTTACGGATGCAATGATATCAAATATGTCTAGTGCAGTGGCTCATTTTTTACAGAAAGAGTTGACATTTTTATTGGAACCATTTTTGGATACATATCATTTTTTGATCATTCATTATTATACTTTATGGGGAGAGGTGACCAAAAAATCGGTTGTTTTGGAACAGTTTTTTTATTTTTTTATTTTTACATTTGGTCATGTGACATTTTTATAGAGCAGATTTTTATAGAGCACATCATTATGGATGTGGCCATAACTAATATGTATACTTCTTATTTATTTAAGTTTTTTAAGTTTTACACAATAATATCATTTTTGAAACCCCAAAAATGAAGTTTTAGTGTCTCCATAGTCTGAGAGCCATAGCTGTTTTAACTTTTTGACTGATTGTCTTACGGTCTCATTTTTTGTTGCGGGATAAGGTGACAGTTTTATTGGCACCATTTTGTGGAACATACGCTTTTTGATTGCTTGGTGTTACACTTTTTGTGATGTAAGGTGACAAAAATGTTTTTTTACACAGTTTTTATTTTATTTTTTATGGTGTTTATCGGACAGGGTGGAATATGTGATATATTTATAGAGCCAATCATTACGGACGTAGTGATACCTAATATGTGTAGTTTTTTTATGACATAAATTAACTGATATGAGAAAAGACTTTTATTTTATTTTTTCATTTACATTTTTAGATTTATTTTATTTTTTCACTTTTTTTTCACTTTTATTAAATTTATCTTGAAGATCCAGTGGGCCTGATCACTATACAGTGTATTGCAATAGTCATCTATTGCAATGCACTGTATAGTCAGTGCTACATTTACACTAAGGCTGATCAGACCCTCAGGGGGTAAGGCATCTGGTTGTCATGGCAGCAATCGGGCCATTGCAATTGCAGTAGCGGCGGCGTGATGCAAGAGAGAGGGAGCTACCTATCTCTTAACCCCATGGATGCCGTGGGCGGCTGCTGACCGTGGCATCTATGGGGTTAAACGGCCGATCAGTGCCAGCACCAATATCGCCCATTGCAGCCGAGTGTCAGCTGTAAGTTACAGCTAACACACTCTGCTGATGGCAGTGGCTCCGTTCCTGAGCCACTGCCATCGCTGGCTGGCTGGAGGAGATCGCTGTGGGGGCATATGGGGGCACACGGGAGGGCAATGCCGGCAAAAGGGGCTAATATAAATGGCAGGGGCACAATGGGCGTCTTACCTGATTTCAGGCTGTGACTTCCTGAGTGGAAATCACAGCCTGAAACCGGCATTTTTACAGTGCATAGACTAACCAATCGGAGCGATCATCAGCAAGGGACCACTCCAATTGGTCCCTTGGTGGCATTACTGGACTGCATGATGTCCGTGATAGTGTACAGTCCAGGGGCAGAGACTTTAATCCAAGTTTTTTGTAGTGCTTGGATTAAAGAGCTGCCATGATGTCTATACACGTGCTAGCTGCACGGGGTATGTGCTACGAGCACGCATTTAGCCGTATGGCTATATACAGATACAAAAGGGACAAGTACATATATGGCTATATACAAGGACAAAAGGGACGTCCTTGAACTGACCACCATTCACACTAACGCCAGCTCCCCTGCTCCTATACGAAGTACCACAACCACTACCCCCAAACCAGTTTGTATCCTGGACTACAACAGGCACATGGGAGGGGTGGATCTTTCAGATCAAATTATGAAGCCCTACAGTGCCACACGAAAAAGTATTAACGTAATTTCATCCTAATATTTCCACTTTATATCTCTGTTTCAGGCTACTTTCACACTAGCGTTGTTGGATTCCGGCAGGCAGTTCTGTTGCTGGAACTGTCTGCCGGATCCGGAAATCCATATGCAAACGGATACCATTTGTTTCCAGGTCCGGAAGTGGATCCGTCTGAGAAATGCTTTGCAATACCGGATCCGTCTCTCCAGTGTCATCCGGAAAAACTGATCCGGTATTTAATTTTTTCACAGATTTGAAGGCCTGCGCATTCACAGCCTTGGAAACCGGATCCGTTTTACCAACACACTTGGTACCGGATCCAGCATTAATACATTCCAATGGAAATTTTAGCCGTATCCGGCATTCAGGCAAGTGTACTGCAATTTTGGCCGGAGAAAATACCGCAGCGTGCCAAAAACCGTAAAAGGGACTGAACTGAAGACATCCTGATGCATACTGAACGGATAGCTTTTCATTCAAAATGCATTAGGATAAAACTGATGCTTTTTTTTCCAATATTGAGCCCCTAGAACGGAACTCAATACTGGAAAACTTTATGCTAGTGTGAAAGTACCCTTAGTCCACCTCGCTTGCATATCCACTTTCCAACAACCACTACATATTATTTTCTGAGAGACAACTGTTAAGTCAAAAGTGCCCTTTACACCCCTTAAAATGTACGGGGGGGCTCTTTCAAAAATGGGGTCAATTCTTGGGGTTTTTAACTTCTGGGGACCTCAGAAATGTATTTAATGCGACATGGCACCTAAAATACATGTTTGCCACTTCAGGGCAGCAAAATACATATTTTACAGTTTGACTCTAGAGTCCTGCTGTGTGCCCATACATCATTTGAGCACATATAGGGTGTTGGCATATTCGGGGGGAAATGGGGAATGTGGGATGCATTTTGTCCTGTTACCCCTTGTGAAAGTGAAAAATGTGGGTGTAAAGCAACTTTTTCTGGAAAAAATTGCAATTTCTTTCATTATCACAGACAAGCGTTTCCTAATTCTGTGAAATGTCTGATAGATCAAAGTGCTCACTACACACCTTGAAATATTCCTTGAGGGGTGTAGTTTCCAGAATAGGGTGACTTTTTGGGGGTTTCCACTGTAGGGCCACCTCAGGGTGGCTTCATATGCAACATAGCTCCCAATTACCATTCCAACTAAATCCACTCCAAAAGCCATATATATGATGCTCCTTCCACCCTGAAGCCTGCTTTTGAGCATATATGGGATGTTTCTGTAAACTCCAGATTCAGGGTAATAGATTTTGAGTTTTGTTTGGCTGTTAACGTCCCAAAAAAATAAAATGTCATTTTCAAACATGAAGTAGACAAATTGGGAATGTAAAGTAATAACTATTTTTGGAGGTATTACTATCTATTATCAGAAGTAGAGAAATCGAAATTTGCTAATTTCCTTATTTTTACAAATTTTAGGTAAATTTTGTATTTTTTTTTATAAATAAGTCATGAAGTACAATATGTGATGAGAAAACAATCTCAGAATGGCCTGGATAAGTAAAACCATTTTAAAGTTATCACCACATAAAGTGACACGTCAGATTTGCTAAAAATGGCCTGTGCAGGAAGGTGAAAAATGGCAATGTCCTTAAGGGGTTAACTGCAGGAAGAGAATGCTCGTCCTAGTGCCTGAAGCACCTGCAAGTTAGGACGAGCATTCTCGTCCAAGGTCCTGAAAGTGTTAATATTTCTACCCCTTCGATACGTAATAGAGGTGGTACTGCCCACCAAATGCCCTATGTCGGTGTCCGCTTGTAGAATGCCCTAATATTGTGACTAGATTTCTCTCACAGGGCCGTGGGCTTCATCAAAGTTCTAATAATCTGAATCTGGAGATTTTAGCAACGATTCCCTATTGCTCTGGGAGAACCCGAACAGAAAACCAGGCAACTCCTGCTCTCAAGAGGGAAGGGTGCCTGGTTCATAGAAAAAGTTCAAAAAATGATGGAAACGCCACAGAAATGGTTTGGGAACAGCGTGGGGAGGATGTCTGGATGCATCTTGGACTCCCAGGTCACTGCTGTGAATGATGTTGTCCGAGTAGTACGCCACTTTTACAGACTGACAATAATACGCACAAAACCAAAGATAAAATCGATTTTAGAGGAAAAAATGTTTGGAAATATTCCTTCCTGTATATTTACTTGTATATAAAGTGCAAGTTCTGTAAAAGATTGTAGGTGAGGGCTTGTGAGCTGACCCTCTAAAACATTAGGGGTGAGGGTCTGCTGCTGAGCTGACCATTCAAAAAATTATGGGAGAGTGCCTTGCTGATTAGCTGCCCATCGAAAAAATTATGGTTCAGGGCCTGCTGCTGAGCTGACCATCAAAAAAAATTATGTTGGAGGGCCTGCTGCTGAGCTGACCATAGAAAACAATTGTGGGCAAGGGCCTGCTGACGCTTTGTTGACTCTAGATAACTTTCGATGTTATTGGTAACGGCCAATCAGGGTTCGATTCCGGACAGGGAGCCTGAAAAACGGCTATAGCTACCACATCCAAGCAAGGCAGCGGGGGGCTTGGGGGCGCGCAAATTACCCACTACCGACCCTGGGAGGTTGTGACAAAAAGTAACCATTCATCAGGACTCTTTCTAGGCCCTGTCATTGGAATGAGTAATACAAAATTACAAGTAATGTCACAGGTATTTAGGATGAGGAAACGTTACAGGAGAGGTACCACAGGTAATGTCACTGTTCGCAGCGTCTATGTAAAAAGTATACTGTATCTCACAGATATTCGGGGTCCTGCAGGTGAGCTGACCATCGAAAACATTATGGGCGAAGGCCTGCTGCCACTTTGTTGATTCTAGATAACTTCTGGGGGATTGCACGTCCCCGTGACGTGGACGATCCATTTGGATGTCTGCCCTGTCAACTTTGGAGCAATTTTTCCACAAGGACCTGCTGGTATAACACCGTTTTGCTTGTCGTCTCCACCAGAGGAATTGGAGATGAGAAGTTCTCTTTGAAGCAGGGGTCGAGAAGGGTGAACAACCAGTAATCCGTGGTATCTAAAATGCGTATAACGTGCGGGTCGCGGTAAGGGCAGCCTAACATGAAGTCAGCCATGTGTACCAGAGTACCAACAGGCAAGACTTCGCTGTTGTTATCAGGATGTGAGCTGACCCTGTAAAAGATTGTAGGTGAGGGCCTGCAGGTGAGCTAACCCTGTAAAACATTATATTCGAGGGCCTGCAGGTCAGCTGACCCTGTAAAAGATTGTACTGTAGGTTAGAGCCTGCTGGTGAGCTGACGCTCTAAAAAATTATATGCGAGGGCCTGCAGGTGAACTGACCCTCTAAAAAATTATATTCGAGGGCATATATGCAAGGGCATTATATTTGACGAATAAGCATGTAAGAAATTATGGAAGAGGATGAGATGAGAAAAGGAAGATTCAACCATATACCCATTTTTGTGGTGGAAGGGGTGCATGGGAATACAGTGTATTGAGTACTTTATAAACAACACATTTAAAGTGCCTTTATGTTCATCAGCTCAGCTTTCCTCTGGTGGAGTCGAGAAGTCAGGGGCAATCCTGGCCGTGTTCATTTGTATAACAGTCAACCTGTCAGCTTTTTCAGTTGACAGGCGGATACGCTTATCTGTTATAATGCCACTAATAGCACTAATTACCTGCTCAGAAAAAACGCTGGCGGCAGGGCAGGCCAGCACCTCCAAGGAGTAGAGCGACAGTTCGTGCCACTTGTCGAGCTTGGACACCCAGTAGTTGTAAGGGGTCATTGAGTACACTGACATGGTCTGCTATGTACTCTTTCACAGTCTTCCAAAATGTTTCCCTCCTTGGGAATTGCTGTTTGTTCCCCTTGTCTTCCATCCACGGTTGCCCAATGAACTACGGACTCTGCCTCCAGTGTTGTCAGATGGAAATTTTTGGAACAATTTTTCAACAAGGACCTTATGGTATTGCAATGTTTTGCTCGTCCTCTCTACCAGAGGAATGAGAGATGAGAAATTCTCTTTGTAGCGGGGGTTCAGAAGGGTGAACACCCAGTAATCCTTGTTGTCTAAAATGCATATAACACGTGGGTCACGGGAAAGGCAGCCTAACATGATCAGCCATGTGTGCCAGACTACCGACAGACAAGACTATGCTGTCGTCATCAGGAGGATGACTCTCAATCTCCTCAACCTCTTCTTTCTGTTCTGCCCACCTACGCTGAACCGATGGAATTAAACTTCCATGGGTACTGCCCTCTGTAGCGGAGGCAACCGTCTCCTGTTTCTCCTCCTCCTCCTCGTCCAATTCGCACTGAGAAGATGGAACTGAGGGTGGTCTGGCTATCACCCTGTGTAATGTCTTCCCCCATTTCCACCTCTTTCACATGCAAAGCGTCAGCCTTAATTGTGAGCAGTGAGAATTTGAGTAGACACAGAAGTGGGATGGTTATGCTGATATTAGCGTTATCAACGCTCACCATCTGTGTGGATTCACCAAAGTTTCTTAAAACCTCACAGAGGTCAGACGTCCATGCCCACTCCTCGCTTGTGAAGAGCGGAAGCTGACTGGAAAGGCAATGACCATGTTGCAGCTGGCATTCCACTACTGCCCTCTGCTGCTGACAAAGCCTGGCCAACATGTGGAACGTGGAGTTTCAGCACATGATCGCGTCAATCAGCCGATAAGCTGGCAATTTCAACCACTGCAGCATTGACAGACCGGCTGAAGCTGACGATGACTTGCGGAAATGTGCACACACGCGGCGCACCCTCACCAGCTTAGGCAAATTGTGATAAGTATTGAGAAACCGCTGAACCACTAAGTTAAAGACGTGGGCTAGGCATGGGATGTGTGTGAGCTTGCCGAGCTACAAAGCCGCAACCAAGTTACGGCCATTAGTGGACACAACCATGCCTGGTTGTAGGTTGAGTGGTGAGAGCCACAGCTCAGTCTGGTCTCTTATACCCTGCCACAGCTCTGCGGTGGTGTGCTCTTTGTCCCCTAAGCATATCAGCTTCAGCACGGCCTGTTGACACTTCCCCACAGCAGTGCTACACTGCTTCCAGCTGCCGGCTGATGGCTGACTGGTACTGCATGCAGATAATTTGGAGCTGGAGAAGGAGAAGTGGGGGTTGGAGCCACTAACGTAGGTGCTGGCAGAAACCCTGATCGACGTTGGACCCGCAATCCTCTGCATTGGTCGCACCTGTGTCATCCCAGGGTACGACTCGCTCCCTGCCTCCATAACGTTCACGCAGTGTGCCGTCAGGGAAATGTAGCGTCCCTGGCCAAAAGCACTTGTCTATGTTTCCGTGGTTAAGTGGACCTTCCCAGTAACTGCGTTGATCAGGGCACATGTGATGTTTCAGGACACATGTTGGTATAAGGCGGGCACGGATTAAAAAATAGGTGGGGACTCCGTAACACGGGACGGCGGCCGACATCAGGCTGCGGAAGGCCTCAGTGTCCACAAGCTGAAATGGCAACATTTTCAGGGCCAGTAATTTGGAAAGCTGCGCATTTAGTGCTATGGCCTGTGGGTGGGTGGCTGGGTATTTGTGCTTGCATTCAAATGCCTGGGGAAAGGAAATTAGGATGCTGCGTTGGGACATGGAAGTGGATGTGGTTGCTGATGGTGCTTGTGAAGGTCCAGGTGCAGGGCAGGAGGCATCTGGGCCTGCGCCTTCGACAGGGGATTGGCCAGCAGCACGTAACCTAGCGGAAAAGGATGCAGTGGTGTAACCCGCAGACACCGATTGTCCCACTAATTAGGGTGCCTGGATCATGCTGGTGGTGGTGAGGTTGCTAGTTTTCACGCCCCGGCTCATTTTGGTACCAGACTTCTGGCTACTGACACTGGACTTAGTGGAAGACAGAGTGGTGCTTTACCGACTGAAAGCATTATCTGCTGCAATCCAACCGACCACCTGGTCGCACTTGTTTGACTTCAAGAGTGGTGTCCTGCGCCGCCCTGTAAACTGGGACATGAAGCTAGATATCGTGGATGATTATTTTTCTTGTGCTCTGGCAGCAAGCACAGTTTCTAGGCGCCCAGGGCCACGGCCTCTGCATGCACCATCAGCATCACGGCCACTTCCCTATCCCTTACTGCTCGCCTTCTTCATTTTAAATATTATATATGCTTGAAAGTATGTCATACGTTCAGTAGCGTAGGATTCTGAAGTGTATGTTCAAAAAAATGTAAAAAGGTATTTGGGATGAGGAAACATTATACAGGACAGGTACCACAGGTAATGTCACTGTTCGCAGCGTACACAGAAAAAGTACACTGTATGTCACAGATACATTTTTGAAACGCACACCTTACACTTTAGATGTTGGCCTGGTAATGTCACTCTCAGAAGATGACACTGTCTATTGAAAAAGTATACTGTATGTCACTGATACATTTTCTAAATGCACACGGTACACTGGAGATGTACCCCTGGTAATGTCACTGTCCGCAGCGGACACCGTCTATTGGAAAAGTACACTGTATGTCACAGATACATTTTTTCAGTGTACACGTTACACTGCAGATATTGCGCAACTAATGTCACTGTCAGCAGCGGACACCGTCTACGGAAAAAGTACACTGGATGTCACTCATATTTTAGGGATGCGCACACTTTACGCAGGAGACGGGGCACGAATAATTTAACTGTCCTCAGCCTATTGCATGGTATTTAGCGCAGGATGTGCTAAAAATATATATTGCTGCTGTCACACACAGTAGTCCTTAAAAGGACTTTTGGGTCTCTGAAAAGTTTTTTGTATAAAAATCTTCCAATTACACTCCCTACACGGTCTGTCCCTGCCTATGCACAGCTCTCCCTAACACTGAGCAATTTAGCGCAGGTTGAGCTATAATCATATATTACTGCTGTTACACACAATAGTCCTTAAAAGAACTTTTGGGTGTCTGAAACGTTTTTGTCTAAAAATAACTTTAATTACACTGCCTACACTGTCTGTCCCTTCCTATGCTCAGCTCTTCCTGACTAACACTGAGCAGAGCATGTGTCATCGGGTGCTTTATAGGCCAGCCAATTACTGTAATGCCAGCAGCCAACATGGCTACTGGCATTACAGTGAGGGCAGTACTTACCTGCACGTTTTGTTGGCTGCGTAGCAGACTCGAGCAAGGCGCTCGGCCGAGTACCGCCATGTGCCGAGCATCAAGATGCTCGACCCGAACTGGTGTTCAGCCGAGCATGCTCGATCAACACTAATAGACAGTTCACTTTTGCAGATATTTGTGCTAATAGCGTATAGTGGCCTGTTTCTGTTCAAAAATATAAATATATACGCAGGTCGCTTTTGCAGTTATTTGGGCTAAAGGCGTTCAGTGCGCTATTGCAGTCCAAAAAGAGAAAAATATACAGTTCACTTTAGCTGTTATTTGCGCTAAAAGCATTTTTTTTTGGCATATTTCAGTACTACAAGACAAATATATAGACAGTTAGCTTTTGCTGGTATTTGTGCAAAAAGCATTTAGTGGCCTATTTCTGTTCAAAAAGGGAAATATATTCGTGGCTTTTAGGGGTGTTTTAATTTGCTTTTAATTTATTTACCCTCAAAAAGTTGAAATACGGCACCTCCATATTAGACATAGAAAACTTTTATTGTAAATACACAAATAATCAAATATACCATATAAAATTAGCAGCAATGAGGCATATCATCGATGAGGAACAGAAACCTAAGAGAAGGCTGAGCGGTCAGCACACAGAGGGTACATATAGTTTAGAAAAAACACACAAAACCCCAAGTAATATATGTTACCACCAGACAAAAGGTCCAATAGAGGGACAAACAGTCAGGTAAGTGTGGAAGTCACACTCTTAGGCCTCATGCACACGACCGTTGTTTGATTTTCGTGATTTTCTGCGGACCCATTGGTTTTTAATGGGTCCGTGGAAACCTCGGCAAATGCACCGTTTGTCCTCTGCGTCCGTGGTCCGTGATTCTAGTCCGTCAAAAAAATATAACCTGTCCTATTCTTGTCTGTGAAAAACGGTTCACGGACCCATTCAAGTCAATGGGTCCGTGAAAAAATGCGGATGGCCATCCGTGTGTCATCCGCGTTCCGTGTCCGTTTTTTTGCGGATCCCTTGGCAGGCACTTGGGAAAAATTGTCAGCCTGTCTTTTGGTAAAATCTTTTGGGTCATGTCCGCTAAAAAAAATGGAAGACACACGGAAACACAACGGAAGGCAAAAACGGACACGGATCACTGAACAACGGAACCCCTTTTTGCGGACAACATAAAAAAACGGTCGTGTGCATGAGGCCTAAGGCTGGGTTCACACGAGCATGTCTGGATTAGGTCCGGATGCGTTGCGGATGCGTTCAGTGAAAACTGTGCGATTTCACAGGCAAAGCCATTCAGTTTTGCCTGCGATTGCGTTCAGTTGTTCAGTTTTTTTCCGCGCGGGTGCAATGCGTTTTGATGCGTTTTTCACGCGCGTGATAAAAAACTGAAGGTTTACGAACAACATCTCCTAGCACCCATCAGTGAAAAACGCAACGCACCCGCACTTGCTTGCGTGAAAAACGCAGAATATAGAACATGCTGCGATTTTAATGCAACGCACAAGTGAAAAAAAACGCTCATGTACACAGACCGATTGAAATGAATGGGTCAGGATTCAGTGCGGGTGCAATGTGTTCACATCACGCATTGCACCCGCGCGGAAATCACGCCCGTGTGAATGCAGCCTTAGGCCTCTTTCACATAAGCGTTAAGGATTAGGTCCGGATGCGTTCAGTGAAACTCGCACCATTTTGCAAGCAAATTTAGTCAGTTTTGTCTGCGATTGCGTTCAGTCATTCAGTTTTTTCCGCGCGGGTGCAATGCATTTTGTTGCGTTTTTCACGCACGTGATAAAAAACTGAAGGTTTACAAACAACATCTCCTAGCAACCATCAGTGAAAAACGCATTGTATCCTTATCTGCTTGCGGATTCAATGCGTTTTTCACGCAGCCCCATCCACTTCTATAGGGCCAGAGATGCGTGAAAAACGCAGAATATAGAACGTGCTGCAATTTTCACGCAAAGCAGAACGGATACGTGAAAAAAAAAGCTCATGTACACAGACCCATTGAAATGAATAAGTCAGGATTCAGTGCAGATGCTATGCGTTCACGTCACGCATTGCACCCGCGCGGAAAACTTGCTCGTGTGAAAGGGACCTTAGTTGTCTGGTTCTGATATTGCTATAAAAGTCACTCTTCATGGGTACTTGAATATTTCCAGACGCGTTTCGAGTTCTCAATTGTAGCTGACCTCTTCCTCCACTGAGACCTAAAAAGAATAGGCAAGGTGCAGCATGCGACAAAGTCCTTGGAGGTATCCCAAGAACCTCTGGTAAAAACAAAAGCCATAATTGACGCCCGGGAAAGGTGGGTTCCGCAGCTGCCGCTCTTAAATAGTGTCTTAGGACATGACCGAACATGCCTTCAACATGCTCAGGCATGCCCTGACGCACTTCGCAAAATGGATCGCTAGATAAATAGATAGATTAAAAAAGCATTTAGCTAGATATATATGTGATAGATAGATAGATAGATAGATAGATAGCACTGCTTGACAAAGTCTCCATGGAGATGAGCTGAAACGTTGCATTGGGATTGAATAAATGATTCACCTTTTTCACTAAAGACCAGAGTGCTGCCTGACCTCCTTTTTATTTGTCTACATTGCAGATTATCTGGGTACAAAATCCTAAAGTTGGGAGTTGCGCCTGGCGACTGGAGTGCTGCTACTGTTTTGTTTTCTATCTAGATAGATAGAAAGATAAATAGATAAAATAGATGTTATTTTATTAAATTAGTTTTATATATTTTTATATAAATACATATTTTATTATAAAATATTTATCTACACGTAAGGACATGCTGTATTTAATAATAGATCATTAAAGGGCCTGATACAAGCCTAATACAAGCTTAAAAGGATTCTGCAGTTATTTTAAACCTCTAGATAGATCATCAGCATCTGACCGGCGGGGGTCCGACACCCAGAACACCCGCCAATCAGCTGTTTGAGAAGGCAGCGGCGCTGGCATTTTATTCAAAATAGCAGCATATTTACGTGATTACTACACCAATAGACAGGAGTAGTACAAAACATTATCGGAGAGGCCCAAAAATGTCCGTCTGTGTAAGGGTTCCAAATGAAAGACACAGTGCCAGAATATGGGTAGTAACAGCACCAACCATCTTCCGACTAAAAGGGTGGTGGTGGTGGGAATATGCGGACACAAACGCGGAGCATCGAGATAATCATTCCCTATTCTGGGACACGGCCAAGGCGGTTATTAGGGGACGTATCATCTCGTACGCTACGGCAAAAACTCTCCCAAAGTCTAAATGCAGCTACAGACGAAGTACGTATCAGGTACACCACTTTCTTGGCAAACCCGACTGAGCTACATAAGACTCAATGGGTTACTGCTAAACATAACTATGATTATTGTCTTGAGCAGAAAAAAAAACTGTTTATGGATCATAAGACGGCACACTTGTTTAAATTTGGCAATAAGGCAGGGAGGATCTTAGCGAAGCCGGCCAAACCATATGTACCCAGCTCAAATATCAGGCGAATCGTGAATGCTTCGGGAGATAGGATTATAGATCCACAGGAAATAGTAGACTGCTTTGGGCAGTTTTATGCTACTCTTTACAGCCAGACTGATTATGATCATGAAAAGGCCGAGGAACTCCTATCAAAGACCTTACTTCCGCATCTCACGGAAGAAATGCGCTCACATCTTAATAAGCAGATCACGGAGGAAGAAGTCAAAACCACTATAAAGTCATTAAAAAATGGGAACGCTCCAGGCCCCAATGGATATGGAGCGGACTTTTATAAAAGCGTGTTGGAAGAGGTTGCTCCCTCTTTAACGGCACTGTTTAATAGCTGCCTAGGAGGCCAGGACTTTATGCCATCGGGTAACATGGCACATATTAAACTCATCCCCAAACCGGGTAAAGACACTGAACAGCCAGCTTCATACAGGCCAATCTCGTTGATCAATCAAGACCTTAAGATACTGACTAAATTAATGACCAATAGATTAGCACAGTATATGCCAAACCTTATAGGAACCCACCAAGTGGGGTTCATAAAGGGAAGGGCTGCAGTGGCAAATATTAGATCGGTATTGGTAGCACAAGATTATATCTAGCACAATAACCACAGGGGGGGCGGCCCTGCCTTGTTGTCTGTCGACGCGGAAAAGGCTTTCGATACAGTGAATTGGAAATAGTTATGGAGGACCCTGGAAGCCTTCGGGATAGAGGGCCCCTTTAGGTCCCTGCTGGAGAATATCTATAAAAATCCGCAGGCGCAGGTTAGTACACCGGGCTTTCTGTCGATACCTACCCGGCTTGGCAGGAGCACGAGGCAGGGCTGCCCTTTGTCCCCCCTCCTTTTCAACCTGGCCCTAGAGCCACTTGTCCAATACCTGGTCCAGTCGGATACTTTCTCGGGGATCCGAATTGGGAGGAGAG
Source organism: Bufotes viridis (assembly GCA_033119425.1). Taxonomy (NCBI): domain Eukaryota; kingdom Metazoa; phylum Chordata; class Amphibia; order Anura; family Bufonidae; genus Bufotes; species Bufotes viridis. The sequence goes on from CM065594.1 coordinate 290,831,139, forward strand.
AACTGAAACTTGTCTGTTTTGCTGATGTTTTAGCTGTTTTACTTTTCGGCAGGGCTCACCTTCTGAAGATGGTAAGCTTCGCAAGATTACTCTACCCCATCCAGACTATACCTCTTCTGATAACGCACATAGACATCACCAGGCTTCAGAGGGCATTTGTACGTTTTCTATGGCAAAGAAAGCGCCCTCGGATTGCATATAACAAACTTTGCCTAATAATAGGCAAACTTGTAGGAAACAGGCCGAACTGGATGGACAAATGTCTTTTTTCGGTCTTATATACTATGTTACTATATGTACTATGAATATGGGAGGACCTCATTTCCTGTCCATTAGAAGGTACAACCTAGCTTCTCTGTTTAGGCATGCTAGAGATTGGCTGAGAGGAACATCACATTTCTCTAATACTCCTTTAGAAAACGAATTAGTGGCCCCTTGGGTCTTAGTGGCAATCTTGCACACTAGGGTGAGAGATCTCCCTACACCGCTTAAGCATTATGTGGTTTTAAGAGATACTTTAGCTGCTTGGAGAAGCCTGCGCAAACTGTATAAATTACCCATGTATATCACTTCTTAGATGCCACTGTGGACCTTCCCAGAAGGCAGACAATCAAGCCCGTTCCAGCTATGGAAGGGTAATGGAATATTCACAGTAAAGCACTTGCTAAACGATGAGGGTACTGAACTCCTCATGTGGCTGACGTCCAATCCAAATTCCAGATTCCTGACTCCCATTTCTTACCATATAAGCAGGTACATTCCTATTGTGTGGCTCAGTCCGCAAGATTGGGTGAGCCTGAAAGGCTGATTTGGTTCGAAGCTTTGGTAGGAACTCAAGACTTTTCATTGTCTGACCTCTATAGAAAAGTACAAAACATTTTATCTACCCCATTGGGCGACGCTGTATATAAGAGATGGGAAGAGGAATCGGTGACGCCTAAATTGAGAGAAGGGATGGAAAGGGTTCGGCAGGCGATAGCCAGCGAAACATGGAAGGAAATGCATTATAGGATTTTACATAAAGCAACATATGCTTTTGATCTACCTTTTAGGGATGCTCCGGCACACTACTTGAGATGGTGTCCTAAATGTTTACAGCAGAGAGCTAATTTGTTACATGGCCTATGGAACTGCCCTGAAATCACTGTGGGAGGACACTATTGAATATATTCAGCAAGTATGGGGGATAAAACCCCAACTTACACCGATACACTGTATTTTTCATTATATTCCATTAGATGGAAATATCTCATTCCACTCAAATTAAAGGAATACACTTATTCCTCTTGGCGGTGAAAGAGACCATATTTAGACATTGGATATATCCCACTGTTTCCACATTGCATGAAGCGGTAGGAACGATGAAATATATTATGTACCTGGATAGGTTGGATGTAGAAAAGAACAAAGAACAATCAGCAAAATGCTTTTTCAGCAAGTGGGAAAAGTTGATTATGCACTCATTAACTCCTTCAGAAAAAAAAGAGGTGATGACGCCTTTCATAGATACTAAATGGTATTTGGAGAAGGTAAGGAGGACGTTGGGAAGCTTAGAGATGCATTGACATGCAAGATAGTAAGAGAACAAAGGGGCGAATAGCCGAGGTCTGAAATATATGACAACTGTAGGTGGGGCTCGTTTACCTGAAGGTGTGTGTAAATTCTGTTCTCATGACATTATTTGTTGGGAAAAGTTGGGGGGATGGGTGGGAATGGTTGGGGCTATATTTAAAAAAAAAAATTCGGAAGTATGACCAGCTCATAGCGCTGATTTCACTTATCTATGGCAATGAATAGAATATATACTTCATGTTATGTAGCCTTGTGAATTGACTGTCATGTATCCAGCTATGTGTATATGAGTACTGTATCTGCTGTATACAATGTAATCTGCTCAATCTTCCGAAATAAAAATTGTTTAAAAACAAAACAAAAAAAAAACACCAACTATCTGGCCAGAAGTAGTGGTGGTAGTAGTAGTAGTAGTAGGCCGCAGTTGTCCCTGCTGGCTTCAGAAAGGTGCAACTTTATAGTTAGAGATGAGCGAATCGACTTCGGATGAAACATGCAGCTCTGTCTGTTCGCCCATGGACTAACTTGGCATGGGGAACAGGCATCTGCTAGTCCGATACTATGACTTTGTGGAGAGGGCTCCTGGGTTCTCCGGAGGGAGGACATCTAGTCTATGTATGCAGCTCTGCCTGTGACCGCCATGCATCTGTTTCGCATGGGGTCCAGGCATCTGCTTGTCTGTGCAGCTCTGCCTGTGACCACCATGCCTCCGTTCTGCATCGGGTCCAGGCATCTGTCTTGTTTTCTGGTTCCCATTATGGCCTGTCTGAACAGTGTCATGTGATTATGTTTGGGTTCCTGTTTGTGTACCTGGGTTCCAGTCTGTCTCGTGCTTCTGGACCGCTGGTGCTTGCACTAGCATTAGTCTCTGGAGGTAAGTGGCCAAGTGCACCTTGGCTACGTTCATCTCCACCATCTGGGGCTCTGTGAAGAACGAGGCTCACTGAATCTCCGGCCTCTTAGTTTGGCCCCCAGTCAAACTCGTGCACTTGGTCCAGTGGTATTACCTGCCACTTTACCGTTACCTGCTGGTCCATCTGGATCTCTTTTGGTTCTTGCATCATTGTCTGATTCCTTGCCTTGTATCCCTGAGAGATGTTCTAGGGGGTCCGTATGACCCTCTCTAAAACATGGCACCATCACAGAAATAAGCCCTGGCCCTTCAAACACAATTATAGGTACCAGAAGTCTATTTCAGCACATGAAGTGGTATCACCAGATCCTTTGGGGAAATACAACTGAGCAGCAATCCCAAGCAGAACAAGTCTGTCCTCCTTCTCCTGGTCCTCTTTGTGGCAGCCGTCCTGCATCCCCGAGCAATATGGAATCTGCCATCTTCATCACCATGACCTCCTTGTTATCCTGCTAACACTCCTCCTCCTCGGATTCATCGTGAGATATCTATTATGGAACGTTTGGCCATGAAAACACTTTCCTCCTCCAGCAATTAGCTTGTCTACAAGGTGAACCCCACCACGGCCACGTTGCAGTCACTGCAGTGCTCACATGGCAGAGAATGCGGCCGCTCCTTGGGATTGTTTCTGTGGCCCAAACTGCACTCTGAAGTGGAGACCTGGAGCAGCGGTTATGGGCAGGGGCAGTACGTTTCTTTCACAGCCCACTGGGTCTATGCGCAGAGGCAGCACCCCAGCCACATGGCCACTATATGATGGGGCTGGCTCCCACAGCAGGCAGTTATCTCCTCCTTCATGGACATGGTCCCGTCTCCAGCAGCAGCGGGGCCCTGCGTCACACACACTACTTATCCTTCCAATCACACGTTTCCGGGCAGGAGTGGCCTCGTCATGTTGGAGCTGATCGGCTTGGGAGAGAGAAGCTACACTGCCGAGCAGTCGCTCAAGTGCATCAAGCAGCAAACATCGCGCTGGCTGTCGTCCTGTTTCCTGGGCAGGTGCTGCACACGTCACTCATACGCAGAGCGTCGTGCTGGCCCAGGGAACAATGAGGACAGGACAGCAGGCGTGCAGCACCAGATTAATCGGGCTGGAGGGCCCCACCTTTCATGAATTACGGAGGCCAGGTACCAATTTTACCACATGAGGGAGCCTGGCAACAAAATCATTTAGTATTGCTTCCGAAGCCAGGAGCAGCTGCTTTCCCTGATAGATACGCCACTGATGCCGGTTTAGTCCCAGTTCACACAACTAAAATATGCATTAAAAAATCAGTATGGAATCCACTTTTTTTTGTCAGTTCGAAAAAACCCATGTTTTTTTTTAATGCGTCTTTTTTTTTTTTTAATGGATGTTCACTTCAATAAAAAAGTACATTTTCAGCTTGAGGTTTTTGGAGATCTGTGCAAAAAAAACGCACCAAAAATGCACAAAAACTACATGGACTGACATTTTTTTAAATGGGAGATTCAGTGCTGATTCTGCGCCAAGATAGGGTGCGCTGCTTCTTTTTTCCACACTTTTTTCTGTAAAAAGGAAAAAAAAAAAGGAAGTGCTGCTTCCCATTGAAGTGATTGCAATGTTGTTTTGAGGCTTATTTTGGAGCTGATTTTGCAGCAGAAACGCTCCAAAATCAGCGCCAAAAACCCCAGTGTAAGGCCCTATTCACACATCCGCAATGTTCGTCCGCACCTGTTCCGCAAATCTGCGGAACGGGTGCGGACCCATTCATTTTGAATGGGGACGTGATGGATGTGGGGTGTGGAGAACACACACTGTGCTCTCCGCATTTGCGGAGCGCGCCGCCGATCTTCCGGACGGCGGCTCCGCAATAATATAGAGCATGTCCTATTCTTGCCCGCAATTGCGGACAAGTATAGGCATCTCTATAGGGCTGGTGGCAAGGTGTGCTGCGGATCCGCAACACACTACGGACGTGTGAATAAGGCCTAAACTGGCCCATAGGCTGTATTTACATCAGGTTTTGCCCCGATTCAGCGTCTACACATTACTTACACATCACACTGTTGCCCCAGGCCGGCGTCATACAGGGGATTTCATTCTTTAACATACGTGTTTTTACTGGACTATGACGTATACGACACAAAAGCGCAGCACTCCTCGCTCTTGTATCCTGCACAATCCGGTAACAAAAAATTTATACTTCTATTTTTTTTACAATGAAACTCTAAGGTGAACGGATGTCACTGTCCTGGCATCAGTATGAGGCATCCGAATACGTTTTTTTTTGTATACGTTAAATGGATGGGAAAAATTTGATGTGAACCCAGCCTTAAATGTGAGACTAAAATGTGATGTGAACTAGCGGCGTATTGTTGAAAAAACCATACTTGCTGCTCCCCGCCGCTCCGTGGTCCTCCAGTCCCCATTCTGTAAACGTTTGGGTGGATGGGGGTCAGATGACTGGCCTCATACTGGTGTGACCCCACGCAGCACATGAGCGCCCAGAGGACTGTGGCATCAGATGGTTAGGGGGCCTAGAGGACAGGGCATCAGATGGGTAGGGGGCCTAGAGGACAGGGCATCAGATGGGTAGGGGGCCTAAAGGACAGGGCATTAGATGGGAAGGGGGCCTAGAGCACAGGGCATCAGATGGGTAGGGGGCCCAGAGGACTGTGGCATCAGATGGATAGGGGGCCTAGAGGACAGGGCATCAGATAAGTGGGGGGGTCAAAGAGCAGCAGATGAATGCAGCTGGGGGGGGGTCTACATGAGATGCGGGACAGCTAGTGCTGGCAGTAGGGTTGCCACCCGTACAGGAATCCACTAATTGTAGGGATCAGATCACTGGGGCCCCTGCCAGTCATGAGAATGGGGCCCATGTTCCCCCATTGGAATGGAGCAGCAGACAAGCTCAAATCACCTACAAAGAAAATCCCTTGCTAAAACTAAAAAATAACAGAAGATAATTACAGGCAGTACAGCAGAGACCTGTGTACAGGGAGCAGCTAATCCTGGTCATGTGAGCTCCATGACTCCTCCCACACCTGATCACATGCTCATGACATAATCACAGGTCCTGTACCTTCTCATGCAGCACAGCCTGACTCCTCCCACACCTGATCACATGGTCATGACATCATCACAGGTCCTGTACCTTCTCCTGCAGCACAGCCTGACTCCTCCCACACCTGATCACATGGTCATGACATCATCACAGGTCCTGTACCTTCTCCTGCAGCACAGCCTGACTCCTCCCACACCTGATCACATGGTCATGGCATCATCACAGGTCCTGTACCTTCTCCTGCAGCACAGCCTGGAGCCCGACTACTGCATGGTGGAAGAAATTAAAGCACAGGACGTTCCATAGTGAAGGGTTGTCAGAGAAGGACACGCCTGCCTCCAGGTAAGGGGAACACCCATCAGATCCACACATGTTAAAACTAGAGATGAATGCATTTCATATTTAAAAATTCGTTTACGCTTTGTTTACTGGTAAAAGGTGAATTGTGTTATGGATTCTGTTACCACCGACCATAACGCTGTTCTATGACGCAATGCCTTTAGAGTCATTCCGTCATACTAGAAGTCTATGGGCTGCAAAATGGATCCGTCCTGTTTCCGTTATGCAGGAGAGGCCTCAGGATCAGGACAGGACTCCCCTGCATAATGGCAATGGGACAGATCCGTTTTGCAGCCCATAGACTTCTATTATGACGGAATAAATAACGGAATGCCTCTGTAGTGTTGATTGAGCACACAAGTGCTCGGGCGGAACAGATCGGGATACTAGTATAAGGGAAGTCAATGGGAGAACCCGAGCATTAAACCAGGCACCCCCTGCTCTGAAGAGGGGATGTTGTCTGGTTCACAGGAAAAGAAATTTATGGAAACACCACTAAAATGGTTTGGGAACAACATGGGGAGGATGTCTGGATGCATCTTGGACTCCCAGGTCGCTGCTGGGAACCATGTTGTCCGAGTAGTAAGCCACTTTTACAGACTGACAATAATGCACACAAACCCGAAGATAAAAACGATTTTAGAGGAAAAATTGTTAGAAAACAGTCTTTCCTGTATATTTACCGTATTTTTCGCCATATAAGACGCACTTTTTTCCCCCCAAAAGTGGGGGGGAAATGGCAGTGCGTCTTATATGGCGAATACTACCATTTTCCTATAGTTAAAGCTGATACATCGCACAGCCTGCGATGTATCAGCATGGAAGGAGGAGGGGGCGGAGCCTGTCAACACGCGGCGGGCGGCCCGCCGCTAACAGCGTGACTGCTTTCATACTATTTATAATCTTTATTAATGTCCCCTTATTCCCTATAATCCCAGTACAGTAGCTGTATGCTAACCTGCTATACCGATCCTCTAGCAGGCAGAGCGGTGCGGCGGCAGGCTGCTGTGTAACGCCCTCACTGACGCCATCTGCCTGCTCCTTTCACTTTATGAATGAAGCAGAAGGAGCAGGCAGATGACGCCAGTGAGGACGTTACACAGCAGCCTGCCGCCACACCGCTCTGCCTGCTAGAGGATCGGTATAGCAGGTTAGCATACAGCTACTGTACTGGGATTATAGGGAATAAGGGGACATTAATAAAGATTATAAATGGTATATCTTTGGATAGCAATGTAATGGGGGCACCTGTGGATGACACTGTAATTGGGGTGATCTGTGGATGACACATATAGCATAAGATGCTATATATGTGTCATCCACAGATCCAATCCATTACAGTGTCATTCATAAATGCCCCCATCACAGTGTCATCCACAGATCCCCCATAACAGTGCCATCCACATCTCCCCCACATAACAGTGCCATCCACAGATCCCCCCCCCCCATAATACTGTCATGCACAGACCATCATTACTTCAAAAGCACACCGTTTGGTTAAAAATATTTTTTTTCTTAATTTTCTCCTCAAAAACCCAGGTGCGTCTTATAGGCCGGTGCGTCTTATATGGCGAAAAATACGGTACTTGTATTTAAAGTGCAAATGCTGCCAAAAGTTACAAGGAAGAGGCACTCTGATACAGCCTGTATATCACATAACGGAGGGCCTCATTCACATTGTGGTACAATTGTTCAGGTAGTGGGACTCCTACACTCATAAAGCCTATGCACTAAGTGAAAGGGCTGCCCAAAATTACAAGGAGTCGGCGCTACAATACACTCTTTATTAGTTTACACATAAAGGAGGGCATCATAAACACCCTAGAAAAATTATGATTGAGGGCCTGTAGGTGAGCTGACCCTGTAAAATATTATATGTGAGGGTCTGCAGGTGAGCTGACCCTGTAAAACATTTATATGCGAGGGCCTGCAGGTGAGCTGACCCTGTAAAACATTATATGCGAGGGCCTGCAGGTGAGCTGACCCTGTAAAACATTATATGCGAGGGCCTGCAGGTGAGCTGACCCTGTAAAACATTATATGCGAGGGCCTGCAGGTGAGCTGACCCTGTAAAACATTATATGCGAGGGCCTGCAGGTGAGCTGACCCTGTAAAACATTATATGTGAGGGCCTGCAGGTGAGCTGACCCTGTAAAACATTATATGTGAGGGCCTGCAGGTGAGCTGACCCTGTAAAACATTATATGTGAGGGCCTGCAGGTGAGCTGACCCTGTAAAACATTATATGTGAGGGCCTGCAGGTGAGCTGACACTGTAAAACATTATATGCGAGGGCCTGCAGGTGAGCTGACCCTCTAAAAAATTATATGCGAGGACATTATATACGATGAATAAGCATGTTGATATGATGGAAGAGGAGGAGGATGAGAAAAGGAATATTCAACCATATACCGATTTTTGTGGTGGAAGGGGTGCATGGGAATACAGGGTATTCAGTACATTATAAACAATAGATTTAAAGCGCCTTTTTGTTCATCAGCTTTCCTCTGGTGGAGTGGAGAAGTCAGGGGCAATCCAGGCCTTGCTCATTTTTATCTGAGTCAACCTGTCAGCATTGTCAGTGGACAAGCGGATACGCTTATCTGTTATAATGCCACTAGCAGCAGCACTAAATACATGCTCAGACAAAACGCTGGCGGCAGGGCAGGCCAGCACCTCCATGGCATAGAGGGCAAGCTCATGCCACGTGTCCAGCTTGGACTCCCAGTAGTTGTAAGGCACTGAGGGATCATTGAGGACGCTGACACGGTCTGCAATGTATTCCATCACCATCTTCCCAAATTTTTCCCTCCTTGGGACAGTAGGTCGTGCTTCAGGGTGAGGTTGCTGGTGGGGTGTCATGTAAGTCCCCCATGCCTTGGAAATGGTTGCCCTGCCTCTGTGTGAACTGCTGTGTGTTCCCCTTGTCTCCACTCCTCGGTTGCCCAAGGAACTACATACTCTGCAGCCAGATTTGTCAGATGGAAATTTTTGGAGCACTTTTTCAACAAGTACCTTCTGGTATTGCACCGTTTTCTTCGTCCTCTCCACCTGAGGAATGAAAGATGAGAAGTTCTCTTTGTAGTGGGGGTCGAGAAGGGTGAACACCCATTAATTCGTGTTGTCTAAAATGCGTATAAAGCGCGGGTCGCCAGAAAGGCAGCCTAAGGCTCCTTGCACACGACTGTATGCCCTCCGAGACTTACGGTCCGTGAGCGGGCCAAATGTCCCAGAGCGGCATTAATTATGTGCAAGGGAGCGTACAGCATCATAGGTTACTATAATGCTGTGCGTATCGGGCCACCCATGGGACTATTGTCCTGCACTCATATGATCTTATGAGTGCGGGACAATAGTCCCGCCGGTGGCCTGATGTGCATAGCATCATAGTAACCTATGATGCTGTGCGCACGATATATGCCTCTCCGGGACATATCGCCCGCTCACGGACAGTATGTCTCAGAGGGCATACTGTTGTTTGCAAGTGGCCTAACATGAAGTCAGCCATGTGTGCCAGAGTACCAACAGGTAAAACTTTGATTTCCTCACCAGGAGGATGACTCTGTTTTCTCATCCTCTTCCTCCTCTTCTGCCCACCCATGCTGAACAGATGGAATTACACTTCCATGGGTACTACCCTCTGTAGCGGAGGCAACTGTCTCCTCCTCCTCCTCCTCTTCATCGTCCAATTCGCGATGAGAGCACGAACCAAGGGTGGTCTGGCTATCACCTTGTGTAATGTCTTCCCCCATATCCAACTCTTCCACTTGCAAAGCATCGAACCTTAATTGTGAGCAGCGAGCGTTTGAGTAGACACAGAAATGGGATGGTTACGCTTATAATAGCGTTATTGCCGCTCACCATCTGTGTTGATTCGTCAAAATTTCTTAAAACCTCACAGAGGTCAGACATCCATGCCCACTCCTCGCTTGTGAAGAGGGGAAGCTGACAGGAAAGGCGACGACCATGTTGCAGTTGGTATTCCACAACTGCTGCTCACAAAGCCTGGCCAACATGTGAAACGTGGAGTTCCAGCGCGTGCTCATGTTGCACAACAGCCAGTGAGATGGCAATTTCAAGCGCTGCTTCAGTGTTGACAGACCGGCTGAAGCTGACGATGACTTGCGGAAATGTGCACACACGTGGCACACCTTCACCTGTAGCTCAGGCAAATTGGGGTAGGTTTTGAGAAACCGCTGAAGTACTAAGTTCAAGATGTGGTCTAGGCATGGGATGTGTTTTGAGCTTGCCGAGCTCCAAAGCTGCCACCAAGTTATGGCCAATATCAGACATAACCATGTCTTGTTGTAGGTTGAGTGGCGAGAGCCACAGCTCAGTCTGGTCTCTTACACCCTGCCACAGCTCTGTGGTCGTGTGCTGTTTGTCCCCTAAGCCTATCCGCATCAGCACGGCCTGTAGCCGCTTCCCCACTGCAGTGATACACTGCTTCCAGCTACCGGCTGATTTCTGACTGGTGCTGCACGTGGCTAATTTGGAGGTGGAAGTAGAGGAGGAGGAGAAAGAGAAGTGGAGGTTGGAGCCACTAACGTAGGTGGTGGCAGAAATCCTGATGAAAGTAGGGTCCGCAATCCTTGGCGTCTGTAGCACCTGTTCCATCCCAGGGTTCGACTCACTCCCTGCCTCCACAACGTTCACACAGTGTGCCGTCAGGGAAATGTAGCGTCCCTGGCCGAAAGCACTTGTCTATGTTTCCGTGGTTAAGTGGACCTTCCCAGTAACTGCGTTGATCAGGGCACGTGTGATGTTTCGGGACACATGTTGGTGTAAGGCGGGCACGGCACCCCTTGAAAAATAGGTGCGGCTGGGGACTCCGTAACACGGGACGGCCGCCGGCATCAGGCTGCGGAAGGCCTCAGTGTCCACAAGCCTAAATGGCAACATTTCCAGGGCCAGTAATTTGGAAAGCTGCGCATTTAGTGCTATGGCCTGTGGGTGGGTGGCTGGGTATTTGCGCAAATGCCTGGGGTAAGGACATTTGGACGCTGCGCTGGGACAGGGAAGTGGATGTGGTCGCTGATGGTGCTTGCGGAGGTCCAGGTGCAGGGCAGGAGGCATCCGGGCCTGCGCCTATGACAGGGAATTAGCCAGCAGCACGTAACCTAGGGGAAGAGGAGGCAGTGGTGTGACCCGCAGACACAGATTGTGGACCCAAGCGTATGGCCCACTTATTAGGGTGCTTGGTTGCCATGTGGCGGATCATGCTGGTGGTGGTGAGGTTGCTAGTGTTCACGCCCCGGCTCATTTTGGTATGGCACAGGTTGCAAACTACTATTCTTTTGTTGTCCGCACTTTCCTCAAAAAAACGGCATACTGCGGGACACCTACCCCTTGGCAAGGGAGATTTCCCCAAAGGGGTGCTCCGTGGAACAGTTGTGGGCCTGTTTGGTGTGGCCCGCCTTCTCCCTTTTGCCACCCCACTGTCTCTTCCAGCCTGTTGCGGTGCTGCAGATCCATCCCTCTCTGTACTGCGGTCCTCGCTCGGCTTTCCATCTTCTTAGTTTGGGTTAGTACAGTACACTGTATGTCGCCAGTAAATTATTTCACCGCACACGTTACACTGCAGATGTGCCCCTGGTAATTTGTTGTAGATAATCGGGCGGCACTGCTGGAGGCATGGGTGCACGGTCAACGGGCGTCTCCCGAAATATTTCAGTAAGGAACGGAATGGTCACTCCAGTGCTGGTTTCGTTCCTTACTGAAGTTCCCCTGGTATTGTCATTGTCCGCAGCGGACACAGTCTATTGAAAAATTACAATGTATGTCACAGAGATTTTTTTTTACCGCACACGGTACACTGGAGATGTGGCATGGATAATTTAGCTGTTCACAGCGGACACAGTCTTGGAAAAAGTACACATGTACACTGGATGTCACTGATATTTTTGGGATGCGCACACTTTACACAGCAGATGTGGCATGGATAATTTAACTGTCCGCAGCGGCCTATAAGACGCTATTTAGCACAGTATCCACTAAAAATATATATTGCTGCTGTCACACACAATAGCCCTTAAAAGGACTTTTGGGTCTTTGAAAAGTTTTTCTAATAAAAATCTTCCAATAACACTCACTACACTGTCTGTCCCTTCCTGTGCTCTGTTCTCCCTGACTAAGACTGAGCTGAACACGTGTCATCGGGTGCTTTATAGCACCTGATGATGCGTTCTGGCCAGCCAATCATTGTAATGCCAGTAACCAACATGGCTACGGCATTGCAGTGTCTGCCAGTACCTCCCTGTACGTTTATTGGCTGCGTAGCAGCCGTGAAACGTGTGGGGAGGAGACTTGAGCATTGCGTTCGTGCACATGTGGCATCGAGATGCTTTAGTTGAACTGGTATTCGGTTGAACATGCTCGATCAACACTACTCTAAAGGCATTCCGTTATGCATTCTTTCATATAATTGCATTATAGTCCTTGGTAACGGAATCCATTATGCAATTCAACTTTTATCAGTAAACCAAGCGTGAACAAATTTCATAACCGGAAATTCGCTTATCTCTAGTTAAGACTCCACAGCCAAAAAAGATCCGTAGCGCTGTCTGCTGGTAATCAACAGGTTCCTGAGAACATAAAGGAGGTGAACACCCAGGCTTCTATAGAAGACATATCCAGGAGATCTCAGAGACGTGGACTGGAGGAGGGGGCGTTATATAGAAGACCTATCCAGGAGACCTCAGAGACGTGGACTGGAGGAGGGGGTGTTAAATAGAAGACATATCCAGGAGATCTCGGAGACGTGGACTGAAGGAGGGGACGTTATATAGAAGACATATCCAGGAGATCTCGGAGACGTGGACTGGAGGAGGGGGTGTTAAATAGAAGACATATCCAGGAGATCTCGGAGACGTGGACTGGAGCAGGGAGCGTTATATAGAAGACAAATCCAGGAGATCTCAGAGATGTGGACTAGAGCAGGGGGTGTTATATAGAGGACATAACCAGGAGATCCCAGAGACGTGGACTGGAGCAGGGGGTGTTATATAGAAGACATATCCAGGAGATCTCAGAGACGTGGACTGGAGGAGGGAGCGTCATATAGAAGACATATCCAGGAGATGTCAGAGACGTGGACTGGAGGAGGGGGCGTTATATAGAAGACCTATCCAGGAGACCTCAGAGACGTGGACTGGAGGAGGGGGTGTTAAATAGAAGACATATCCAGGAGATCTCGGAGACGTGGACTGAAGGAGGGGACGTTATATAGAAGACATATCCAGGAGATCTCGGAGACGTGGACTGGAACAGGGGACGTCATATAGAAGACATATTCAGGAGATCTCAGAGACGTGGACTGGAGCAGGGAGCGTTATATAGAAGACAAATCCAGGAGATCTCAGAGATGTGGACTAGAGCAGGGGGTGTTATATAGAAGACATAACCAGGAGATCCCAGAGACATGGACTGGAGCAGGGGGTGTTATATAGAAGACATATCCAGGAGATCTCAGAGACGTGGACTGGAGGAGGGAGCGTCATATAGAAGACATATCCAGGAGATGTCAGAGATGTGGACTGGAGGAGGGGGCGTTATATAGAAGACATATCCAGAGGATCTCAGAGACGTGGACTAGAGCAGGGGGCGTTATATAGAAGACATATCCAGGAGATCTCAGAGACGTGGACTGGAGCAGGGGGCGTTATATAGAAGACATATCCAGGAGATCTCAGAGACGTGGACTGGAGGAGGGGGTGTTATTTAGAAGACATATCCAGGGGATCTCAGATGTAGACTGGAGGAGGGGTCGTTATATAGACATGTCCAGGAGATCTCATTGGTCCCGGCCGGTTAGCTGACATCGCTGGCTGTGTGTAACACCCATGATCTCAGCACTGTCACCATGTACATGGACAGGGTGACCGTTTGCAGCCATGACGAATCTGTACATCATGGAGGCTTAAAGGGCTCATATTCCATCTCTGTCTGCGGAGTCTTTTCCCATCAGCTGCGCAGTGCGGCGGAGGTACTGCAGAGTGCAGGGACAGGGGATCGGGTTAGGCTACGTTCACACCAGAGAACACCGGGAATCAGACGGACAGAATATTCTTCGTGCAGCGGTATTTCTTGTGTAGAGGCCGGGTCTCTGCTGGACCCCATTATACTGAGCGGAAGCAGGCGGCAGTATCCAGCGGGGTGCACCATGTAACAGTAGGTGCACTGCCCATCATGTTATAGATACATTTCTTTAGATACGTGGGTTTATACGGACAAAACACGTATTTTATTGGAGCACTGATAAAGTGGTGGGATTTTATTGTTGTGCAGTTTCTGTTCCAACTAGGCGTTCGTTCAAAAACTTTAAACATTAGAACGTATTGGCTCCATGTAGGCAAAAGTCGTATCGGCCGAAGTCGCGCAATACTTCGGTGAATTACCGAGTCTTTAAAAACATTTTTAAATAGGAATCAGAAGTCTGTTTCGATACCGAGGTACCAGCCAGTACCAAACCCGACTTCGGATTCCTATTTTAAAATGTTTTTAAAGATACAGATAGGAATACAGGAGCAATTCACTGAAGATAAGAATTTTGCCTTATGCAAAGCCAATACATTTTAACGCTTTACAGTAACAACATTAAAAACGAAGTTTTTTAACGAATTGACTGAAGGTCGATTTTCTCAAGCCCCTAGTTGCAGCTGCTGTCATTTCTGAGCGATCCTTAGAGACTTGTTCAGACTAGAACTGTATTTGACGCTGTTTTCTGCGTGAGGTGCACATTGTATGCTTGTAGCCGAAGGACACTGAGATCCATGAAAGTTAGTGACTGCCATAACCCACTGTAGCGGATTGCATTTGGCTACTATCCTCCATCCTTAATTTTGGCTGTCCATAATGTTTATTGTTGCAATATTATGTTCAATTCCCTATGGCTTGTTACTTGTAAGACAAAAAGGCGGAGAAAGCCTATGTCGCAGTAGCGCTCTGCTACACCCACGAAGGTGCAGAGCGGTCCCTTATACAGAGCCTAGTGCAACAGCAGTGGTGGTGGAGGGTAGTTATAAATACTCGCTGTACTTTCACACAATGGTGTAAATAACAAATTTATTTATAATTTCATTTTTTAAAAATCTGCCTTCATCCACCTGAAAAAAGCTGTAACATCTCGCACACTGGGTTCTCAATTTCACATAAGTTGCCCTCCACTGCCTGTTGTCAGACAAGATCCGTCCCTAGTAACATAGACTCACAAAATGGCGAACAGGAAATGGGGGCGTGTCAGAGCTAGCCTGAGATCCTGAGCCTGAGAACCTGCTTCTACACTGCTTTTGAAGATTGTAGGAGACTCCTACTTTTCTGTAATTGAGATTTCTCTCCTCCTTATCTTTTTTGTGAGCTCCGAAGCTGAAAACAAACATAGTGTGAAGTAAGGAAATGGACATCACAGCAATACATTGGTGGCAGGTTTTACAGAAGCGATACGCCCTCTGCTTCTGAGTGAAATGCATCTAGGTGTGCAGCTAAAACAGGGAATATGTCTGTAAAAGACATTAGGGAAGCCCCAAAAAGACCTGTTCCTTAACAGTTATGATTGTACAGTAGCACCGCAATTATACAAACTTTTCTATGATAACTCAGATACATTTTACGGGTGTAAGTGCCACCTGCTGATTGTTCAGGGTGTTGGGAGTTGGACCTCTACATTGATCTCATTTTGATGACCTATCCTGAGTACATGCTGGAGAAACCGTTTATTGACCAAAGTATTTCGTCATGCCGCTTGTTAAAAATAAATCTATTAAACTACATCATCTGTGTGGTCGGGAGGAGCTGCCGAAAACCTAATCTGCCAACCCAATGTCTGTCTAGATAGTAATAATAATCTTTATGCATCGCCAACATATTCCGCAGCGTTTTACAATGACCCTGGTTGGACCTGTAGAATTCCCCACTGCTCCAGCACTGAGGCTCCTGTGGTCTCCTTCAGTCTGTTTACATCACTGCAGCGACAATATTGGTGGGAGCTCTGATGGCGGTATGTATATCACCTGACCATTGACGTCTATGATGGTCTATGGTGGTCACGTGCTGTGGCATCACTGATGACGTCTACTGTTGGCTGTAGGGTCATGTGAAGGTGTGACATACCATGAAACTGCCTTGTCCTCACACGTTTCCATCCATATAAAAAGAGAGAACACAACATCTACACTTTATTATCTCCTCCGATGTCTCCTCTTATCTCCAGTTATTGTATTTTATATGAGATTTTGTAGGATTTTCCATCATATCATCTTTAGTGTTGAGCGAACAGTTTGAGCATCGTTCGGGTTCGTACCGAATTTTGGGGTGTCCGGGACCCGGACCCGAACCGGGACATTTTCAAAAAAGTTCGGGTTCGGGTTCGTTGTTCGTCGATTACTTCCCGCTTTCTGAAGGGCTGCACAGCAGCCAATCAGCTAGCGTTTTACTTCTCGCCCTAAGAGCCCATCACAGCCATGCCTACTAATGGCATGGCTGTGATTGGCCAAGTGCAGCATGTGACCCAGCCTCTATTTAAGCTGGAGTCATGTAGCGCCGCACGTCACACTGCTCTTACTAGTGTAGGGAGAGGACGCAGCTTCTGTCAGGGCGAGATTAGGCAGGTTAAAGTCAGCAACAGCACCTAATGAACGGATCGATCTACAGCTGAGAATGATTGAACTTCTGCTAGTTACTTGCTCACTGGTTATTAGGCTGCACAGAGCATTTTTCTGTCACTTATTTTCTGGGTTGATCGGCGGCCATTTTGTGACTTGTGGTGCACCAGAAGAAGCTGCCACCAAGTCCATCAATCCATCAATACTAGTTTTTTTGCTATATCCTACATCAGGGGCTTGGCTGTGCTAATTGTCACCCCTAGAAACTCAGGACAGCAATTTCTATATTTTATTAAGGGGTTAAATACAATTGCCCAAATACCAATCCCTAAATCTGGTGTTCCAGCTTTGGCTAGACAAGTATAATACTGTCTGCTGTCTGGCAAAGGATAGATTATTTTCTGGGGTGAAATTAACCTGCCAATATAGCAATACCCTGGATCTGGTGTCCCAGCAGTTGCAGGACCGATTTCATAGTGTCCGCTTACACATATATTTTGTTCTGGGATTAAATTAACCTGCCAATATAGCAATACCCTGGATCTGGTGTCCAAACAGTTGCAGGCCAGATTTCATAGTGTCCGCTTACACATATATTTTTTCTGGGGTGAAATTAACCTGCCAATATAGCAATACCCTGGATCTGGTGTCCAAACAGTTTCAGGCCAGATTTCATAGTGTCCGCTTACACATATATTTTGTTCTGGGGTGAAATTAACCTGCCAATATAGCAATACCCTGGATCTGGTGTCCAAGCAGTTGCAGGCCAGATTTCATAGTGTCCGCTTACACATATATTTTTTCTGGGGTGAAATTAACCTGCCAATATAGCAATACCCTGGATCTGGTGTCCCAGCAGTTGCAGGCCAGATTTCATAGTGTCCGCTTACACATATATTTTGTTCTGGGGTGAAATTAACCTGCCAATATAGCAATACCCTGGATCTGGTGTCCAAACAGTTGCAGGACCGATTTCATAGTGTCCGCTTACACATATATTTTGTTCTGGGGTGAAATTAACCTGCCAATATAGCAATACCCTGAATCTGGTGTCCCAGCTGTTGCAGGCCAAGTGTAAATCTGTCCATAAAGGATACCTTTCATCCAGGGCCTAAATACTAGCCCTAAAAGAGATATTCCCTAAATCAGTGGTTACTGCTGTGCCTGGATTAGTGTAATACGCTACATAAACAAATAGGCAGATAGTGTTAGGTGCCTGTAAAAAAAGGCCTGAATTTGAAATCAATACATTGGGCCAAATATTTTATTCCTTATTGTGGTGCTTGGTGAACGGTAACAATGAGGAAAACATCTATTAAGGGACGCGGACGTGGTCGTGGTGGTGTTAGTGTACCCTCTGGTGCTGGGAGAGGACGTGGCCATTCTGCCACAGCCACACGTCCTAGTGAACCAACTACCTCAGGTTCCAGTACCCGCCAGAATTTACAGCGATATTTGGTGGGGCCCAATGCCGTTCTAAGGATGGTAAGGCCTGAGCAGGTACAGGCGCTAGTCAATTGTGTGGCCGACAGTGGATCCAGCATGTTCACAACATTATCTCCCACCCAGTCTTCTGCAGAAAGTGCACAGGTGGCACCTGAAAACCAAGCCCATCAGTCTGTCACATCACCCCCATGCATATCAGGAAACTGTCTGAGCCTCAAGTTATGCAGCAGTCTCTTATGCTGTTTGAAGACTCTGCTGGCATGGTTTCCCAAGGAAATCCACCTAGCCCTTCCCCAGTAGTGGAAGACATAGAATGCACTGATGCACAACCACTGATGTTTCCTGATGATGAGGACATGGGAATACCACCTCATCGGAGTCCGCACGTCTCTGATGATGACGAAACACAGGTGCCAACTGCTGCGTCTTTCTGCAGTGTGCAGACCGAACAGGAGGTCAGGGAGGAAGACTGTGTGGAAGACGATGCAGGGGACGATGAGGTCCTAGACCCCACATGGAATGAAGGTCGTGCCACTGACTTTCATAGTTCAGAGGAAGAGGCAGTGGTGAGACCGAGCCAACAGCGTAGCAAAAGAGGAGCAGGGGGCAAAAGCAGAACAGCCGCCGCCAAGAGAGTTCGCCTGATACTGGCCACCGCCACCAGGGACCGAGCACCCCAAAGGCAGCTTCAAGGAGTTCCCTGGCATGGCACTTCTTTAAACAATGTGCTGACGACAAGACCCGAGTGGTTTGCACGCTGTGCCATCAGATCCTGAAGCGAGGCATTAACGTTCTGAACCTTAGCACAACCTGCATGACCAGGCATCTACATGCAAAGCATGAACTGCAGTGGAGTAAACACCTTAAAAGCAAGGAACTCACTCAGGCTCCCCTGCTCCCTCTTCTGCTGCTGCCTCGGCCTCTTCCTCCGCCTCGGGAGGAATGTTGGCACCTGCTGCCCACCAAACAGAGGATGTGCCACCGACACCACCACCTGCGTCACCAAGCATCTCCACCATGTCACACGGCAGCGTTCAGCTCTCCATCTCACAAACCTTGGAGAGAAAGCGTAAATTCCCACCTAGCCACCCTCGAGGCCCTGGGCCTGAATGCCAGCATTTCTAAACTACTGGCCTTTGAAATGCTGTCATTCAGGCTGGTGGACACAGACAGCTTCAAACAGCTGATGTCCATGGCTGTCCCACAGTATGTTGTCCCCAGCCGCCACTACTTCTCCAAGACAGCCGTGCCTTCCCTGCACAACCAAGTATCCGATAAAATCAAGTGTGCACTGCGCAACGCCATCTGTGGCAAGGTCCACCTAACCACAGATACGTGGACCAGTAAGCACGGCCAGGGACGCTATATCTCCCTAACTGCACACTGGGTAAATGTAGTGGCGGCTGGGCCGCAGGCGGAGAGTTCCTTGGCGCACGTCCTTCCGCCGCCAAGGATCGCAGGGCATCATTCTTTGCCTCCTGTAGCCTCCTCCTCCTACTCGGCTTCTCTCCTCCTCTGCTTCCACCAGCTCATCCAGTCAGCCACACACCTTCACCACCAACTTCAGCACAGCCCGGGGTAAGCGTCAGCAGGCCATTCTGAAACTCATATGTTTGGGGGACAGGCCCCACACCACGCAGGAGTTGTGGCGGGGTATTGAACAACAGACCGACCAGTGGTTGCTGCCGGTGGGCCTCAAGCCCGGCCTGGTGGTGTGCGATAATGGGCGAAATCTCGTCGCAGCTCTGGGACTAGCCGGTTTGACGCACATCCCTTGCCTGGCGCATGTGCTGAATTTGGTGGTGCAGAAGTTCATTCACAACTACCCCAACATGTCAGAGCTGCTGCATAAAGTGAGGGCCGTCTGTGCGTGCTTCCGGCGTTCACATCCTGCCGCTGCTCGCCTGTACATGCTGGAGAGACTGTGCGAGCAGCAGCAGGCCATAGTGGAGTTTCAGCTGCAGCACGCACGTGTCAGTCGCACTGCGGAACAGCACCACTTCACCACCAATGATTGGGCCTCCATGCGAGACCTGTGTGCCCTGTTGCGCTGTTTCGAGTACTCCACCAACATGGCCAGTGGCGATGACACCGTTATCAGCGTTACAATACCACTTCTATGTCTCCTTGAGAAAACGCTTAGGGCGATGATGGAAGAGGAGGTGGCCGAGGAGGAGGAGGAGGATGAGGGGTCATTTTTAGCACTTTCAGGCCAGTCTGTTAGAAGTGGCTCAGATGGAGGTTTTTTGCAACAGCAGAGGCCAGGTACAAATGTGGCCAGCCAGGGCCCACTACTGGAGGATGAGGAGGAGGTGGAGAAGGATGAGGATGAAGCAGGTTCACAGCGGGGTGGCACCCGACAGCTCAGGCCCATCACTGGTGCGTGGCTGGGGGGATACGGAGGACGATGACGATACGCCTCCCACAGAGGACAGCTTGTCCTTACCTCTGGGGAGCCTGGCACACATGAGCGACTACATGCTGCAGTGCCTGCGCAACGACAGCAGAGTTGCCCACATTTTAACGTGTGCGGACTACTAGGTTGCCACCCTGCTGGATCCCCGGTACAAAGACAATGTGCCCACCTTACTTCCTGCACTGGAGCGTGATAGGAAGATGCGCGAGTTCATGCGCACGCTGGTAGAGGCGCTCCTGAGAGCATTCCCAAATGTCACAGGGGAACAGGTGGAAGCCCAAGGCGAAGGCAGAGGAGGAGCAAGAGGTCGCCAACGCAGCAGTGTCACGGCCAGCTCCTCTGAGGGCAGGGTTAGCATGGCAGAAATGTGGAAAAGTTTTGTCTCCACGCCACAGCTAACTGCACCACCACCTGATACGGAACGTGTTAGCAGGAGGCAGCATTTCACTAACATGGTTGAACAGTACGTCTGCACACCCCTCCACGTACTGACTGATGGTTCGGCCCCATTCAACTTCTGGGTCTCCAAATTGTCCACGTGGCCAGAGTTAGCATTTTATGCCTTGGAGGTGCTGGCCTGCCCGGCGGCCAGCGTTTTGTCTGAACGTGTATTAAGCACGGCAGGGGGCAAACGCAGCCGTCTGTCCACAGCCAACGTGGACAAGCTGATGTTCATAAAAATGAACCAGGCATGGATCCCACAGGACCTGTGCCTCCCTTGTGCAGAATAAACATTTATAACTGCCTCCCCATCAACCATGTATTCTTGTACTCCGGGGCACTTCTTTATTGAATCCTCATTTTTTTAACTTTATCATGATCTTGCGGTGCAACCCAAAGTTGAATGAACCTCTCCTCTGTCTGGGTGCTGCTCCGAAATAACTGAGAGTGGCCTTCTCCGTTGGTGGTTGATATGACGCATGATTCCTTGCTGTGGGACCTCTCTCCTCTGTCTGGGTGCTGGGGCCTAAATAACTGAAAGTGGCCTTCTCCAGTGGTGGTTGATATGACGCATGATTCCTTGCTGTGGGACCTCTCTCCTCTGTCTGGGTGCTGGGCCGAAATAAATGAGAGTGGCCTTCTCCGTTGGTGGTTGATATGACGCATGATTCTTTGCTGTGGGACCTGTATCCTCTGTCTGGGTGCTGGGCCGAAATAAATGAGAGTGGCCTTCTCCGGTGGTGGTTGATATGGCGCATGATTCCTTGCTGTGGGACCTCTCTCCTCTGTCTGGGTGCTGGTCCAAAATAAATGAGAGTGGCCTTCTCCGTTGGTGGTTGATATGACGCATGATTCCTTGCTGTGGAACCTGTATCCTCGGTCTGGGTGCTGGGCCTAAATAACTGAAAGTGGCCTTCTCCGGTGGTGGTTGATATGACGCATGATTCCTTGCTGTGGGACCTTCTCCTCTGTCTGGGTGCTGGTCCAAAATAAATGAGAGTGGCCTTCTCCGTTGGTGGTTGATATGACACATGATTCCTTGCTGTGGGACCTGTATCCTCTGTCTGGGTGCTGGGCCTAAATAACTGAAAGTGGCCTTCTCCGGTGGTGGTTGATATGACGCATGATTCCTTGCTGTGGGACCTCTCTCCTCTGTCTGGGTGCTGGTCCGAAATAAATGAGTGGCCTTCTCCGGTGGTGGTTGATATGACGCATGATTCCTTGATGTGGGACCTCTCTCCTCTGTCTGGGTGCTGGTCCAAAATAAATGAGAGTGGCCTTCTCCGGTGGTGGTTGATATGACGCATGATTCCTTGATGTGGGACCTCTCTCCTCTGTCTGGCTGCTGGTCCGAACTAAATGAGAGTGGCCTTCTCCAGTGGTGGGTGATATGACGCATGATTCCTTGCTGTGGGACCTCTCTCCAATTGATATTGGTTAATTTTTATTTATTTTATTTTATTTTAATTCATTTCCCTATCCACATTTGTTTGCAGGGGATTTACCTACATTTTGCTGCCTTTGTCAGCCCTCTAGCCCTTTCCTGGACTATTTTATAGCCTTTTTAGTGCCTAAAAGTTCGGGTCCCCATTGACTTCAATGGGGTTCGGGACAAAGTTCGGCTCAAGTTCGAATCCCGAACCCGGACATTTTCGGGAAGTTCGGCCGAACTTTTCGAACCCGAACATCCAGGTGTTCGTTCATCTCTAATCATCTTCTTTCCATTCAGGTTCCTACAATATAGGATCCGCTCAGTGAAGATCTTCTATAAAAGATCCTTCTCCTGATTGACCCGACAAGGATGGACAGGGACAAGATGGCGGAGAGGATAATAAATCTCACCCTAGAGATCCTCTTCCGGCTTACTGGAGAGGTGAGAGGTTCTGATGATGTCACATTACATCATCTTATCTATGTTACTAACAGATGGACATGACTGGAGAGGTGAGGGACTCTGGAGATGTATGGAGTGATATTTATTACTGTGTTTCTCCATAACCAGGACTACACAGTAGTGAAGAAGACCTCTAGTGAGCGCTGTCAGGACCCTGTGTCTGAAGGATGGGGAAGAACCCTCAGCCCAATCATGGAGCCTCCACCTCACCCCCTGATACATGAGGAAATCAATAGAGAGAAGATCCTAGAACTCACCAACAAGATGATGGAGCTGCTGACTGGAGAGGTGACACTGCTGGGAATGCTGGGACATTATACAGGAACGCTATGGAGGGATCTGGGTGATGACTGTATCATTGTGTTGTCAGGTTCCTATAAGGTGTCAGGATGTCACCATCTATTTCTCCATGGAGGAGTGGGAGTATTTAGAAGGACACAAAGATCAGTACAAGGACGTCATGGTGGAGGATCACCGGCCCCTCACATCACCAGGTACTAGACATGACTAAATACACACGTCCTCTCATTATCTGTATGTAAGGGATGAATTCAGTCACTGGATGTGTTTCCTACTGTTGGAAATTGGCCACAACAACACAAAACTTCTGAAGCAACTTCTTCCTCAGAAGATTCTTTCCTTTAAAGCAGGCATGTCCAAACTCTGGCCCTCCAGGTGTTGCAGAACTACAACTCCCATCATGCTCTTCTGTAGGTTGATAGCTGTAGGTTGTCCAGGGATGATGGGAGTTGTAGTTTTGCAACATCTGGAGGGCCGGAGTTTGGACATGCCTGCTTTAAAGGGATTGTCCGGGTTCATACTGAGGTCACACTGTGCGCAGCCCTGCACAGCCGACTGGGGAGGACCAGAAAGCGGTGAGTACAGAGCTTTCACCGTTTCCCAGTCCTCCAGTACTAATCAGCACCTCCATAATGGAAGCGCTGATTAGTATTCACCTCATAAGACGCAGTGACACCCCCCCCACACACACACACACTTTTGGGGGGGAAAATGAGTCTTATGGGGTGAAAAATGCGGTCAATATTGCATATAAGATTTTCTTATGATTTTAATCAGTTGCATCATTCCTGGTGTAGTAATCTGGAAAAACACTGGTGGGTGCAGGTGGAGAGACCTTTTTAAAATCTTTGATTCGTGTCCCAAAAAAGTCAAAGGGGAACAACTGCCTGTTGTGCCGTCATGAGGGAATCTCTGGAAACTGAATTACCTGTTTCCAGAGAGAGTCTAATTCCTTTTTTCAATTACTTAAAGGCCTTTATTTTCTCAGCAAAAGTACATCTGTATTCACTTCAAAGTGGTGATTAACCCTTTAGCTAAGCTCCTTTTTGAGGTGTAAACACAAGGAGGGTTCTTTACTATTCTGAAATAAGCCTAAATTAGATGTATTTCAAGGGGCAGATGTCGGTGCAACTGTTAGTAGCGCCGCTATCTGCGACTTCTCCCTGCTCACGCAAGGTCTACAATTGTGGGCCTGCGCCTCTTCATAACTTCGGCGGAACAACCGCCAGCTTAGGGCTGCGTTTAAAACACCGGTCTTAATAAATGTGCCCCAAGATGTATACCTAAGACAACATGGCTGACCATCCGATCTAATCCTGATTCTGTAACACCTACAGTTAAGGAAGAGATAAGAACACCGGAGAGATGTCCCAGTCCTCTTCTTCCACAGGATAATTCAGAAGAACATCACTATGTCCCACGTGATGATCAGGTAGATGGATATAAGGACATCATGATGGAGGCTCACCGGCCCCTCACACCACCAGGTAATAGACATGACTAAATACACACGTCCTCTCATTATCTGTATGTAAGGAATGAATTCAGTCACTGGATGTGTTTCCTACAGTTAAGGAAGAGAGAAGAACACCGGAGAGATGTCCCAGTCCTCTTCTTCCACAGGATGGGTCAGAAGAACATCACAATGTCCCACAGGATGATCAGGTAGATGGAGATAAGGGCATGAAGATGGAGGATCACCGGCCCCTCACACCACCAGGTAATAGACATGACTAAATACACACGTCCTCTCATTATCTGTATGTAAGGAAGGAATTCAGTCACTGGATGTGTTTCCTACAGTTAAGGAAGAGAGAAGAACACTGGAGAGATGTCCCAGTCCTCTTCTTCCACAGGATGGGTCAGAAGAACATCACAATGTCCCACAGGATGATCAGGTAGTCAATGGGAGAACCCAAGCAATAAACTAGGCACCCCCTGCTCGGATGAGGGGAGGGTGCCTGGTTCACAGGAAAAGGTCAGAAATTGATGGAAACACCAATGAAATGGTTTGGGAACAGCGTGGGGAGGATGTCTGGATGCATCTTGGACTCCCAGGTCACTGCTGGGAACGTTGTTGTCTGAGTAGTAAGCCACTTTTACAGACTGACAATAATACGCACAAAACCAAAGATAAAATCGATTTTAGAGGAAAAATTGTTAGGAAACATTCTTTCCTGTATTTTTACTTGTATATAAAGTGCACGTGCTGCCATAAATTACAAGGAAGAACAGGGGCGTCGCTAGGTTAAAACATTCGGGGCCTGGGCCCCTGATGTTTTGTCCCAGGCCCTGAATGTCCTGCCTGCCAGATAGATTCAACTGTATTGCCATTCGGCAATACAATTGAATCTAATGCACTGCAAGATCTGAAGGACCTGTGATTACATCACAGGTCATGTGATCAGTGCAGACGGCAGGGGTTGAGAAGCACCTGCGATGATGTCACCATCATATGACTAGTGCAGGAGAGGAGGGCATTCAGCGGTGAGGAGGAAAAGTCCTGGAGAAGAAGCTGTGGTGAGGTTTATACATGAGGAGAGGTAAGTGAAGGGAGAGGCGGAGCAATGCTGGGAGTTGTAGTTATTTAACTGGGAGTGTATATTAGGGCTGAAGGAAGGGATGTTATTAACATGGGACAGTGGGGTGGAGTGTTGATATTTACATGGGACTGAAAGTTGAGGGGGAGATGTTATTTATATGGGAATGCGTGTTGGAGATGGCTGGGGCAGGGTGATGTTATTTGCATTGGACTATATGTTGAAGGCGTCTGTGGGAGGGAGTGATATTATTAACCTGGGACTGAATGTTGAGGGGTAATGTTATTTACATGGGACTGCATGTTGGAGGTGGCTGGAGTAATTTTATTTACATGAAACTGCATGTTGAAGGTGTCTGGGGAGGGGGTGATGTTATTTACATGGGACAGAATATTTAGGGGGTGATGTTATTTACATGGGACAGAATATTTAGGGGGTGATGTTATTTACATGGGACAGAATATTTAGGGGGTGATGTTATTTACTTGGGACAGAATATTTAGGGGGTGATGTTATTTACATGGGACAGAATATTTAGGGGGTGATGTTATTTACATGGGACTGTATGTTTAACCCCTTTGGGACACATGACGTACCGGTACGGCATGTTTCCCGAGTCCTTAAGGACACATGACGTACCGGTACGTCATGAGTTGTTCCGATCACTGCTGCTCAGCCGGCAGTGATCGGAACAAGGTACCTGCTGAAATCATTCAGCAGGTACCTTGTTACAATGCCCAGGGGGGTCCTGTGACCCCCATATGGCGATCGCTGCAAACCGCAGGTCAATTCAGACCTGCGGTTTGCAGCGCTCATTGCGATCTCCTGATCCCTGCGGTCTATGACCGCGGGGATCAGAGAGTTAATGCCCCCAAACAGTTTTTAACCCCCTGCAGCCCCCAATCATACTGTGGCTGCGGGGTGCAGGGGGTGGTTGCGGGCGGCGCGAGGCGGGCGGGAGGCGGGTGGTGCGGCGGGCGGGATCGCGATGCATCCCCGCCCGCCTCCCTGTACTCCATCCCTGGTGTCTAGTGGTATTTATCAGAGTGTCAGCACATTGCTGACACTCTGATGAAACGGCTGGCATCTGTGCTGCAGATGCCAGCCGCTTAACTCCTTCCGTACCGTGGTCCGTACGGACCGCGGTATGGAAGGGGTTAACAGGGAGGGAGCGCTCCCTCCCTCTCCCATCGGGGGCTGCTGTGCCTTGCAGCCCCCAACAGGATGGGATCGAAGAGGAGGGTGCTCCACTCCTTTCCTATCCATCACACCCTGCCCAGTTATGGCAGGGGGTGATGGCTGCCATGGAGACAGGACGCTTTCAGAAGCGTCCTGCTCTCCATGGTGCTGAAAGTCTGAATAGACCTGCTAAAGGTCTATTCAGACTTTCTAAAGTATAAAATACAGTACAGTGCACTATATAGTGTACTGTACTGTATTATACAGACACCAGATCCACTGGATCTTTCAGAACCAAGTGGGTCTGGGTCAAAAAAATGTAAAAAGTGAAAAAAAGTAAAAATGAAACAAACACATAACACTGAATAAAAACTAAAAATAAAATACACTACACATATTAGGTATCGCGCGTCCGTAAAAAACCTGCTCTATAAAAATATCACATGACTGAACTCCTCAGGTGAACGCCATAAAAAAAACCCCAAAAATGGTGTAAATAAGCCATTTTTTGGCGCATTACATCACTAAAAGTGTAATACAAAGCGATCAAAAAGGCGTTTGCCTCCCAAAATAGTACCAATCAAACCGCCATCTCATCCCGCAAAAACGAGCCCCTACCTAAAACAATTGGCCAAAAATAAAAACTATGCCTCTCAGACTAAAACATGATTTTTTTGTTTCAAAAATGCTTTTTAGTGTTAAATGTAAAAAAAATTAAAAGTAGACATATTTGGTATCTACACGTCCGTAAGAATCTGCTCTATAAAAATATCACATGACCTAACCCCTCAAGTAAACACTGTAAAAAAAAAAAAAACTTTGTCAAAGCCATTTTTTGCCACCTTACATCACAAAAGTGTAATAGCAAGCGATCAAAAAGTCATATGACCCCCAAATAGTGCCAATCTAACCGTCACCTCCTCCCGCAAAAATGATACCCAACCTGGAGACAATTGCCTAAAAACTGAAAAATATATGGCTCTCAGACTATGGAGATACTAAAACATGTTTTTTTTCATTCAAAAGGATATTATTGTGTAAAACCAAAAAAAAAAAAAAAAGGTATACATATTATGTATCGCCGCGTCCGTAAGTGACCTGCTCTATAAAAATATAACATGACCTAACCCCTCAGATGAACGCCGTAAACATAAAAATAAAAACGTTGTCAAACAAGCCATTTTTTTGTCACCTTACATCACAAAAGTGTAATAGTAAGTCGATCAAAAGTCATATGCACCCCAAGATGGTGCCAATCAAACCGCCATCTCATCCCGCAAAAATGAGCGCCTACATAGGACAATCGCCCAAAAAATAAATATATATGGCTCTCAAACTATGGAGACACTAAAACATGATTTTTTTTTGTTTTAAAAATTATATTATTGTGTAAAACTTATATAAATAAATAAAAAGTATACATATTATGTATCGCCGTCCGTCACAACCTGATCTATATAAATAACACATGACCTAACCCCTCAGCTGAACACAGCAAAAAAAATAATAATACGGTGTCAAGAGCCATTTTTGTCACCTTACATCACAAAAGTGTCATAGAAAGCGACCAAATGTCATATGCACCCCAAGATGGTGCCAATCAAACCGCCATCTCATCCCGCAAAAAATGAGCCCCTACATAACACAGTCGCCCAAAAATAAAATAAAACTATGGCTTTCAGAATGTGGAGACACTAAAAAAATTATTTTCAAAAAGGCTTTATTATGTAAAACTGAAACAAAAACCCCAAAAAGTAGTCATATTTGGTATTGTCGCGTCCGTAACAACCTGCTCTATAGAAATAGCACACAATCTAACCTGTCAGTTCAACTATGTAAATAACAAAAATAAAAACAGTCCCAAAACAGCTATTTTTTTGCAAATTTTCCATTTTAATCCATTTTTGCAGTAACAAAGCAAGGGTTAACAGCCAAGCAAAACTCAATATTTATTGCCCTGATTCTCTTGTTTGCAAAAACACCCCATATGTGGTCGTAAACTA
Organism: Bufotes viridis; assembly: GCA_033119425.1. Classification (NCBI taxonomy): domain Eukaryota; kingdom Metazoa; phylum Chordata; class Amphibia; order Anura; family Bufonidae; genus Bufotes; species Bufotes viridis. The sequence goes on from CM065594.1 coordinate 290,859,809, forward strand.
CTGTATGGCCAAACGGCAGGGCACAGAAGGAAGGGAACGCCATATGGTTTTTGGAAGGCAGATTTTGCTGGACTGGTTTTTTGACACTATGTCCCATTTGAAGCCCCCTGATGCACCCCTACAGTAGAAACTCCAAAAAGTGACCCCATTTTGGAAACTACGGGATAAGGTGTCAGTTTTGTTGGTACTATTCTAGGGTAAACATGATTTTTGATTGCTCTATATTACACTTTTTTTGAGACAAGGTAACAAAAAATAGAAATTCGGAAATTTCATCTCCATTTGCCAATAACTCTTGTGGAACACCTAAAGGGTTAACAAAGTTTGTAAAACTGGTTTTGAATACCTTGAGGGGTGTAGTTTCTTAGATGGAGTCACTTTAATGGAGTTTCTACTCTAGGGGTGCATCGGGGGCTTCAAATGGGACATGGTGTCAAAAATCCAGTCCAGCAAAATCTGCCTTCCAAAACCATATGGCGCTCCTTTCCTTCTGCGCCCTGCAGTTTGGCCATACAGCAGTTTACGACCACATATAGGGTGTTTCTGAAAACTACAGAATCGGGGCAATAAAAATTGAGTTTTGTTTGGCTGTTAACCCTTGCTTTGTTACTGGAAAAATGGATTCAAACGGAAAATTTTTCAAAAATCGAAATTCTGAAATTTTATCTTTATTTGCCATTAACTCTTGTGGAAAACCTAAAGGGTTAATGACGTTTGTAAAATCAGTTTTGAATACCTTGAGGGGTGTAGTTTCTAGAATGGGGTAATTTTTGGGTGGTTTCTATTATGTAAGCCTCACAAAGTGACTTCAGACCTGAACTGGTCCCTAAAAGTGGGTTTTTGAAAATTTCTGAAAAATTTCAAGATTTGCTTCTAAACTTCTAAGCCTTGTAACGTCCCCAAAAATGAAATAGCATTCCCAAAATGATCGATACATGAAGTAGACATATGGGGAATGTAAATCAATAACTTTTTTTGGCAGTATTACTATGTATTATAGAAGTAGAGTAATTGAAACTTGGAAAATTGCAAATTTTTCAAAATTTTTGGTAAATTTGGTATTTTTTTATAAATAAAAATGAAATTTTTCGACTTCATTTTACCACTGTCATGAAGTACAATATGTGACGAAAAAACAATCTCAGAATGGACTGGATAAGAAAAAGCGTTTTAAAGTTATCACCACATAAAGTGACAATGGTCAGATTTTGAAAAAATGGCCTGGTCCTTAAGGTGAAATAGGGCCGTGTCCTTAAGGGGTTAAGGTGGCTGAGGAGGGGGTGATGACTGTATGTTGGAGGTGGCTGGGGAGGGGGCGATGTTATTTACATGGGACTCTATTTTGGAGGCGTTTGTAGATAGAGAGGGGTGTTATTTACATGGGACTCTATATTGGAGGGAGCTGGAGAGATGGTGTGATGGTATTTACATGGGACTCTATGGCGGAGGGAGGGCAATAATGTTATTTACATGGGACTGTATGGTGGAGGGGCTGAGGAATTATCATTTCTGAGGACAATAATCGGAGAAATATAAATACTGGGGGCACTTCAGGGCGAGCATTATAACAGAAGGGGGCAGTATAAATACTGGGGGCACTGTAGGGGACACTACAGGCGTTATTATTACTGGGGGCTCTATAGGAGGGACTTATAGATCTGACTTATTTCTACTGAGAGCACTATGGGGGGGCTTTATTACTACTGATGGGTCTGTAGAGAGCTTTATTACCACTGGGGCAACAATAGGGGGCTTTATTTCTACTGGGGGCTCTGTATGGGCATTATCAATACTGGAGGGATATTCTACTAATGGAGGCCCTCTTGGGGAGCACCATCACGATTGGGGGCAGTATTACTAATGAGGGTATTCTAGAAGGGAATTACTATTAGTGGGTCTATGAGGAGTACTATTACTATGGGAAGATTTTCTGTATGGCACTCATTTTTCTTCAGGATAGTATTTGGGGGTACAGAAAAGTGAGGAGGAAGCTAAGATGTCTGTGTGTCACACTCTGCAGAGACGAGGCGGCTGAGAGAAGGTGTCCGGACCAAATGGAGAAGATGATGACAGAGAAGATGTACATCAGATGAGACGTCACCTGGGAGGCCCTGGATGTGAGAGGTATGTGCTGCTGTATAGCTGTATAGCAGCAAGTACAATAAAATGTCTTCGGTGCTAGTGTTTGCGGGGGAGGGGGGGAGGCAGTTGGTTGGCTTAGAGAATTGGGCCATATGCATTGGGGCTTGGGCCCTAGATCTTTTGAGACCCTAGCAACGCCCCTGAGGAAGAGGCACTCCGAAACAAACTGTATATCACATAAAGGAGGGCCTCATTCACATTGTGGTACAATTGTTCAGGTAGTGGGACTCCTACACTCATAAAGCCTATGCACTGAAAGGGCTGCCCAAAATTACAAGGAACCTGCAATCCAATACACTCTTTATTACACATAAAGGAGGGCATCATTCACACCCCTGAAAAATTATGATTGCTGGCCTGCTAGTGACCCTCAAAAACATTAGGAGCAACGGCCTGATGGTGACCCTCTAAAACATTCAGGATGAGGGCCTGCTGCTGAGCTGACCATCTAAAACATTAGGGGTGAAGGTTTGCCGCTGAGCTGACTCTCTAAAACATTAGGGGCAAGTGCCTGCTGGGGATCTGAGCATCGAAAAAAAATTATGGTCGAGTTCCTGCTGCTAAGCTGACCATTGAAAAAATTATGGGCGAGTGCCTGCTGCTTAGCAAACCATTGAAAAAATTATGGGTGAGGACCTGCTGGTGAGCTGACCCTGTAAAACATTATGGTCGGTGGCCTGCTGGTGAGCTGACCCTCTACAACATTATATGCAAGGGCCTGCAGGTGAGCTGACCTTCTAAAACATTTTATGCGAGGGCCTGCAGGTGAGCTGACCCTCTAAAACATTATATGCGAGGGCCTGCAGGTGAGCTGACCCTCTAAAACATTATATGCGAGGGCCTGCAGGTGAGCTGACCCTCTAAAAGATTGTAGGCGAGGGCCTGCAGGTGAGCTAACCCTCTACAACATTTAATGCGAGGGCCTGCTGGTGAGCTGACCCTCTAAAACATTATATGCGAGGGCCTGCAGGTGAGCTGACCCTCTAAAACATTATATGTGATGGCCTGCAGGTGAGCTGACCCTCTAAAACATTATATCCGTGGGCCTGCAGGTAAGCTGACCCTCTACAACATTATATGTGAGGGCCTGCTGGTGAAGAAGAGGAGGACAAGAAAAGGAAGATTGAACCATATACCACTTTTTTTGTGGTGGAAGGGGTGCATGTGAATACAGTGTATTCAGTACATTAATAAAAAATACATTTAAAGTGCCCTTATGTTCAGCCGCTTTCCTCTGGTGGTGTCGAGAAGTCAGGGGCAATCCAGGCCTTGTTCATTTTTATAAGAGTCAACCTGTCCTCATTTTCATTTGGCTGGCGGATGCGCTTATCAGTTATTATGCCCCCAGCAGCACTAAATACCCGCTCTGACAAAACGCTGGCGGCAGGGCAGGCCAGCACCTCCAAGGCGTAGATCTCCAGTTCGTGCCTCGTGTCCAACTTGGACACCCAGTAGTTGTAAGGCACAGAGATATAATTGAGCACGCTGACACGGTCTGTTATGTACTCCTTCACCATATTCCAAAATTTTTACCTCTTTGTGACAGTAGGCCGTGCATCAGGGTGAGGGTGCTGGCGGGTGTCATGAAATTGTCCCAGGCTTTGGAGAGTGTTGCCCTGCCTCTGTTGGAACTTCTGTGTGTTCCCCTTGTCTCCTCTCCTCGGTTGCCCAAGACACTACATACTCTGACGCCAGCATTGTCAGCTGGAAATTTTTGGAGGAATTTTTCAAGGACCTTTTGGTATTGTACCATTTTGCTCATCCTCTCCACCACAGAAATGCAAGATGAGTTCTCTTTGTAGCGGAGGTCGAGAAGGGGGAACAACCAGTAATTGGTGTTGTCCAAGACGCTTATAACGTATGGGTCACGGGAAAGGCAGCCCAACATAAAGTCAGCCATGTTTGCCAGAGTACCAACAGGTAAGACGTCGCTGTCCTCATCAGGAGGATGACTCTCAATCTCCTCATCCTCTTCCTCTTGTTCTGCCCATCCATGCTGAACAGATGGAATAAGACTTCTATGGGTACTACCCTCTGTAGTGGAGGCAGCCTTCTCCTCCTCCTCCTCATAGTCATCCAATTTGCGCTGAGAAGACGAACCAAGGGTGGTCTGGCTATCACCCTGTGTAATGTCTTCCCCCATTTCCACCTCTTCCACTTGCTAAGCGTCGACCTTAATTGTGAGCAGCGAGCGTTTGAGTAGACACAGAAGTGGGATGGTGACGCTGATAATAGCATTATCGCCGCTCACCATCAGTGTTGATTCCTCAAAGTTTCTTACAACCTCGCAGAGGTCAGACATCCATGCCCACTCGTCGCTTGTGAAGAGCGGAAGCTGACTGGAATGGCGACGATTATGTTGCAGCTGGTATTCCACTACTGCCTTCTGCTGCTCATAAAGCCTGGCCAACATGTGGAACGTGGAGTTTCAGTGCGTGCTCACGTCGCACAACAGTCAGTTAGCTAGCAATTGTAAGCGTTGCTGCAGCGTTGACAGACCGGTGGAAGCTGTTGATGACTTACAGAAATGGGCACACACACAGCTCACCTTCACCATTAGCTCGGGCAAATTGGGGTAGGTTTTGAGAAACCGCAGCGCCACTAAGTTGAAGACGTGGGCTAGGCATGGGATGTGTGTGAGCTTGCAGAGCTCCAAAGCCACCACCAAGTTACGGCCATTATCGGACACTACCATGCCTGGTTATAGGTTGAGTGGTGAGAGCCACAGCTCAGTCTGGTCTCTTATCCCCTGCCATAGCTCTGCGTCGGTGTTCTGTTTGTCACCTAAGCAGATCAGCTTAAGCATGTCCTGTTGACGCTTCCCCACTGCAGTGCTACACAGCTTCCAGCTACTGATAGCTGACTGGCGCTGCAAGGTGGAAGTGGAGGCGGAGGAGGAGAAGTGGGGGTTATAGCCACTAACGTAGGTGGTGGCAGAAACCCGCAATCCTTGGCATCGGTAGCACCTGTGCTATCCCAGGGTACGACTTGCCGGCCTCCACAACATTCATGCAGTGTGCCGTCAAGAAAATGTAGCGTTCCTGGCCGAAAGCACTTGTCCATGTGTCAGTGGTTAAGTGAACCTTCCCAGTAACTCTGCTGGTCAGGGCACGTGTGATGTTACTGGACACATTCTGGTATAAGGCGGGTATGGCACTGTGAAAAATAATGGAGACTGGGGACTGCATAACGAGGGATTGCCGCCGACATCAGGCTGCGGAAACCCTCAGTGTCCACAAGCCTAAATGGCAACATTTCCAGGGCCAGTAATTTTGAAAGGTGCACATTTAGTGCTATGGCCTGTGAGCGGCTGGGTATTTGCACTTGCGCTCAAAGGCCTGGGGTAAGGACATTTGTACGCTGCACTGGGACACAGAAGTGGATGTGGTCGCTGATGGAGCTTGCGAAGGTCCAGGTGCAGGGCTGGAGACATCCGGGCCTGTGCCTTTGACAGGGGATTGACCAGCACAGGGGAAGAGGTACTGGTATAACATAAGGCAGTGGTGTGACCCGCAGACACAGATTGTGGACCCAGGCGTTTGGCCCACCTATTACCGTGCTTTGATGCCATGTGGCGGATCATGCTGGTGGTGGTGAGGTTGCTAGTGTTCACGCCCCTGCTCATTTTGGTATGGCACAGGTTGTAAATTACTATTCTTTTGTCGTCCGCACTATCCTCAAAAGTGCCATACTGCAGAACACTTACCCCTTTGTAAGAGAGATTTTCGCAAGGGGGTTCTACGGGGAACAGTTGCGGGCCCACCTTCTCCCTTTTGCCACTCCACTGCCTCTTCCAGCCTGTTGCGGTGTTGCGGATCCCTCCCCCTCTGTACTGCTGTCCTCGCTCGACTTGCCACCTTCCCAGGTTGGATCTGTGATATCATCGTCCACCACCTCCTCTTCCACTTTCTCACTCTGGTCATCCTCCTGACTTGTTGACCTAACAACAACCTCAGTTATTGACAACTGCGTTTCATCCTTTTCATTCACCTCTTGAGACACTAATTGCCGTTGACTTATTGGCAACTGTGTCTCATCATTATCACCATCCACCTCGTGAAACACTAATTGCCATTCCCCACCGTCATCTTCTTGTGACTGTGGATGCTCAAGAGTTTGTGAATCGGGGCACAATATCTCTTCATGTCCCCCTTCAAGCGGGCTTGTTGAGAGGCCCAAATCATGGAATGGCGATGAAAAGAGCTCCTCAGAATATCAAAGTGTGGGATCACTTGTTTGGTAAGACTCTCCATGGTGGGAGGAAGGAGTATCAGGGTGAGAATTGAGGTGGTTTTCTTCTTCTCTTGTCTGCATTCATTTTCATGCGAGTCACCACTTTATTGATGCAGTCTTTGTTGTCACGCCAAATCTTCAAAAAATCCCTAAAAGAGGAATCCGCTTCTGATACGCCAGAAGATGTAGTAACAGGGAGAGGAGTACAAGGGTCTTGATCCAGTAGACTCACTAGTGTGGTTCTTGTGGTTTCTCTGAAACAAAATGCCAGAGATAGTTCTCTAATATTTGATTGGCCCGCTCTACTTGCCCGTTGGTCTGGGGATAATAACCGGAAATGAAGTACAGCTCAATTTCAGGCACCTGGCAAAGAGCTCTCCAGAGCTTAGAGGTAAACTGGACTCTGCGATTGGAAATAACATGCCAAGATAGACCATGCAAGCGGAATGTGTGTTTCACGAACAGTTCAGAAGCCGAGAGCAGTCCAGCCAAGGGAACGAAGCGCGCCATCAAGGAGAACCGGTTCACGATCACCCAGATAGCCATACATCCAGCATGAGAGGACAGATCCATAACAAAGTCGATGTGTTGCCATGGAGCATCAGGAACGGGAGGAGGTAACAGCCTGGGTGGTTTGGTCCTGGATACTTTATTCTGAGCACAGATGGTGCAGTCAGACACGTAATCACGCACATCCTTAGACAGTGTGGGCCAGCAGTAGTGGTGAGACAAAAGTTCTGAGGTCTTGTGGATCCCTGGGTTTCCAGCCAGTTTGGAGTTGTGCCCCCAAGCTAGAATATGTTTTCTCTTGGCAGATGCCACGAAAGTCTTCCCGGGAGGCATGTCTTTTACCAGGCCAGGAGCCACTGTGATCAAGAAAACAAGCTCTACAATGTACTGGGGCTCCTCCTGCTGGTCAGAGAAGCATCCTCCTCGATGTTCTTCTCGGCCGGGCGAAAGTGAAGATCAAGATCGGAGAAGGAGAGTGCCCATCTGGCTTGACGAGGGTTCAGACTCCCGTCTTTAAAAAACGGAAAAATCCAACACATGCACTATGGATAAAATCCAGTCTCTATTATGAAAGCTTTACGGTCTACGCGTTACGACAATCTGTCTTATTCAGACAGATTGTCGAAACACATAGACCATAAAGCTTTCTGATCAGCTCATGGAATTTTAAAGGATCATAATAAAGAGATTAAATTTTATCCATAGTGCATGTGCTGACTTTTGTAATTTTCTCTAGAAAATTTTTCAAAGATGCATTTCTCGAGTTTGGCATAAAGTCGATTCTCTCTCAACCGCTGTAAAACTAAACGTACATGCTTCCGGTGAGTGGTCAGATCTGGAGAATAGATATATCGTCCAGGTACACTATCACGCAGATATAGAGCAGGTCCAGGAAGATATTGTTTACCAACTCCTGGAATACCGCGGGAGCATTGTACAGACCGATGGGCATGACGAGATACTTGTAGTGACCGTCGCAGTCTTCCACTCATTGCCCTTTCGAATGTGGATAAGGTTGTACCTGTGCCACCTGCCCGGATCCTGTCAAAAAGTTCAAAGATTAGGGTGAAAGGGTATCGATTTTTGACCTTGACTCAGAACTCTATAGTCGACCCAGGGCCATCTTTTTTCTACACAAAGAAGAACCCGGCACTGGCCGGTGAAGTAGATTTCCGATAAACTCTCGAGATTCTCCTTGATGTAGTCAGACATCGCTTGGGTCTTTGGAAACGAGAGTGGGTAGACTTAACCACGAGGAAGAATGGCACCAGGCAGAAGGTCAATTGGACAATCATATGGACCATGAGGAGGCAGGGTCTCGGGCCTCTTTCTTCCTGAAGACATCCGCAAAACTGGCATACTGCTGCGGAAGTCCAGGCAGGTCTACAGGTACAGTGGTCGAGGAAACGGGTCGGACCTCCGATAAGCAGGTTGACTGACAGGATGATCCCCACCGCAGAATCTGACCAGAGTGCCAGTCCAGAACCGGAGTGTGCTGACGCAGTCAGGGAAGACCAAGGATAACCAGATTCATGGACGCTGGTAGCACATAGAAATGAGATCCTCTCTGAATGTAGCACCCCTATTTGCAACTTAAAGGGCATAGTAACAGAAAGCACAGGTTCAGGAAGTGTCAGTTCATTTACGGAAGCCACTGACAGAGTCCTTTCTAGATGGATGGTAGGGAAGCAGTACTGATGGATCAGAGCTTGCTGTATGAAGTTACAGGCTGAACCATAGTCCACAAATGCAGGAACAGACTCCCTTGTGAGATAAAGTGTCACTGGAACTGAAAGTTTCAGAGAGGACTTCTCCTTGTCTAGGACAACCTCTCCATCTCCTAGACATTGTGCGTAATTGTCCACAGAAGCCAGGAAACGCCAAAGTGTGCCTTGCCTCCACAATACAGACACGGGTTCTCTACTTTGCGGCATAAATGTTCCTGGTCAGACAATCGAAGGCGCTCTATTTGCATGGGCTCTTCAGATGGGGTGGACACTCGAGGAAGAACCTGCCTCTGGAACGATGGAGCCAAACGAGGTGGTCTTCTGGTGCTCGCGACTTCCTTAGTACATTCCATGAAACGCATATCTATCCTTGTGGCCAAGGTGATCAGGTCATTCAGAGTAGACGGACGGTTGCGACCAGCTAATTTATCCATAATCCAGTCAGAAAGGCCCCTCCCAGAACACCGCCAGTAGAGCATCATTGTTCCATGCAAGTTCGGCAGCCAGGGTACGAAACTGGATAGCATACTGACCCACAGACAAGGAACCATGTCGTAGACCCAGCAGAGCTGATGCAGTGGAGGACGTGCAGCTGGAAGGTAGGCAGGAAGGAATACAGATTAGTGGTCTCTGGACCTCCATGTTCCCAAATAGGTTTTGCCCAAGCAAGGCCTCATCAGACAGCAGGGACACAATTTAGGCAACGTTGGACCCCTCAGTGGGAAACTTCTGCCCCTGCAATTCAAAGTCGATCAGGCACTGGTTCAGGAAGCCACCACAGGTTTTTGGATCTCCACCATAGCGTGTTGGTAGAGGGAGTTGCACACAAATCCGGATTCACCGATGTGGGTATTATAGACTTTCCCGAGGGGAACACCAGGTCGCTACTACCTCTTGAGGAGGATTGGCACACAAGGCAGTCAGCCCAGGCGGACCAAGAGGTACCTGAGCAAGGTACCAGAGGTACAGATCTAGTCAGCAGACCGAGCCATAACCAGGATTGACAGTGCAGGACCGAAGGATGAGGCAGAGGCAAAGTCAAACAAGCAATTGGTCCAGGCAGGTGGCACAGGTACAGGTCAGGCAATCCAGGTTGGCAACAGGAGAGTCAAGACAAGAAGGTAGGGATCAAACAGGTAGCAGAGTCCAGAAACACAAGCAGTAAGTTACACAGGAACACAAGCAGAGATAACAGCAACCTTAGCAGGACACAAGGACCTTGGTGCTGCGGCATCTGGGAAGGGGGCTAAGCCACTTATATATGTGCAGGAGAGCTAGGTTTGGTCAGCGAGGTCACATGATCTAAAAGCACAGGAAATTACGTGCGCCGGCCCTTAAGGAAGTGCTGCAGGGAACAAGCAGCAGCAAAGGAAACTGTGGAGCGGATTCCAGAACAACAGTACCCACTAACACAGAGCCCAGGACTGCAACTGTGAATAGTACTGGCAGCAGATCACCGCTAAACATGGCGCCCGGGACCGCAGCGGTAAGCAGGGGAACAGCGGCCACTGTTAGAGTGTGTAGTGGAGCATAACACGGCACTCACTTGGGAGTAAAAATCTTCTTGCTTTATTGCTTTCTGCGGGTTACGAAGACATTGACATGAACATCTAGGCGACTGCAGTTTTGTGCATACATGCACTTCGTCTGTTTTTTACTGACGCACAGTAACTGTTTTGCTACCAGAAAGGACAAACTAGGCTTGTTGCTGCAATGCACAGTGATATACACCAGGATACATTTCTTAAAGTTTAACTGCAGGCTGGGATATACCTGATTTATTTATTTTTTTAAAACTTTGCTCATCACTAGTAGTGATGATAATCAGTTCTCGCATCTTCTGTTTTCTCTTCTGTCCTTACACTATAAGCAGTGATAAGCAGGGGGTTCTAGGGGTGATAGATAATCAGTTCTCACCTCTCCTGTGTTCTCCCCTGTCCTTATACTATAGACCAGGCATGCTCAACCTGTGGCCCTCCAGCTGTTGCAAAACTACAACTCCCAGCATTCCCGGACAGCCTACAGCTATCAGCCTACAGCAGGGCATGGTGGGAGTTGTAGTTTTACAACAGCTGGAGGGCCGCAGGTTGAGCATCCCTGCTATAGACAGTGATAAGCAGGGTGTTCTAGTGGTGACAGATAATCAGTTCTCACCTCTCTTGTTCTTATACTATAGACAGTGATAAGCAGCGTGTTCTAGTGGTGATAGATAATCAGTTCTCACCTCTCCTGTGTTCTATCCTGTCCTTATACTATAGACAGTGATAATCAGGGTGTTCTAGGGGTGATAGATAATCAGTCTTCACCTCTTCTGTGTTCTCCCCTGTCCTTATACTATAGACAGTGATAAGCAGGGTGTTCTAAAGGTGACAGATAATCAGTTCTCATCTCTCCTGTCCTTATACTATAGACAGTGAAAAGCGGGGTGTTCTAGTGATGATAGATAATCAGTTCTCACTTCTGTGTTCTCTCCCGTCCTTATACTATAATCAGTGATAAGCAGGGTGTTCTAGGGGTGATAGATAATCAGTTCATACCTCTCCTGTGTTTTCCCCTGTCCTTATACTATAATCAGTGATAAGCAGGGTGTTCTAGGGGTGGTAGATAATCAGTTCTCACCTCTCCTGTGTTCTCTTCTGTCCTTATACTATAGACAGTGATAATCAGGGTGTTCTAGTGATGATAGATAATCATTTCTCACCTCTCCTGTCCTTATACTATAGACAGTGATAATCAGGGTGTTCTAGGGGTGATAGATAATCAGTCCTCGCCTCTCCTGTGTTCTCTCCTGTCCTTATACTATAGAGAGTGATAAGCAGGGTGTTCTAGTGGTGATAGATAATCAGTTCTCACCTCTCCTGTCCTTATACTATAGACAGTGATAAGCAGGATGATCTAGTGGAGATAGATAATCAGTTCTCACCTCTCCTGTCCTTATACTATAGACAGTGATAAGCAGGGTGTTCTAGAGGTGATAGATGATCAGTTCTCACCTCTCCTCTCCTTATACTATAGACAGTGATAAGCAGAGTGTTCTAGTGGTTATAATCAGTTCTCACCTCTCCTGTCCTTATACTATAAACCGTGATAAGCAGGGTGTTCTAGAGGTGATAGATAATCAGTCCTCACCTCTCCTGTCCTTATACTATAGACAGTGATAAGCAGGGTGATCTAGTGGTGATTGATAATCAGTTCTCCCCTCTCCTGTCCTTATACTATAGGCAGTGATAAGCAGGGTGATCTAGTGATGATAGATAATCAGTTCTCACCTCTCCTGTGTTCTCTCCTGTCCTTATACTATAGACAATGATAATCAGAGTGTTCTAGAGGTGATAGATAATCAGTTCTCACCTCTCCTGCCCTTATACTATAGACAGTGATAAGCAGGGTGTTCTAGAGGTGATAGATATTCAGTTCTCACCTCTCCTGTGTTCTCTCCTGTCCTTATACTATAGACAGTGATAACCAGGGTGTTCTAGTGGTGATAGATAATCAGTTCTCACCTCTCCTGTGTTCTCTCCTGTCCTTATACTATAGACAGTGATAAGCAGGGTGTTCTAGAGGTGATAGATAATCAGTTCTCACCTCTCCTGTCCTTATACTATAGACAGTGATAAGCAGGGTGTTCTAGTGGTGATAGATAATCAGTTCTCACCTCTCCTGTGTTCTCTCCTGTCCTTATACTATAGACAGTGATAAGCAGGGTGTTCTAGAGGTGATAGATAATCAGTTCTCACCTCTCCTGTCCTTATACTATAGACAGTGATAAGCAGGGTGTTCTAGGGGTGATAGATAATCAGTCCTCACCTCTCCTGTCCTTATACTATAGACAGTGATAAGCAGGGTGTTCTAGTGGTGATAGATAATCAGTTCTCACCTCTCCTGTCCTTATACTATAGACAGTGATAAGCAGGGTGTTCTAGGACTGATAGATAATCAGTTCTCCCCTCTCCTGTGTTCTCCCCTGTCCCTTATACTAGGTACAGTATCTTCATGCCTGCAGTCATCCCAAAACTAGAATACAGAACAGATGTTTTTGATTTTCTGAAGTTATATACACACAATGTAATGTTATATACACACAATGTAATGTTATATACACACAATGTAATGTTAGGGACGGAATCAGATTGGATTTGTACAGGAGACCTGCAGATATTTGGGTCAGATAACTCCTGCTGTCCGGTCATTTTTTGTTGTCATTTTAATTACTTAATTTATCTGTTCATATAAAACCTTCCACACGACTTCTCCAACCATCTGATGACTTCTTCAATATTTGTTTTACAGCTTGTGAATCCGGGTGAAGATCTGAACATTATATATGTTGCAGAGACAGATGTGAGGGGCGATGAGCAGAGTATAGAGGACATTCCTACAGATAACCGCCCAGGTGAGTAGTGACCACTAAATAAAGCAGAGCGGTCTCTAAGATTCTGCTTATACAAATACAAAATAGATATATTGTGCAATGTGGGAATAATGATATTACAAGTATTATTATTGATGAGTATATATGAAAGTGCAAACAAAAATAACCAAAAAGTAACAAAAATAAATCTCACATACGGAGAGACTTGTACACAATAACAATTACTAATAATTACTACTGATAATAAAGTTACTCCCAAGACCATTTAGTAACTAAACCACAAATTCCTCTCCCTCTACAGTACAGTGTAGTTACTATACAAAGGTCTTCTCATGTCTCTCCAGTCCCTGTATTTCCTCTGGTCCCTCCAGGTTTCTTCTACTCTAGCACTTCTCTGTTCTACTGTGCTCTCTTTTCTTTCTCTCTTCGGCCTCTTTGCTTCTTCCTTCCTTGCTTAACAGTCAGTCCTAGCATTGTCTAGAATATGGCTTGGACACATCTTTTTGGTTGTTCCTTATGGTTTTCTAGCAATTTTCAGTGAACTCTTGAAGACTGATAGAAGCAGCTGGAATGTTGGGATTTTCCATTATCCTTCCCCCACTAGCCATGTACCACCTACTGGACAACTGACAGTTGACAACTTTTTGCTCCCTATGATATACTAATTGTCCTTTGTCCAGATAGACAGGACTCGCTCACATTGGCTTTGAGAGGAAAAGTATAAGCACTAATTACCAGTTGCTGAAAACATACAAACCGGATACCAATGCAATGTATACATTATTTTCCTAAAAATTCTTAAAAATCTGGATTAATCTGTATTTCTTACACGTGCATAAATGCACCTACACGCATTGGTATGCTATCAATGGGGTTATTAATGATTGAGGAATGTTCTGCCATGCTGAATGCATTTGGGCAAGCAAATCATCAAGATCTGCTGTTTATATCTTAAGGTGCAGTTACACCAACAGATTATCTGACAGATTTTATGACCAATCATTGGTCAGATGGGCGTTTACACACACAGATCTTTTGATATACACACCAACTATTGGTCCGATTGGACAGAAATTGGTCAAATAATCTGTTGCTGTAAATGCACCCTAACTTTGCAATTGCTGATTACCTGGTACCGTATGTTCTCTTCTGTCCTTATACTATAGACAGTAATAACACCAGGTGCTTATCCATGTCCTCCTCGATGGCTATCCTCCTATCCCCTGGGCAATGTGGTTGGTGACAATGGCAGGAAAATTGTGGCTGAACTTGATTTGGGGGAAATAACATACGCTCCCTGCATGGCGCACATCATAAATTTAGCAGCAATTTTTTAAAAAGTATCATGGCTTGCAGAAGGTGTTGGTCATGTCCAGGGGACTGTCCAGCCATTGTTATCAGACTAAAAAGGCCCTTCTGAACTTGAAATTACAAAAAAGTCTGCCTTTGTACCATTTGAATTCCACCTTGTATATGCTGAAATGTTGCTGTGAGCAGCGTAAAGAGATTAATGATTTACATGATGCATGAGACCACCACAGCAGAGCATATGTTATTTTGAGCGCAGACAGTGGCAGCTCATCAGGGACATGTGTTGCATACTTAACCTGTTCAAAGTTGCCACCAGAGTAGGGCCAAGAATTAACATGGCTTAACCCTAATATTTATGTTTGAACAAATGCTCACACTCAAGAAACCGAGACTAGAGAAAGAACAAGATCCTCCACTGCTTAATGGGGATCCTGTAGCTGCTCGGACCCTGCACGGACAAAGTCTCATAAAGGAGGAAGTGAAGGAGGAGAAGATTGTGGTGCAGGGGGACATGGAATTTTCACAGGCAGTTTAGTTTAGTTATAGCCAATTCTAGTTTGGTTATAGCCAGTATCTAGTTTGGTTTTAGCCAGTAGCTAGTTTCATAGCCAGTTTAGTTTGGTTAATGTGATGGAAGTTTAAGGCTAGGTTCACACGATGACATTTGTCGCGCGACAAATAGGGCACAACTTCACTGCAACATTTGTTGCGTGACATTTTGTCGCACTATTGTCGCACGACAATTTTTATAATGGGAGTCTATGGTGTCACATTGCAACATGCGACATGCTGCAACGCGACAGTCGCAGAAAAATCCATCTTGAATGGATTTTTTTGCGACTGTCGCAGTCGCAGCATGTTGCATGTCGCAATGTGACACCATAGACTCCCATTATAAAAATTGTCGCGCGACAAATGTCGTCGTGTGAACCTAGCCTAAGTGCTGTGCCGACCTGATGCATATCAGCAAAAGCATAATCATTGCCTGAACATCGGGGTTCATTCGTACCTGGACTGTGCCCTTTCTTCTGCACATAGCCTGTCCCCTTATTCCATGGACTTTTGAGGAGGCAGTTTGGAATAGTGTCTGGAACTGGCCCAGTTTGATATGTGTACTGTCTTGTCCAGCCTCCAGTGCATGGTATTCAGTGTGGCAGGTTTCATCGTCGCACACCTCCAGCTGATGCCAAGGAGTCATACACAGATTATCAGGCCAATTGGAACACATTCGATTCTGGTTGAATTTATTTGTTCCCTAATGGACTCTTCCGACTGATTCTTCAGAATTACACCTGAAACAAATTTCAAGAAATGGTTCACCTGTAATGATATACTTTTTGTAATGGTGTAGGCCGTGCAGTTTGTTTACTTGAGAGTGACAGGACTGAGATTGGAGAGACCTCGGTGTGCACAGTGTCCTAGCTGCAGTGATGATTGTGATGTTCGGGTGACTGGATTATTCTTTGGCGCTATATGTAGCTTGTTTAATCGGGAAGAGCTGCAGGCTAAGGCTACATTCACACAACAGTGAGAAACATTTTTAGATTGAATAGAAGTCAAAGGGGTGTTAGCGAACAGTGAATTGTGGTTGTAAAAAATAGGACATGTCTCATTTTTGGCCATTTTCACTGCCAGATGGACCCCATTTGAATCAATGGGACCATTTTTAATAGTCAGTAGACAAGAGAATCACCCCGAGAATCAATTTATTCAAATAAGAGTACATCATAATTCATATGCGGCAAAACTTCAGAAAATCAAAAAAATCTATAAAAATCCATAAAAACAAATAAAAAACATCAATAAAAATCTATCAATATATCCCCATATATAGTGGTCAGAGAGGCAATTATTAAAGTAAATATACTATAAAGAGTCCATCCAATTTTTGTGATATTCAAGATGCAGCTTGTACAACAAAAAGGTATATATAGTGTCTTAATGTCTCTTTATATATCACTGTGTGATATTTATCACATTCAAATATTGTTTCAGTTTTGTACCGCCTAGTATTATCTAATGTTTGCGGATTATGTTGTTTAGTATCCAATTCTGATACACATATATATTGTCCCTTTATTTCTGGAAATAATTGAATGATGATATATCCCTTATTAAGCTGATATTCTTTGAGCCTGGCCCCATATAGATTGTCATAGAACATCCAGTCCAAAGAGAATAGTGGCCAATTTTGCGCAGGATTGGCTGTATTTAATGTATTACTTGCATCCAAACGATCTGTGCACGAGTCAGTTAAGTTATCCTACCCACGGTTCTGTGATCGGGGAATCGGAGCTCTGGTGCCTGCCGTGGCGTCCCATGTGGTCATCGGCTCTGCTATCTTACCTTCGAATCGACCCTCCCGCCTGTAGGTCGTGCGCTTAGAGAAAGCAGCTGCTGTGGTTGAAAGAGGCACTGTCAGCGTGCTATGTGTGGAAGCCAGCCGTCCGCCTTTCGTTTTGATACAATCCTGGAGCTCTCCTTTAGGAAAGGTTCTAATTGAAAGTCCATCTTGCAAAATCCATACATAGGGGTACATTAAACACCAAACGCGTTTAGAACCTTAAACACTGTTCCTTCCTCAGTGATCAAACCCCTATGTAATCAGTCGCAGCCTTAAATACCCTATGGATTCCTGGGTTATTTGGATACTAATAAAACTTGGGGTGGATTCATGTTCATTTCTCATTTTAAACGGGATATCATGCGTGAAGGTTTTCGACATACTGTATATTAAAACATGTCTTGCCACTCCCTACCACGTTGGGGTTATTATATTCACATATAATGTGTACAGAAACTTATAATCATAAAATGATGATAATGAATCCAATATATCATACTGCTTACACATCTACTGCAATTTTGTCTATCCTCACTATATCATATAATCTCTGGGTGAAAGACGTGTTTCTCTGTCCATAAATGTACTAAAAAACCATACAACATTTTGAACCTCCATCTTATAATCACAAGTATAAGATGAACATGAATTTATTTGGAAAGATTTAAAGTAACAAAACAAATACAATTTATAATTGTAATCTCGATAAAAAAAATCGCACAAAAACCGCATCAAGATTGCATCTTGAACCTCTATCTTTAAATTCCATCTAGAGGAGAAAAAAAGGCACAGTAATTATGAGTATAAGACGAATATGGACTTATTTGGAATGGTTAATGTAATAAAACAAGTACAATATATAATTTTAAGTTGATATAAAAACCCCATCAAAATCGCATCTCCTCGGTTTATAGTTTTTTAGTACATTTATGGACAGAGAAACCTGTCGTTCACTCAGAGATTATATGATACGGTATAGTGAGGATAGACAAAATTGCAGTAGATGTGTAAGCAGTATGATATATATTGGATTCATTTTATGATTATACATTTCTGTACACATTATATGTGAATATAGGAACCCCAATGTGAGAGGGAGTAGCAAGACCTGTTTTAACATATGTGGAAAATCTTCACTCATGATATCCCGTTTAAAATGAGAAATTAATATGAATCTACCCCAAGTATCCAAATAACCCAGAAATCCATAGGGTATTTAAGGCTGTGACTGATCACATAGGGGTTTGACCACCGAGGAATGAACAGTGTAAAGGTTCCGAAACGCATTTGGTGTTTTGTGCACCCCTTATGTATGGATTTTGCAAGATGGACTTCCAATTATGACCTTTCCTAAAGCAGAGCTTCCACACAGGGCCTCCTTCAGCCACAGCAGCTGCTTTCTCTAAGCGCACGAGGGCGTCTATGCAGACGGACCTACAGGCGGGAGGGTCGATTCGGAGGTAAGATGGCAGTGCCGATGACCATGGGGGACGCCACGGCAGGCACCAGAACTCAGATTCCACGATCGCAGAACCGTGAGTAGGATAACTTAACTGACTCATGCACAGATCGTTTGGATGCAAGTAATACATTAAATACAGCCAATCCTGCGCAAAATTGCCCAGTATGATATTGGCCACTATTCTCTTTGGACTGGATGTTCTATGACAATCTATATGGGGCCAGGCTCATAAAGAATATTAATACAATATCACACAGAAAATAGAGCCAAATGCAAAAGTATATATAAATGTACTTTATTAGTAAATAAATATTAAAATATATAGCAGGAAGGTGCAAAATTTATAGCGCCATCCCAGACCACAGATTGGCTAGTAACATAAAGGAGAAAATCTGCAGATTGACGCATAGTATTAAACATAGTGTTATATGTAAATGGTGATAGTCGTTGTAAACTTGACATGCAGAGAGAGCCTGATACTGATATAGATCACTCCCTCTGTTCTGTGACAGTGAAACCAAAGGACCAGGATGGCGCCACCCCACGCTCATAAAGAATATTAGATTAATAAGGGATATATCATCATTCAATTATTTCCAGAAATAAAGGGACAATATATATGTGTATCAGAATTGGATACTAAACAACATAATCCGCAAACATTAGATAATACTAGGCGGTACAAAACCGAAACAGCGTCAAGTGAAGAGCGACTGTCTGTGCGTTCATGTGGATGAGAGGAGTTTTTCTTTTTGCCATAAAAACAAAACCCTGCACATTGTTAATGCTGCACTGACTCTGGGGGACCTTATTACTGATGAATGTCATTCTGGGGACATTACTGATGGGGGCCACTATTGGGGACATTATCTTTACTGCAGGGGTTGTTAACTAAATAAAGAAAAGCCATTGAGAAAAGCATCCATTTTTAATAGCCATTTTTACCAAACATTAAAAATAGATGCACAATGTCCAGACGGCCAGGAAAGGGATGCAAAAATGGAAGAAAAATGGCCATGAAAAACTGAGCGTGCCTGCTTTTCATGGCCATTCGTTTGCCTGTAGCCCTATGAGGTAATTCAAAAAAAGTCTCACTAGACACCAGATATTCCCTACCTGCCGGTCAATAAGACCTCAAGATATCCTGACCCAGGTGACTAACTCTTCATATTATTAATACTAATTATATCTCAAGAAAAACAACATATTGAGGAGCCCCCTACTGGCTGTTCTACTAACCTTCCTCCCTCTCAGTCTAGCTTCTTTGTCTGTCATCCATGATAGCCTAGGCCTGATTCCCCGGCCTGTACTCTCTTCAGCAGCAGGTGTGATACACTAATCTCATTGCATCTGCTGGGCTGAGTGGGAGAGTGCACAGGCCGGTCTGTGCGCTCTATTGTGTAAGGAACTAAGGGGGGCATTCAGTGCCTTTTGTCCAGAGCTAGTAAATGTTTTATTAATATGTATTATATTGTAGGTTGCAAGGAAGATCCTCAAAGTGGATACCAACATCGTCTAGTTATGAACCTGGGTCTACTATTAGATTGTGATCTGTTTGGCCACCACTGTTTTAGTCAATTGATTCTTGTATTTTGTGCCATACCTTTCTGTGTTTTTTTTTATACTGAAATGTAATAAATTTCAATAGAATATTTTGGTATATTGTTCATCAATAATTAAATGTCTTTTATTCTTGCCAGATGACTGTACCAGGAACTTCCAATCTTCTGATTCATCACAGACTGTAACACAGAATAAAAGTCACAGAAGAGGGGCTAAACATCAAACAGCTCAAGGAAGAGCGAAGGCATTTTCATGTTTAGAATGTGGAAGATTTTTTAAACATAAATGTAAATTAATTAGACATCAGAGAACTCACACAGGGGAGAAGCCTTTTTTATGTTCAGAATGTTGGAAATGTTTTACCCAAAAATCGGAACTTATCATACATCAGAGATTTCACACAGGGGAGAAGCCATATTCATGTTCAGAATGTGGGAAACGTTTTTATACTAAATCAGCTCTTGTTATACATCAGAGAATTCACACAGGGGAGAGGCCATTTTCATGTTCAGAATGTGGGAAATGTTTTCCCTGTATTTCATCTCTTCTTAAACATCAGAGAATTCACACAGGAGAAAAGCCATATTCATGTTCAGAATGTGGGAAATGTTTTGAGATGAAATCAGCTCTTGTTATACATCAGAGAATTCACACAGGGGAGAAACCATTTTCATGTTCACATTGTCGGAAATGTTTTAACAATAATTCGGCTCTTGTTGTACATCAGAGAATTCACACAGGAGAGAAGCCATTTTCATGTTCAGAATGTGGAAAATGTTTTAAGCAGAGATCAGCTCTTGTTACACATCAAAAAACTCACAGAGAAGAGAGGCCATTTTCATGTTCAGAATGTGGAAAATGTTTTAAGCAGAGATCAGCTCTTGTTACACATCAGAGAGTTCACACAGGGGAGAAGCCATTTTCATGTTCAGAATGTGGAAAATGTTTTAAGCAGAAATCAACTCTGGTTTCACATCAAAAAACTCACAGAGAGAAGCCATCTCCATGCTTAGCCCTTTAGTGCCCTCCCTTATGTGTTTTTATGGTAGTTAGTGTCGCTAACTGGCTTGGTTCAGGGGGTATTGATCCTTTGCTGTTCCTATGGATAGTTTTGGAAGCTGCCCCTTAATGAATTCTGTAGGTGATTGCTTGTTTTGTGCACATAGGGGTTTCTACCTTGCCAGGCAGGGGCCCCCATGGTGTGAAGCATCACTTGTCACATTTGGATGCCACCGTTACAGTTATGTGTAATTCTCTCACCTGCCAAAATATATTTTAAAAGTATCAAAATATAGAATAAAATATAAGTAAGAATAAAATAGAAAAAAAGTCTGCGTAGTTTCTCTTTTAACATAAAAATCAACTACCAAAGTTATTCAGCGAAGTTAAGCGCGACTTTGTGAATAACTAACTTATTATACCATACGGAAATGAATCTTCATACAGTATTATTTCGTAGTGTTGAACGAACCAACTTTGGATGAAGCATCCGAAGCTCGCTTCGTTCAAGACTAGAGATGAGCGAACACCTGGATGTTCGGGTTCGAGAAGTTCGGCCGAACTTCCCGAAAATGTTCGGGATCCGAACTCGACCCGAACTTTATCCCGAACCCCATTGAAGTCAATGGGGACCCGAACTTTTAGGCACTAAAAAGGCTGTAAAATAGTCCAGGAACGGGCTAGAGGGCTGCCAAAGGCAGCAAAATGTAGGTAAATCCCCTGCAAACAAATGTGGATAGGGAAATGAATTAAAATAAAATAACTAAAATTTAACCAATATCAATTGGAGACAGGTCCCACTGCAAGGAATCATGCGTCATATCAACCACCACCGGAGAAGGCCACTCTCAGTTATTTCGGCCCAGCACCCAGACAGAGGAGAGGGGTCCCACAGCAAGGAATCATGCGTCATATCAACCACCACCGGAGAAGGCCACTCTCGGTTATTTCGGCCAGCACCCAGACCGAGGAGAGAGGTCCCACAGCAAGGAATCATGCGTCATATCACCCACCACTGGAGAAGGCCACTCTCAGTTATTTCGGCCAGCACCCAGACCGAGGAGAGAGGTCCCACAGCAAGGAATCATGCGTCATATCACCCACCACTGGAGAAGGCCATTTTCAGTTATTTAGGCCCCAGCACCCAGTCAGAGGAGAGAGGTCCCACAGCAAGGAATCATGCGTCATATCAACCACCACCGGAGAAGACCACTCTCAGTTATTTCAGCCCAGCACCCAGACAGAGGATACAGGTCCCACAGCAAGGAATCATGCGTCATATCAACCAACACCGGAGAAGGCCACTCTCAGTTATTTCGGCCGAGCACCCAGACAGAGGAGAGAGGTCCCACAGCAAGGAATCATGCGTCATATCACCCACCACTGGAGAAGGCCCTTTTCAGTTATTTAGGCCCCAGCACCCAGTCAGAGGAGAGAGGTCCCACAGCAAGGAATCATGTGTCATATCACCCACCACTGGAGAAGGGCATTTTCAGTTATTTCGGCCCCAGCACCCAGTCAGAGGAGAGAGGTCCCACAGCAAGGAATCATGCATCATATCAACCACCACTGGAGAAGGCCACTCTCAGTTATTTCAGCCCAGCACCCAGACAGAGGAGAGAGGTCCCACAGCAAGGAATCATGCGTCATATCAACCACCACCGGAGAAGGCCACTCTCAGTTATTTCAGCCCAGCACCCAGACAGAGGAGAGAGGTCCCACAGCAAGGAATCATGCGTCATATCAACCACCACTGGAGAAGGCCACTTTCAGTTATTTCAGCCCAGCACCCAGACAGAGGAAAGAGGTCCCACAGCAAGGAATCATGTGTCATATCACCCACCACTGGAGAAGGCCCTTTTCAGTTATTTAGGCCCCAGCACCCAGTCAGAGGAGAGAGGTCCCACAGCAAGGAATCATGTGTCATATCACCCACCACTGGAGAAGGGCATTTTCAGTTATTTAGGCCCCAGCACCCAGTCAGAGGAGAGAGGTCCCACAGCAAGGAATCATGCGTCATATCAACCACCACCGGAGAAGGCCACTCTCAGTTATTTCGGCCCAGCACCCAGACAGAGGAGAGAGGTCCCACAGCAAGGAATCATGCGTCATATCAACCACCACTGGAGAAGGCCACTCTCAGTTATTTCAGCCCAGCACCCAGACAGAGGAGAGAGGTCCCACAGCAAGGAATCATGCGTCATATCAACCACCACCGGAGAAGGCCACTCTCAGTTATTTCGGCCCAGCACCCAGACAGAGGAGAGAGGTCCCACAGCAAGGAATCATGCGTCATATCAACCACCACTGGAGAAGGCCACTTTCAGTTATTTCGGCCCAGCACCCAGACAGAGGAAAGAGGTCCCACAGCAAGGAATCATGCGTCATTTCACCCACCACCGGAGAAGGCCACTTTCAGTTATTTCGGCCCAGCACCCAGACAGAGGAGAGGCTCATTCAACTTTGGGTTGCACCGCAAGATCATGGTAAAGTTAAAAAAATGAGGATTCAATAAAGAAGTGCCCCGGAGTACAAGAATACATGGTTTAGGGGGAGGCAGTTATAAATGTCTATTCTGCACAAGGGAGGGACAGGTCCTGTGGGATCCATGCCTGGTTCATTTTTATGAACGTTAGCTTGTCCACGTTGGCTGTGGACAGGCGGCTGCGTTTGTCAGTAATGAGGCCCCCTGCCGTGATGAATACACGTTCAGACAAAACACTGGCCGCCGGGCAGGCCAGCACCTCCAAGGCATAAAATGCTAACTCTGGCCACGTGGCCAATTTGGAGACCCAGAAGTTGAATGGGGCCGAACCATTAGTCAGTACGTGGAGGGGTGTGCACACGTACTGTTCAACCATGTTAGTGAAATACTGCCTCCTGCTAACACGTTCCGTATCAGGTGGTGGTGCAGTTAGCTGTGGCGTGGAGACAAAACTTATCCACATTTCTGCCTTGCTCACCCTGCCCTCAGAGGAGCTGGTCGTGACACAGCTGCGTTGGCGACCTCTTGCTCCTCCTCTGCCTTCGCCTTGGGCTTCCACCTGTTCTCCTGTGACATTTGGGAATGCTCTCAGGAGCGCCTCTACCAGCGTGCGCTTGTACTCGCGCATCTTCCTATCACGCTCCAGTGCAGGAAGTAAGGTGGGCACATTGTCTTTGTTCCGGGGATCCAGCAGGGTGGCAACCCAGTAGTCCGCACACGTTAAAATGTGGGACATTCTGCTGTCGTTGCGCAGGCACTGCAGAATGTAGTCGCTCATGTGTGCCAGGCTCCTCAGAGGTAAGGACAAGCTGTCCTCTGTGGGAGGCGTATCGTCATCGTCCTCTGTATCCCCCCAGCCACGCACCAGTGACGGGCCTGAGCTGTGTCGGGTGCCATCCCGCTGTGAACCTGCTTCATCCTCATCCTCCTCCTCATCCTCCTCATCCTCCAGTAGTGGGCCCTGGCTGGCCACATTTGTACCTGGCCTCTGCTATTGCAAAAAACCTCCCTCTGAGCCACTTCTAACAGACTGGCCTGAAAGTGCTAAAAATGACCCCTCATCCTCCTCCTCCTCTTCCTGGGCCACCTCCTCTTCCATCATCCCCCTAAGCGTTTTCTCAAGGAGACATAGAAGTGGTATTGTAACGCTGATAACGGTGTCATCGCCACTGGCCATGTTGGTGGAGTACTCGAAACAGCGCAACAGGGCACACAGGTCTCGCATGGAGGCCCAATCATTGGTGGTGAAGTGGTGCTGTTCCGCAGTGCGACTGATGCGTGCGTGCTGCAGCTGAAACTCCACTATGGCCTGCTGCTGCTCGCACAGTCTCTCCAGCATGTGCAAGGTGGAGTTCCACCTGGTGGGCACGTCGCGTATGAGGCGGTGAGCGGGAAGGCCGAAGTTCCACTGTAGCGCAGACAGGCGAGCAGCGGCAGGATGTGAACGCCGGAAGCGCGCACAGACGGCCCTCACTTTATGCAGCAGCTCTGACATGTCGGGGTAGTTGTGAATGAACTTCTGCACCACCAAATTCAGCACATGCGCCAGGCAAGGGATGTGCTTCAAACCGGCTTGTCCCAGAGCTGCGACGAGATTTCTCCCATTATCGCACACCACCAGGCCGGGCTTGAGGCCCACCGGCAGAATCCACTCGTCGGTCTGTTGTTCAATACCCCGCCACAACTCTTGCGCGGTGTGGGGCCTGTCCCCCAAACATATGAGTTTCAGAATGGCCTGCTGACGCTTACCCCGGGCTGTGCTGAAGTTGGTGGTGAAGGTGTGTGGCTGACTGGATGAGCTGGTGGAAGCAGAGGAGGAGGAGGAAGCCGAGTAGGAGGAGGAGGCTACAGGAGGTAAAGAATGATGCCCTGCGATCCTTGGCGGCGGAAGGACGTGCGCCAAGGAACTCTCCGCCTGCGGCCCAGCCGCCACTACATTTACCCAGTGTGCAGTTAGGGAGATATAGCGTCTCTGGCCGTGCTTACTGGTCCACGTATGTGTGGTTAGGTGGACCTTGCCACAGATGGCGTTGCGCAGTGCACACTTGATTTTATCGGATACTTGGTTGTGCAGGGAAGGCACGGCTGTCTTGGAGAAGTAGTGGCGGCTGGGGACAACATACTGTGGGACAGCCATGGACATCAGCTGTTTGAAGCTGTCTGTGTCCACCAGCCTGAATGACAGCATTTCAAAGGCCAGTAGTTTAGAAATGCTGGCATTCAGGCCGAGGGCTCGAGGGTGGCTAGGTGGGAATTTACGCTTTCTATCCAAGGTTTGTGAGATGGAGAGCTGAACGCTGCCGTGTGACATGGTGGAGATGCTTGGTGACGCAGGTGGTGTTGTCGGTGGCACATCCTCTGTTTGGTGGGCAGCAGGTGCCAACATTCCTCCCGAGGCGGAGGAAGAGGCCGAGGCAGCAGCAGAAGAGGGAGCAGGGGGAGCCAGAGTGAGTTCCTTGCTTTTAAGGTGTTTACTCCACTGCAGTTCATGCTTTGCATGTAGATGCCTGGTCATGCCGGTTGTGCTAAGGTTCAGAACGTTAATGCCTCGCTTCAGGATCTGATGGCACAGCGTGCAAACCACTCGGGTCTTGTCGTCAGCACATTGTTTAAAGAAGTGCCATGCCAGGGAACTCCTTGAAGCTGCCTTTGGGGTGCTCGGTTCCTGGTGGCGGTGGCCAGTAGCAGGAGAACTCTCTTAGCGGCGGCTGTTCTGCTTTTGCCCCCTGCTCCCTCTTTTGCTACGCTGTTGGCTCGGTCTCACCACTGCCTCTTCCTCTGAACTATGAAAGTCAGTGGCACGACCTTGATTCCATGTGGGGTCTAGGACCTCATCGTCCCCTGCATCGTCCTCCACACAGTCTTCCTCCCTGACCTCCTGTTCGGTCTGCACACTGCAGAAAGACGCAGCAGTTGGCACCTGTGTTTCGTCATCATCAGAGACGTGCGGACTCCGATGAGGTGGTATTCCCATGTCCTCATCATCAGGAAACATCAGTGGTTGTGCATCAGTGCATTCTATGTCTTCCAACACTGGGAAGGGCTAGGTAGATTTCCTTGGGAAACCCTGCCAGCAGAGTCTTCAAACAGCATAAGAGACTGCTGCATAACTTGAGGCTCTGACAGTTTCCCTGATATGCATGGGGGTGATGTGACAGACTGATGGGCTTGGTTTTCAGGTGCCACCTGTGCGCTTTCTGCAGAAGACTGGGTGGGAGATAATGTTGTGAACATGCTGGATCCACTGTCGGCCACCCAATTGACTAGCGCCTGTACCTGCTCAGGCCTTACCATCCTTAGAACGGCATTGGGCCGCACCAAATATCGCTGTAAATACTGGCAGGTACTGGAACCTGAGGTAGTTGGTTCACTAAGATGTGTGGCTGTGGCAGAATGGCCACGTCCTCTCCCAGCACCAGAGGGTACACTAACACCACCACGACCGCGTCCCTTACTAGATGTTTTCCTCATTGTTACTGTCCACCAAGCACCACAATAAGGAAAAAAATATTTGGCCCAATGTATTGATTTCAAATTTAGGCCTTT
This sequence comes from Bufotes viridis, assembly GCA_033119425.1. NCBI lineage: Eukaryota > Metazoa > Chordata > Amphibia > Anura > Bufonidae > Bufotes > Bufotes viridis. The sequence continues at coordinate 290,886,503 of CM065594.1, forward strand.
TTTTTTACAGGCACCTAACACTATCTGCCTATTTGTTTATGTAGCGTATTACACTAATCCAGGCACAGCAGTAACCACTGATTTAGGGGAATATCTCTTTTAGGGCTAGTATTTAGGCCCTTGATGAAAGGTATCCTTTTATGGACAGATTTACACTTGGCCTGCAACAGCTGGGACATCAGATTTAGGGTATTGCTATTTTGGCAATTGAATGTCACCCCAGAACAAAATATATGTTTTGGCGGACACTATTCTATTTTGCCAGCCACAGCTGAAACCACTGATTTATGGTATTGCTATTTTGGCAATTAAATTTCACTCCAGGCCAGAACAAAATATATGTTTTTGCGGACACTATGAATCCTGGCCTGCAACAGCTGGGACACCAGATTCAGGGTATTGCTATTTTGGCAATTGAATTTCACCCCAGAACAAAATATATGTTTTGACGGACACTATGAATCCTGGCCTGCAACAGCTGGGACACCAGATTCAGGGTATTGCTATTTTGGCAATTGAATGTCACCCCAGAACAAAATATATGTTTTTGCGGACACTATGAATCCTGGCCTGCAACAGCTGGGACACCAAATTCAGGGTATTGCTATTTTGGCAATTGAATTTCACCCCAGAACAAAATATATGTTTTAGCAGACACTATGAAATCTGGCCTGCAACTGCTGGGACACCAGATTCAGGGTATTGCTTTTTTGCCAGATTAATTTCACCCCAGAACAAAATATATGTTTTAGCGGACACTATGAAATCTGGCCTGCAACTGCTGGGACACCAGAATCAGGGTATTGCTATTTTGGCAATTGAATGTCACCCCAGAAAAAAATATATGTTTTTGCGGACACTATGAATCCTGGCCTGCAACAGCTGGGACACCAGATTCAGGGTATTGCTATTTTGCAAGATTAATTTCACCCCAGAACAAAATATATGTTTTGGCGGACACTATTCTATTTTGCCAGCCACAGCTGAAACCACTGATTTATGGTATTGCTATTTTGGCAATTGAATTTCACCCCAGAAAATAATCCATCCTTTGCCAGACAGCAGACAGTATTATACTTGTCTAGCCAAAGCTGGAACACCAGATTTAGGGGATTGGTATTTGGGCAATTGTATTTAACCCCTTAATAAAATATAGAAATTGCTATCCTGAGTTTCTAGGGGTGACAATTAGCACAGCCAAGCCCCTGATTTAGGATATAGCAAAAAAAAAATATAGTATTTATGGATTGATGGACTTGGTGGCAGCTTCTTCTGGTGCACCACAAGTCACAAAATGGCCGCCGATCAACCCAGAAAATAAGTGACAGAAAAACGCTCTGTGCAGCCTAAAAACCAGCAAGCAAGTAACTAGCAGAAGTTCAATCATTCACAGCTGTAGATCGATCCGTTCATTAGGTGCTGTTGCTGACTTTAACCTGCCTAATCTCGCCCTGACAGAAGCTGCGTCCTCTCCCTACACTAATCAGAGCAGTGTGACGTGCGGCGCTACGTGACTCCAGCTTAAATAGAGGCTGGGTCACATGCTGCACTTGGCCAATCACAGCCATGCCATTAGCAGGCATGGCTGTGATGGGCTCTTAGGGCAAGAAGTAAAACGCTAGCTGATTGGCTGCTGTGCAGTCCTTCAGAAAGCGGGAAGAAATCGACGAACAACGGACCCGAACCCGAACTTTTTTGAAAATGTCCGGGTTCGGGTCCGGGTCCCGGACACCCCAAAATTCGGTACGAACCCGAACGATGCTCGAACTGTTCGCTCAACACTATTCAAGACTAATTTCTTCAGGTTCCTAGGTATTTCTTCAGGCTCCTAGATATAATTTTTTTTTTATCTGGAGCACTTTTTGCACAAAGTAAACACTGTTTTCAAATGAAATAGTTTTCACCTGTTTTACCTGTCCGGGCTCCAGCGGTGCGAAAGCATCCTTAGTAAAAGGATGCAATGCTCTGTTTCTCCCGCAGCGGGAGTGTACTGAGGGAGATAAGCTGTGGGCTGATTGCTCAGCTGCTCAATTACTGTGTACAAGTGTTTCTGGGTTCAGATCCTGGGACTCAGCACTCCATTTGAAATCCCTTCCTGGCCATATATCAGTGCCAATGATAGTCTTTGACTCACTAGCTGTGTTCCTGGTTATTGTTCCCCTGCTTATTTGGATTGTTCATGCTTCTCGCCCCTGCTTGTCTTCTGACCGCTCTCTTTTACTTGTTTAGCACTGCTTAGTCCATCTGGTTTTGATCTCTGCTTCTCTTCTGACCACTCTTTGCCTCCCGTTTTGTACTGCATAGCCTGACTAGTTCTGACCCATTTACGTACTAGCCTGTATTGTGTTTGTCTATCTTTGTCAGTCTGTCTCTGCACTTATATAGCGTAGGGACTGTCAACCAGTTGCCGTTTAGCTATCTAGGCATTGTACTGTAAGTAGGTAGGGAAAGCAGGCTGTGTACTAGACTTAACTTGGGGATGGACAATCAATATCAAAATCCCAGAGAACCTGTTTAATTCCTGCAAAGAACATTGGATCAAAACGCTTATGACTCCCTTCAATGACTAGGCTGTTATTCTGATTGTGATCTATAGGTATCTCTAATCTTTGGTTGGTGCTGGAAAAAAAATGTTTGTTAATATTAAAATTGGCTAAAAGTGTGGCTGAAATAAAGTAAGCACATGGAAATATATTATATTTCTGATAAAGATTTAGAACATATATATATATTTATATATATATATATATATATAATTTTTAATATTAGAATTATTTGGATGGGCAATTTGCGGCTCTCCAGCTGTTGCAAAACTACAACTCCCAGCATGCAAAGACTGCTTACAGCTATCAGCCTACAGCAGGGCATGGTGGGAATTGTAGTTTTAGATCAGCTGGAGAGCCGCAGTTTGCCCATCCGTGAGCTAGACCATTACTGATTCATTATTCTCTGCTAAAGTGACACATGCTAGATTTTCAAAATCTGGCTTCATCATGAAGGCTCAAACAGGCTTCGTCACTGAGGGGTTTGAATGTTGTAAATGTTTTCGCCAGAAGTCCGATGTTGTTAGAGATCATACAGGGGAGAAGCCATTTTTATGTAATGAATTTGGGAAATGCTTTATACAGAAATCAGATCTTATTAGACATCAAATAAATCTCACTGGGAAGAAACCCTTTCAGTATTTGGGAAATTCCTTACTCCAAAGTCAACCCTTGCTAAATAGTGTTGAGCGAAGCAAGCCAAGTGGAATTTGTCCGAAGTTTAGGAAAACTTTGATTCAAAATGAGAAATCAGAATTTCCTCACCTTGTGGTAAGGAATCGGATTTTCCTAAAATAGTGGCTGCACTTGTTGCAAAGTGAAATTAAGTGTAGAGGAGACAATCCCGGGCATGCAAGGTATCCATAAGGCTGTGCAGCCAGCCAATCAGCCATCCCCTGTGATGTCACAGCCCTATAAAACCCTCATCCCACACGGTCACCGCCATTCCACTTTAAGCTGAGAATAGGAAGCGACGTGGCAAGTGCTAGGGGCAGTGTTGCTGAAAACTATTAATAGAAGAATATTGAAGAGGGAGACTGCAGGGAGAGCATAGGGAGAGTGCAGGGAGACTTTTCCTGCATCAGTTTTATTTATTTACTCCTACATCAGCCGTAAGCTAAGATAAGTAACTATCAATACCAATAAGATGGAAGTCTTTATTATTCCAGTGCCAGTGTGCCAACCAATACAACAAGTCTGCACCCCTTAGGGGGGCCAGGTCTTAATAATGACCATCCTCATCTTTTGCTGGCTTTACTTCTTCCAAAACATCATTCAAAGTCTCCATGTTCTAGAAAATGAAAGGCAGCTGCTGGCTAATTGGCCATGCAGGTCTTTGCCATAACCAACGGCATCACGGATGTTCCGCTCAGGTGCATTAAAGTTGCCGTGTGGCCATTAACAACAATGAAGACCGACTATACAGTGAAATCTTCATTGTTAAATTAAAAGCAGCTGCTGGCTAATTGGCAACACAGTTGTTCACTGGAGAAGAGGGGAGTTTAAAAAAAGTAGATTTGCCCGATTCGCCTGACATTGCCAAGAAATTAGATTCCTTATTAATTAGTCATAAATATCTATAAATCGGGTATACCAAGGCTACTCTGCCTAATCAAATTCTTCCCACTTGTTGGCCCTATTTCAGTGTGAAGGCTTGGAAATTAAACTTTGGACTGAATTACGCTTTGGACGCTTTGGTTTGCTCAACACTATTCTTCACGGAAGCAGGTCTGCTTCAGGACCTTGGACAAGATAGCTAGTCCTAACTTGCAGGTACTTCAGGCACTTGGACAAGCTATCTCCTCCTGCTGTTAATCTGTCACTGTAAGTAAACACACAGCTGATAAGAACTGAGCTACTTGTAATTCTACTTCTCTAGTGCTGAGGAGATCAAAGGTGTGGATTAGCCTGCCCTTACTCCTCAGTTGCAGAGTTAACCCCTTCAGTACTCCTCACACATCCATAGCCCTTCCTTAGTGCTATGTGTGGGGAGCTGTGTGACCAGTGACTGTCATTTACAAAATTTTTCTACTTTTGTAAATATAATACAATAAAAAATAGGACTGGAAATGCCAAGTAAAGCCACAAGTCATACAAGGGAAAGCAATTTACAGCGCTGAATGATGAGTAAGCCCATTATCCAAAAAGTAAATCCAGACAAACACCTACAGTATGTATCAATCACTTGAGTAGAATATTGCATATATAAATTATATAGGTGCTTCTTAATACCAGCATAGAGTAGCTAACGAATATTTATTTCAAACGGTGAATTAATGTTTAGAACAAAATTTGTTTAAATTCATGAAACTAAGCCATATTACACTGCGTTTCGCATAAAATGGCTGCCTCAAAAAAGTCTGCTTTACCTGTACCACCAGAAAAGTATATACAGGCAGAGATGATCACATAAAAAATCACAGAGGAAAGAAACGACAAATGTTTTCTGAAATGTGTAAATTTATGTCCTATCACAGACATGGGAAACACCATTAGGGTACACATTCACATTAGAACAGAGAGCACAATCATCACTAACCTTTTCTGGACACAAATTTTCTGGATACTACAACCAGTGGATTATCTTCCTCTCCAGAAAGACAGGTGGTACACTCATTGACAAAAAATGCAATCAGATAGAAATGTGAAATCGCTGCTAAACTTTGCATGCAGTTATGTCTTGGACAGATATGTACATTATTACAGGTGTGGTCAGCTTAGGTCTTGCCACAGGAGGGCTTAAAAGTGATTCCCATGCTGCTCTATATATAAAGCTATCAGAGGAGCCCACTATGTGCCCTGCCGCTGCCAACCATTGTCGCCTCTGTTTGCAGTGATGTGGTGAATCAGAAACCTGGACTGCTACAGACTGGAACATACTATCGTCTTTATTGACAAATCCAGGTTCTGTTTCGGATCCCACAACTGTCACGCTACAGTATGGAGGCTGTAGGGGATGCTTGAATCCTGGCTTTTTCTGTGGAGCAACACACTGCCCCAAGTGCTAGTGTGATTATCTTGAGGGAACTAACAGTTCAGTGATATGTTCAGGACATCCTGTGGCCACATACTGTATGTTCCTCTCATGGCAGGGCTTCTAACTGGTATTTTTTGGCAGGATAATGGTCACCTACAAACAACAAGGGTTTCCCAAGAATATCTCAGAGAGACTATAACACTTCCTTTACTTACATGGTCACCAGATTTATTACCAATAGAGCATTTATCGGACAAGCTGGGATGCCATCTTAGGCAGAAACTAAAGGCCAAGCTGCAACATCTGCAGGCAAATGTGCCACAGGATACCATACAGAACCAGTATGGTATGTCCATATCTCATCTTGTATTTGAGTTTAAAAATAATCCCTTTATAGGTGAGTGATATAATGTCCAGCTTAGCAATACTGCTGCCATCTTGTCCCTGCTTAATTCTGTTTGACCCTAATCATCTTCAGTAGAACCTCGCTCACATAGGATGCTTGTGTCAGGTTCTAAACACTAAAAAATCAAATCCCCTTCTATAAGCCCCTGGGCCAGGAAAGGCGCCAAACCGCCCTATATACCACTACCTCCAACAAAAAAAGGTCATGCGCCGATTTATAACAAAAGTTCCTTTATTGATCAATCATTAAAACATTATACATAAAATCCATGATTACATAAAGATAAATAGACTACCAACAAGTGGAGGGGCGTACACCCCTGATCAGTAAGGATCTCTCCTGCCTATATTAGCCAAAATTATAATACGTAAATTGTGAAAGGTATAATACCTAACAAATATATGGCTTTCCTCACTTACTCTGTTGCCCACTCTGAACAACAAACTGAGCCCATGGATATCGTCCGGGGTCCAAGTCAATCACATGGTACCCGGGAGGAATAAGACATATGCACTCTGTTCAGAGAGGGAAAAGTCAGATGTACAAATACATGAGGAAATTAATCAACCACAGCTAACTCTAAGGTGCACTTACGGGAGGATACAATACCGAACAAGGATGGACGCCGTCACCTCAGCCCCAACGCGCGTTTCGCTACCTGCTTTTTCACAGGGGCGCAGTTTGTTGGGCTCAGTTTGTTGTTCAGAGTGGGCAACAGAGTAAGTGAGGAAAGCCATATATTCGTTAGGTATTATACCTTTCACAATTTACGTATTATAATTTTGGCTAATATAGGCAGGAGAGATCCTTACTGATCAGGGGTGTACGCCCCTCCACTTGTTGGTAGTCTATTTATCTTTATGTAATCATGGATTTTATGTATAATGTTTTAATGATTGATCAATAAAGGAACTTTTGTTATAAATCGGCGCATGACCTTTTTTTGTTGGAGGTAGAGGTTCTAAACACTTGTTACTGAACCTACTTCTATATTTATGGCCTCGTCTCAAAGTGAAACTAGACGTATGCACAAATTGTTTCTTTATGTAGACAAATAAAAGCAGCCAAACTAGAGACCGAGAGATTAATTGCCAAAGAGAGTAAAACTAACCCTAAAATGTTCTTTAATTAAATAATTGGTAAAAAGTATAAATCTGAAGGTGTCAGCCCTTTACAGAGTGATGAGGGGGGAGTTGCAGAGAGCGATGAGGAGAAAGCAAAGCTGTTAAATATTTTTTTCTCCACTATATTCACTGAAGAAAATAAACTGTCAGATGAAATGCTGAATGTAAAAATAAATCCCCCATTAAAAGTGCCCTGTCTGACCCAGGAAGAAGTACAACAGTGACTTAAAGATTAAAATAGACAAATCGCCAGGACAGGATGGCATACACCCCCGTATCCTAAGGGAATTAAGTGATGTCATAGCCAGACCCTTATTTCTGATATCTGCGGACTCTATACGGACGGGGAATGTTCCACAGGATTGGAGCTTAGCAAATGTTGTGCCAATATTAAAAAAGGATCCAAAAACAGAGCCGGGAAACTATAGGCCAGTAAGTTTAACATCTGTTGTGGGGAAAACGTTTGAAGGTTTTCTAAGAGATGTTATCTTAGAGGATCTCAACGGAAATAAGCAAATAACGCCATATCAGCATGGCTTCATGAGGGATCGGTCATGTTAAACGAATTTAATCAGTTTCTATGAGGAGGTAAGTTCTAGACTTGACAGCGGCGAATCAATGGATGTCGTATATCTGGACTTCTCCAAAGCATTTGACACCGTACCTCATAAAAGGTTAGTATATAAAATGAGGATGCTCGGACTGGGAGAAAATGTCTGTATGTGGGTAAGTAACTGGCTGAGTGACAGAAAACAGAGGGTGGTTATTAACGGTAGATACTCAGATTGGGTCACTGTAACTAGTGGGGTACCTCAGGGGTCAGTATTGGGCCCTATTCTCTTCAATATATTTATCAATGATCTTGTAGAAGGCTTGCACAGTAAAATGTATATGTTTCCAGATGACACTAAACTGTGTAAAGTAATAAACACAGAGGAGGACACTATACTGTGTATATATATATATATATATATATATATATATGTATTGTGAGACAGTGACAGGTCTCACTCTGGTCCCACAGGTGGGAGAGCTGGAGGTATCAGGATGGGATAAAGCACCTCCCTACGTCTCATTTAATGGAGATGCTTTGAAGGAGAGCCAAGGAGGCTCTGGGGAAGTTGCTTTGCAGACAGAGGCCTGGGACTGGTTCTGTCTGTGTGGTCTCAGCCAGGCTGGTTGAGGGGCCACGCGGCTAGGTGTAGCCGGAACATTGGGGGACGTCATGACGCCTGGGCTGAAGGGTCACGAGTAGAGATGGCTTGAACTATCCGCCCGAACAGTTCCCGGCGAACATAGCTTGTTCGCGTTCGCCTCTGCCGGGCGAACACATGCGATGTTCGGTCCGCCCCCTATACATCATCATTGAGCAAACTTTGACCCTGTACCTCACAGTCAGCAGACACATTCCAGCCAATCAGCAGCATACCCTCCCTCCCAGACCCTCCCACCTCCTGCACAGCATCCATTTTAGATTCATTCTGAAGCTGCAGTCTTAGTGAGAGGAAGGAGAGTGTAATTGCTGCTGATTTAATTGGGAAATTGATAGCTAGGCTAGTGAATTCAGTGTCCACTCCAGTCCTGAAAGACTCATCTGATCTCTGCTGTAAGGACAGCGTCCTGACAGCACCCCAAAAGCCCTTTTAGGGCTGCAACATTAGTCTGCTTTTTTTCCTTTATATACATATTGCAGTTGCCTGGCCTGCCTGTGTGTGAGGAGCTGCAGGCCCACAGACTGTAGTGTGCCCACTGCCAGTGCCCACCCCTGTCATCCCGTGTGGTACAGGACTTTGCATCAAAAAAGGCATTTAATTTTTACACTTTAATCTAAGGTTAGTTGCCTGCCAGTGTGTGTCAGGCTGACTTCCACTGACTGTAGTGTGCCCACTGCCAGTGCTCCACCACTCATACCGGCTGGCACAGGACTTTGCATAAAAAGGCATTTAATTTTTACACTTTAGTGTAATTTCAGCTGCTTGCCTGCTGCTAGTGTGTGTCAGGCAGACTTCCACTGACTGTAGTGTGCCCACTGCCAGTGCCCACCCCTGTCATCCCGTGTGGCACAGGACTTTGCATCAAAAAAAGGCATTTAATTTTTACACTTTAATCTAAGGTTAGTTGCCTGCCAGTGTGTGTCAGGCCGACTTCCACTGACTGTAGTGTGCCCACTGCCAGTGCCCACCCCTGTCATCCCGTGTGGCACAGGACTTTGCTTAAAAAAAAGGCACTTAATTTTTACACTTTAATCTAAGGTTAGTTGCCTGCCAGTGTGTGTCAGGCTGACTTCCACTGACTGTAGTGTGCCCACTGCCAGTGCCCACCACTCATACCGGCTGGCACAGGACTTTGCATAAAAAAAGGCATTTAATTTTTACACATTAGTGTAATTTCAGTTGCTTGCCTGCTGCCAGTGCGTGTCAGGCCCACCTCCACAGACTGTAGTGTGCCCACTGCAAGTGCCAACCACTGATACCAGGTGGCACAGTAGCTTGCCGATAAATATGGCATTTCATTTTTACACATTAGTCTAATTTCAGTTGCTTGCCTGCTGCCAGTGTGTGTCAGGCCCACTTCCACTGACTGTAGTGTGCCCACTGCCAGTGCCAACCATTGATACCGGGTGGCACAGTACCACTTATCGAAAAAAAAATGACAGGCAGAGGCAGGCCACCCCGCAGGGGCCGTCGTGGTCGTGGTGCTGTGATTTCCACTGTCCCTGGAATAATGCCCAGTGTTCAGAGGCCACGTACCCTGAACCCGAAAAATTCTGAGGACGTAGTTGACTGGCTTAGACAGGACACCCAATCTTCAACAGCTTCCGCTAAGAACCTTGACGCACCATCCTCCTCCAGCTCAGCTTTGGTCACCTGCTCTCAAGTTACCACGCACCCGCCCGCCGCTGATAGGAATAGTACTAGTTAAGACACCACTCATATAGGGTGTCACAGCACATTGCTCTGTGCACGCGCAGTGCCCCAATTTGGGAGTAAGAGGACCGACTAAGCTGCTTTTTCCATCTCCCGATTCCTGAAATCAATTCAGTTTGGTGTATGAGAGTTTGGTCTGTCACTGTGAAGGCAGTCGAAGGTACCCGGCCTAAAAATTTTTCACAAAAGGCAATCCCTGATATGGGATGTAACAGGGATTAAACTGATGAGAATAATACTACAGAAAATACCACTCATATCAGTGGAGGGAGCCAGCGTTTTTAACCATCTCCCGTTCAAAAATCTATTCAATAAATGGCCCCCAGATTGGGAGTCGGGGACGTTAGAGGAATTAAACTGATGAGAATAGTACTACAGAAAATACCACTCATATCGGGTGTGACAGTAAATTGCACGGCGCAGACGCAGTGACCGTGGATTAAAACAAAGGGAGGGAGCCAGCGTTTTTAACCATCTCCCCGTTCGAAAAATCAATTCAATTCATCTTTTGGGGACCCTTGGTGTTGTACGTGGCTGGGTGGAGGAAGAAACCTTCAATGACATCACCGGGACGTGGCTAGCTTGGTATCCAACCTTGTGCAAATGGGGAGTTTGCGGTTGTGCAAATGAACTGTTTGCGGTGCATTAAAAGGGAGTTTGGTCTGTCAATGTCTGAGAATCGGGCGTAACCCTTACACTACCTGATCGATACAACATCATACCTGATCGTATACACACACTGGATGTTTTAAAGCATGTTATTCCAAACAATTTAGGAATGTTAGGTGATTTATGCCCTTTATGGATTAAAACCCGACTCTGCGTCCACTACGTAATTTTCCATGGGAGTTTTGCCATGGATCCCCCTCCGGCATGCCACAGTCCAGGTGTTAGACCCCTTGAAACAACTTTCCCATCACTATTGTGGCCAGAAAGAGTCCCTTTGGTTTTTAAAATTCGCCTGTCTATTGAAGTCTATGGCGGTTCGCCCGGTTCGCCTGTTCGCGAACATTTGCGGAAGTTCGCGTTCGCTGTTCGCGAACTGAAAATTTTATGTTCGCGACATCACTAGTCACGAGGCCGGAGACAGGAGGATCACTGGGCTGCTGGGCCACACTCCCCCAATAAAGGTACAGGCCTTATTACAGCTTGAGAGGCTGTGGGACTGTAAGACTGGGAAAAGCCGCACCGGGCTCCAGGTATGAACTGTATCGTATAGCCTGAGTTAGGGACACACGGTTGATGTTTAGTTAGAACCCAGACGGGTAGGTTTTGATTTGTATTGTTTTGTTGGTGCGGCTGCTATAATAAACGCACAGTTTGGACCTTAAAGCCGTGTATGGTGAAGATCCTTGTGTGAATGCCCCCTGGAAGAGAGTTAATGCCTTACATTTGGTGGTGGATGCGGGCAGTCGTCCCTGCTGGAAAAAGGCAAAGTATTGCTGGGGGCAACGACAAGGCAGAAAGAGCAGGTGCTGTTGAATGCTGCTGTGTTGCAAAGGATTTGCTGTGTGGAGCTTAAAGGGCCAGCAACCCGAATTTATAGAGACTGACCTGTGGGGAAATTTTTTGGGGTCTCTGACTAAATGGACTTGTATGCTGAGAATCTGGTGCCATGGGTCTCATGGAGGAATATGCCAGTCGGTTGTCACATGTAAAAGGGCGAGAAAGCCTGGCCAAGGAGATGGGATATGCCCCATGGAAACTGCTGTGCTTGCGTCTAGAGCGGGAGGCTTTGGAGGCGCAGCTGCAGCTGGCCCTGAGGAGAGGGTACTCAACGCTGTATGAGTCACTGTGCAAATGTACAAGAGGTAGGTGGTGCGTCGGGAGTTCCAGAGGACAAGCCAAGATATGCCGTTGCCAAGGGCAACCGTGGGGAAGATAAAGAGATGGCGAGCGGTGCAATTCTCAGGAGTTCCTATATTCCTTGCAACTGTGCGCAAGATTCTAAAGTGTGCGGCTGGAGTGACCGTCCGGAAGGAGACTGGAGTCAAGGTGTTTCCTATGACAACAACGGCACTGAGGAGCCTGTGTGTGTTCGTGTGACCCGGAACCAAGGGTTGGAGGTTCCCGACATACTGGAGAGATAGGATGGCGGCTGTGGAGACATGCGTGCAGCACTTGGGAGCACCAAGACCCTGATGGCTGTGGGTAAGAGCGTTCCAATTGTTTCTTATACAGCAGATAAAGTGACAGTGAGCAAGGGTCTGGAGGTTGGGCATGTTGCTGACCGGTGCCCTAATGCCTCGGAGGCCCTGAGTGGTGATGTGGGCCAGCGGCAGTGGCTATCTGCCGAGCCGGTCAGTGTGAAGACACTGGGACTAGAGACTGCGCCGAGAATGTGCGACATTGTGGTGTATGACAGTACAGTCCAGGAGTTGTTGGAAGCGGAGAGCCAGGGAAGCCTGGATCATACCAGCCCGGTGGCAGGGAACTTTGTGTGGGACATTCATAAGGATAGCATGAACTGTCCAGTGGCTCTCACTGAGATTAAGATTACAGTGAGAACTGAGACTCATGGGCTTGCTGGGAAAGTGCTCGTTCATGAAGTGAAGTGGGGCAGTGGTTTCCTTCTTGCATGGTAGTGCTAGAAAGTGTACCACACGTACCAGAAAGGGAAAACAGTGGTACTCCTAGCGTGCAAAGTAAAAGTGCCCAGTTTGCTGCAGTACATAATGAAAATATGATGCCATGTGATGATGTTGATGACATGCCGTTTCTATTGCAGGTTGAAGTCAGGAGAGAAGTTCCCCCTGGTGGTAACAAGGTGTATGGGAAAAAATGTTGGTTGATGTAAGAGCATTGTTAACTGCTGAGGGTGAGCTTGCCACCTCTAAGCCCGGTGACACCAAGGTGGTTGCTAGTGGCAACCAGGAGATGGTAAGTGGTAACTGACGGGATAAGTGGCCAATCTGTGAGCAAGGTGTTTGTGATAAACTGGGCTCTGCTAGCATGGATATGGCAGAACAACAGAAAAACTGTAATTAATGGAAATGCCCTCTCACCAGCCTCCTACGTTGATGCATGTGTTCACCCTCACGGGTTTAAACAAAGGGAGGGAGTATGTGAGACAGTGACAGGTCTCACTCTGGTTACTGGTAAGGAAGGGGTGGATAGCGCTGTCCACGCCCCTATTCCCCTACAGGTGGGAGAGCTGGAGGTATCAGGATGGGATAAAGCACCTCCTTCTGTGTCATTCAATAGAGATGCTTTGAAGGAGAGCCAAGGAGGCTCTGGGAGGCTCAAAGTTGCTTTGCAGACAGAGGCCTGGGACTGGTTCTGTCTGTGTGGTCTCAGCCAGGCTGGTTGAGGGGCCACGCGGCTAGGTGTAGCCGAAACATTAGGGGACGACATGACACCTGGGCTGAAGGGTCACGAGGCCGGAGACAGGAGGACTACTGGGCCACACTCCCCCAATAAAGGTACAGGCCTTATTACAGCCTGTGAGGCTGTGGGACTGTAAGGCCTCTTTCACACTTGCGTTCTGAAGATCCGGCAGGCACTTCCGTCCCGCCGGATCCGTCAGAACGCAAGTCGTCTGAAAGCATTAGAAGACTGATCAGGATCCTGATCAGTCTTCGAAATGCTTTCAGGTTACTATGGCAGCCAGGACGCTATTAAAGTCCTGGTTGCCATAGTAGTAGTGGGGAGCGGGGGAGCGGTATACTTACAGTCCGTGCGGCTCCCGGGGCACTCCAGAATGACGTCAGAGCGCCCCATGCGCATGGATCACATGATCCATGCGATCACGTGATCCATGCGTGTGGGGCGCCCTGGCGTCACTCTGGGCGCCCGGGAGCGCACGGATGGTAAGTATACTGCTCCCCGCTCCCCACTACACTTTACCATGGCAACCAGGACTTTAGCGTCCTGGCTGCCATGGTAACCATTGAGAAAAAGCTAAACGTCGGATCCGGCGATGCGCCGAAACGACGTTTAGCTTAAGGCCGGATCCGGATCAATGCCTTTCAACGGGCATTAATTCCGGATCCGGCCTTGTGGCAAGTGTTCAGGATTTTTGGCCGGAGCAAAAAGCGCAGCATGCTGCGGTATTTTCTCCGGCCAAACAACGTTCCGGTCCTGAACTGAAGACATCCTGATGCATCCTGAACAGATTTCTCTCCATTCAGAATGCATGGGGATGATCCTGATCAGGATTTTTCCGGCATAGAGACCCGATGACGGATCTCTATGCCGGAAAACAAAAACGCTAGTGTGAAAGAGCCCTAAGACTGGGAAAAGCCGCACCGGGCTCCAGGTATGAACTGTAGCCTGAGTTAGGGACACACTGTTGATGTTTAGTTAGAACCCAGATGGGTATGTTTTTATTTGTATTGTTTTGCTGGTGCGGCTGCTATAATAAACGCACAGTTTGGACCTTAAAGAGGACCTTTCATTAGTCTAAAAAATGTGTACTAAGTATGCTGACATGTAGAACGGCGCCCATGGATCTCCCTGCACTTACTATTATCCCTGGGCGCCGCTCCGTTCGCCCGGTATAGGCTCCGGTATCTTCTGGGACTTAGTTATACTAGGCAGAGCCTAGTACACTTGGTTATAGTAGGCGTGTCCCAGGCTGTAGCACTGGCCAATCGCAGAGCACAGCTCATATCCTGGGAGTTTTTTTTCCTCCCAGGCTGTGAGCTGTGCGCTGCGATTGGCCAGCGCTACAGCCTGGGATACACCTAGTATAACCAAGTGTACTAGGCTCCGCCTAATAGAACCAAGTCCCAGAAGATACCGGAGCCTATACCAGGCGAACGGAGCGGCGCCCAGGGATAATAGTAAGTGCAGGGAGATCCATGGGCGCCGCTCTACATGTCAGCATACTTAGTACACATTTTTTAGACTAATGAAAGGTCCTCTTTAAGGCCGTGTATGGTGAAAATCCCTGTGTGAATGCCCCCCAAAAGAGAGCTAATCCCTTACACTATATGTATATATATATATATATATATATATATATATATATAATACCCATATTTTTCGCCCCATAAGACGCACCTAGGTTTTTGGGGAGGAATATAAGAAAAAAAATATTTTTAACCAAAAGGTGTGCTTTTGGTGGGTTTTGAACTAATGCTGGTCTGTACATGACAATATTATGGTGGATCTATATATGACACTGTTATGGGGGATCTGTGGATTAAACTGTTATGGGGGATCTGTGGATTAAACTGTTATGGGGATCTGTGGATGACACTGTTATGGGGGATCTGTGGCTGACACTGTTATGGGGGCTTGTGGGTGACACTGTTATGGGGGGGATCTGAGGAGGACACACTGTTATAGGGGATCTGTGGATGACATTGTTATGGGGGATCTGTGGATGACACACTGTTATGGGGGGATCTGAGGAGGACGCACTGTTATGGGGATCTGTGCATGACACTGTTATGGGGGATCTGTGGATGACACTGTTATGGGGGATCTGTGGCAGACACTGTTATGGGGGATCTGTGGATGACACTGTTATGGGGGATCTGTGGATGACACTGTTATGGGGGATCTGCGGATGTCACGGTTATGGAGGGGAGCTGTGGATTGCACTGTTATGGGGGGAGCTGTGGATGGCACTAATATGGGGGGGAGTTCTGTGGATGGCACTGTTATGGGGGATCTGTGGATGGCACTGTTATGGGGGATCTGTGGATGACACTGTTATGGGAGATCTGTGGATGGCACTGTTATGGGGGATCTGTGGATGACACTGTTATGGGAGATCTGTGGATGGCACTGTTATGGGGGATCTTTGGATGGCATTGTTATGGGGAGGGGGATCTGTGGATGGCACTGTTATGGGGGGATCTGTGGATGACACTGCTATAATATGTGTCATCCACAGATCCCCCTTATAACAATGTCCCCCAATACACCAGGCCCTGATGCTCCGCATAGTATTTCTAAACACCAATTCTCAAGTTCTTAATAGGTTTAACTAAAGCTGCGATCTCTCATTTATTATAACTTACAAGAAATCCTCTATAGCAGGCAGAGCGGCTGGCTGGGTTACGTCACTCACTGACGTTGCACGCCTGCTCCACCTGCTTCATTCATAAATCTGCATAGATTGGAGGCTTGGGCAGATAAGTGGCCGATGAGGTTTAACAGTTCCAAATGTAAGGTTATTCACATGGGAAGGAATAAAGCAAGTCACCCGTACATACTAAATGGTAAAACACTCGGTAACACTGGAAAAGGATCTAGGAATTTTAGTGAACAGCAAACTAAGCTGCAAAAACCAGTGTCAGGCAGCTACTGCCAAGGCCAATAAGATAATGGGTTGCATCAAAAGGGGCATAGACGCCCATGATGAGAACATAGTCTGAATTGCTTTATGGATTCCGTTACCACAGAGCATAACACAATTTCATGACGGAATGCCTTTAGAGGCATTCTGTTATTCATTCCATCATAATAGAAGTCCTCTCCTGCATAATTGAAACCGGACGGATCCGTTTAGGCCATATACTTCTACTATGACAGAATGCCTCTGAAGGCATTCTGTCATGGAATTGCATTATGCTCCGTGGTAATGGAATCCATAACGCAATTCAGATTATACCACAACCCTAACTCGAATTTTAAAATATGAAATTCGCTTATCCCTAGAAGAGATGCTTTGCACGGAGACGACATGGATCCATCACAGGCATCTACACCGCGGCATCACTGACCACCTTTTCACGGATTTAAGCATGGACATGTGAATGAGGCTTAATAGCATCAGTCTTCCTGAAGAAACCAAGACCCTTACAGCTGTAGTAGTTATGGAGACCTGCAAGTTGCAGGGCCCCATAAGAACATAGCGAATCTGCCATTAACCCTTTTCTTCCCCGTCTTCCTTGAGCCATAACTTTTTTATATTTCTGTTCACATAGCTGTAGTTGTACTTTCTAATGCCACCATTGCACCATGGCATACAATATAGTGTGAAGCTGTAAACAAAATTCCAAATGGGTAGAATTGGAAAAAAAACGCAATTCCTCCACTGTTTTACAGGTTTTGTTCCCATGGCATTCCGTTTGCGGCAAAACTGACCCATGCCCATTTATTCTCTGGGTCCGTAAAATTACAGCGATACTCCATATGTATAGGTTTTTAATGTCTAAATAGGGTAAAAAAAAATAGAAAATTTTAATTTTTTTTTTTAAATCACTATATTCTGACCCCCATAACTTTATTATAGTTACTGTATCTACTGTGCTGTGTGGGGGCTCATTTTTTGTGGTACAATCTGTAGATTTTATTGATACCCTTTTGGAGTGTGTGACTTTTTGATCACATTGGCCATTTTGACCCTTTTCTCCATTGCCCCATTCTCCGTATTGAAAAAATATTTTTATATTTTAATTGTACGGGCATTATCGGTCGCTGTGAGACCCATGATGTTTATATTTTTTATTTTTGTATTTATTTTTTTATTATACGGAAAGGGGGGTGATTTAAACTTATATATTTTTTATTTATTTATTTTTACTTTTTTTAATGATTTTGAAGCTAGTATTTGATCATACAAAATCAATTTTTAAAATACGTTTATTACTTACTGGTAAGTAAAAATTGCACCTTTGATACCCTCGGCTTCTTCAGCGAGGATGAGTGTATTAAAACCAATTACCGGCATCCTCATTGGCCGCAGAGGATGTCCGTAAGAAGCTTAGAAGCACAAGCTTCTGGGTTTTTCACCCTTTAGATGTCGTGATCTCACTTGATCACGGCATCTAAAGGCTTTAATTACTGCAACCGTTATGATTGTCAGTCACAGTAATTAGCTGCGGGTCTCTGCTGTTTTAAAAAGGAAACCCAGAGGCCATGACGCCTGCTTCACCAACGAGCGGGCGCCATGTTTGCCTATCGCTCTGGCGCCATGCATGTATGGCACTGGTAGCGAAAGGGTTAATTGCAATGCTAATTAATTGCAATGTAAGGCAGAAGCAATCTGTGGATGGCATATTCAAGTTCCTTAAGGAGACTTTAAAACGGTAAAAAAAAAAAAAAAAAAAAAAATTCATTTTCTGGATAAGAAAAATAAATAACCAATAAAAAGAATAATGATCGTTCGCACCGCCATGTGCCAAAACACCAATACTATTAAAATATAAATGTATTTTTTCCCATATGGCGAACGCTGTAAGAGGAAAAAAAATAAAAATTACCAATTCACTATTTTTTTAAATTTAAAATTAAATAAAAAGCGATAAAAACGTCATACACATTCCAAAAATACACACATACACACTCTTGAAGAAACAAAAACACTCAAAAAAATAAAGGGAACACTAGAGTTGAGAGAACACCTGGAAGTTCGTGTTCGACGGGTTCGGCTGAACTTCACAAAAAAGTTCAGTTTCGGGATCCGAACTTAACCCGAACTTGACCCCGAACCCCATTGAAGTCAATAGGGACCCGAACTTTTGGGCACTAAAATGGCCCTAAAAATGTAATGGAAAGGGCAAGAGGGCTGCAAAAGGCTGCAAAATGTGCTTAAGAGCATGACAAGTGCTCTGCAAACAAATGTGGATAGGGAAATAACTTAAAATAAAGTAAAACAAATAAAAATTAAAAATTATTAACCTGCGACTCAGAGTAGGAGGTGGATGTGGAGTGGGAGGTTGAGGAGGCGGTGAATGTGGTGGTGTAGGTGGAAGCGGCGATGAAGGAGGAGGAGGTAGCCAGCTAAAAATGTTTTTTTGTTTTTTTAAATTGGGGTAGCCCCCAAAATAATGGGACAAAAAAAAAAAATGAAATCCAAGAATTAGTACACTTGAGTACAAGAATTTATGGTTGGTCTGGGGACCAAACCAGTTACATCCCAAGAGGGGGGTAGATAACCTAAGCAGAACCAATAGATCAAGAACACAAAATGAAAAAAAAAACAATTGTGAGCAACAAGCGGCGATTACGCCACCATTATATCTTCCTTGGCCTTGAGCGGGCCATAAAAGTGGAGTCCCCAAAATGGCAAAAAGGGAATGTCGCCGACGAGTCCATCAGCGATGGCGGGTGGATCCTCTGGGTTTAGGAAACGCCAACTAGTTGAAAGATACGCTCCTCCAGGGTCAGCAGACCTCACTGTGGGCGAGGGCATTTGACGTCTATTGTGACCTCCCGTCTCCTGCCAAGCAAGTGGGACGGGCAGGGATGTTGAGGTAATCTCTTAGTCAGAGAGGTCAGGTACTGGCCAGTCCAGGGCGGCACAGAATGGGCCAAAGTCAGCATAGGAGCATAAGGCCACGATGCGGCCATTTATCCGGGCATTTAGGTCAAAGGGGAAACGCCAGCAGTATGGGATCTGGTGGTCTCTTAGGGTGTCCAGTAGGGGGCGAAGGTGGCGATGTTTCTGCTAAGTGATCCACGACAAGTCCTGGAAAAGCTTGGCCCTGTCACCCTGGAAATCCAGAAATCGGCTTTTGTCATGATCGCTTCTTTCCGGGTAAAGTCATGGACGCAGCAAATAATGTCCCTGGGTTTGGGGGTGGATCCTTTGGGTCAGAGAGCTCTATGAGCCCTGTCCAGCTTGGTGGTGTGAGACAGGGGGTCCCCCATAATTTTGTTGAAGAGAGCGTCCAAGGTTCCTTGTATGTCCACCTCCCCTGGGGGCTCTGGGAGGTCGCGGATTCTGATATTGTTCCTCCTCCCACGATTATCTAAGTCTTCTATATGATGCTGCAAATCGCGGAGACCCACGACCTGTAAAGACACCGAGGTGTGAAGTTGAGAGACACAGGACCGTGTAGTTTCATGATCTTTCTCTAGAGTCTCCATCTGGGTGGCAATAGAGTGTAGGTCGCGTCTAACCACAGAGATTTCACAGCTGCATGTTGCAGTGTCCTCTGTAACCAGAGTTGAGAGAATATGAAGCCCAGACCGGTGTAGGTGCCATGGTCAGAGTACGGGGAGTGTGTAGGGGCAGCATACCACTGCATGGAGGGGGTAGCCCCTATGTCATCCTCAAGTGCCAAAGAGAAGAGAGGGGCAGAGGGCACTGCCACTGCCTGATTCACATCCGGGGGTCCTCTTTTGCAGGGAGAGAGAGCCATGGGGGGTCGGAGAGGATGGCTGAGGGGAGTCCCCTGGGCACTGACCTGAGGGGAAGCCTACCCTGTCCTCAGCGGTTTGGCATGTGCGGATGCCATCTTGGATGCAGGATTATCCTGCTGGGCACATGTCCAGGGCGGCGGTGGAGAGGCTGGAGACTAGCTGGCCTCTACAGCCATGGTGGTCGGCGCTGGTCTTTCCTGCTCTGCCGCAGGATCTGCCGTCTCATGGCCCCGTGCCTCCCTGCTGCGCCGAGGGAGCGCTTCAGCAGGGGCAGCCAGGTTGAGTGGAGAAGATAGCGTCGCGCTCTGCATGAGTGCAGGATGAAGTCCCGGAGGGCACCACGCGGAGGGGGATCCAGAAGAGGTAGGGCCCCCTGTGAGGACTTCTTAGGCAACTTTTTGCTGTGAGCTCAGGGCCCCTCATGTTGCGGCTTGGTGGCCGAGCTCAGCACTCACGTGTCCTGCTCCATGCGCTGCTAGGCCACAGAATAAAGCTGACATGTCAGTTTTACCACATGGGGAATACTGTAAAGGCAACACCCATAAAATTGTGGTGAAATTCAGTTTTTTTTCCCCCAATTACCCCCATTTGGATTTTTTTCCAGCTTCCCACTACATCATATGGAATAGTAAATGGTGCAACACCCAGAAAAGCAACACCCATAAAATTGTGGTGAATTTGTGTTTTTTTTCCCAATTTCACCCCATTTGGATTTTATTCCAGCTTCCCACTACATCATATGGAATAGTAAATGGTGCAACACCCAGAAAAGCAACACCCATAAAATTGTGGTGAAATTGTGTTTTTTTCCCCAATTTCACCCCATTTGGATTTTATTCCAGCTTCCCACTACACCATATGGAATAGTAATAGTAAAAGTACAATTACGCACCTCAGGCAGCAGTTTGTAATGCTTTGAGGGGGTGGCATCTCCGCAGCAGTTAGCAAACACTGACTGAGGCCGTCTCCTGCCTCCACCTGCTTCCTGCCTCCATGTTCCACAAGTGGGAGGCCAGGCTTCTTAGTTCTTGCTTTGTTCCTTTCTTCACAGCACTGCCTATCGGCAAAGCTGACTTGTGAACGCATCACCAGACAGCGCTGTGCAGGAGGAGGGCAGAAAGCAGGATCTAGCTTGCTGCTATCAAAACTTCAGTGCCGCTCTTCCTGCAAATCAGTAGAGTAAGTGAAGACCGATGCCTGTATTCTCCTCTCATGAAGTACAGTGGGAAATGGCTGCTGCCATGCTCCCTTCCCCTACTCCAGTTCACATGGGCTGATACAAAGCCTGCACTTTCCTCACTCTAGGGATGAGTGAATCGAGCTTCTGATCATAGATTAGAAGTCATTTTGTTCAACAACTTTTTAATGTTGTTTCCCTATAGCATTTACAATGTATTTGCTTTGTGTAGAAAAACTTTGTCGCATCCGAAGTTGCGCGAGAGTTCGGTATTACTATCTGCCAGTTAAAAAACATTTTAAGATAGGATACACAATTCATTTTTTGAAGTCTCGTGCAACTTCGGACGTGACAAAGTTTTCCTGCATGGAACAAAAACAAGATTTGAGCAGAGTAATGATGGCAAAATACACAAAAAAATAAAATAAAAAATGAAAAAATTATAAAAACGCAGATGCGTTTTTGATGCGGTTTCTATCAAAAACGCCCAAATGGCCCCTGGGGGGTTCAGATATCTTGCTTTGGAGGCAGCAGAACATTGGTGGTAGTCATAGTCCACCGTCATATACAATCAAACAGAGGCATCAAATGGATTCACAAAGCGATTAATAATTGTAAGTATTATTCGCATTGCAATTACAACTTAGAGCTGAGTTCCTAATGGTTGTATTGCTAGAATATAACGTATATTCTAGCAATACAACCATTAGGAACCCAGCTCTAAGTTGAATTCGCAATGCGATTAATGCAGGTTATATTAATCGCATTGCGAATTCAACTTAGATCTGAGTTCCTAATCTTTGTTGTATTGCTAGAATATACAGGCTATGTTCGCCGGGAACTGTTCGCCGGCGAATAGTTCGGGCCATCTCTACTAGTAGTCAGGCGGACAGTGGAGATATCAGCACAGGAGACTAATAATACTGGCCTGTGCTCCCCACCCCCATGGCTGCCCTGATTTCCTGGGATGTCCAGTCATCTACAGAAGTAGTAAGTGTAATGTGTGTACATGTGTCTATTATGTATGTTATGTGAATGTACAGTACAGACCAAAAGTTTGGACACACCTTCTCATTCAAAGAGTTTTCTTTATTTTCATGACTATAAAAATTGTAGATTCACACTGAAGGCACCAAAACTATGAATTAACACATGTGGAATTATATACATAACAAAAAAAGTGTGAAACAACTGAAAATATGTCATATTCTAGGTTCTTCAAAGTAGCCACCTTTTGCTTTGATTACTGCTTTGCACACTCTTGGCATTCTCTTGATGAGCTTCAAGAGGTAGTCACCTGAAATGTAGTAGAGGTAGTCTTCGAACAGTCTTGAAGGAGTTCCCAGAGATGCTTAGCACTTGTTGGCCCTTTTGCCTTCAGTTTGCGGTCCAGCTCACCCCAAACCATCTCGATTGGGTTCAGGTCTGGTGACTGTGGAGGCCTGCGTGAAAGAGAGCGAAGCCCCGTTCTGGACAGCAGAGACACAGAGCACTAACATGATTAATAATGCTCCATGCCTCTCTGTGATCTTTTTACTACAAAGTCACAAGGAGATAAAGTGGTCACTGTGATTTTGTATTAAAAAAGTCCCAGAGAGGCACAGAGCAATATGAATAATGTTAATGCTCTGTGTCTCTGCTGTCTGGAACTGGGCTTGGCACTCTTTCACGCCGTGTATTCCACACACGGGATCCGCTCGTCTAAAAGAGCCCTAAGAAGCCCTCCTACTCTGCACTCATTACCTGTATTAATTGCACCTCCTTTGAACTCGTTACCTGTACAAAAGACACTTGTCCGCACACTCAATCAATCAATCAATCAATCACACTCCATCCTCTCCACCATGGCCAAGACCAAAGAGCTGTCTAAGGACACCAGAGACAAAATTGTAGACCTGAACAAGGCTGGGATGGGCTACAGGACAAGAGGCAAACAGCTTTGTGAGAAGACAACTGTTGGCGCAATTATTAGAAAATAGAAGAAACACAAGATGACTGTCAATCTTCCTCGGTCTGGGGCTCCCTGCAAGATCTCTCGCCTCGTGGAGTAAGGATGATTCTGAGAAAGTTCAGGAATCAGCCCAGAACTACATGGGAGAACCTGGTCAATGAGCCGAAAAGAGCTGGGACCACAGTCTCAAAGATTACTGTTAGTAACACACTACGCCGCCATAGATTAAAAACCTAGAGGGCACACAAGGTCCCCCTGCTCAAGCCAGTACATGTCCAGGCCTGTTTGAAGTTTGCCAACGACCATCTGAATTATCCAGAGGAGGCATGGCAGAAGGTCATGTGGTCAGATGAGACCAAAATAAAAGTTTTCGGTATAAACTCTACTTGCCATATTTGGAGGAAGGATGACTACTAGAGATGAGAGAATTTCTCAAAAATTAAATTTGGTTGGTTCGCCGATTTTTCCAAAAAGATTTTATTCAATTGGAGTTTATTTGTGGTGAATCTCATTAAAACGCAACTATTTTCTGGCTGCAGAGAGCCTGTATTGTGGTGTAGGACACTGTTCCTTGCAAAAACGTACACAGGGAGTCTACTGTAGTAGTGAAACAGTACTGTGAGTCAGTATGACTTGCAGATGACAGGCGTCACTCTTAGAATCACTTCACTTATTTGGGCAGCAACAGGGCACAAACTGACCAAATAACTCAAGTGTGAACTCAGCCTTATAGGTCAATGTCAGCGCCAGGTATAAAGAACCATGCATAGACCTATGATCCTACTATAGTGTGAAGGAGCACACTTCTCTTACACCGTCATTAGATAATTTTACACATTTTGACAGAACCTGTTCCATTTTATGCTGATACAAGTAGAGCCCCCTTACAGAATGGAGAGGGTGTCAGCAGTAAATTTGTGTTAAGGTCACTGATCATTTTGCCCTTCCTCTGATCCGTCAGAAAAACACCCCCCGAAAATACGGATCCTGTCTGTTGAGCTTCTGCTGTCCCTCGGGCAGCATTTGGTCAGTAATCCATCAGTATTGCTAAGGCCAAAAAAATAAAAACAAGTGGATCCAAAACAGAAATGACAGGTGAAAGTCTTCTGTGTTTTCATGAGCCAATCCTGAAGGAAAATAGGGATCATAGATAGGATCTGTTGCATGTCTCATTTTTCTGTCCATATGACAGCTCAAATACTGTTCAAATAAATTGTGATGTCAACAAAGCCAAAAAGGCAAAATAGCAGCCCCTAGTGGTGAGTTGGCAGCTGCACAAGAATACCACAGAGTGTTGAGTTGGGAGCAGCATGAGTAGACCACAGAGTTGTTAATTGGCAGCAGCATGATAAGACCACAGTGTGTAGAGTTGGCAGCTGCATAAGGAGACTACAGAGTGTTCAGTTGGTAGCAGCATGAGGAGACAACAGAGAGTTTGCTTAGCAGCAGCATGAGAAGACTACAGAGTGTAGAGTTGGCAGCAGAATGAAGCCACAGATTGTTTAGGTAGCAGCAGCATGAGGAGGCCACAGAGTGTAGAGTTGGCAGCAGAATGAGCAGACCACAAAGTGGCGAATTGGCATAAGCCTGAGGTGACCACAGAGTGTATAGTTGTCAGCAGCATGAGGAGACCACCGAGTGGCCCAGTGACAGAGTGTTGAGTTAGCAGCAGAATGAGGAGACCACAGAGTGGGGAGTTGGCAACATCATGAGGAGACCACAGAGTGTTGAGATGGCAGCAGCATGAGGAGAAAACAGAGGATGGCCCAGTTACAGAGTGTTAAGTTGTCAGTAGCATAAGGAGACAAGATAGTGGTGAGTTGGCAGCAGCATAAGGAGACCACAGATTGTTGAGTTGGAAGCAGCATGAGGAGACCACAGAGTGTTGAGATGGCAGCAGAATAAGGAGAGCACAGAGTGTATAGTTCACAGCAGCATGAAGAGACCCCAGAGTGTAGAGTTAGCAGCTGCATAAGAAGACCACAGAGCGCTGAGTTGGGAGCAGCAAGAGTAGACCACAGAGTTGTTAATTGGCAGCAGCATGATGAGACCACAGTGTGTAGAGTTGGCAGCAGTATGAGGAGACCACAGAGAGTTTGGGTAGCAGCAGCATGAGGAGACCACAGAGTGTTTAGTTGGTAGCAGAATTAAGAGACCACAAAGTGGTAAGTTGACAGCAGCATGAGGAAACCACATAGTGTACAATTAGCAGCAGAATCAGGAGACCACAAAGTGGTGAATTGGCATCAGCTTGAGGAGACCACAGAGTGTACAGTTGGCAGCAGCATGAGGAGACCACAGAGTGGTCCAGTGAAAGAATGTTGAGTTGGCAGCAGAATAAGGAGACCACAGAGTGTTGAATTGGCAGCAGCTTGAGGAGACCACAGAGTGGTGATATGGCAGTAGCATGATGAGAACACCGAGTTAAAGATTATTTTTTTTTTTTGGGGGGGGGGGGGGTTAGCTACTACCTCACAGTTTTTTTTCTTGCCTTCCTCTAGATCAACTTGCAGGATAACAGGACGAACTGGATGGACAATTTTTTTTTTCCGGCCTTATTTACTATGTTACTATAAGAGACTACAGAGTGTTGAGTTGGCAGCAGCATGAGGACACCACAGAGTGTTTAGGTAACAGCAGCATGAAGAGACCACAGAGTGTTGAGTTGGCAGCAGCATAAGGAGACCACAAAGTAGCCCATGGGGTTAAGCGAACACCTGGAAGTTCGGGTTCGCCGGGTTCGGCCGAACTTTGGGTCAAAGTTCGGGTAGGGGACCAACGAAGACCAGGACTTCACATTATTATTATATGTTATAACATAGTTATAACGGAAAATAATAGCATTCTTAAGACAGAATGCTAAAAAAAATGACTATTGAGGGGTTAAAAATAATAAAGAAAAATCACCTCATCCACTTGATCGCGTAGCTGATATCCTTTTGTATCTTCTTCTTTATGCAGGACCTGAAAAAGGATCTTCGATGACGTCACCATGTGGTGAGCGCAGTGACGTCATCACAGGTCCTCCTGAATGAAGATAGAAGGACCTTCTATCTTTATTCAGCAGCTTCAGAAGACCACAGAGTGGCCTGGTGACAGATTGGGGAGATGGGTGGCAAAATCAGTACCAGTTAAAGATGGTGGGTGGCAGAAGGAGCACCTGGCAGCAGATGTGTGGTTTCAGGCGGATGGCAGCATCAGAATAGTAGCTGAAGAAGGTTGCTTTTGACAAGGTTTGGATGAGGCACCATGGATGATCTAATCTGATGCTTTAGGCATTGGTCAGTGGAAATCCTGGCTAATCCTGATTCATTCTGACAAAGATCAGTCTCTCTGGGTGGATAGGCGAGTTTTCCTTGGGGAAACTATGGCCGCCGCACTAAATACCCGCTCTGATGCCACACTACTGGGCGAGCAAAAAAGCTTGTCCAGGGCAATCTCGGCCAGTTGCAGCTGCAAATCCAGTTTGGCTGCCCAGTAGGATCTTCAATGGCGGCTGGTAGGGTGCGGTCAAAGTATGTCACCACCTGCTGGTTCAGGTTCTGCTCCAGGTCTACTTGCTGCTGCGGTTGAGTAGTTTCTTCACTATATGGGTAAAGAAAGCTGCTCATCATCGACTGTAGACTCAGGTTTCTGCTGATGGAGCTGCTACTGCTCCTGCCACCCCACCCCTCCGCAGCAGCCATGGCAGTGGATCGTGAGCACAGAGGGCCCCCTCGGTCAGACCTGCGAGAGGATGGATGATGGTGCAGATAGGCAGCGGCCAACTGAGTACATAGGATGTCTCTGTAGTAGTTCAGTTTGTCCTCCCTCGCAGTGGGTGTAAAAGAGGCCCCCATTTTGGACCGGTAGCGAGGGTCCAACAAGGTCGAGAGCCAGAAGTCATCCCACTGACAGAGTGTTGAGTTGGCAGCAACAAGAGGAGACTAGAGAGTGTTGAGTTGGCAGAAGCATGAGGTGACCACAAAGAGTTTAGGTAGTAGCAGCATGAGGAGACCACAGAGTGGCCTAGTGAGAGAGTCTTCAGTTATCAGCAGCATGTGGAGACCACAGAGTGTTTGGGTAGCTGCAGCATGAGGAGACCACAGAGTATTCAGTTGGCAGCAGTATGAGGAGACCACAGAGTGGCCCAGTGACAGAGTGTTCAGTTAGCAGCAGCATGAGGAGACCACAGAGTGGTGAGTTTGCAGCAGCAAGAGGAGACCACAGAGAGGTGAGATGGCAGCAGCATGAGGAGATCACAGAGTGTTAAGTTGGCAGCAGCATGAGGAGACCACAGAGAGGTGAGATGGCAGCAAAATAAGAAGAAAACAAAGTGGGGAATTGGCAGAAGCATGAGGAGACCACAGAGTGGTCCATTGACAGAGTGTTGAGTTGGCTGCAGGATGAGGAGACCACAGAGTGGTGAATTGGCAGAAGCATGAGGAGACCACATAGTGCTGAGTTGGCAGCAGCATGAAAAGACCACAGAGTAGCGAGTTGGCAACAGCATCAGAAGACCACAAAATGGCTCAGTAACGGAGTGCGGAGTTGGCAGCAGCATGAGGAGACCACATAGTGCTGAGTTGGCAGTAGCATGAGGAGACCACAGAGTAGTGACTTGGCAGCAGCATGAGAAGACCACAAAATGGCTCAGTGACGAAGTGCAGAGTTGGCAGCAGCATGAGAAGACCACAGAATAGTGAGTTGGCAGCACCATGAGGAGACCATAGAATTATGAGTTGGCAGCATGAGGAGATAACAATGTGTTGAGTTAGCACAAGTGAGTTGGCTGCAGTATGAAGAAACCACATAGTTGGTGAGTTGGCTACAGAATGAGGAGACTACAGAGTGGCCTAGTGACAGAATGTTGAGTTGGCAGGAGCATAAGGAGACCACAGAGCGTATAGTTGGCAGCAGCATGAGGAGACCACAGAGGGGCCCAGTGACAGCGTGCAATGAGATGGCAGCAGCATGAAGAGAACACAAAGTGGTGAGTTAGCAGCAGCAAGAGGAGACCACAGAGAGGTGAGATGACAGCAGCATAAGGAGACCACAGAGTGTTAAGTTGGCAGTAGCATGAGTAGAACACAGATTATTGAATTGGTAGGAGCATGAGGAAACCACAGAGTGTTGAGTTGGCAGTAGTATGAGAAGACCAAAGAGAGTTTGGGTAGCAGCAGCATGAGGAGACCACAGAGTGGTGAGTTGAAAGCAGCATGAGGAGACCACAGTGTGTTTAGGTAGCAGCAACATGAGGAGACCACCGAGTGTTGAGTTGGCAGTAGTATGAGGAGACCACAGACTGGTGAATTGGCAGCAGAATGAAGAGACCACAAAGTGGTGAGTTGGCAGCAGCATCAGGAGACCACACCGTCATCCATTGACAGAGTGTTGAGTTGCCAGCAGCATGAGGAGACCACAGATTGTTGCATTGGCAGCAGCATGAGGAGACCACAAAGTAGTGAGTTGGCAGCAGCATGAAGAGACGACGGAGTGTTTAGGTAGCAACAGCCTAAGAAGACCACAGAGTGTAGAGTTGTCAGCAGAATGAGAAGACTACAAAGTGGTGAGTTGGCAGCAGCATGAGGAAACCACAGAGTGTATAGTTGGCAGCAGCATCAGGAGTCAACAGAGTGGCCCAGTGACAGAATGCTAAGTTGGCAGCAGCATGAGGACAACGCAGAGTGCTAAGTTGGCAGCAGCATGAGGAGACCACAAAGTGTTGAGAGGAAAGCAGCATGAGGAGACCACAGAGTGATGACTTGGCATCAGCATGAGACCACAAAGTGGCTCAATGCCTGAGTGTAGATTTGGCAGGAGCAAGAGGAGACCACAGAGTGGTTATTTGGCAGCAGCATGAGGAGACGACAGAGTGGTCCAGTGACAGAGTGTTGAATTGGCAGCAGCATAAGGAGACCACAGAGTGGTGAGTTGGCAGTAGCATGAGGAGACCACAGAGTGTAGAATTGGCAGCAGCATGAGGAGACCACAGAGTGGTGAGTTGGCAGTAGCATGAGGAGACCACAGAGTGTAGAATTGGCAGCAGCATCAGGAGACCACAGAGTGTTAAGTTGGCAGCAGCATGAGGAGACTACAGATTGTTGAGTGGGAAGAAGTTTGAGGAGACCACAGGGTGTAGATTTTGCAGCAGCATGAGGAGACCACAGAGTGTTGAGTTGGAAGCATAAGAAGACCACAGAGTAGTGAGTTGGCAGCCTCATGAGGAGACCACAGAGTGTTGCATTGGCTGCACCATGAGGAGACCACAGAGTGTTGAGGTGACAGCAGCATCAGTAGACCACATGTTGAGTTGGCAGCAGCATGAGGAGACCACAGAGTGTTAAGTAGGCAGCAGCTTGACGAGACCACAGAGTGTTGAGTTGGCAGCAGCATGAGGAGACCAAAAAGTGTATAGTTGGCAGCAGCATGAGGAGACCACAGATTTTTGAGTTGGCAGTAGCAGAAGAAGACCGCAGAGTGGTGAGTTTGCAGCCTCATGAGACCACAGAGTGTTGCATTGGCTGCAGCATGAGGGGACCACAGAGTGGCGCAGTGACAGAGTGTAGAGTTGGCAGCAGTGTTAGGAGACCATAGAGTGTTGAGTTGGTGGCAGCAACGGGAGACCACAAAGAGGTGATTTGGCAGCAGCTTTAGGAGACCACAGAGTGTTGAGGTGACAGCAGCATAGAAATTTGAAAGAAACTCCAGCAGCAGGCGTCTTTTCATCTCAACTTTATTTCAATCCATAGAAAAACAGCTCCAAACAGCAAAAACACCTTCTTCCACCGCACCAGTGGTCTACATGTTTCGAACCTTCCGGTTCTTAATCATAACCTCAAAGACTGGTGGTTCAGTGTCTTCAATATATGGGGTTACTCCTGGGCTTTAATTAATTAAAATACCTTCACCTATGTTGAATAGGGGCATTGACATTGCTAGAAAAAAAATGTAGAAAACAACTCTTAAACATCAGGCCCCCCTTTTATACTGACCACATGAATGTGTCAGGAGTTTTATTCAAAGCAGTTTTAACTGTCATTCCTCCTGACAAGTCATATGGAGATTTAACCCCAACATGGGACAAACAGAAACCCACTTTAATCTTAACATACAGTAATCAATGTAATATTATAAAACAACTGGTGAATAAATTGTTACCTATTTTATATGATGATGACATTTTATATGATCATTTGAAGGAGGGATGTCGTGTAATACCCAGAAAATCTAAAACAATTGCTAATGTGTTGTCACCATCACTTTTGTCCAGTCACACTGGAGCAATAGAGGGTGGGACTTGGCTAAAATATAAAGGTTTTTCAAAATGTGGAGGTACCCCCTGCAAGACCTGTTGTTTTGAAAAAAAAAAACATGTTTTGAAAACTCAGCCCATACTGAAAAATTTCAAATCAAATCACACATCAATTGTAATACCAGGGGTGTAATATACACCATTATATGCACGATCTGCAATTTAATTTGTGTAGGTAGCACTACCAGACAATTTAAGGCAAGGTTCCGGGAACATTTAAATTATATTACTAACTCCAAAGCACTTGGTACTTAAAATGCTGCTAATCATTTTGTTTTTAAACATGGTCGTTGCACTGAGAGTCTATGCACGTTTGCTTTTAAAAAGGTAGCAATTCCACCCAGAGGAGGTAATCTAAGGAAAAAAATGCTCACTAGGAAGGCACTGTGGATTTTTAAATTAGACACTAGGGTTCCAAACGGTCTGAATTTAAGAAAAGAATTATCCCATTTTTATTAATGACCTGCCCTTATGTCCCAGAACGTATTTTGTTATTGTTATGTGGAGTTTACAGGAGTTTTACCGACATTTGTTCCAGAGTAATAGACATGTGTTCACACTATGCGGTTTTCCTACCTGTAAATTCTCTTTTACAATTTTTATATTTTTTTGTTTCTCCACATTCATCTCATTATAACCTTGCTCGGGAACAATATAAGGTTGCTCATAATGTTTTTATTATAAAGATTTTTGTTAGTTAAAGCTTTATGCATTGTTTTAAACAAGGGGTTAATGTTAGGTTCTGTGTTTCCAATGTGTGGGGGTTTTGCTTTTCTCAAACATAGGTGAAGGTATTTTAATTAATTAAAGCCCAGGAGTAACCCCATATATTGAAGACACTGAACCACCAGTCTTTGAGGTTATGATTAACAACCGGAAGGTTCGAAACATGTAGACCACTGGTGCGGTGGAAGAAGGTGTTTTTGCTGTTTGGAGCTGTTTTTCTATGGATTGAAATAAAGTTGTGATGAAAAAATGCCTGCTGCTGGAGTTTCTTTCGAATTTCTACGTTTTCACTGGCCTGCTAGAGCCATCTCCGTGTACGGCATATGACTGGGTGAGCTGGAACTTCTTTTCCTGTGATAGCAGCATTACTAGACCACAGAGTGACCCAATGACAGAGTTTTGATATGGCAGCATCAGGAGACCACAGAGTGGCCCGGTGACAGATTGGGGAGGTGGTTGTCTATATCAGTACTAGTTAAGGACGGTGGGTGGCAGAAGGAG
Organism: Bufotes viridis; assembly: GCA_033119425.1. Classification (NCBI taxonomy): domain Eukaryota; kingdom Metazoa; phylum Chordata; class Amphibia; order Anura; family Bufonidae; genus Bufotes; species Bufotes viridis. Next base: position 290,918,173 of record CM065594.1, read on the forward strand.
CACCTTGCAGCAGGTGTGTGGTTTCAAGTGGGTGGCAGCATTAGAATAGTAGCTGAATAGAGATGAGCGAACACCTGGATGTTCGGGTTCGAGAGGTTCGGCCGAACTCCCGGAAAATGTCCGGGTTCGTGATCCGAACTCAACCCGAACTTCATCCCGAACCCGACCCCATAGAAGTCAATGGGGACCCGAACTTTTGGGTACTAAAAAGGCTGTAAAAGACACCCAGAGGGATAATATACCGCAATAAACGCATTGCGATTACAACTTTAAGCTAACGATCACCATGGGAACGCCTCCTCCAGTAGAATGTACTGTCGGATCTGAGAATTAAGTTGAAATCGCAATGCGATTCTTATATATTTGCTTAATCGCATTGCGATTTCAACTTAGCATTGCTAAATAGTTCCATCTATATCGTTAACTTACTGAGTCAGTAAGTTAACGAATATGGATGGAATTATTTAGCAATGCTAAGTTGAAACGGCAATGCGATTAAGCAGATATATAATAATCGCATTGCGATTTCAACTTAATTCTCACATCCGACAGTACATTCTACTGGAGGAGCGTTCCTATGGTGATCGGTAGCTCAAAGTTGTAATCGCAATGCGATACACAAATACATAAGAATCGCATTGCGATTCCAACTTTTAGTACTCAACTTTTAAAATCGTACACCACTTTAAGTTCCAAAGTTGCAATCGCGTTCGAATAGAACTTAAAGCTGTCTCTTAGTCAGTTTTAGTATTGGTGTGCTGTAATAGAAGTTACATTCGTACGCGAATATAACTTGGAGCAATACAGTCAACTTTACACTGTTAGTTTTATTATCGCGATAATACAACTATTCAAGAATCGTGTACGTGCGTCTGTACGTGTGTGCGTTACCTCGGACACCATTCTATTTTGCCAGCCACAGCTGAAACCACTAATTTATGGTATTGCTATTTTGGCAATTGAATTTAATCCCAGAAAATAATCTATCCTTTGCCAGACAGCAGACAGTATTATACTTGTCTAGCCAAAGCTGGAACACCAGATTTAGGGGATTTGTATTTGGGCAATTGTATTTAACCCCTTAATAAAATATAGAAATTTCTTTCCTGAGTTTCTAGGGGTGACAATTAGCACAGCCAAGCCCCTGATGTAGGATATAGCAAAAAAAAAAAAAACTAGTATTGATGGATTGATGGACTTGGTGGCAGCTTCTTCTGGCGCACCACAAGTCACAAAATGGCCGCCGATCAACCCAGAAAATAAGTGACAGAAAAACGCTCTGTGCAGCCTAAAAACCAGCGAGCAAGTAACTAGCAGAAGTTCAATGATTCTCAGCTGTAAATTGATCCGTTCATTAGGTGCTGTTGCTGACTTTAACCTGCCTAATCTCGCCCTGACAGAAGCTGCGTCCTCTCCCTACACTAGTCAGAGCAGTGTGACGTGCGGCGCTACGTGACTCTAGCTTAAATAGAGGCTGGGTCACATGCTGCACTTGGCCAATCACAGCCATGCCATTAGTAGGCATGGCTGTGATGGGCTCTTAGGGCAAGAAGTAAAACGCTAGCTGATTGGCTGCTGTGCAGCCCTTCAGAAAGCGGGAAGAAATCGACGAACACCGAACCCGAACCCGAACTTTTTTGAAAATGTCCGGGTTCGGGTCCGGGTCCCGGACACCCCAAAATTCGGTACGAACCCGAACTATTCTCGAACTGTTCGCTCAACACTATAGCTGAAGCATCTAGCTTTTGACAAGGTTTGGGTGAGGCACCATGGATGATTTAATCTGATGCTTTAGGCATCGGCATGTGGAAATCCTGTCTAATCCTGATTCATCTTGACAAAGATCAGTCTCTCCACATTTTGGGTGGACAGGTTAGTTCTCCTTGAGGTAAAGCTTGTCCAGGGCAATCTCGGCCAGTTGCGGCCACAAATCCAGTTTGGCTGCCCAGTAGTCCAGCGGATCTTCAATGATGGCTGGCAGGGTGCTTACAAAGTATGTCACCACCTGCTGGTTCAAATTCTGCTTCAGGTCTAGCTGATGCTACTGTTGGTGAGTAGTTCCTTCACTATACGGGTAAAGAAAGCTGCTTATCAGCGACTCTAGACTAAGACTGCTGCTGATGGAGCTGCTACTGCTCCTGCCACCCCACCCTTCCCCAGCAGCAATGGCAGTGGATCGTGAGCGCAGAGGTCGCCCCAGTCAGACCTGCGAGAGGATGGACGATTGTGCAGATAGGCAGCGGCCAACTGACTACATAAGATGTCTCTATAGTAGTTCAGTTTGTCCTCCCTCGCAGTGGGTGTAAAAAAGGCCCCCCTTTTGGACCGGTAGTGAGGGTCCAACAAGGTCGAGAGCCAGAAGTCATCCCTCTTCCGAATGGGGACAATTCTGCTGTCAATACGCAAGCAAGTGAGCATGCAACAGGCCACTTCTGAAAGTGACTCTGAGGGACTTCCTGCCTTCATTTCCACTGCATACTGCCATGGTGTTTTAGGTTCAACTTCCTTGTCTTCCTCATCTCCCTCTTGCTCCTACAGCTGCTCCTGCTCCTCTTCTCCTGTCATCTGAATAGAAAAACCACTCATCATTTCGCTACATATTGCCTGTGCTCCAATGTCCCTCCTCCTCCAGTTCAACCCTCACAGGGCTTATGTGGCCGTAAAATCTAGGCGCCACGTCTCCAGTCCCCTGACCAGCCATTGTTACCAGGAAATGAAGCAGTGGAATGATATTGTTCATCCCATAGTCCTGGCGACTGACAAATAACATGGCGTCCTTAAAGGGCCTGAGCAAACGGTAGGTGTCACGCATGAGTTGCCACTGGCTGACATCAAATTTACACAGGGGACTACTCCTATCCGCTTGGATCATAAAAAAATCATTGATGGCCTTTCTCTCTTCGTTTAGTTGGTCCAACATATGGAGGGTGAAATTCCAACGGGTGGAAACGTCGAATATCAGTCTATGTTGGGGGATGCCGTTCTGCCGCTGCAGCTAAAGGAGGGTGTGCTTTGCGGTGTACGAGTGGCTGAAGTGCATGCAAAATTTCCTGGCAGTTTTTTGGATGTCTTGCAGATGGTTGGAAGACTTCAGGAACTGCTTAAAGCCATGCAGGGCGTTTTGGCTCAGCCTTCCTTGACACAGCGCTGACACCATGTTCTTCCCGTTGTCGGTCACCATGGTTCCAATTTTCAGTTCAGAGTAAGCCAGGATTCGATTTCTTTATTCATCACACGTAGCAGTTCCTCACCTGTGTGATTCCGTTCTCCCAGGTGCAGAACAGTGTAAACCCGCCGTGCCCTGCACATGTGGTAAGCTGGCGGGGCACTGTGAATTGTTAAGGACATGGTGGAGGATGCAGAGGCGGACGTGAGAACATGGAGGCGGAAGCGGTGTCACCTTGCCAAGCTGCTGGTGTGGCTGCTGGTGTGACAGCTCCACATTTCCATGCTACCGCACACTTTTGCAGACACTGACAGGCTCAAGGACTGGCCTACCTTCTGTTCTACATGTGTGTGCCGGGCTGGTACTGCCTTTTGGGAAAATAAATGATGGCTTGGGACTCCCCACCTCGGCTCGGCACAAACCATCAGTTCTCTGAAAGGTGCAGAGTCCACCACTTTAAAAGGGAGGGACTGCAGCACCAGGAGCACATTCAGCTTCTGCTGCGTTTGATGAGTGCTTGCATACTGCTGTCTCTTAGCAATCGCTTCGGTGATCGATTGCTGATAGAATGAGTGACGAGGAGTAGGAGCATCTGGACCAGCAGAAGATGGGAATGACAGAGAGCTGCCTTCGGTTGAGGTGGTAGAGCCTTGACTGCCTAAAATCGTGTGCGGCGTGCCACTGGGTGATGCAGTGGTTTCTGCAGCAGGCTGGACCACCACTTTGGAGCGACAGAAGTCCCAGGCCACTTTATGATGATGCTGCATATGTTGATGCTGGGCCGTGGTGCCAACATCGACACCCTGGCCACCTTTCACCTTCTGCCCACAAATTCTACATATGGCCATGTTAACCTCAGGGCGAGAGTGTTTGGTGAAGCAGAGTCTTGTGGAAGCTCTGTGTGTGTGGTCTTAGTCAAGAAGACTGAGGGGCCACGAGGCGATGTAAAAGCCGGAAATCTTCCCTGTATGGACTGTTTGGCTGTGTAAAGCTGGACCTAAGGGTAGTTGTGAACTGTGCCCTATAAGTGAAATAGGAACTGTGTAATAGTTAGAGCCTAGCCGGACAGGTCTTTATTTTGTTTTTTTATGCTTGTGCTGCTGAATAATAAAAGCACAGTTTGGACATGAAAATCCGTTGTCTGGTGAGACGTCCGTGTGACCCCCTTAAAAGAGACGATCCCTCACAATATATATATATATATATATATCTATATATCTATATATATTTTACAATCTCCTTATATGCAGCAGACCATTATGGACTGCTGCCTATGGTTTTATCCACACTTGAGTTGGGATTGTATGACCCTAGATTGGACCCTAGTTGGAACGTATGACCCTAGCAATTATATGTATCTTTTGTGGGCTGTCAATACACCATATTTATTTAAATGGTTGAATGCTGCTTTTTCCCCTTCCCGGCCTGTGCGCTCCGGTTAGGAACGCAGTGCTTATTCGCACCACCTACTTCCTCCTGCCACCTTTGGCTACTTCCGGAAGCGCTCCTCGCTCCTCGTACACTGTGCTCCAGGGTGGGATGCATCGCATTCTGTTCCACTGACGGCATCTGGTTACGTCACTTCTGGTACTGGCGCTCACAAGCGCCTTTCTGTTTGCAGACTCAGCCCCATGGCTATAAATATGTGATCAGAGCTATATGTGTTTTTTTCCACTCTTTGTGCATGTATACTTGCTCCTGAAGAAGGGGAATATTGTCCCCGCAACGCGTTGAGCCACTTATCGTTTGTCTAAATAAAAGGATTGATCAGAAGCCTCCAGACGTGCGCTGCCATCGATCTTCAACATCACTACGTGCGATCCTGGCCAAGGGGGTTAAAAGTCTAAGGTGTCTTGAGTTTATCCTGTTGACTACCCCCAGTGAAGTGAGTGCCTACCGGTTTTATTTTATCTCCATTATCTATGATCAATTTATCTTATCATATTATTTATTATTTCACTGGGATCTTTTAGCAATTAGACCCACTTACCACTGATGTTTACAATTGATCTCTATTTATCTTATCTCTTACTCCACACCTACAGTGCGCGCTATTTATTAACTTCTCTTTTACTCCACAGTTGAGTATACTTTATCCACCTATCTTTAAGGGAGTGGCGCTTTTTTCTCCTATCCCTATTTTTGGACAGTTTCCCTCGGTCTGGTGCATTTGTTGTCGCCACACGGTGGTTATTTGTCATATCTACTGATTACCTATGTCTAAGTGTTTGGCTCTCGAACACTCTTTTATAGCTGCCTTCCCTCCTCCTATTATAGTGACCTAATATTTCTTTCACTGAACTAACCCCACCACTGTTGGCGCCCACGGTTTTTCATTCCTTATGGGGATTATACGATCCCTTGAGATTTGAGTAACGTCCTCCTTTTTTCTTTTTTACCGCTTCTTCTATATAACGCCCCCTCCTCCAGTCCACGTCTCAGATCTCCTGGATTTGTCTTCTATATAACACCCTCTCCTCCAGTCCACATCTCAGATCTCCTGGATATGTCTTTTATATAACACCCCCTCCTCCAGTCCACGTTTCAGATCTCCTGGATATGTCTTTTATATAACGCCCCCTGTTCCAGTCCACATCTCTGAGATCTAATGGATATGTCTTCTATATAACGCCCCCTGCTCTAGTCCATGTTTTTGAGATCTCCTGGGGTTGTCTTCTATATAACGTCCCCTGTTCTAGTCCACGTCTCTGAGATCTCCAGGATATGTCTTCTATATAATGCCCCCTGTTCCAGTCCACGTCTCTGAGATCTCCAGGATATGTCTTCTATATAACGTCCCCTGTTCCAGTGCACGTCTCTGAGATATCCTGGATATGTCTTCTATATAACGCCCCCTGTTCCAGTCCACGTCTCTGAGATCTCCTGGATATGTCTTCCATATAATGCCCCCTGTTCCAGTCCACGTCTCTGAGATCTAATGGATATGTCTTCTATATAACACCTCCTGCTCCAGTCCACGTCTCTGAGATCTAATGGATATGTCTTCTATGTAAAGCCCCCTGCTCAAGTCCACGTCTCTGAGATCTCCTGAATATGTCTTTTATATAACGCCCCCTGCTCCAGTCCACGTCTCGGAGGTCTCCTGGATATGTCTTCTATATAACGCCCGCTCCTCCAGTCCACGTCTCTAAGATCTCCTGGATATATGTCTTCTATATAATGCCCCCTCCTCCAGTCCACATCTCTGAGATCTCCTGGATATGTCTTCTATATAACTCCCCCTGCTCCAGTCCACGTCTCTGAGGTCTCTTGGATATGTCTTCTATATAATGCCCCCTCCTCCAGTCCACGTCTCTGAGATCTCCTGGATATGTCTTCTATATAATGCCCCCTGCTCCAGTCCACGTCTCTGAGATCTCCTGGATATGTCTTCTTTATAACGCCCCCTGCTCCAGTCCACGTCTCTGAGATCTCCTGGATATGTCTTTTATATAATGCCCCCTGCTCCAGTCCACGTCTCTGAGATCTCCTGGATAGGTCTTCTATAGAAGCCTGGGTGTTCACCTCATTTATGCTCTCAGTAACCTGTTGATTACCAGCAGACAGAGCTACGGCTCTTTCTGGCTATGGGGTCTTAACATGTGTGGATCTGGTGATATTCCACTTACCTGGATGGGGCGTGTCCTCCTCCTCTGACAATCCTTCACCATGGAGCGTCCGACACTTTTATTTCTTCCAGTATCTACTGGAGGAGTCAGACTCCAGGCTGTGCTGTCAGAGGAAATAAACATCATGTGACGATGTCATGACCATGTGACCAAATGTTGGAGGAGTCAGGCACCAGGCTGTGCTGCAGGAGAAAGTAAAGGACCTGTGGTGATGTCATGACCATGTGATCATGTGTGGGTGGAGTCATAGGATGTTTTATTTTCATTTGTATTTTAGTATATATTTTGATACTTTTAAAATATATTTTGGCCTATGGGACATTTACACATCACTGTAACTGGGGCATCCAAATGTGACAAGTGATGCTTCTGCACCATAACGGCCCTGTCTGGCAAGGTAGAAACCACTATGTGCACAAAACAAGCAATCACCTACAAAATACATTAAAAGGTTATTCCCATCTTAAAAACAAGCTAGGGAACAACGGAGGAAAATAAGTAAAATGGTGCAAAAAAGAAAACAAAGGGTACTTACATTTTTCATCAACTTTACATAAGGTACAATGTGAGATATAATTGTTAACTGGTTTCCATGGGATACGGCCACCTGTGCCATCCTGCAGTGATGGCCGGGCTTGTGCATTAGTCATAAACCTGGCTCGATTCTCAGGAGTGTGCCTGGTAGGATCATGTGCAGTAGCTCTCGGCCACCTCTCTGCATCTACTTCAGTAGGACGGCTCACGGACGTGTTCAGCATCAGTTTTTGAGGTAAAAAAAAAAAGAACAGTGGAGCCCTTGTCAGGGCTGTCAGTGTGCTTTGTTGTTATGACACTGTTAGGGTCCATTCAGACGTCCGCAAATTGAGGATCCGCAAAACACCGCCGATACCCCAATAGAAATGCCTATTCTTGTCTGCTATTGCGGACAAGAATAGGACATGTTCTATTTTTTTTTCGCAGCCGCTGTCTGCATCTTTTCCGTCCCCATGGAAAATAAATGGGTCCACACCCGTTTTACATAATTGCGGAACGGATCCGGACCCATTCATATGGACTTGTGAATGAACCCTTATCTGTATGTAAACAGATTTCAGTGTGCATGGAGCAGCGGAGGGGAAGCTGATACAAGGAGCGGGCTATAGCCAGGGAAAGGGAGCCTTTGACATCACGCTCTCTGCACTGGATTTCTACTTCAGTGCTCACCAGGCAGCTGACATACTAGTGATATATACGGTATGTATAGCTGCTGGGTTATGGACCTGGACGTGAGCAAGCAGTGTTAGGCAGCAGGCAAAGGATAATCTGGGGAGAATGAGGGCTCAGAAAGTATAGTGTTATATGGATGTGAAAGATCCCCTGTGGTTCAGAGGTGTAATGTATGACTACTGTCTATATACCATATATACTCAACACATCACTCAGTTTCTCCCTGTTTAGTCCCTGTACAATTTACTGTATGACAGTAGGGGAAGCAGGAGCAGAAAGGCTATTGAAGAGAATGCTAAAGTGGGTGATGGGAATACCCAAAACCATCCATCGAAACAGTAAAGGATAACTACCCCCCCACCCCCCTCTCTCCATCCGAGGTATTGTCATTACTGCAAATACAGTAGGAGAAGCTAGACATAAGAAAATCACATTATGTGCAAACCAGGAACACACAGGTCCGAAAAGGCACATAAACAAAAAACTGGGTGGGAGCTGTCCCCCCCCCCAATGAACAGAAGAGAAACAGATTTTACGGTGAGTACAAAAATCTAGTTTTCACATCCGTCTCATTGGGGGACACAGGCATTAACCATGGGACGTTCCAGAGCAGTCCCTGAGGGCGAGCTTAACTACAACCCCCCCTGCCATCAGAGAACCGCTGTTTGCAAAAGTCCATGCCCCAAAGAAGTGTCAGAAGATGCAACGGTGTGCACTCTGTAAAACTTAGAAAAAGTATACAAAGATGACCTGGTCGCTGCCTTGCACACCTGAAGGGCCGAAGCCCCATGATGCACCACCCAAGAGGCTCCTACTGCCCGTGCCGAATGAGCAGTCACCCGGAAGGGCGGGGCCCGGTCCTTAGCGCGGTACGCTTCCACAATAGCCAAACGAATCCATCAGGAGATGGAGGTCTTTGACGCTGCCAGTCCTCGTCTTGGCCCTTCTGGAATCACGAACAGGGAATCCGTCCACCTGAAAGATGCCGTTTGAGACGGACAGATACGCACTGCACGCACCAAATCTAGAGTATGGAGCGACTGTTCCCGAAGATGAGACGGGTCCGGACAAAATTAAGGTAAAAGAATATCTTCATTTAGATGGAATGTCGACACCACCTTCGGCAAGAAGGATTGCACAGGATGAAGGACCACCTTATCCTGATGGAGGAAATCAGGAAATGTGACTGACATGACAAAGCCACGACACTCTATGGACAGAAGTAATTGCAACAAAAAAAAGCCATCTTATAAGACAGGAAGTGCAGCAACACCTGCTGCAAGAAAGCCAAAAGTCGCGGCAAAGAAAAACGAATGCGTGACAGCTGTTGCCGCCCGCACCAACTAAAGTAGGACTTCCAAGTCCGGTGGTAGATTCTGGAAGACAACGGCTTCCTGGCTCGAATCATAGTCTGGACCACCGCATCCAAAAAACCTAGAGCCTTAACCTAGAGCCTTCAGCACAGTGTCTTCAACAGCCATGCCTTTAAATGTAGCGACCCTAAATTCGGGTGGAAGATAGGCCCTTACGACAGCAGGTCCTCCCGAAGAGGAAGATGCCAAGGTTTGTCGGCGAGAAGTGCGACTAGGGACACATGCCACACCCTGTGTAGCCAATCTGGGGCCCAGAGAATGACGGGCAGACACTCGGACCTAATCTTCCGGAGAAGACGCGAAATGAGCAGATGAGGCGGGAACACGTAAGGAAACGTGAACCGACTCCATGGATCACCAGCGCATCGTATGCCATGGCCCTGGACCGTGCGACGAAGTCCTCGACCTTGTTGTTGAACCATGAGGCCATGAGATCCACATTTGGCTGACCCCACCTCTTGCAGATATCCCGAAAGACCTGCTGGTAAAGAGCCCATTGGTCGGGATCGAGACGCTCCTGGCTGAGAAGGTCTGCGATCCAGTTGTCTACGCCGGGTATGTGAACTGCCAACAGTGCCGGAACATGTTTCTCCGCCCAGCTGAGAATCAGCGCCGTCTCCTCCATGACTGCCTGGATCCTGATTGATGTATGCCACCGCCGTGGAGTTGTCGGACTGAACCCTCACCGGAAAACCCCTGAGATGGTCAAATCGCCCTCAATTCCAGAACATTGATTGGGGAGCGCTTCTCACATGACCATACCCACTGAACAGAGATATTCCAACACTCCCCCCCCAACCCCTGAGGCTTGCGTCTGTTGTTAACACCCTCCAATGTAGAGGAAGAAAGGAACGCCCTGATGTCAACATCACAGAGGCCATCCACCATCTGACAGCCCTGCCCACTGGGGCAAGGAGCTGCATTGGCTGATCCAAGGAGGTTGGGGAATGATCCCAGCTGAACAGAATAGCTCGCTCAAGTGCTCTGATATGGAATTGAGCATAGGGAACTGCTTAAAAGGCAGAAATCACGTGCCCCAGAGCCCGCATGCAGGGACGAATGGGAACCGGAGGTGGCCGCAAGGGAAGAAGCTGAAGACAGAGAGCAGATAGCTTTTCCGGAGGCAAGAGCACCTTGGCATGACAAGAGTCTAGTACCATGCCCAGATAAGTCAATCGCTGTAAAGGAGAAAGACAAGACTTCTGTCTGTTCAGGATACATCCGAAGCTCTCCAGGGTGTCTAGGACCCTTCACCAGGATGTCGTCTAAGTAAAGGATCGCCATGATCCCACTGGCATGAAGCAGGGCCATGACTGCCGCCAGAACTTTTGTAAAGACCCTGGGAGCCGTGGCCTGTCCGAATGGGAGGGCCACAAACTGGTGGTGAAATAGACCCACTGCGTACTTGAGAAACCTCTGATGACTGACGCAGATGGGAACGTGAAGATACGCGTCCTTAATGTCTATCGAGGCCATGTACTCCTCCGGTTCCATGGACGCAATGACTGACCTCAGCGACTCCATCCGGAACTTGCGGACAGTCCCCTCTTTTTTGGGCACCTCAAAGAGATTGGAGTAAAACCCCTGAAAACGGTCTTGCGCAGGAACTGGAAAAATCACACCTTGCTGCAGCAGTGTGCGAATTGCCAGAGACAACAGAAACTGTGGCTGTGGGAGGAGTCCACCAAAAAAAAAAAAACGGGACGGAGGGGAGGACTTGAAATCCAGCTTGTAGCCCTCTGCAATAACCTACCTTACCCACGCATCCGAGACGTGAGCCAGCCAAATATGTCGAAACACATGAAGTCAGCCACCCACTTGATCGGGGGATGCCGAGAGCCACCTGTCATGCAACAGAGTCCTTAGAGGACTTGGAGCCCCGCTGATGGGGATGCCAGGAAGGCAGCGGCTTAAAGGAAGGCTTGTGCTTCTGGTCCGTGGCCAACTTATTGGACCCTCTTTTGGGGCTGGAAAAACTCCTAAAGGGATGAAAAAATGGCTTCTGCTTTTTTGACCTATTAGATCGTTCACTGTTCTGTGGTAAATGCACGCTCTTACCACCTGTAGCTTCTGAAATGATCTCATCCAGGCGCTTACCAAACAGTCTGCTGCTGGTAAAGGGGAGGGCCATCCGCCATTGGCAAGGTAGCATGTTTAGACAAGCGGGAAATTGGCGGGTCCACTATAAGTGGAGCCGACTATTTCTATGTCAAATCCTCAGGAAAAGGATAAAGGTCGTTCAAGCGTTTTGTAACATAAAACTATCAGGAAAATTTAGAGAGAGGAATAAAACTCCTGGTGGTTGGGGAAACACTTATGCAAGTGACGGGATCTTCTAAATGAAAAACCCGTGCTGGCAGATGATGGTGCAGGATCCTCAACCTGTAACATCTCCATAACCCGCCGTAATTAAATTATTCACCATGGAGGACAGTTTGAACAACTGACCCTCCAGTGAGACAACATCCTCATCTGACCCTCTTTCCACAGAACATGCCTCTTCAACTGAGGACACGTCAGAGTGAGACTCTCTATTAGGAGGAAGAGAGGCCGAGAACACAGGAGACACAGAACCCCTTTTGGGGGGAGGAAGTTCTGGCCCGTTTTGTGGGGCGGCTGCGATGGGCACAAACCCCATGATCCCCAGAGTCGGACCGGTCAGAGGACTGCCTTGCCGACAAACGTCCCAATATAACCACAATGGCTTTGTTGGTATTGGAAACATCCTGTACCACTGTAGACAGGGAACACAGCCATTCCGATTCTACCGTTGGTTGGGCAGCAGAAAACAACAGGTCTGGAGCCGAACCACTTGACGGCGGCATAGCACACACAAAGCAGAGGGAGTCTGACTGAGGGCATGGAAATTTTGCGTGACATGATATGCAGGCAAAATGACGCACCAAAGGGACCGCCTGCTTTGGGACCTGGGTTCAGACATAATGACACCTCACTGAGGAAAATGGGAAGGTTAGGCCCTGTAAGAAGGGACAAGCAACACTTACCCAGCCTGGGTTCCTCCCTAGTAGCAAGCACCATCAGCGTCTGCCATGTGCTTAAAATCCTGGAAGTGGGGGGAGCCTACTTTCACTCTGCCGCTGTTGTGGGGGCGGAGCGAACACAAGCCCTGCCCCCAAAATGATATCGGCTCCAGCGTCCGCCCATCAACTCAGACTCCGCCCCCCCCTCTCACTGGAACCACACTGGCATCCCCAGCCATATTCAGACGCTGGCCAGGGGAAAATAAGCCATGGGTGCTTCCCCTTGGTGAGGGATGCTACATCGGAACAGAGGGGACTTGCTGTGGTCGCCCGTAGTGATGCGATTGCTGGCGGGAGACAGAGGTTTTAACGGGAACCTCTGGTCCTCCTTTTATTCTGGAGAGCGGCAATGAGCATGGGGTTTGGGTGACCCCCTAGTCCCCCTGTCTCCTGGGTGGGAGTGCAGGCAGTTTTACCGGGGCTCAAGCATGCATGTTGGTACCTGCATCCCTGGATTAACGGAGGCTGTTACGGCACTAAGAAGGTTAAAAAGCAGGGTTGATCCAGCATGCATGCTGGGTCAGCACTCCCTGGATTTTATGTGGCTGTCATTGCTCACAACAGGTAGGATTTAGCGTTAGGACCACTTATAGAGGCGATCACTGCACATCAGTCGCATGGATTAGTAGAGGCTCAGTCCCATTCAAATCAATGAGGCTATGCTGCAATACCAAGCACTGCCACTATAAGATTTTCCAGGTTTTAAAAGAGGAAAAAATAAAAAAATATTTATATATATTTTTTATCAGACTGCAGATCAGACCTGTATATCAAAGACCCCCATGTCAGACCTTAACTCAGACCACCATACCACATCAGACCTCCGGTCAGAACCCCCATATCACAGGCCCATCAGAAATAAAATAAATAAATTCACTTACCTCTCCTGCTCTGCTGCTACTCTCCAGGTCCAGCGATCTCTCCTGCTGTCACACTCCCTGATCTTCTCTCGGCCCACGCCGCACGCAGCCTCAGGTCATAGCGCATGCTACTTTCTGGCGATGTACGCAGTCAGGACACAGCAGCGCAGCCCAGAAGAGACCAAGGAGGATGGGGAGTACAGCACTTCACTCACTTCTCCCCGTGACTTCTGCATACTAGTGAGCTCTTCCATAATGAAGCACTAGTATTTGCTTTATAAGACGCACATACATTTTCACTGACAAGTTGGGTGAAAAAAGTGTACCTTATAAAGCAGAAAATATACTATATAAATTTGGTATCGCCAAGATTGTACTGACCCGAGTAAGACTACTTTCACACCAGCATTTTTGCTGGATCCGTCATAGATCAGTAAAAACACTTTTGTCATGATAATTCAGGCGTCTGCATCCGTTATGAACGGTTCCGGTTGTATTATCTTTAAAAAAAGCCATGACGGATCCATCATGAACTCCATTGAAAGTAAATGGGGGACGGATCGGTTTTCTATTGTCTCTGAGAAAATTGATTCGTCCTCATTGACTTACATCCGACTTGCTCCGGATCCCAAGACGCACTCAAAAACGCTGCTTGCTGTACTTTTGTGTGCGTCATGGGAACACAATGAAACAGAACGGAATGCATTCTGGTGCACTCAAATCCCTTCAATTCAGTTTTGTCCCTATTAACAATGAATGGGGACAAAACTGAAGTGTTTTCCTCCGGTATTGAGATGTGTGAAAGTAGGCTATTAAGGTTATAATGTCATTTTTAGTGCACAGTTAAAACTTATCTCAAAATTTAAAATGTAACGGTCAATTTATTTTTGTAATGTGTAGGGGCAGTGATACTGACCATTTTTGTAATATACTTTAATTACTGAAATTGTACATTTCTATTAGAAAAATAGTTCTAAAGTGGCCCATTTTGAGCCTTAGCAGCGCTCCTCTGTCTTCTGTTTATATAACTGTCAGTGTTAGCGCGTCTCCACAGTTATATAAACAGAAGACAGAGGAGCGCTGCTAAGGCTCAAAATGGGCCACTTTAGAACTATTTTTCTAATAGAAATGTACAATTTCAGTAATTAAAGTATATTAAAAAAAGGGTCAGTATCACTGCCCCTATACATTACAAAAATAAAAAAAGAATGACAGTTGCACTTTAACCGCCTCAGCCCCCCTAGCTTAAACCCCCTTAATGACCAGGCCACTTTTTACAATTCTGCACTACACTACTTTCACCGTTTATTGCTCCGTCATGCAACTTACCACCAAATGAATTTTGCCTCCTTTTCTTCTCACTAATAGAGCTTTCATTTGGTGGTATTTCATTGTTGCTGACATTTTTACTTTTTTTGCTATTAATAAAAATTTAATGACATTTTTGCAAAAAAATGACATTTTTACCTTTGTGTTGTAAATTTTTTTTTTAAAACTACATTTCTATATACATTTTCCGAAAAATGTATTGTTCTACATGTCTTTGATAAAAAAAAATCCAATAAGTGTATATTTATTGGTTTGGGTAAAAGTTATAGCGTTTACAAACTATGGTGCAAAAAAGTGAATTTCTGCATTTTGAAGCAGCTCTGACTTTCTGAGCGCCTGTCATGTTTCTTCAGGTGCTAGAATGTCAGGATAGTATAACTACCCCCCAAATGACACCATTTTAGAAAGAAGACACCCCAAAGTATTCGCGGAGGGGCATGGTGAGTTCATGTATCATTTCATTTTTTTTCACAAGTTAGCGGAAAATGACACTTTCTGAGGAAAAAATAAAAAATAATAAAGTTTCTATTTCTGCTAACTTCTGGCAAAAAAAATAAAAAATCTCAGACGGACTCACTATGCCCCTCAGTGAATATCTTGGGGAGTCTGCTTTCCGAAATGGGGTCATTTGTGGGGTGTGTTTACTGTTCTGGCATTTTGGGCGGGGCTAAATTGTGAGCCGCCATGTAAA
Organism: Bufotes viridis; assembly: GCA_033119425.1. Classification (NCBI taxonomy): domain Eukaryota; kingdom Metazoa; phylum Chordata; class Amphibia; order Anura; family Bufonidae; genus Bufotes; species Bufotes viridis. The sequence goes on from CM065594.1 coordinate 290,933,468, forward strand.
ACCTAAAGGTACTCGTTGGAATTTGGGCCCCTTTGCGCACCCAGGCTGCAAAAAAGTGTTACTCATGTGGTATCGCCGTACTCAGGAGAAGTAGGGCAATGTGTTTTGGGGTGTATTTTTACATATACCCATGTTGGGTGAGAGAAATATCTCTGTAAATTGTCAACTTTGTATTAAAAAATTTAAAAAGTTGTCGTTTACAGAGATATTTCTCACACAAAGTATGGGTATATGTAAAAATACACCCCAAAACACATTGCCCTACTTCTCCTGAGTACGGCGATACAACATGAGTGACACTTTTTTGCAGCCTGGGTGCGCAAAGGGGCCCTAATTCCAATGAGTACCTTTAGGATTTCACAGGGCATTTTTACGCATTTGGATTCCAGACTTCTTCTCACGCTTTAGAGGCCCCTAAAATTCCAGGGCAGTATAAATACCCCACATGTGACCCCATTTTGGAAAGAAGACACCCCAAGGTATTCCGTGAGGGTTATGGTGAGTTCATGTAAAATTTTATTTTTTGTCACAAGTTAGTGGAATATAAGCCATGCCTCTCACGGAATACCTTGGGGTGTCTTCTTTCCAAAATGGGGTCACTTGTGGGGTATTTATACTGCCCTGGCATTTGAGGGGCCCTAAAGCGTGAGAATCCAAATGCGTAAAAATGCCCTGTGAAATCCTAAAGGTACTCATTGGAATTAGGGCCCCTTTGCGCATCTTGGCTGCAAAAAAGTGGCACACATGTGGTATCGCCGTACTCAGGAGAAGTAGGGCAATGTGTTTTGGGGTGTATTTTTACATATACCCATACTGTGTGTGAGAAATATCGCTGTAAACGACAACTTTTTAAATCTTTATATACAAAGTTGTCAATTTACAGAGATATTTCTCTTACCCAGCAACTTTACATAGCTACCTGGTCCTCTGGTGGTCAATCCCAGCAAATGGGACCAGAGGAGCAGGTAGCAGGTATATCAGACGCTGTTAACAAAACAGTGTCTGATATACTTGTTTGATGCGAATTATTTCGCATCTACAGCCTGCCAGCGATTGATCATCGCTGGCAGGCTGCAGTACAAGTTGTGAGATGCGCAGCACTGTGAGCGCTCGCGCGTTCACAGGAAGTGTCGCGTCTCGCGAGATGACGCGCCAATGCGTCGAGTCAGAACTACAGGACCGCCCGCCGGACGCATCCGTGCGTTAGGCGGTCCTGTAGTGGTTAAATTTTCCTGTTCAACAACCTATATGTGATATGTTTTTCACAGATCTGAGACAGCTCAGGGTCTTTGCTGCACAAACCTAAAATGGATGCTGCAGGCATTGCGAAGAAGAGAAAAATTGCAGATGAGAACAGGAAATTTAATGAGACCTGGACAGAAAAAGTATTCTTTATTGAAGAAAGAGGAAAGCTAGTTTGCTTAATTTGCAAAAGTGTAGTTGCAGTGCCGAAGGAATTCAATGTTAAGCGGCACTGCGAAACCAAACGTTCCAATTTTGAGCAATTTAAGGGAGAATTGCGCAAACAAAAGATCTTATCTTTACAGCGCAGCCTAACTGTACAGCAGACTATGTTCACCAAGATATCTAAAGAAAGTGAAATGGCTATGGAAGTTAGTTATGAAATATCAGAATTGATTGCAAAGTCTTTTAGACCATTTACAGATGGTGACTTTGCAAAAAAGTGCTTAATTGTTTCTTCACAGAAACTATGCCCAGAGTCTGTTAAAAAACGTGAATCTATTAGCCTCAGCCGTATGACTGTTCAACGCAGGATTGCTGATATGGCTGCAGACGTTTTAGGACAGACAGAAGAAACGGCAAAAAAAATTTATTTTATTTTCTCTGGCGGCAGATGAGTCGACAGATATCAGTTCCACTGCTCAACTACTGGTTTTTATTCGGGGGGTCACCACAGATTTTCATATTTTTGAGGGATTACTTGGAATGATTTCATTTCAAGGGCAAACAAAGGGAAGTGATTTGTTAAGTGGTATATTGGAATTATGTGCCAAGATGGATCTGGATTTAAGTAAGCTAGTTGGAATTGTTACTGATGGAGCTCCAGCCATGATAGGCTCCAAAAGTGGTATGGTTTCTCTGTTAAGGCAACACCTTGGAGAGCACAAGCACCAGCTGATTCAGTTTCATTGCATCATCCACCAACAATCCCTGTGTGGAAAAGAGCTTGGATTTGAAAATGTAACGAAAGTTGTTGTCAGTGTTGTCAACTTCATAAAATCGCGAGGACTTAACCATCGGCAATTTAAATCTTTTCTAGAAGAGATTGATGCTGAATATCAGGACTTTTTATACAGAAGTAAGGTGGATGAGCCGGGGGAAAACCTTGCAACGTTTTTTTTGAATTGTTAGAAGAAATAAAATTATTTCTTGTTCAGAAGGATAAAATAGTTGAAGAACTACAAGATGACAAGTGGCTGTGTGACCTTGCTTTCTTGGTAGATATCAACACCTGAATGCACTGAATGCAAAACTACAAGGGAAAAATTTTTGTTAGTGATCTTTGTAACTATATCTTTGCATTCCAATCCAAGCTAAAATTGTTCCAATCTCACCTTGAAAATGGCAATCTTGTGCATTTCCCAGCATGCAGACAAAAATTTGTCAGTGACACAAACATGTCTGAGTATGTCGCAAAACTTGCACATCTCCAGTCCATATTTGAGCAATGCTTCACTGATTTTAAAAATGAGAAAAAGGGTTTTGAAATGTTTGCAGACCCATTTTCAGTCATTCCTGATGAAGCACCCCCAGAATTCCAACTGAAACTCATTGATCTTCAGTCATGTAACAGTCTACGAAACAAGTTTAAGGAAGGGAATTTACTTAACTTCTATAAATGTATGCCAGGAGATGAATATCCAAAATTGTGTGAAAGAGCAGCTATTTATGCTTGCCTGTTTGGGTCAACATACTCTTGCGAGCAGGCATTTTCTATTATGAATAGAGATGAGCGAACACCTGGAAGTTCGGGTTCGGGAAGTTCGGCCGAACTTCCCGAAAATGTTCGGGTTCGGGATCCGAACTCGACCCGAACTTTATCCCGAACCCGAACCCCATTGAAGTCAATGGGGACCCGAACTTTTAGGCACTAAAAAGGCTGTAAAATAGTCAAGGAAAGGGCTAGAGGGCTGCAAAAGGCAGCAAAATGTAGGTAAATCCCCTGCAAACAAATGGGAAATGAATTAAAATAAAATAAATAAAAATTAACCAATATCAATTGGAGAGAGGTCCCACAGCAAGGAATCAAGCGTCATATCACCCACCACTGGAGAAGGCCACTTTTAGTTATTTCAGCCCCAGCACCCAGACAGCGGAGAGAGGTCCCACAGCAAGGAATAAGGCGTTATATCACCCACCACTGGAGAAGGCCACTTTCAGTTCTTTAGGCCCCAGCACCCAGACCGAGGATACAGGTCCCACTGCAAGGAATCATGCGTCATATCACCCACCACTGGAGAAGGCCACTTTCAGTTATTTCGGCCCAGCACCCAGACAGGGGAGAGAGGTCCCACAGCAAGAAATCATGCGTCATATCACCCACCACTGGAGAAGGCCACTTTCAGTTATTTCGGCCCCAGCACCCAGACAGAGGAGAGAGGTCCCACAGCAAGGAATCATGCATATCACCCACCACTGGAGAAGGCCACTTTCAGTTATTTAGGCCCCAGCACCCAGACAGAGGAGAGAGGTCCCACAGCAAGGAATCATGAGTCATATCAACCACCACTGGAGAAGGCCACTTTCAGTTATTTAGGCCCCAGCACCCAGACAGAGGAGAGAGGTCCCACAGCAAGGAATCATGCGTCATATCACCCACCACTGGAGAAGGCCACTTTCAGTTCTTTAGGCCCCAGCACCCAGACAGAGGATACAGGTCCCACTGCAAGGAATCATGCGTCATATCACCCACCACTGGAGAAGGCCACTTTCAGTTATTTCGGCCCAGCACCCAGACAGAGGAGAGAGGTCCCACAGCAAGGAATAAGGCGTCATATCACCCACCACTGGAGAAGGCCACTTTCAGTAATTTTGGCCCCAGCACCCAGACAGGGGAGAGGTTCATTCAATTTTGGGTTGCACCGCAAGATCATGACCGTGACACAGCTGCGTTGGCGACCTCTTGCTCCTCCTCTGCCTTCGGCTTCCACCTGTTACCTTGTGACATTTGGGAATGCTCTCAGGAGCGCGTCTACCAGCGTGCGCTTGTACTCGCGAATCTTCCTATCACGCTCCAGTGCAGGAAGTAAGGAGCAACCCAGTAGTCCGCACATGTTAAAATGTGGGCAACTCTGCTGTCGTTGCGCAGGCACTGCAGCATGTAGTCGCTCATGTGTGCCAGGCTCCCCAGAGGTAAGGACAAGCTGTCCTCTGTGGGAGGCGTATCGCCATCGTCCTCCGTATCCCCCCAGCCACGCACCAGTGATGGACCTGAGCTGTGTCGGGTGCCACCCCGCTGTTAACCTGCTTCATCCTCATCCTCCTCCAGTAGTGGGCCCTGGCTGGCCACATTTGTACCTGTCCTCTGCTGTTGCAAAAAACCTCCCTCTGAGCCACTTCTAACAGACTGGTCTGAAAGTGCTAAAAATGACCCCTCATCCTCCTCCTCCTCCTGGCCCACCTCCTCTTCCATCATCGCCCTAAGCGTTTTCTCTAGGAGACATAGAATTGGTATCGTCACGCTGATAACAGTGGCATGGCCACTGGCCATGTTGGTGGCGTACTCTAAACAGCGCAACAGGACACACAGGTCTCGCATGGAGGCCCAATCATTGGTGGTGAAGTGGTGCTGTTCCGCACTGCGACTGACCCGTGCGTGCTGCAGCTGAAACTCCACTATGGCCTGCTGCTGCTCGCACAGTCTCTCCAGCATGTGCAAGGTGGAGTTCCACCTGGTGGGCACGTCGCATATGAGGCGGTGAGCGGGAAGGCCGAAGTTCCGCTGTAGCGCAGACAGGCGAGCAGCGGCAGGATGTGAACGCCGGAAGCGCGCACAGACGGCCCTCACTTTATGCAGCAGCTCTGACATGTCGGGGTAGTTGTGAATGAACTTCTGCACCACCAAATTCAGCACATGCGCCAGGCAAGGGATGTGCGTCAAACCAGCTAGTCTCCGAGCTGCGACGAGATTTCGCCCATTATCGCACACCACCAGGCCGGGCTTGAGGCCCACCGGCAGAAACCACTCGTCGGTCTGTTGTTCAATACCCTGCCACAACTCCTGCGCGGTGTGGGGCCTGTCCCCCAAACATATGAGTTTCAGAATGGCCTGCTGACGTTTACCCCGGGCTGTGCTGAAGTTGTGTGGTGAAGGTGTGTGGCTGACTGGATGAGCTGGTGGAAGCAGAGGAGGAGGAAGCCGAGTAGGAGGAGGAGGCTACAGGAGGCAAAGAATGATGCCCTGCGATCCTTGGCAGCGGAAGGACGTGCGCCAAGGAACTCTCCACCTGGGGCCCAGCCGCCACTACATTTACCCAGTGTGCAGTTAGGGAGATATAGCGTCCCTGGCCATGCTTACTGGTCCACGTATCTGTGGTTAGGTGGACCTTGCCACAGATGACGTTGCGCAGTGACACTTGATTTTATCGGATACTTGGTTGTGCAGGGAAGGCACAGCTGTCTTGGAGAAGTAGTGGAGGCTGGGAACAACATACTGTGGGACAGCCATGGACATCAGCTGTTTGAAGCTGTCTGTGTCCACCAGCCTGAATGACAGCATTTCAAAGGCCAGTAGTTTAGAAATGCTGGCATTCAGGCCCAGGGCTCGAGGGTGGCTAGGTGGGAATTTACGCTTTCTCTCCTTGGTTTGTGAGATGGAGAGCTGAATGCTGCCGTGTGACATGGTGGAGATGCTTGGTGACGCAGGTGGTGGTGTCGGTGGCACATCCTCTGTTTGGTGGGCGGCAGGTGCCAACATTTCTCCCGAGGCGGAGGAAGAGGCCGAGGCAGCAGCAGAAGAGGGAGCAGGGGGAGCCAGAGTGAGTTCCTTGCTTTTAAGGTGTTTACTCCACTGCAGTTCATGCTTTGCATGTAGATGCCTGGTCATGCAGGTTGTGCTAAGGTTCAGAACGTTAATGCCTCGCTTCAGGCTCTGATGGCACAGCGTGCAAATCACTCGGGTCTTGTCGTCAGCACATTGTTTAAAGAAGTGCCATGCCAGGGGACTTCTTGAAGCTGCCTTTGGGGTGCTCGGTCCCTGGTGGCGGTGGCCAGTAGCAGGAGAACTCTCTTGGAGGTGGGTGTTCTGCTTTTGCCCCCTGCTCCCTCTTTTGCTACGCTGTTGGCTCGGTCTCACCACTGCCTCTTCCTCTGAACTATGAAAGTCAGTGGCACGACCTTCATTCCATGTGGGGTCTAGGACCTCATCGTCCCCTGCATCGTCTTCCACACAGTCTTTCTCCCTTACCTCCTGTTCGGTCTGCACACTGCAGAAAGACGCAGCAGTTGGCACCTGTGTTTCGTCATCATCAGAGACATGCGGACTCCGATGAGGTGGTATTCCCATGTCCTCATCATCAGGAAACATCAGTGGTTGTGCATCAGTGCATTCTATGTCTTCCACCACTGGGGAAGGGCTAGGTGGATTCCCTTGGGAAACCCTGCCAGCAGAGTCTTCAAACAGCATAAGAGACTGCTGCATAACTTGAGGCCCAGACAGTTTCCCTGATATGCATGGGGGTGATGTGACAGATTGATGGGCTTGGTTTTCAGGTGCCACCTGTGCGCTTTCTGCAGAAGACTGGGTGGGAGATAATGTTGTGAACATGCTGGATCCACTGTCGGCCACCCAATTGACTAGCGCCTGTACCTGCTCAGGCCTTACCATCCTTAGAACGGCATTGGGCCCCACCAAATATCGCTGTAAATTCTGGCTGGTACTGGAACCTGAGGTAGTTGGTTCACTAGGACGTGTGGCTGTGGCAGAATGGCCACGTCCTCTCCCAGCACAAGAGGGTCCACTAACACCACCACGACCGCGTCCCTTACTAGATGTTTTCCTCATTGTTACCGTTCACCAAGCACCACAATAAGAAAAAAAATATTTGGGCCAATGTATTGATTTCAAATTCAGGCCTTTTTTTACAGGCACCTAACACTATCTGCCTATTTATTTATGTAGCGTATTACACTAATCCAGGCACAGCAGTAACCACTGATTTCGGGGAATATCTCTTTTAGGGCTAGTATTTAGGCCCTGGATGAAAGGTATCCTTTTATGGACAGATTTACACTTGGCCTGCAACAGCTCGAACACCAGATTCAAGGTATTGCTATTTTGGCAATTGAATTTCACCCCACAACAAAATATATGTTTTTGCGGACACTATGAAACTTGGCCGGCCACAGCTGAAACCACTGATTTATGGTATTGCTATTTTGGCAATTGAATTTCACCCCAGAACAAAATATACCCTTTTACGGACAGATTACTTGGCCTGCAACAGCTGGGACACCAGATTCAGGGTATTGCTATTTTGGCAATTGAATTTCACCCCACAACAAAATATATGTTTTACGGACACTATGAAACTTGGCCAGCCACAGCTGAAACCACTGATTTATGGTATTGCTATTTTGGCAATTGAATTTCACCCCAGAACAAAATATACCCTTTTACGGACAGATTAACACTTGGCCTGCAACAGCTGGGACACCAGATTCGGGGTATTGCTATTTTGGCAATTGAATTTCACCCCACAACAAAATATATGTTTTTGTGGACACTATGAAACTTGGCCAGCCACAGCTGAAACCACTGATTTATGGTATTGCTATTTTGGCAATTGAATTTCACCCCAGAACAAAATATACCCTTTTACGGACAGATTAACACTTGGCCTGCAACAGCTGGGACACCAGATTCAGGGTATTGCTATTTTGGCAATTGAATTTCACCCCACAACAAAATATATGTTTTTGCGGACACTATGAAACTTGGCCGGCCACAGCTGAAACCACTGATTTATGGTATTGCTATTTTGGCAATTGAATTTCACCCCAGAACAAAATATACCCTTTTACGGACAGATTACTTGGCCTGCAACAGCTGGGACACCAGATTCAGGGTATTGCTATTTTGGCAATTGAATTTCACCCCACAACAAAATATATGTTTTTGCAGACACTATGAAACTTGGCCAGCCACAGCTGAAACCACTGATTTATGGTATTGCTATTTTGGCAATTGAATTTCACCGCAGAATAAAATATACCCTTTTACGGACAGATTAACACTTGGCCTGCAACAGCTGGGACACCAGATTAAGGGTATTGCTATTTTGGCAATTGAATTTCACCCCAGAACAAAATACGGACACTATTATACTTTGCCAGCCACAGCTGAAACCACTGATTTATGGTATTGCTATTTTGGCAATTGAATTTCACCACAGAAAATAATCTATCCTTTGCCAGACAGCAGACAGTATTATAGGGGTATTCCTTTAGGAGGGCGAGTATAGATTTAGGGGATTGATATTTGGGCAATTGTATTTATCCCCTTAATAAAATATAGAAATTTCTTTCCTGAGTTTCTAGGGGTGACAATTAGCACAGCCAAGCCCCTGATGTAGGATATAGCAAAAAAAAAAAACTAGTATTGATGGATTGATGGACTTGGTGGCAGCTTGTTCTGGTGCACCACAAGTCACAAAATGGCCGCCGATCAACCCAGAAAATAAGTGACAGACAAACGCTCTGTGCAGCCTAAAAACCAGTGAGCAAGTAACTAGCAGAAGTTCAATCATTCACAGCTGTAGATCGATCACTTCATTAGGTGCTGTTGCTGACTTTTCCCTGCCTAGTCCCGCCCTCACAGAAGCTGCGTCCTCTCCCTACACTAATCAGAGCAGTGTGACGTGTGGCGCTACGTGACTCCAGCTTAAATAGAGGCTCGGTCACATGCTGCACTTGGCCAATCACAGCCATGCCATTAGTAGGCATGGCTGTGATGGGCTCTTAGGGCAAGAAGTAAAACGCTAGCTGATTGGCTGCTGTGCAGCCCTTTAGAAAGCGGGAAGTAATCGCCGAACAACGAACCCGAACTTTTTTGAAAAAGTTCGGGTTCGGGTCTGTGTCCCGGACACCCCAAAATTCGGTACGAACCTGAACTATGCTCGAACTGTTCGCTCAACACTAATTATTAACATTAGCAAATCAAAATTTAGGAGCAGACTTACTAATGAGAATCTTCAGTCAATTCTGCAACTAGCCACAACTGAGCTGAGACCTAACATCCAAAAACTTGTGAAAAATATGCAACCCCAGAAATCGCACTAACTCCTCTTTCACACGTCAGTGAATTACACACATGTGCTGTCTGTGTTCTCCATGGACAGCACACTTACCCACTGACCTTAATGTGCTTGTTTACACATGAGTAGTTTTCACACTGGTCCATGGATCTATGAATACCACTGACCATGAATGGTCATGGAGATGTTCTGTAAACTAATTTTCAGCCTACAATGAATGTGGAATACGGATGACACATGGAGGCCAGCAGCCACAGACCAATCACGGATCCTTCACGGACAAACTACTGACCACCTTGTTATGGATGTCATTATGAGAAGAAGATTCTATTCGAACTCGGGCTTGTGGTGGTGCACATGGAAAGGATGCATTGCCAGTCTTTTGAGAGCAGATAATCCTGGCCCTCGCTTTCTTCAATATGCTCTTATCACAACATTGGTTGTTACATAGGAGGCTTTTTGGCCCATCCAGAGCCTTTGTCAACTATAGTCATCAAGGACTTGGAAGTGTGTGTCACGAACTCGCCCCGAGCTCCCAGACCGCAGTACCTGATCAGACCGGGATCAGATGCCAGCAATCAATCGGGACAAGTTCTGACACTACACACTATCCAATTTGATCACCTTGCTTCTTACAATCCACCAGATTGCACAGGAGATCAAATTGTGACTGGTTCCTTTTTAGAAATGAAGGAACTTTACAGGGGCCTAGGCTTGGAAGAACTCCTCTCCCACCTACCAGCCCACACACTCATTCACACAGCAAACCCCCACCAATCTGATCTAACCAACCCGATCTGCCAGATCAGACTTGGTGGGACTTAGCGGACACAGAATCCCTCCTGCCACACACACAGGGCCTTCAAGGGAAACCTACAACCCGGACGCAGACCTCTCCTCTAAGAGGCTGCTGTCCTCACTTTGTCCGTGGGATCAATTACCCCACACACCTCGGTCTATGATATACCTGGTACTGAGACCGCACACAGAGTCTCAGCACGTACACAGAGGATACCCCACTATCCACACTTCACACAGAAGCTATGGTCACAGACTTACAATCAGACATCCACAGTCACCTTCAGAGAAAGATTCGCATTTAAAGCAAACAGGTAGCTGAAAATTAGGAACTCTAATTGCCTCAAAAATATTGCCCGTGCTGGGTTAAGAAAAGAGGTTTTAATAAACATAAAGATATTACTGAAAAACAGAAGCATACAGATATATACAAAGAACAGTTTTAAAATAAAAGGGATAAATGAAGACTGACGCTTACGTTACTCACACAGAGACTGCAGCTATCAGGTCCTGAGGCAAGACGGAAACACGGATCCTCATTCAATCAGATTGGCCTCAAAATGGGGAACACAGTACAATCTGCTCTGTCCAATTTATGAGGACTGGTCCAGGCAGTCTGTAAGCCGACCTGTAAGGCGGGACACATGGGTGGGCTGTGAGGTTTATGACCTGTCAGTCCCACTGAAATCTGGTCTGAAATTGATTTCTGCCCATAACTCGGCACAGGAGAACGCCCGTCCGATGATTGTGGGCTCATTTTTCAGCTCTCAGGGTTGGGGTCACAGAGGTACCAAACATGGGGTGTCCACGTGGCCCCAATCAGGAGAACCGATTTCCTGATCCAGGGTTATCACAAGTGGGTGGTTCTTGATATGAGCCTAACCAACATTTCTTGACTGTTACAATGGCATAGGTCAACAACCTCTATTGAGCGGTATATTCGAGTTATGACCAGAATATGATTTTTGGATTCTTCTGGTGACAGGGAGAGCTGCTCGCCCCCTCCCTCCGGGATGCACTCAGCTTGCTCCTATCGTAAAGTAATAAACCTCTTTCAAGTGGTTCACTACCTGAGTCTGTTTATATAAAAGTGTCCTGGAGGCCACAGACCGTTGTCACCTCTAGGTCAGAGGCCAGGAACTAAGGAGTTTATGGCTGTGGTCTGGTTTTGAATGTAGGGAGAGACCTTATAGGCCTGGGGTTGACATGAGGTAAATTCAGGAAACATGGCTGCCATGGAAAACCATAATCCATATCCCTCATACCTCACACCTCCCCTTTTAGAAGGTGCCTGGGGAGGATGACTCACAGGTCATTCTCCATGGCACCTGTCACTGTGGGTTCAGCAGCCCGGGACAGTCCATCCGCATTCCCATGGTCACTCCCTTCTTGTGCTGGATGGTGAAATCGTACTGCTGCAGAGCCAGACTCCATCGCAGCAGTTTTCCATTGTCACCGGCTACGGTTCAGCCAGCTCAAGGGGTTATGGTCTGTGATCACCGTAAAGTTGCGCCCATAGAGGTATGGCTCTAGTTTCTTGAGAGCCCAAACTATGGCAAGACACTCCTTCTCGATGGTGGCATATGCCACCTCCCGGGCAGCAACTTTCGGCTAAGGTACAGAACCGGGTGCTCCTCCCCAGCCAGGTCCACCTGGCTGAGGACAGCTCCTAGGCCATAGGTAGAGGCATCCGTTTGTACCACAAACCTGCGGGTGAAGTCAGGGGCCTGAAGAACAGGAGAGTGGGAGAGAGCGTGTTTCAAGGCCTTGAAAGACGTCTCACAGTCAGGGGTCCAGGTGACCATTTTGGGGAGTTTTTTCTTAGTGAGGTCTGTCAGGGGTTTTGCCAAGGCACTGTAATTCGGCACAAATTTCCGGTAATACCCGCAAGTACCCAGAAAAGACATTATTTGCTTCTTGGTCTGCGGGGTGGGCCAGGTAGTAATAGCTTCCACCTTGCCAGTCTCAGGTTTAATGGTGCCTCCACCGACCAGGTGTCCCAGGTAGTGGACTTCAGTCATGCCCACCTGGCACTTTTCAGGTTTGATAGTCAGCCCTGCGAGCGGATTTTCTCGAGGACCTGTGACAGGTGGGTGAGATGCTCCTCCCACGTGTTGCTGAAGATAGCGATGTCATCGAGATAAGCCACCGCACAATGTTCCAACCCTCCAGCAAGTCATTCACCACTCGCTGAAAGGTGGCTGGGGCATTTTTCATGCCAAAGGGCATCACTAAAAACTCAAAAAGCCCAAAGGGAGTGATGAAGGCCGACCTTTCACGAGCTTCGGGGTCAGGGGTATCTGCCAGTATCCTCTACTCAGATCCATGACTGTTATGAACTGGGCTGCTGCCCAGTTTGTAACTAACAGTTCATCGATCCTGGGCATGGGATAGGCATCAAAGACCGTCACAGCATTTAGCTTCCGATAATCCACACAGAATCGGGTTGTCCGGTCCTTTTTGGGACAAGGACGACAGGAGCAGCCCAGGCACTGTGGGATTTTCGGATTATCTTTAAGTCTAGCATCTCCCCACCTCTCGCTTCATATTCTCTAGAACCTCCAGGGTAACCCGGTAGGCCGACTGCCGGATCGGACGGTGACTGCCGGTATCTACCTGGTGCTCTGCCAAGTGGGTCCTACCTGGTTTCCCGGTAAAAGATCCTGCTGCCCAGAAAGGACTGCTGCAAGTTTACTTTGTTGCTCCCCGTGAGCTGCGGGTTAATTTGTAACGCTTGCATAGATCTACAGTCCTTGCTGACTGCCAGCAGATCAACCAGGAGGTCCTCTTCTCCATTCTCAGGTAGGCTACACACTGGCAGGGCCCATGTAGCCCTGTCCTGGTGGGCTTTAAGCATATTGACATGAAAGGTCCTCTCTCTCTTTCCCCCATCATCCAAGGCTACTACATAGGTCACTTCATTAACCCTTTTTGTAACGGTATATGGCCCTTCCCAGGCTGCCTGGAGTTTATTCTGGAGCATGGGTACCAGGGCCCACACCTTCTGCCCAATTTCATAAGCTCTCTGTCGGGCATGCCGGTCATACCATCTTTTCTGGTTGGCCTGGGCCTTGGTAAGATTCTCCCGGACCTGACCAGCCAGAGTCTCCATTTTCTCACGGAGGTTTAACACATAATCCACCACGGAGGTCCCGGCCCCCAGTCTCTCCCTCCCAGGCCTCACGAATGAGATCCAGGGGTCCACGGACCCGTCTCCCATACAGAAGCTCAAAGGGGAGAAGCCTGTGGATGCCTGGGGTACCTCCCGGTATGCTGAACAACAGGTAAGGAGATAGCGTTCCCAGTCCCGGCCTTGGGTCTCCACAAACATCTTAAGCATCTGCTTTAGGGTGCCGTTAAAGCGTTCACAGAGGCCATTCGTTTGCGGATGGTAGGGGCTGGCAACGATATGCTCCACCTGCATTTTCTTGCACAAGCACTGCATCAAGTTGGACATGAATTGTCCACCATGATCAGTGAGCATCTCCTGTGGGAAACCTACACGAGAAAATATACCTAACAGAGCATCTGCCACTTTGTCTGCACGAATGGAAGACAAAGCAACAGCCTCTGGGTATCGGGTGGCATAATCTACCACAGTGAGTATAAACCGTTTGCCAGAAGAGCTGGGAATGGCCAAGGGTCCGATGATATCCACTGCCACCCTCTGGAAGGGCTCATCGATGATGGGCAGAGGGATCAGCGGAGCCTTACTCACATCCCCACATTTTCCGACTCGTTGGCAAGTAACACAGGAGCGACAGTAGTTGGCAATGTCCGTTCCCATGTTAGGCCAATAGAACCGGTAGGCCAGCCTGGCCTTGGTTTTCTGTACTCCCAAATGCCCAGACCAGGGGACTTCATGAGCTACTCTGAGTAGCTGAGCCCGGTACTTTTGGGGTACAATCAACACCCTCTCAGTAACCTGTGATTGGCTGGGGTCAGGGGAAACTGTCTCTCTATATAACTTCCCCTGTTCCCAGTAAACCTTTACTTTGTCAGACTCTCCAGGGGGCCTGGCTGCAGAGGCCCTTAGATCTTCCAAAGTGGCATCTGTAGACAGGGCCTCCTCGAACTCAAGTTCGCGGCAGGTGCCTGCTGCACCGCCCAGGTAATTTCAGGGAGAGGATGTGGGAAAGCTGTGTCACCCAGATGCTCCCCTGTGCAATCAAGTCCCCCGCATCCTCCTCAGCAGCATTCTGGGCACTCTGCTGTCGAGTCACAACTGCTATGGAGGGTACGGGGGTGCCCTCGTCACGGGAACCTCTTAATGCAAATACATCACACTTATTATTCATATGGGAAGCCGGTGGGGGACAGACAGGTGTCTGCCCGGCGTTCCCCTCTGTGGAAAAAACATGATTAGGCAAGACACAATGTTTTACTCCCAGTCCTTGCCCAAAGTCCTCTTCTAAGGGTCCCTGGTTCACAGGCAGGGGGCGAGACAGGGTCGGAGGGGTAGAAGCAGGTTCATACTGGGAAGTCATGCGGCCCAAGTCAGTGCCCAGCAGCACGTTAGTCGAATGGAGTCCTGACAGCCCCACTTCTCTCAGGCCGCACCCTGCACCCCAGTCTAGGTACACACGAGCCATGGGGACAGTAGGGCTAACTCCCCAATCCCTCTCACAGTTATGGTCTTTCCGGGAAGGATGTCTTGGGGTCCACCAGCTCGGGGCCTTACGAGGTCAGCTGTGCGCGATATCCCGCTGAACCAACGGTAACCTTTTCTCCGATTTTAACAGGTTGCAGGTTATCAGCATTGGAACTTGGCTGTGTGGCCACGCAGTACACACCAGAGGGTTTTCCAGCGGCCCGGATTTCTTCTTGTCTGGGCAGGTGAGGCTGATATGGCCGGTCTTGTTGCACACATAGCAGCGCCCGGACATCTGCGGTTGCGGGTTTCCCTCCAGAGTGGTGGGTGTTTGCCCTAGCAGACATTCGGTTGGCAACAAAGGGGGAGGAATGCTGGGCTTGGGGCTCTTCCAGCTAGGACTCGGTTTGCGGTGGTCGGGCACCCTGCTGGTCACATATAGGTCAGCAAGCTCTGCAGTTTCTTCTGCTGTTTTGGGCAGTCGCGTTAGGACAAATTGCTTGACTTCAGGGGGCATATGTGAAGTAGCTGGTCCTGGATGGTGAGGTCAGCAAGACCCTCAGAAGGTATTAATGTCCAGACCCTTGATCCACTGGTTGAAGAGCATATCTCAGGCTACCCAGGACATCGGTGTGGCTGTCAGTGGGGCCACGCTGCAGAGTCCTGAACCGTTTTGCGGTACATGTCAGGGGTGAGGTTGTGGCTTTTGATGATGGCCGCCTTGATTTTAGCATAGTCCCATCACAGTCCACTAGGCAGGTCAGCAAAAGCATCCAGTGCCTTCCCTCTCAGGCCTGGGTGAGATATTTTGCCCACTGGGTTTGGAGAGCTGATACTGGCGACACATCTTTCAAAGCTCCTGAAGAATCCATCAACCCCTGACCTCTCGTCCATCACGAGGAACTTGTCAAAAGACGGCATAGGTTGACGTACCTCTCTGGTGTCTGTGGGGGACAGGTGATGCAAGACCCCGATCGAGCCGTGCCAATTCCAGCGTCAGCTGGCGCTCTGCGGCTTCCCTCTCTCAGCTTAGCGCTCGGCGGCCCTCTCAGCTTGGCGCTGCAGCTTCCCTCTCAGCTTGGCTCAACGGCCCTCTGGTACTCCAGGATGGGTTGAGACGAGATGTTGGCATCCAGAGTCCCCTAGGCAGGCCAGCGCAGCCTGCAGGGATGAGGGCAGTCCTTCTGAGGTGGTACTCTGCTCAGAGATCTCACCAGCAGGAGAGGCAGGCCTTGGGTTTACCTCCACGGAGCAGCTGGGAGGACTGCCATCTGAACCGGTTGTCATGCCTGTCCTCCCTTCATCATCCGCCTGCAGCGCACGTGCGAGGAAGTCCTTTGTCCGGTCTGAACCATCAATCCCTCTGAGCTGACAGAGACTGACTAGCGCTTCCTTCGTCATCTTCTGGTATGAGCGGACATGATGCTGCACTTCACCAAATAAAAGATAGAAAAAGAAAAACAAGAGGGGAACTGTTCTGTATGTGTATGTTCTGCAGCACGGTCAGCTCACCTGTACACTGGCTCTGCACTGCCAGCTGTTAGTGGGAAGGTTTAATTGGCTTAAACCTGGCACTAATGCTTTAAATGAAATCCCACACGCCACCAAGTCTGTCACGAACTTCGCCCGAGCTCCCAGAGCCGCAGTACCTGATCAGACCGGGATCAGATGCCAGCAATCAATCGGGACAAGTTCTGACACTACACACTATCCAATTTGATCACCTTGCTTCTTACAATCCACCAGATTGCACAGGAGATCAAGTTGTGACCAGTTCCTTTAGAAATGAAGGAACTTTACAGGGGCCTGAGGCTTGGAAGAACTCCTCTCCCACCTACCAGCCCACACACTCATTCACACAGCAAACCCCCACCAATCTGATCTAACCAACCCGATCTGCCAGATCAGACTTGGTGGGACTTGAGACACAGAATCCCTCCTGCCACACACACAGGGCCTTCAAGGGAAACCTACAACCCGGACGCAGACCTCTCCTCTAAGAGGCTGCTGTCCTCACTTTGTCCGTGGGATCAATTACCCCACACACCTCGGTCTATGATATACCTGGTACTGAGACCGCACACAGAGTCTCTAGCACGTACACAGAGGATACCCCACTATCCACACTTCACACAGAAGCTATGGTCACAGACTTACAATCAGACATCCACAGTCACCTTCAGAGAAAGATTCAGCATTTAAAGCAAACAGGTAGCTGAAAATTAGGAACTCTAATTGCCTCAAAAATATTGCCCGTGCTGGGTTAAGAAAAGAGGTTTTAATAAACATAAAGATATTACTGAAAAACAGAAGCATACAGATATATACAAAGAACAGTTTTAAAATAAAAGGGATAAATGAAGACTGACGCTACTGTTACTCCACACAGAGACTGCAGCTATCAGGTCCTGAGGCAAGACGGAAACACGGATCCTCATTCAATCAGATTGGCCTCAAAATGGGGAACACAGTACAATCTGCTCTGTCCAATTTATGAGGACTGGTCCAGGCAGTCTGTAAGCCGACCTGTAGGCGGGACACATGGGTGGGCTGTGAGGTTTATGACCTGTCAGTCCCACTGAAATCTGGTCTGAAAGTGATTTCTGCCCATAACTCGGCACAGGAGAACGCCCGCCCGATGATTGTGGGCTCATTTTTCAGCTCTCGGGGTTGGGGTCACAGAGGTACCAAACATGGGTGTCCACGTGGCCCCAATCAGGGAGAACCGATTTCCTGATCCAGGGTTATTACAAGTGGGTGGTTCTTGATATGAGCCTAACCAACATTTCTTGACTGTTACAATGGCATAGGTCAACAACCTCTATTGAGCGGTATATTCGAGTTATGACCAGAATATGATTTTTGGATTCTTCTGGTGACAGGGAGAGCTGCTCGCCCCCTCCCTCCGGGATGCACTCAGCTTGCTCCTATCATAAAGTAATAAACCTCTTTCAAGTGGTTCACTACCTGAGTCTGTTTATATAAAGTGTCCTGGAGGCCACAGACCGTTGTCACCTCTAGGTCAGAGGCCAGGAGCTAAGGAGTTTATGGCTGGGGTCTGGTTTTGAATGTAGGGAGAGACCTTATAGGCCTGGGGTTGACATGAGGTAAATTCAGGAAACATGGCTGCCATGGAAAACCATAATCCATATCCCTCATACCTCACAGTGTGAAATACACATCTTTCACATGTCACATCTGCATAGCCCGCATAACCATTGATTTTAATTTGTTAATTCCCACAGCCTTGTTTTTCACTGAGGCTGGCTTCATACAGTTTTTCTTGCATTGCTGTGTTTTTGCAGAAAAATACCAGCTGCATAAGATGGCTGGAAAGTCTATGGAAATTTTGAATTTTATTTCAACTGGGGAATGTTTTGCAAACACAGCATTTGTAGGAATTCTCTGTAGGAAAAAATAGAAACCACTGGTCGGTCTGTTGTTCAATACCCCGCCACAACTCCTGCGCGGTGTGGGGCCTGTCCCCCAAACATATGAGTTTCAGAATGGCCTGCTGACGCTTACTCCGGGCTGTGCTGAAGTTGGTGGTGAAGGTGTGTGGCTGACTGGATGAGCTGGTGGAAGCAGAGGAGGAGGAAGCCGAGTAGGAGGAGGAGGCTACAGGAGGCAAAGAATGATGCCCTGCGATCCTTGGCGGCGGAAGGACGTGCGCCAAGGAACTCTCCGCCTGGGGCCCAGCCGCCACTACATTTACCCAGTGCAGTTAGGAGATATAGCGTCCCTGGCCGTGCTTACTGGTCCACGTATCTGTGGTTAGTGGACCTTGCCACAGATGGCGTTGCGCAGTGCACACTTGATTTTATCGGATACTTGGTTGTGCAGGGAAGGCACGGCTGTCTTGGAGAAGTAGTGGCGGCTGGGAACAACATACTGTGGGACAGCCATGGACATCAGCTGTTTGAAGCTGTTCAGGTCCACCAGCCTGAATGACAGCATTTCAAAGGCCAGTAGTTTAGAAATGCTGGCATTCAGGCCCAGGGCCTCGAGGGTGGCTAGGTGGGAATTTACGCTTTCTCTCCAAGGTTTGTGAGATGGAGAGCTGAACGCTGCCGTGTGACATGGTGGAGATGCTTGGTGACGCAGGTGGTGGTGTCGGTGGCACATCCTCTGTTTGGTGGGCGGCAGGTGCCAACATTCCTCCCGAGGCGGAGGAAGAGGCCGAGGCAGCAGCAGAAGAGGGAGCAGGGGAGCCAGAGTGAGTTCCTTGCTTTTAAGGTGTTTACTCCACTGCAGTTCATGCTTTGCATGTAGATGCCTGGTCATGCAGGTTGTGCTAAGGTTCAGAACGTTAATGCCTCGCTTCAGGCTCTGATGGCACAGCGTGCAAACCACTCGGGTCTTGTCGTCAGCACATTGTTTAAAGAAGTGCCATGCCAGGGAACTCCTTGAAGCTGCCTTTGGGGTGCTCGGTCCCTGGTGGCGGTGGCCAGTAGCAGGCGAACTCTCTTGGCGGCGGCTGTTCTGCTTTTGCCCCCTGCTCCCTCTTTTTGCTACGCTGTTGGCTCGGTCTCACCACTGCCTCTTCCTCTGAACTATGAAAGTCAGTGGCACGACCTTCATTCCATGTGGGGTCTAGGACCTCATCGTCCCTGCATCGTCTTCCACACAGTCTTCCTCCCTGACCTCCTGTTCGGTCTGCACACTGCAGAAAGACGCAGCAGTTGGCACCTGTGTTTCGTCATCATCAGAGACGTGCGGACTCCGATGAGGTGGTATTCCCATGTCCTCATCATCAGGAAACATCAGTGGTTGTGCATCAGTGCATTCTATGTCTTCCACCACTGGGGAAGGGCTAGGTGGATTCCCTTGGGAAACCCTGCCAGCAGAGTCTTCAAACAGCATAAGAGACTGCTGCATAACTTGAGGCTCAGACAGTTTCCCTGATATGCATGGGGGTGATGTGACAGACTGATGGGCTTGGTTTTCAGGTGCCACCTGTGCGCTTTCTGCAGAAGACTGGGTGGGAGATAATGTTGTGAACATGCTGGATCCACTGTCGGCCACCCAATTGACTAGCGCCTGTACCTGCTCAGGCCTTACCATCCTTAGAACGGCATTGGGCCCCACCAAATATCGCTGTAAATTCTGGCGGGTACTGGAACCTGAGGTAGTTGGTTCACTAGGACGTGTGGCTGTGGCAGAATGGCCACGTCCTCTCCCAGCACCAGAGGGTACACTAACACCACCACGACCGCGTCGCGTCCCTTACTAGATGTTTTCCTCATTGTTACCGTTCACCAAGCACCACAATAAGAAAAAAAATATTTGGCCCAATGTATTGATTTCAAATTCAGGCCTTTTTTACAGGCACCTAACACTATCTGCCTATTTATTTATGTAGCGTATTACACTAATCCAGGCACAGCAGTAACCACTGATTTAGGGAATATCTCTTTTAGGGCTAGTATTTAGGCCCTGGATGAAAGGTATCCTTTTATGGACAGATTTACAATTGGCCTGCAACAGCTGGGACACCAGATTCAGAGGTATTGCTATTTTGGCAATTGAATTTCACCCCAGAACAAAATATATGTTTTGGCGGACACTATTAAACTTGGCCAGCCACAGCTGGAACCACTAGATTTATGGTATTGCTATTTTGGCAATTGAATTTCACCCCAGAACAAAATATATGTTTGGCGGACACTATGAATACTTGGCCTGCAACAGCTGGGACACCAGATTCAGGGTATTGCTATTTTGGCAATTGAATTTCACCCCAGAACAAAATATATGTTTTGGCGGACACTATGAAACTTGGCCTGCAACAGCTGGGACACCAGATTCAGGGTATTGCTATTTTGGCAATTGAATTTCACCCCAGAACAAAATATATGTTTTGACGGACACTATGAACACTTGGCCTGCAACAGCTGGGACACCAGATTCAGGGTATTGCTATTTTGGCAATTGAATTTCACCCCAGAACAAAATATATGTTTTGGCGGACACTATGATAACTTGGCCAGCCACAGCTGGGACACCAGATTTATGAGTATTGCTATTTTGGCAATTGAATTTCACCCCAGAACAAAATATATGTTTTGCGGACACTATGAAACTTGGCCTGCAACAGCTGGGACACCAGATTCAGGGTATTGCTATTTTGGCAATTGAATTTCACCCCAGAACAAAATATATGTTTTGGCGGACACTATGAAACTTGGCCAGCCACAGCTGAAACCACTAGATTTATGGTATTGCTATTTTGGCAATTGAATTTCACCCCAGAACAAAATATATGTTTTGCAGGACACTATTAAACTTGGCCTGCAACAGCTGGGACACCAGATTCAGGGTATTGCTATTTTGGCAATTGAATTTCACCCCAGAACAAAATATATGTTTTGCGGACACTATGAAACTTGGCCTGCAACAGCTGGAACACCAGATTTATGGTATTGCTATTTTGGCAATTGAATTTCACCCCAGAACAAAATATATGTCTTTGACGGACACTATTAAACTTGGCCTGCAACAGCTGGGACACCAGATTCAGGGTATTGCTATTTTGGCAATTGAATTTCACCCCAGAACAAAATATATGTTTTGCGGACACTATTATACTTTGCCAGCCACAGCTGAAACCACTGATTTATGGTATTGCTATTTTGGCAATTGAATTTCACCACAGAAAATAATCTATCCTTTGCCAGACAGCAGACAGTATTATACTTGGCTAGCCAAAGCTGGAACACCAGATTTAGGGGATTGGTATTTGGGCAATTGTATTTAACCCCTTAATAAAATATAGAAATTGCTATCCTGAGTTTCTAGGGGTGACAATTAGCACAGCCAAGCCCCTGATGTAGGATATAGCAAAAAAAAACTAGTATTGATGGATTGATGGACTTGGTGGCAGCTTGTTCTGGTGCACCACAAGTCACAAAATGGCCACCGATCACCCCAGAAAATAAGTGACAGAAAAACGCTCTGTGCAGCCTAAAAACCAGTGAGCAAGTAACTAGCAGAAGTTCAATCATTCACAGCTGTAGATCGATCACTTCATTAGGTGCTGTTGCTGACTTTTCCCTGCCTAATCTCGCCCTCACAGAAGCTGCGTCCTCTCCCTACACTAATCAGAGCAGTGTGACGTGCGGCGCTACGTGACTCCAGCTTAAATAGAGGCTGGGTCACATGCTGCACTGGCCAATCACAGCCATGCCATTAGTAGGCATGGCTGTGATGGGCTCTTAGGGCAAGAAGTAAAGCGCTAGCTGATTGGCTGCTGTGCAGCCCTTCAGAAAGCGGGAAGTAATCGCCGAACAACGAACCCGAACTTTTTTGAAAAGTTCGGGTCTGAGTCAGTGTCCCGACACCCCAAAATTCGGTACGAACCTGAACTATGCTCTCGAACTGTTCGCTCAACACCTAATTATTAACATTAGCAAATCAAAATTTAGGAGCAGACTTACTAATGAGAATCTTCAGTCAATTCTGCAACTAGCCACAACTGAGCTGAGACCTAACATCCAAAAACTGTGAAAAATATGCAAACCCAGAAATCGCACTAACTCCTCTTTCACACGTCAGTGAATCACACACATAGTGCTGTCTGTGTTCTCCATGGACAGCACACTTACCCACTGACCTTAATGTGCTTGTTTACACATGAGTGAGTTTTCTACACTGGTCCATGGATCTATGAATACCACTGACCATGAATGGTCATGGAGATGTTCTGTAAACTAATTTTCAGCCTACAATGAATGTGGAATATGGATGACACATGGAGGCCAGCAGCCACAGACCAATCAACGGATCCTTCACGGACAAACTACTGACCACCTTGTTATGGATGTCATATATGAGAAGAAGATTCTATTCGAACTTCGGAGCTTGTGGTGGTGCACATGGGAAAGGATGCATTGCCAGTCTTTTGAGAGCAGATAATCCTGGCCCTCGCTTTCTTCCAATATGCTCTTATCACAACATTGGTTGTTACATAGGAGGCTTTTGGCCCATCCAGAGCCTTTGTCAACTATAGTCATCAAGGACTTGGAAGTGTGTGTCAACTTAACTCGCCCCGAGCTCCCAGACCGCAGTACCTGATCAGACCGGGATCAGATGCCAGCAATCAATCGGGACAAGTTCTGACACTACACACTATCCAATTTGATCACCCTGCTTCTGACAATCCACCAGATTGCACAGGGAGATCAAATTGTGACTGGTTCCTTTTAGAAATGAAGGAACTTTACAGGGGCCTAGGCTTGAAGAACTCCTCTCCCACCTACCAGCCCACACACTCATTCACACAGCAAACCCCACCAATCTGATCTAACCAACCCGATCTGCCAGATCAGACTTGGTGGGACTTAGCGGACACAGAATCCCTCCTGCCACACACACAGGGCCTTCAAGGGAAACCCACAACCCGGACGCAGACCTCTCCTCTAAGAGGCTGCTGTCCTCACTTTGTCCGTGGGATCAATTACCCCACACACCTCGGTCTATGATATACCTGGTACTGAGACCGTCACACAGAGTCTCCAGCACGCACACAGAGGATGACCTCACTATCCACACTTCACACAGAAGCTATGGTCACAGACTTACAATCAGCTGGGACACCAGATTAAGGGTATTGCTATTTTGGCAATTGAATTTCACCCCAGAACAAAATACGGACACTATTATACTTTGCCAGCCACAGCTGAAACCACTGATTTATGGTATTGCTATTTTGGCAATTGAATTTCACCACAGAAAATAATCTATCCTTTGCCAGACAGCAGACAGTATTATAGGGGTATTCCTTTAGGAGGGCGAGTATAGATTTAGGGGATTGATATTTGGGCAATTGTATTTATCCCTTTAATAAAATATAGAAATTTCTTTCCTGGTTTCTAGGGGTGACAATTAGCTACAGCCAAGCCCCTGATGTAGGATATAGCAAAAAAAAAACTAGTATTGATGGATTGATGGACTTGGTGGCAGCTTGTTCTGGTGCACCACAAGTCACAAAATGGCCACCGATCAACCCAGAAAATAAGTGACATAAAAACGCTCTGTGCAGCCTAAAACCAGTGAGCAAGTAACTAGCAGAAGTTCAATCATTCACAGCTGTAGATCGATCACTTCATTAGGTGCTGTTGCTGACTTTTCCCTGCCTAATCTCGCCCTCACAGAAGCTGCGCCCTCTCCCTACACTAATCAGAGCAGTGTGACGTGCAGCGCCACGTGACTCCAGCTTAAATAGAGGCTGGGTCACATGTTGCACTTGGTCAATCACAGCCATGCCATTAGTAGGCATGGCTGTGATGGGCTCTTAGGGCAAGAAGTAAAACGCTAGCTGATTGGCTGCTGTGCAGCCCTTCAGAAAGCGGGAAGTAATCGACGAACAACGAACCCGAACTTTTTTGAAAATGTCCGGGTTCGGGTCCGTGTCCCGGACACCCCAAAAATTCGGTACGAACCTGAACTATGTCTCGAACTGTTCGCTCAACACTAATTATTAACATTAGCAAATCAAAATTTAGGAGCAGACTTACTAATGAGAATCTTCAGTCAATTCTGCAACTAGCCACAACTGAGCTGAGACCTAACATCCAAAAACTTGTGAAAAATATGCAACCCCAGAAATCGCACTAACTCCTCTTTCACACGTCAGTGAATTACACACATGTGCTGTCTGTGTTCTCCATGGACAGCACACTTACCCACTGACCTTAATGTGATTGTTTACACATGAGTAGTTTTCACACTGGTCCATGGATCTATGAATACCACTGACCATGAATGGTCATGGAGATGTTCTGTAAACTAATTTTCAGCCTACAATGAATGTGGAATACGGATGACACATGGAGGCCAGCAGCCACAGACCAATCACGGATCCTTCACGGACAAACTACTGACCACCTTGTTATGGATGTCATTATGAGAAGAAGATTCTATTCGAACTCGGGCTTGTGGTGGTGCACATGGGAAAGGATGCATTGCCAGTCTTTTGAGAGCAGATAATCCTGGCCCTCGCTTTCTTCAATATGCTCTTATCACAACATTGGTTGTTACATAGGAGGCTTTTGGCCCATCCAGAGCCTTTGTCAACTATAGTCATCAAGGACTTGGAAGTGTGTGTCACGAACTCGCCCCGAGCTCCCAGACCGCAGTACCTGATCAGACCGGGATCAGATGCCAGCAATCAATCGGGACAAGTTCTGACACTACACACTGTCCAATTTGATCACCCTGCTTCTTACAATCCACCAGATTGCACAGGAGATCAAATTGTGACCGGTTCCTTTTAGAAATGAAGGAACTTTACAGGGGCCTAGGCTTGGAAGAACTCCTCTCCCACCTACCAGCCCACACACTCATTCACACAGCAAACCCCCACCAATCTGATCTAACCAACCCGATCTGCCAGATCAGACTTGGTGGGACTTGGCGGACACAGAATCCCTCCTGCCACACACACAGGGCCTTCAAGGGAAACCTACAACCCGGACGCAGACCTCTCCTCTAAGAGGCTGCTGTCCTCACCTTGTCCGTGGGATCACTTACCCCACACACCTCGGTCTATTATATACCTGGTACTGAGACCGCACACAGAGTCTCAGCACGTACACAGAGGATACCCCACTATCCACACTTCACACAGAAGCTATGGTCACAGACTTACAATCAGACATCCACAGTCACCTTCAGAGAAAGATTGGCATTTAAAGCAAACAGGTAGCTGAAAATTAGGAACTCTAATTGCCTCAAAAATATTGCCCGTGCTGGGTTAAGAAAAGAGGTTTTAATAAACATAAAGATATTACTAAAAACAGAAGCATACAGATATATACAGAGAACAGTTTTAAAATAAAAGGGATAAATGAAGACTGACGCTACGTTACTCACACAGAGACTGCAGCTATCAGGTCCTGAGGCAAGACGGAAACACGGATCCTCATTCAATCAGATTGACCTCAAAATGGGGAACACAGTACAATCTGCTCTGTCCAATTTATGAGGACTGGTCCAGGCAGTCTGTAAGCCGACCTGTAAGGCGGGACACATGGGTGGGCTGTGAGGTTTATGACCTGTCAGTCCCACTGAAATCTGGTCTGAAATTGATTTCTGCCCATAACTCGGCACAGGAGAACGCCCGTCCGATGATTGTGGGCTCATTTTTCAGCTCTCAGGGTTGGGGTCACAGAGGTACCAAACATGGGGTGTCCACGTGGCCCCAATCAGGAGAACCGATTTCCTGATCCAGGGTTATCACAAGTGGGTGGTTCTTGATATGAGCCTAACCAACATTTCTTGACTGTTACAATGGCATAGGTCAACAACCTCTATTGAGCGGTATATCTCGAAGTTATGACCAGAATATGATTTTTGGATTCTTCTGGTGACAGGGAGAGCTGCTCGCCCCTCCCTCCGGGATGCACTCAGCTTGCTCCTATCGTAAAGTAATAAACCTCTTTCAAGTGGTTCACTACCTGAGTCTGTTTATATAAAGTGTCCTGGAGGCCACCGACCGTTGTCACCTCTAGGTCAGAGGCCAGGAACTAAGGAGTTTATGGCTGTGGTCTGGTTTTGAATGTAGGAGAGACCTTATAGGCCTGGGGTTGACATGAGGTAAATTCAGGAAACATGGCTGCCATGGAAAACCATAATCCATATCCCTCATACCTCACACCTCCCCTTTTAGAAGGTGCCTGGGGAGGATGACTCACAGGTCATTCTCCATGGCACCTGTCACTGTGGGTTCAGCAGCCCGGGACAGTCCATCCGCATTCCCATGGTCACTCCCTTCTTGTGC
The DNA here is from genome assembly GCA_033119425.1 of Bufotes viridis. Classification (NCBI taxonomy): domain Eukaryota; kingdom Metazoa; phylum Chordata; class Amphibia; order Anura; family Bufonidae; genus Bufotes; species Bufotes viridis. The sequence continues at coordinate 290,959,911 of CM065594.1, forward strand.
TGGATGGTGAAATCGTACTGCTGCAGAGCCAGACTCCATCGCAGCAGTTTTCCATTGTCACCGGCTACACGGTTCAGCCAGCTCAAGGGGTTATGGTCTGTGATCACCGTAAAGTTGCGCCCATAGAGGTATGGCTCTAGTTTCTTGAGAGCCCAAACTATGGCAAGACACTCCTTCTCGATGGTGGCATATGCCACCTCCCGGGCAGCAACTTTCGGCTAAGGTACAGAACCGGGTGCTCCTCCCCAGCCAGGTCCACCTGGCTGAGGACAGCTCCTAGGCCATAGGTAGAGGCATCCGCTTGTACCACAAACCTGCGGGTGAAGTCAGGGGCCTGAAGAACAGGAGAGTGGGAGAGAGCGTGTTTCAAGGCCTTGAAAGACGCCTCACAGTCAGGGGTCCAGGTGACCATTTTGGGGAGTTTTTTCTTAGTGAGGTCTGTCAGGGGTTTTGCCAAGGCACTGTAATTCGGCACAAATTTCCGTAATACCCGCAAGTACCCAGAAAAGACATTATTTGCTTCTTGGTCTGCGGGGTGGGCCAGGTAGTAATAGCTTCCACCTTGCCAGTCTCAGGTTTAATGGTGCCTCCACTCGACCAGGTGTCCCAGGTAGTGGACTTCAGTCATGCCCACCTGGCACTTTTCAGGTTTGATAGTCAGCCCTGCGAAGCGGATTTTCTCGAGGACCTGTGACAGGTGGGTGAGATGCTCCTCCCACGTGTTGCTGAAGATAGCGATGTCATCGAGATAAGCCACCGCACAATGTTCCAACCTCCCAGCAAGTCATTCACCACTCGCTGAAAGGTGGCTGGGGCATTTTTCATGCCAAAGGGCATCACTAAAAACTCAAAAAGCCCAAAGGGAGTGATGAAGGCCGACCTTCACGAGCTTCCGGGGTCAGGGGTATCTGCCAGTATCCTCTACTCAGATCCATGACTGTTATGAACTGGGCTGCTGCCAGTTTGTCTAACAGTTCATCGATCCTGGGCATGGGATAGGCATCAAAGACCGTCACAGCATTTAGCTTCCGATAATCCACACAGAATCGGGTTGTCCGGTCCTTTTTGGGACAAGGACGACAGGAGCAGCCCAGGCACTGTGGGATTTTCGGATTATCTTTAAGTCTAGCATCTCCCCACCTCTCGCTTCATATTCTCTAGAACCTCCAGGGTAACCCGGTAGGCCGACTGCCGGATCGGACGGTGACTGCCGGTATCTACCTGGTGCTCTGCCAAGTGGGTCCTACCTGGTTTCCCGGTAAAAGATCCTGCTGCCCAGAAAGGACTGCTGCAAGTTTACTTTGTTGCTCCCCGTGAGCTGCGGGTTAATTTGTAACGCTTGCATAGATCTACAGTCCTTGCTGACTGCCAGCAGATCAACCAGGAGGTCCTCTTCTCCATTCTCAGGTAGGCTACACACTGGCAGGGCCCATGTAGCCCTGTCCTGGTGGGCTTTAAGCATATTGACATGAAAGGTCCTCTCTCTTTCCCCCATCATCCAAGGCTACTACATAGGTCACTTCATTAACCCTTTTTGTAACGGTATATGGCCCTTCCCAGGCTGCCTGGAGTTTATTCTGGAGCATGGGTACCAGGGCCCACACCTTCTGCCCAATTTCATAAGCTCTCTGTCGGGCATGCCGGTCATACCATCTTTCTGGTTGGCCTGGGCCTTGGTAAGATTCTCCCGACCTGACCAACCAGAGTCTCCATTTTCTCACGGAGGTTTAACACATAATCCACCACGGAGATCCCGGCCCCCAGTCTCTCCCTCCCAGGCCTCACGAATGAGATCCAGGGGTCCACGGACCCGTCTCCCATACAGAAGCTCAAAGGGGGAGAAGCCTGTGGATGCCTGGGGTACCTCCCGGTATGCGAACAACAGGTAAGGGAGATAGCGTTCCCAGTCCCGGCCTTGGGTCTCCACAAACATCTTAAGCATCTGCTTTAGGGTGCCGTTAAAGCGTTCACAGAGGCCATTTGTTTATGGATGGTAGGGGCTGGCAACGATATGCTCCACCTGCATTTTCTGCACAAGCACTGCATCAAGTTGGACATGAATTGTCCACCATGATCAGTGAGCATCTCCTGTGGGAAACCTACACGAGAAAATATACCTAACAGAGCATCTGCCACTTTGTCTGCACGAATGGAAGACAAAGCAACAGCCTCTGGGTATCGGGTGGCATAATCTACCACAGTGAGTATAAACCGTTTGCCAGAAGAGCTGGGAATGGCCAAGGGTCCGATGATATCCACTGCCACCCTCTGGAAGGGCTCATCGATGATGGGCAGAGGGATCAGCGGAGCCTTACTTACATCCCCACATTTTCCGACTCGCTAGGCAAGTAACACAGGAACGACAGTAGCTGGCAATGTCCGTTCCCATGTTAGGCCAATAGAACCGGTAGGCCAGCCTGGCCTTGGTTTTCTGTACTCCCAAATGCCCAGACCAGGGGACTTCATGAGCTACTCTGAGTAGCTGAGCCCGGTACTTTTGGGGTACAATCAACACCCTCTCAGTAACCTGTGATTGGCTGGGGTCAGGGGAAACTGTCTCTCTATATAACTTCCCCTGTTCCCAGTAAACCTTTACTTTGTCAGACTCTCCAGGGGGCCTGGCTGCAGAGGCCCTTAGATCTTCCAAAGTGGCATCTGTAGACAGGGCCTCCTCGAACTCCAAGTTCGCGGCAGGTGCCTGCTGCACCGCCCAGGTAATTTCAGGGAGAGGATGTGGGAAAGCTGTGTCACCCAGATGCTCCCCTGTGCAATCAAGTCCCCCGCATCCTCCTCAGCAGCATTCTGGGCACTCTGCTGTCGAGTCACAACTGCTATGGAGGGTACGGGGTGCCCTCGTCACGGGAACCTCTTAATGCAAATACATCACACTCATTATTCATATGGGAAGCCGGTGGGGGACAGACAGGTGTCTGCCCGGCGTTCCCTCTGTGGAAAAAAACATGATTAGGCAAGACACAATGTTTTACTCCCAGTCCTTGCCCAAAGTCCTCTTCTAAGGGTCCCTGGTTCACAGGCAGGGGGCGAGACAGGGTCGGAGGGGGTAGAAGCAGGTTCATACTGGGAAGTCATGCGGCCCAAGTCAGTGCCCAGCAGCACGTTAGTCGGAATGGAGTCTGACAACCCCACTTCTCTCAGGCCGCACCCTGCACCCCAGTCTAGGTACACACGAGCCATGGGGACAGTAGGGCTAACTCCCCAATCCCTTTCACAGTTATGGTCTTTCCGGGAAGGATGTCTTGGGGTCCACCAGCTCGGGACGCACGAGGGTCAGCTGTGCGCCGGTATCCCGCAGACCAACGGTAACCTTTTCTCCGATTTTAACAGGTTGCAGGTTATCAGCATTGGAACTTGGCTGTGTGGCCACGCAGTACACACCAGAGGGTTTTCCCGGCGGCCCGGATTTCTTCTTGTCTGGGCAGGTAAGGCTGATATGGCCGGTCTTGTTGCACACATAGCAGCGCCGGACATCTGCGGTTGCGGGTTTCCTCCAGAGTGGTGGGTGTTTGCCCCAGCGGGCATTCGGTTGGCAACAAAAGGGGGAGGAATGCTGGGCTTGGGGCTCTTCCAGCTAGGACTCGGTTTGCGGTGGTCGGGCACCCTGCTGGTCACATATAGGTCAGCAAGCTCTGCAGTTTCTTCTGCTGTTTTGGGCAGTCGCGTTAGGACAAATTGCTTGACTTCAGGGGGCATATGTGAAGTAGCTGGTCCTGGATGGTGAGGTCAGCAAGACCCTCGAAGGTATTAATGTCCAGACCCTTGATCCACTGGTTAAAGGCATATCTCAGGCTACCCAGGACATCGGTATAGCTGTCAGTGGGGCCACGCTGCAGAGTCCTGAACCGTTCTCGTACATGTCAGGGGTGAGGTTGTAGCTTTTGATGATGGCCGCCTTGATTTTAGCATAGTCCCCATCACAGTCCATAGGCAGGTCAGCAAAAACATCCAGTGCCTTCCCTCTCAGGCCTGGAGTGAGATATTTTGCCCACTGGGTTTCGGGAGCTGATACTGGCGACACATCTTTTCAAAGCTCCTGAAGAATCCATCAACCCCTGACCTCTCGTCCATCACAGGGAACTTGTCAAAAGACGGCATTGGTTGACGTACTCTCTGGTGTCTGTGGGGACAGGTGATGCAAGACCCCGGTCGAGCCGTGCCAATTCCAGCGTCAGCTGGCGCTCTGCGGCTTCCCTCTCAGCTTGGCGCCGGCGGCTTCCTCTCAGCTTGGCGCCTGCGGCTTCCTCTCAGCTTGGCGCTCAGCTTGGCGCTCAGCGGCCCTCTGGTACTCCAGGATGAGTTGAAAACGAATGTTGGCATCAGAGTCCCCTAGGCAGGCCAGCGCAGCCTGTAGGGATGAGGGCAGTCCTTCTGAGGTGGTACTCTGCTCAGAGATCTCACCAGCAGGAGAGGCAGGCCTTGGGTTTACCTCACGGAGCAGCTGGGGAGGACTGCCATCTGACCCGGTTGTCATGCCTGTCCTCCCTTCATCATCCGCCTGCAGCGCACGCACGAGGAAGTCCTTTGTCCGGTCTGAACCATCAATCCCTCTGAGCTGACAGAGACTGACTAGCGCTTCCTTCGTCATCTTCTGGTATGAGGCGGACATGATGCTGCACTTCACCAAATAAAAGATAGAAAAGAAAAACAAGAGGGGGGAACTGTTCTGTATGTGTATGTTCTGCAGCACGGTCAGCTCACCTGTACACTGGCACCGCACTGCCAGCTGTTAGTGGAAGGTTTAATTGCTTAAACCTGGCACTAATGCTTTAAATGAAATCCCACACGCTGCCACCAATCTGTCACGAACCCGCCCGAGCTCCCAGACCGCAGTACCTGATCAGACCGGGATCAGATGCCAGCAATCAATCGGGACAAGTTCTGACACTACACACTATCCAATTTGATCACCCTGCTTCTTACAATCCACCAGATTGCACAGGAGATCAAATTGTGACCGGTTCCTTTTAGAAATGAAGGAACTTTACAGGGGCCTAGGCTTGGAAGAACTCCTCTCCCACCTACCAGCCCACACACTCATTCACACAGCAAACCCCCACCAATCTGATCTAACCAACCCGATCTGCCAGATCAGACTTGGTGGGACTTGGCGGACACAGAATCCCTCCTGCCACACACACAGGGCCTTCAAGGGAAACCCACAACCCGGACGCAGACCTCTCCTCTAAGAGGCTGCTGTCCTCACCTTGTCCGTGGGATCAATTACCCCACACACCTCGGTCTATGATATACCTGGTACTGAGACCGCACACAGAGTCTCAGCACGTACACAGAGGATACCCTACTATCCACACTTCACACAGAAGCTATGGTCACAGACTTACAATCAGACATCCACAGTCACCTTCAGAGAAAGATTGGCATTTAAAGCAAACAGGTAGCTGAAAATTAGGAACTCTAATTGCCTCAAAAATATTGCCCGTGCTGGGTTAAGAAAAGAGGTTTTAATAAACATAAAGATATTACTAAAAACAGAAGCATACAGATATATACAGAGAACAGTTTTAAAATAAAAGGGATAAATGAAGACTGACGCTACGTTACTCACACAGAGACTGCAGCTATCAGGTCCTGAGGCAAGACGGAAACACGGATCCTCATTCAATCAGATTGACCTCAAAATGGGGAACACAGTACAATCTGCTCTGTCCAATTTATGAGGACTGGTCCAGGCAGTCTGTAAGCCGACCTGTAAGGCGGGACACATGGGTGGGCTGTGAGGTTTATGACCTGTCAGTCCCACTGAAATCTGGTCTGAAATTGATTTCTGCCCATAACTCGGCACAGGAGAACGCCCGCCCGATGATTGTGGGCTCATTTTTCAGCTCTCAGGGTTGGGGTCACAGAGGTACCAAACATGGGGTGTCCACGTGGCCCCAATCAGGAGAACCGATTTCCTGAGCCAGGGTTATCACAAGTGGGTGGTTCTTGATATGAGCCTAACCAACATTCCTTGACTGTTACAATGGCATAGGTCAACAACCTCTATTGAGCGGTATATTCGAGTTATGACCAGAATATGATTTTTGGATTCTTCTGGTGACAGGGAGAGCTGCTCGCCCCCCTCCCTCCGGGATGCACTCAGCTTGCTCCTATCGTAAAGTAATAAACCTCTTTCAAGTGGTTCACTACCTGAGTCTGTTTATATAAAGTGTCCTGGAGGCCACAGACCGTTGTCACCTCTAGGTCAGAGGCCAGGAGCTAAGGAGTTTATGGCTGGGGTCTGGTTTTGAATGTAGGGAGAGACCTTATAGGCCTGGGGTTGACATGAGGTAAATTCAGGAAACATGGCTGCCATGGAAAACCATAATCCATATCCCTCATACCTCACAGTGTGAAATACACATCTTTCACATGTCACATCTGCATAGCCCACATAACCATTGATTTTAATTTGTTAATTCCCACAGCCTTGTTTTTTCACTGAGGCTGGCTTCATACAGTTTTTCTTGCATTGCTGTGTTTTTGCAGAAAAAATACCAGCTGCATAAGATGGCTGAAAGTCTATGGAAATTTTTGAATTTTATTTCAACTGGGGAATGTTTTGCAAACACAGCATTTTGTAGGAATTCTCTGTAGGGAAAAATACCTCAAAAACGTATCTCAGACATTTTTGTTTAACATTGAATGTTAATGTTCAATTTTATTTTATTAGAGTTTCTTAACTAAAAAATGGTTGAACTCACACCCAGTTATTGAGTTTACTAATCTCTAATTAACATTTATGTCGTACTGTACTGTGCAGTATATGTTATTAAACTGTTACTGGTATATAAACCTTGTTCTGTTTATTGTGAGCAGGATACTTAAATAACCTGTATAACACAGCCTATATTTGTACTCAATCCTGTTATGAGGAATTTTCTCATATTTTTCATGCCTATTACGTTCTATCTTTTTAGTAGGCCTCTGTGCCATTCAAAGCATGCAGTGTTGCATGAAAATTGTAGTATGAATTAATTGGCAATCCAATGGCGGGTTTACACAGCCTGATTGTAGGTTATCAGGTCCGAATGTTACTATGAATGCTTGTTCCTGATAATCGGCCTATGTAAGTATGCTGCCGATTGGGTGAATTGATTTGTCATGCAGCACATTAAATCTGTGAACGCTCTGCTGTCCAGAATCAATTAATCTGTATCAGGATGAGAGATGGTAGTAGCAATGTAAATGAAGCTCTTCACCTCAACTGATGAGCAGGCAGTTATTGGGAAGGAACCGTTCATAATCAACTTCTCCATCTGTGTGCTTTTATATGATCAGGCCTCCTGTGTGGTATTGCTATATGAATGCATCAACGTATACTAAATATTAATGATGCAAAACAAGTTATAGTTTTCATGCAGTAAACTTTTACAGTTTAAGCAGCTCAATTTGTTTTTGTGGCCCCAGGAGGCAGAACAATGTGATAATGCGGCCCTCAGACCAAAATAGGTTGTGCACCCCTGATCTACAGGTACATTTTGGTCAGGGTGCACAGATTAAGATGGTATTCCTTTAGGAGGGCGAGTAATGGATTCTATGTAATGAGGCAATCCTCACCTGGGTCACTTTTTGGGAGAACTTGTACATTACTGATGAAACCCAGTAAGAGCTGACGGTTTCTTCACAGAATCATATTTTTGACGTTTCTAATTTTACAAATATAAAAGGTAGAACAGACTGGGGCTGAATAGGTAGATAGTTATCTTTTATATCAGGCCCTATAGGTTTTTTTAAATTTCCTCTCACTAAACATTTTTGTTTAGAGGGGATATATATACAGAATAAACTTTCACTTCTTAACTCGATCTGTCCTTTGATGACCGGTATTTATTCAATACAGGAGACAATACGTGTTTGGGGAGCTCTCACAGTGGTCCCAATCATCACTCCAAGCCCTCGGCCACCTCTGGTAACTCTAAGGCCTTTTGCACGCGAACGTATGGCTTTTTAAGTGTTTTGTGGGCCACTTTTGCGGATCAGTTTTTCCGTTTTTTGCTTCCGTTGTGTTTACGTTTCGGTTCTGTTTTTCCGTTCCGTTTTTCTGTATGACATATACAGTATACAGTAATGGGCTGGGCTTAAAATTTTTAATAGATGGTTCCGCAAAAAACTGAACGGATACAGGAAGACATACGGATGCATTTCCGCATATGCGTTCCTTTTTTTTTGCGGACCCATTGACTTGAATGGAGCCACGGATCGTGATTTGCGGGCAATAGTAGGACATGTTCTATCTTTGCACGGAACAGAAAAACGGAAATACGGAAACGGAATGCACACAGAAAACGGAAACTTTTTTTTTGCGGACCCATTGAAATGAATGGTTCCATATACGGACCGTATACGGAACACAAAAAAACGGCCTGTACACTCGCAAAAAAAAGTTTGTGTGCAAGAGGCCTAAGCAATGTTCTGTTTTATCTCCCTGTTAAAAGGAGTATCTGACAGAATAAAGCCAGTAAGCGACACCGACTACCATAAAAACACATAAGGGAGGTCACTAAGATGGCATGGAGATGGCTTCTCTCTGTGAGTTTTTTTATGTCTAACAAGAGTTGATTTATGCTTAAAACATTTCCCACATTCTGAACATGAAAACGGCTTCTCCCCTGTGTGAACTCTCTGATGTATAACAAGTTCTGATTTCTGCTTAAAACATTTCCCACATTCTGAACATGAAAATGGCTTCTCTCGTGTGAATTCTCTGATGTACAACAAGATTTGATTTATGTTCAAAACATTTACCACATTCTGAACATGAAAATGGCTTCTCCCCTGTGTGGAATTCTCTGATGTCTAACAAGATTTGATTTATATTCAAAGCATTTACCACATTCTGAACATGAAAATGGCTTCTCTCCTGTGTGATTTCTCAGATGTACAACAAGACACTTTTTATACTTAAAACAGTCCCCACATTCTGAACACATGAATATGGCTTCTCTCCTGTATGATTTCTCTGATGTTTAAATAGAGATGATTTATCTATAAAACATTTCTCACATTCTGAACATGAAAATGGCTTCTCCCCTGTGTGAATTTTCTGATGTTTAAATAGAGATGATTTATCTGTAAAACATTTCTCACATTCTGAACATGAAAATGGCTTCTCCCGGTGTGAATTCTCTGATGTACAACAAGAGCTGATTTCTGCTTAAAACATTTCCCACATTCTGAGCATGAAAATGGCGTCTCCTCGGTGTGAACTCTCTGATGGAAAACAAGAGCTGATTTCTGCTTAAAACATTCACCGCATTCTGAACATGGAAAATGGCTTCTCTCCTGTGTGATTTCTCTGATGTATAATAAGAACTGATTTATACTTAAACATTTCCCACATTCTGAACATGAATATGGCTCTCTCCTGTGTGAATTCTCTGATGTGTAACAAGAACTGGATTTATACTTAAAATATTTCCCACATTCTGAGCATGAAAAATGGCTTCTGTGTTACAATCTGTGATAAATCAGAAGATCGGACCTGTTTAAAAGGATAAAATAATATATTTTTGTTGTGATTGGTTGAAGATATATCTTGATATGGGCATGCTCTTCATATATATCTTGCATGATACCACAATCATCTACTTCAAGATCTGAAGATACCAGATGTTTCTCTAAGTTCCTGGTACAGTCATCTGCCAAGAACAAAAGACGTTTTATTATTGATGAACAATATACCAAAATATTCTATTGAAATTTTATTACATTTCAGTATAAAAAAAATCCACAGAAAGGTATGGCACAAAATACAAGCATTAACTGACTAAAACAGTGGTGGCCAAAAAGATCACAATCTAACAATAGGCCGAGGGGAATAACTAGGCCAGGTTGGCCCCCAACTTGAGCAAATTCCCTGCAACCTCCACCCAATCAGTCATTTTAAATACATATAAATAAAACATTTCCTAGCGCTGGACAAAAGGCGACGAATCCCCTCTTAGTTCCCCACACCATAGTTATCTCCCCTAAGAGTCCCTTTCACAGTAGAATTCCCATTTAGTGTCCTCAGGAGAATGCCCCCTTGATGTCTCCAAACAGGAGTTATGCCCCCATAGTCCCCCACACAGTAGTTATGCCCTTATGATAATAGCTTCACCTTAGTGGCCCCACACAGTAGTTATGCCCCCTTTGTGTCCCCTTATACAGTAGTGCTGTCCCTAAGTGCCCTTACAGTAGTGAAGCTCCTTATACTTTCAACAAAATTAATAAAGTAACACCGAGCACATTATGCTTCTCCCAAGCCTAACCAACATTTCTTGACTGTTACAATGGCATAGGTCAACAACCTCTATTGAGCGGTATATTCGAGGTATGACCAGAATATGATTTTTTGGACTCTCTGGTGACAGGAGAGCTGCCGCTCCCTTCCCTCCGGGATGCACTCAGCTTGCTCCTATCGAGCAAGTAAAAACTCTTTCAAGTGGTTCACTACCTGAGTCTGTTTATATCAGTGTCTGAGGCCACAGACCGTTGTCACCTCTAGGTCAGAGGCCAGGAGCTAAGGAGTTTATGGCTGGGGTCTAGTTTTGAATGTAGGAGAGACCTTATAGGCCTGGGGGTTGACATGAGGTAAATTCAGGAAACATGGCTGCCATGGAAAACCATAATCCCTATCCCTCATACCTCACAGTGTGAAAATACACATCTTTCACATGTCTACATCTGCATAGCCCACATAACCATTGATTTTAATTTGTTAATTCCCACAGCCTTGTTTTTTCACTGAGGCTGGCTTCATACAGTTTTTCTTGCATTGCTGTGTTTTTGCAGAAAAATACCAGCTGCATAAGATGGCTGAAAGTCTATGGAAATTTTGAATTTTATTTCAACTGGGAATGTTTTGCAAACACAGCATTTTGTAGGAATTCTCTGTAGGGAAAAATACCTCAAAAACGTATCTCTGACATTTTGTTTAACATTGAATGTTAATGTTCAATTTTATTTTATTAGAGTTTCTTAACTAAAAATGGTTGAACTCACACCCAGTTATTGAGTTTACTAATCTCTAATTAACATTTATGTCGTACTGTACTGTGCAGTATATGTTATTAAACTGTTACTGGTATATAAACCTTGTTCTGTTTATTGTGAGCAGGATAGCTTAAATAACCTGTATACACAGCCTATATTTGTACTCAATCCTGTTATGAGGAATTTTCTCATATTTTTCATGCCTATTACGTTCTATCTTTTTAGTAGGCCTCTGTGCCATCTCAAAGCATGCAGTGTTGCATGAAAATTGTAGTATGAATTAATTGGCAATCCAATAGTAGGGTTTACACAGCCTGATTGTAGGTTATCAGGTCCGAATGTTACTATGAATGCTTGTTCCTGATAATCGGCCTATGTGAGCATGCTGCCGATTGGGTGAATGATTTGTCATGCAGCACATTAAATCTGTAACGCTCTGCTGTCCAGAATCAATTAATCTGTATCAGGATGAGAGATGGTAGTAGCAATGTAAATGAAGCTCTTCACCTCAACTGATGAGCAGGCAGTTATTGGGAAGGAACCGTTCATAATCAATCCTCCATCTGTGTGCTTTTATATGATCAGGCCTCCTGTGTGGTATTGCTATATGAATGCATCAACGTATACTAAATATTAATGATGCAAAACAAGTTATAGTTTTCATGCAGTAAACTTTTACAGTTTAAGCAGCTCAATTTGTTTTTGTGGCCCCAGGAGGCAGAACAATGTGATAATGCGGCCCTCAGACCAAAATAGGTTGTGCACCCCTGATCTACAGGTACATTTTGGTCAGGGTGCACAGATTAAGATGGTATTCCTTTAGGAGGGCGAGTAATGGATTCTATGTAATGAGGCAATCCTCACCTGGGTCACTTTTTGGGAGAACTTGTACATTACTGATGAAACCCAGTAAGAGCTGACGGTTTCTTCACAGAATCATATTTTTGACGTTTCTAATTTTACAAATATAAAAGGTAGAACAGACTGGGGCTGGAATAGGTAGATAGTTATCTTTTTATATCAGGCCCTATAGGTTTTTTTTTTAAATTTCCTCTCACTAAACATTTTTGTTTAGAGGGGATATATATACAGAATAAACTTTCACTTTTAACTCGATCTGTCCTTTGATGACCGGTATTTATTCAATACAGGAGACAATACGTGTTTGGGGAGCTCTCACAGTGGTCCCAATCATCACTCCAAGCCCTCGGCCACCTCTGGTAACTCTAAGGCCTTTTGCACGCGAACGTATGGCTTTTTAAGTGTTTTGTGGGCCACTTTTGCGGATCAGTTTTTCCGTTTTTTGCTTCCGTTGTGTTTACGTTTCGGTTCTGTTTTTCCGTTCCGTTTTTCTGTATGACATATACAGTATACAGTAATGGGCTGGGCTTAAAATTTTTAATAGATGGTTCCGCAAAAAACTGAACGGATACGGAAGACATACGGATGCATTTCCGTATGCGTTCCTTTTTTTTTGCGGACCCATTGACTTGAATGGAGCCACGGATCGTGATTTGCGGGCAATAGTAGGACATGTTCTATCTTTGCACGGAACAGAAAAACGGAAATACGGAAACGGAATGCACACAGAAAACGGAAACTTTTTTTTTGCGGACCCATTGAAATGAATGGTTCCATATACGGACCGTATACGGAACACAAAAAAACGGCCTGTACACTCGCAAAAAAAAGTTTGTGTGCAAGAGGCCTAAGCAATGTTCTGTTTTATCTCCCTGTTAAAAGGAGTATCTGACAGAATAAAGCCAGTAAGCGACACCGACTACCATAAAAACACATAAGGGAGGTCACTAAGATGGCATGGAGATGGCTTCTCTCTGTGAGTTTTTTTATGTCTAACAAGAGTTGATTTATGCTTAAAACATTTCCCACATTCTGAACATGAAAACGGCTTCTCCCCTGTGTGAACTCTCTGATGTATAACAAGTTCTGATTTCTGCTTAAAACATTTCCCACATTCTGAACATGAAAATGGCTTCTCTCCTGTGTGAATTCTCTGATGTACAACAAGATTTGATTTATGTTCAAAACATTTACCACATTCTGAACATGAAAATGGCTTCTCCCCTGTGTGAATTCTCTGATGTCTAACAAGATTTGATTTATATTCAAAGCATTTACCACATTCTGAACATGAAAATGGCTTCTCTCCTGTGTGATTTCTCAGATGTACAACAAGACACTTTTTATACTTAAAACAGTCCCCACATTCTGAACATGAATATGGCTTCTCTCCTGTATGATTTCTCTGATGTTTAAATAGAGATGATTTATCTATAAAACATTTCTCACATTCTGAACATGAAAATGGCTTCTCCCCTGTGTGAATTTTCTGATGTTTAAATAGAGATGATTTATCTGTAAAACATTTCTCACATTCTGAACATGAAAATGGCTTCTTCCCGGTGTGAATTCTCTGATGTACAACAAGAGCTGATTTCTGCTTAAAACATTTCCCACATTCTGAGCATGAAAATGGCGTCTCCCCGGTGTGAACTCTCTGATGGAAAACAAGAGCTGATTTCTGCTTAAAACATTCACCGCATTCTGAACATGGAAATGGCTTCTCTCCTGTGTGATTTCTCTGATGTATAATAAGAACTGATTTATACTTAAAACATTTCCCACATTCTGAACATGAATATGGCTTCTCTCCTGTGTGAATTCTCTGATGTGTAACAAGAACTGATTTATACTTAAAATATTTCCCACATTCTGAGCATGAAAATGGCTTCTGTGTTACAATCTGTGATAAATCAGAAGATCGGACCTGTTTAAAAGGATAAAATAATATATTTTTGCTGTGATTGGTTGAAGATATATCTTGGATATGGGCATGCTCTTCATATATATCTTGCATGATACCACAATCATCTACTTCAAGATCTGAAGATACCAGATGTTTCTCTAAGTTCCTGGTACAGTCATCTGCCAAGAACAAAAGACGTTTTATTATTGATGAACAATATACCAAAATATTCTATTGAAATTTTATTACATTTCAGTATAAAAAAAATCCACAGAAAGGTATGGCACAAAATACAAGCATTAACTGACTAAAACAGTGGTGGCCAAAAAGATCACAATCTAACAATAGGCCGAGGGGAATAACTAGGCCAGGTTGGCCCCCAACTTGAGCAAATTCCCTGCAACCTCCACCCAATCAGTCATTTTAAATACATATAAATAAAACATTTCCTAGCGCTGGACAAAAGGCGACGAATCCCCTCTTAGTTCCCCACACCATAGTTATCTCCCCTAAGAGTCCCTTTCACAGTAGAATTCCCATTTAGTGTCCTCAGGAGAATGCCCCCTTGATGTCTCCAAACAGGAGTTATGCCCCCATAGTCCCCCACACAGTAGTTATGCCCCTTATGATAATGCTTCACCTTAGTGGCCCCACACAGTAGTTATGCCCCCTTTGTGTCCCCTTATACAGTAGTGCTGTCCCTAAGTGCCCCTTACAGTAGTGAAGCTCCTTATACTTTCAACAAAATTAATAAAGTAACACCGAGCACATTATGCTTCTCCCAGCAGCAGACATGATTAGAAGAGAGCACAGGCCGGGGGATTATCTCAGGTCTGTGCGCTCTCCCTCTCAGCCCAGCAGGTACAATGACATCACTGTATCACACCTGCTGCTGGGGAGAGTGCAGGCCGGGGAATGAGACCTGGGCTATAATGGATGACAGATACAGCAGCTGGACTCGGAGGGAGGAGAGTAGAATGGACGGCAGGAAGCACAGTCCTGTCACTGGATGGCACGCTCCAGAAAATCTTCCTTTTTTTCGTAGATTAATATTAAGTGTCTGCGATTCATATATAAACACCATCCAATGATAATGAAAATTCTATCACTACAGATGAACTATTTCTAGATATTAATTTCAGGTGTAATTCTGATCAGAAGAGTCAATTAGGGAATGTTAAATAATATGTGATCCAGTATTACTTGGTATTTAATGTAGAGATTTATTATACTGAACACTGACACCATTTATACTGATACAAAAGGGGATGGAAGGTCCCACCAGATACCAACCGCCATCTGACCAATGATTGGCCATAAAATCTGTCAGATAATCTGGTGGTGGAAATGCACCTTTACATATAAACAGCAGATCTTGATGATTTCTTGTCCAAATGCATTCAGCATGGCAGAACATTCCTCAGACAACCATTAACTCCTAGTGACCAGCCTGTTCTGGGCCTTACTGACCAAGTGTCTTTCTTCCTTTTTTCATCATCGCGTTCCAAGAGCTATAACTTTTTTACTTTTCCGTTTATATAGCTTTATGAGGGCTTGTTTTTGCTGAACAAGTTGTAATTTTTAATGGCGCCATTTTGGGGTACACATATTTCTGATTAACTTTTATTAAATCTTTCTGGAAGAAAGATGAGAAAAACAGCAATATTGCCACGGGGTTTTACATGATAAATTTTACGGAATTTACGCCATTCAATTTTCTGTATAAATAACATATTTTTAGTATCTGGGTCAGTACGATTACAGTGATACCAAATAGATATCGTTTTTTATTTTTTTATGTTTTACTACTTTTTTACAATGAAAAACCTTTATTTTTTTAAAAAGAAAAAATGTTTTTGCATTGCCGCTTCCCAAGACCCATAACTTTTTATTTTTCTTTCTATGGAGTTGTGTGAGAGCTTGATTTTTGTGGGACGACTTGTATTTTTGGTATCAATTTGGAGTAAATGGCAATTTTTGATCACTTGTTATTATTATGTCGGTGGCAACCAAGAATAAATTAGCAATTCTGTGTTTTTTTTTTTTTTTACAAAGTGCACCGTAGGGGATAATTTATGTGATATTTATGTAGTCCGGGTCGTTACGGACATGGCAATACCAAGCATATGGGGGAGATTTTTTTTTTTTTTTGCAATTTTTTAAATTGAAAAGCATATTTTCAATGGAAAAAAAGCGTAATTGTTTTTAATGGGATTTTCTTTATTGATAAGTGTAAAGGCCGATTTATTGGCCTGTATTTGTGGGAGGGGCGTAAGTAGCACACTTATACCAGGTGGGCGCCTCCCCTGGGTGTGTCGACGGTGCTGCGTAGTTGTGTGCAGTCTGAGCCACCTGTTGCAGCACATGAGCTGAATCTGCAGCCTCCATACCCAGTCGGCGTTCAGGATCCCAGTTGAGGTCGTTCCGGTCGGGTGAGGGTTTGCTGCTAGCTCGTGCAGCATCGTCCGTTTACAGTCCAGCTGGCGATGTGCCAGGCTCCTTTGGTGAGGAGGAGCAGCATCGCACCGGAGCGATTCTGCCTGGCAGCCCACGCTTGGCGCCCACACGGCAGTACGGTTAGGCAGCAGGGGTCAGCGTCATTCCGTCCTGTTTTCTCGCACGTTTTCTATGTCTTGCACAGGCCACCTTGCTTAGTTTGTCTGTGTATATCTGTATGTTTTTCTTGTCTGCTTTCACTTCACTACTTGCCAGCAAACCTCTCTCGCTATCCGCTATTATTTCTGCAGACAGTCTAAGCCTTGTTCACACTGACATCCAGCATTATCCCCTTACTTGCATTATAGAGGGTGAGGCAGCTGATTACTCCAGGTGGAGCAGAGTTACAGTTTACAAAGTGTTATTGTTTCTTTAGTATAAATGCTATTTTGCGATATGTATATTGAGTAGATGGTAAGCTCCTCTGTGTTGAGGTATCTTCCCAGCAAACCTTTCTCGCTGTCCGCTGTTATTTCTGCAGACAGTCTAAGCCTTGTTCACACTGACATCCAGCATTATCCCCTTATTTGCATTATAAAGGGTGAGGCAGCTGATTAATCCAGGTGGAGCAGAGCTGCTGTTTACAAAGTGTTATTGTTTCTTTAGTATAGATGCTATTTTGTAATATGTACAGTATATTGAATAGACAGTAAGCTCCTCTGTGTTGAGTTATCTTCCTTTGTCTTGTTTTATTTGTGTTGGAGATATAAAATGTGTGTGTGTCCCTTTAAGGTGGTGAACCTGAGTTTGTGTAAAAAAAAAAAAAAAAAGCACCTGTGCTGGGATCCATCTTCAGTTCACAGTGTTAGCTGGACACTGCGGGAGCTGCTTGCTACAAAGGTAAGTGCAGAGACGCAAGTAGACCTTTAATTTTGTTATTTTGCCTCGTTTTGTTGCTTTATTTGTGCTAAAATAGATGTGAGCTTGGCATCCGCCAAGAACTGAGTTTAGTTTATTTTACGGCATATACACCCACATCTCACAGGGTGTACGTGCTGATGGTGGCATCATTTGTATTCACTCACCTATAGCGGCGTAATGTGTTGCAGGTGGTTTATATTACTGCATGCTTCGTGTTAGTATCGGCATACTTCCACCAGTCAGGTTTGTCTTTAAATGTCATTTTATGCTTTTCAGGTCCTGTCACAGCTCATCATTCTCAGTTGATGTAGTCAATCACATCTTGCTAAGGTAGTAGAAAAAAAAAAAAAAAAAAACGTCACCTTACGGGTGAATTTCCTATTAGGTTTCGGGCTTTGCTACTTGACATTTTTATTTTTAGGTTGTTATAGGTTCAGAGTGTTGGGTAAGTCGTGTTTTCATCAGTTTGCGGTGTCACAACATTAAACCTGACCCGTCACTCAGGCCTCGGCGGTTTCAGCCATTTCGTTGGTATTCTGATGCGTGTATGCCTCATGTCAGTATCAGCATACCACCACAGCCAGGATCATCATTGCATGTCATTTTTTACTTTTCAGGTCACGTCACAGCTCGCCATTTCTCAGTTGATGTGGTCGGTTACATCTTGTGCTAAGGTAGTAGGATGAGAAAAAAAAAATCACATTACGGGTGGATTTCCCATTAGGTTACGGGCTTTGCTACTGTTTTATTTTTAGGTTGTTATAGGTTCAGAATGTTGGGTAAGTCACGTTTTCATCAGTTAGCGGTATCACAACGTCAAACCGAATACGTCGCTCAGGTCACGGCGGTTTCAACTATTTGGTTTTCTGGTGCTTCCGCCGGCACTGGTTTGTTGCCATTTTTGGCCCCCAATACAATCATTTTCTTTCCGACTTTCCATTCAGGGTGCCCGTTCGTGTCTTTCAGCAATTACTGGCATCAAGGCCTTGAGAGTACTCTGTTGCGGTTCCCACGACACCACTCACCACTGGTGTTGGGCGCGAGTATTTGCAGGGCGAGTTTTGGTCTTGAATGTCGTGATTTCGAAATTTTACGAATATGTCGAATACATGACCCATATTCGCAATTACGTATATTTGCTCTTAAGGTGGATAGAGAGTGATAGAGAAACTGTATCTTAAAGGAAAAAAAATCTAAAATAATCAAAAAATAAATTAAATAAATAATAATTTCAGACATAATTTCCCCAACCTTAGTTGCTTCTTTAACAATTTCCACTGTTCCTGTCAGAGTAAAGATTTAATAGGTTAAACTGTCCTACCTAGCGTTAACAGGTTGTGTCAGATTCCAGTATGCTGCATGTATTGCGATAATTCGTATGTCTTTTCGCGCCCTTCCATTCGCACAAACAACTCCCGCCATTTAAAGCTTTTAATACGTGTAAAGCTGTTTAAACATTATTAATAACGTACAAGTTCCATGCGCATGCGAATATAACTTATAAAAATTAATAACGAATAACGAATATTGCAAAATCGTGAAGGTGTGACGAATGTGATGTGGGTTGCTTGTCAAATGTTGCAAAGTCGAGTTTGGTTCTTTGCGCTCATCACTACTCAACACCTCTCAGTCGTGCGGCATGTCCGTATGCCGGTGTCCAATTTAGGGTTGAAACCGACAGCTATCGGCCTTTCCTTCAGGTGTGGTGCGGCATATGCTGCCTCTAGGTACGAAAGTTCTGGCCCATATTATCCGAAAGCTAGGTCAGTGGCGCTCTGCATGTTCAATAGGTTCATACCTCAATCTAGTCGAGAGATGTTCTTGCATTCCACAGGTTGGTCATGTTAGTGTTGTTGTTGGCACTGGGTTTTGTTGCCGTTTTTTTGGCCCCCAAATATAATAATTCTCTCTCCGACATTCCATTCAAGGTGCCCGGTTCATGTCTTTCAGCAATTACTGGCAGCAGTAACAGACCAAGGCCTTGAGAGTACTCTGTTGCGGTCCTCACGGCACCACTCACCACCTCTCAGTTGTGCGGCATGTCCGTATGCCGGTGTCCAATTTTAGGGTTGATACCGACAGCTACTGGACCTTTCCTTGAGGTCAGGTGCAGCATGTGGACCATGGACCATGTTATCCGGAAATTAGGCGCTCTGCATGTTTAATAGGTTCATACCTCAACCTGGTCGAGAGATGTTCTCGCATTCCAGAGGTTGGTCATGTTAGTGGTATAAACTATTGTGTATCATTTAGAGGTGGGTTTTTGCCCCCTCTTTTAGGCATTCCTCCTACGCAGCGGTTATGGCACAATTCAAGCCGCTTAGTTTAGTTAGTTAGGTAGGTAGACAGTTACGTGTCATGTAGCCCCGACCACAAATGAGTTTTCTTTTTACTTTTTTTTTACTACTAAACAGTCCCACAAGGGGACTATAACAGACAGCTTTTTTATTAATTTTAAAATGCAATGCATTATCCCTATAGTGCATTGCATTTTATTGTCAGTGCTATTTTGACATTGAACAGCAGGCTGGTGGGGATGTGAGGAACACCAAATAAACAAATGGCGACAGAAAGCAGACTAAGCTTTAAAGCTAGGGAAGAGGGGATGGTAACCTCCTAACAATCCCTGAGCCTCTCCCTGACTGCCAACAGTATGAGCAAGTCCTGAAGGTGAAAGAGCTCATATGCTGGAACCTAAGCCCTGCTGACACTGTCGCAAACCCTTACTTAGGGAGTCGGAGGTGAGCCAACCGATTCCTTCCAGCGTGAAGGAACCAGCGTCTCCCTGAGACCTAGTAACAACACACACACAAAAGAGAAAACTGGGGATCTTAGCTTGAGACAAAAGGGAAGCAGAAGATCCAGAAACAACCAGCACAGAACTCCAGCAGGAAATATGAACCGCATGGTCAGCAGTGAGAGGTGGACTTATATAGAGCCCCCGCACCGATAACGAGCAGAACCTCTGGAGAGGTGGGATCCTGAAAACAATAAAAAACAAAAAGGAAAAACAGAAAGACCTATCAGACAGACTCGTGCCGCAAGTCTATCCGATCTTCTCAGATTTCTCACACGGAAGGCAATCACAGGCACACGGGACCCCATCCAGCCTTCACACACATCGGCACTCCGCGATCGCATTTACGAGGTGCCAATAGGAGACAGAGTGAGTCCGCTTCCTCTGTCAGCACTTTACATGCCGCAGGCGCCATGTAAAGTGTTAAACAGCCTGGATCAGCACTCCTGCCAGTCCGGGCTGTTACAGAGCAGGGCCGCGGCTCTCATGTGAGAGGCGGGCCCCCGCTCCACGGGGGACCCATACAGCACTTAGACTGGGCTGCCATAAAAAGGCGGCGGCCCATCCTAAGGCCCCTTAGGGACCTCCGTAAAAAGGCATATTGGTGGTCACTAAGGGGTTAATAACCCCACTGATAGCATGTCAAGGGGCGTAGGTGAATTTATTTATGCACGTGTAAGAAATGCAGATTAATACAGATTTTTAATAATTTTTATGAAAATAATGTAAGCCATATATTATATTGGTGTCCTGTTCTCAGCAGCTTCCTGGTAATTAGTGCCTATACTTGTCCTCTGAAAGCCAGTGTGAGCGAGTCCTGTCTATTCGGACAACGGCCCATTAGCAGATCAAAGGTTCTGTAGTTGTCAATTATATAAAGAATGGCTGACAAGTGTCCAGTAGGTGGTACATGGCTAGTGGGCAGGAAAATGCTGGAAAATCCCAACACTCCAGCTGCTTCTATCAGTCTTCAAGAGTTCACTAAAAATTGCTAGAAAACCATAAGGAAAACCAAAAAGATGTGTCCAAGCCATATTCTAGACAATGCTAGGACTGGCTGCTAAGGAAGGAAGAAGTGAAGAGGCAGAAGAGAGAAGGAGAAGAGAAAAGAAAAGTGCTACAGAAGAGGAAACCTGGAGGGGCCCGAGCAAGGACTGGGACCGGAGAGACATGAGAAGACTTCTGTATAGTAACTACACTGTACTGGAGAGGGAGAGGAATTTGTGGTTTAGTTACCAAATGGTCTTGGGAGTAACTTTATTATCAGTAGTAATTATTAGTAATTGTTACTGTGTACAAGTCTCTCCGTATGTGAGATTTATGTTTGTTCCTTTATACTTTCATATATACTCATCAATAATAGTAATAACTGTAATATCATTATTCCCACATTGCACAATATATCTATTTATTTCTATAAGCAGAATCTTAGAGACCGCTCTGCTTTACTTAGTGGTCACTACTCACCTGGGCGGTTATCTGTAGGAACGTCCTCTGTACTCTGCTCATCGCCCCTCACATCTGTCTCTGGAGGATTAATATTGTTCAGATCTTCACCCGGATCCACAAGCTGTAAAAGAAATATTGTAGAAGTCATCAGACGGTTGGAGAAGTCGTGTGGAAGGTTTTATATGACCTGAAAAGACGACCAAAAATGACCGGACAGCAGGAGTTATCTGACCCCAATATCTGCAGGTCTCCTGTATAAATCCAATCTGATTGCTTCATTATTCCAACCAGTTTGCAATGCAGGGAGAGCAGCCCCTATATTCCATCCCTAACATTATATTGTGTGTATATAACATTACATTGTGTGTATATAACATTACATTGTGTGTATAACATTACATTGTGTATATAACATTACATTGTGTGTATAACATTACATTGTGTATATATAACATTACGTTGTGTATATAACATTACATTGTGTGTATAACATTTGTAAGAGGGTGCAAGGTGTCATATTCGATGGCAGCTACGTGTCACCGAGGTTGCTGGCCTCGGTGAGGTAAGAGCCGGGTTTTTTTTGTCTGCAGCAGCTAGTGCTGCTGGACTCTGTTACTTAGTTTGGCTGCAAAGCTAATCCGGGCCGGCTCTTACTGGGAGTAGGCAAAGAGTTGGGTGGGTGCCTACTCCCCACGGTCCAGGCCGGACTTTATCCGGGCCTTTAAAAGGCAGCCTCCTTAGCAGCTGAGGGTGGTGATTGTCCTGGAGCTGCAAACAGGGCTGTGGAGTTCTCTGACTTCGAGGAAAGAGCTCAGCAAGGAGGTGTTGTTGTTCCTGGCACCCTGAAGGTGGATTCTCCTGCGGCTGGGCCGACAGCCTGGTGCGAACCTGCACCTAAACCTCCCAGGTGACTGAACCTGTGTTGGCCTGTTTTGTTTTGCCTCCTTATTTCTGATGTGCATGAATTACCACCAAGAGACTGTTTGTCGTTTAATTTTGTCAGTGTGAATAAAACACTGTTTATTGCACATTCTGGACTCCTTGTTTTGCCTCGGTACTGCACCCGCACCGCTATCTACCAGAGCGACTCCCCACACATTACATTGTGTGTATATAACATTACATTGTGTGTATATAACATTACATTGTGTATATAACATTACATTGTGTATATATAACATTACATTGTGTGTATATAACATTACATTGTGTATATAACATTACATTGTGTATATAACATTACATTGTGTATATATAACATTACATTGTGTGTATATAACATTACATTGTGTATATATAACATTACATTGTGTGTATATAACATTACATTGTGTGTATATAACATTACATTGTGTATATATAACATTACATTGTGTGTATATATAACATTACATTGTGTGTGTATATAACATTACATTGTGTGTGTATATAACATTACATTGTGTATATAACATTACATTGTGTGTGTATATAACATTACATTGTGTGTATATAACATTACATTGTGTGCATATAACATTACATTGTGTATATATAACATTACATTGTGTGTATATAACATTACATTGTGTATATATAACATTACATTGTGTGTGTATATAACATTACATTGTGTATATAACATTACATTGTGTATATAACATTACATTGTGTGTATATATAACATTACATTGTGTATATAACATTACATTGTGTATATAACATTACATTGTGTGTATATAACATTACATTGTGTGTATATATAACATTACATTGTGTATATAACATTACATTGTGTGTATATAACATTACATTGTGTGTATATAACATTACATTGTGTATATAACATTACATTGTGTATATAACATTACATTGTGTATATAACATTACATTGTGTATATAACATTACATTGTGTATATAACATTACATTATGTATATAACATTACATTGTGTGTATATAACATTACATTGTGTATATATAACATTACACTGTGTGTATATAACATTACATTGTGTGTATATAACATTACATTGTGTATATATAACATTACATTGTGTGTATATAACATTACATTGTGTGTATATAACATTACATTGTGTATATATAACATTACATTGTGTATATATAACATTACATTGTGTATATAACATTACATTGTGTATATAACATTACATTGTGTGTATATAACATTACATTGTGTGTATATAACATTACACTGTGTATATATAACATTACATTGTTGGTGCCCCTGTTCCCCTTGCTGGCCGCCCCAGGGCTGTGAAGCCGGTAAGCCAAAATTTATTTCGGTCCGTGGCTTATTTACCTCCTCGGAATGGACATAATCATCTGCTCTGCTGCAGCCAATGACTGGATTCAGGGGTAACATGTCCACAAGAAACACATCACCACTAAAGCCAGTGATTGGCTGCAGTAAAGCAGGTGACCATGCTTTATCTGTCACCACTAGAACACTCTGCTTATCACTGTCTATAGTATAAGGACAGGAGAGAGCATAGGAGAGGTGAGAACTGATTATCTATCACCACTAGATTATCCTGCTTATCACTGTCTATAGTATAAGGACAGGAGAGGTGAGAACTAATTATCTATCATCACTAGAACACCCTGCTTATCACTGTCTATAGTATAAGGACAGGAGAGGTGAGAACTGATTATCTATCATCTCTAGATCATCCTGCTTATCACAGTCTATAGTATAAGGACAGGAGAGGTGAGAACTGATTATCTATCATCACTAGATCACCCTGCTTATCACTGTCTATAGTATAAGGACAGGAGAGAACACAGGAGAAGTGAGAACTGATTATCTATCACCTCTAGAACACTCTGCTTATCACTATCTATAGTATAAGGACAGGGGAGAACACAGGAGAGGTGAGAACTGATTATCTATCACCACTAGAACACCCTGCTTATCAGTGTCTATAGTATAAGGACAGGAGAGGTGAGAACTGATTATCTATCACCTCTAGAACACTCTGCTTATCACTGTCTATAGTATAAGGACAGGAGAGGTGAAAACTGATTATCTATCAACACTAGATTATCCTGCTTATTACTGTCTATAGTATAAGGACAGGGGAGAAGACAGGAAAGGCGAGAACTGATTATATATCACCTCTAGAACACCCTGCTTATCACTGTCTATAGTATAAGGACAGGAGAGGTGAGAACTGATTATCTATCATCACTAGATCACCCTGCTTATCACTGTCTATAGTATAAGGACAGGAGAGAACACAGTAGAGGTGAGAACTGATTATCTATTACCACTAGAACACCCTGCTTATTACTGTCTATAGTATAAGGACAGAGGTGAGAACTGATTATCTATCACCTCTAGAACACTCTGCTTATCACTGTCTATAGTATAAGGACAGGAGAGAACACAGGAGAGGTGAGAACTGATTATCTATCACCACTAGAACATCCTGCTTATCACTGTCTATAGTATAAGGACAGGGGAGAACACAGGAGAGGTGAGAACTGATTATCTATCACCACTAGAACACCCTGCTTATCACTGTCTATAGTATAAGGACAGGAGAGAACACAGGATAGGTGAGAACTGATTATCTATCACCACTAGATCACCCTGCTTATTACTGTCTATAGTATAAGGACAGGAGAGGAGGGAACTGATTATCTATCACCTCTAGAACACCCTGCTTATCACTGTCTAAGGTATAAGGACAGGAGAGGACACAGGATAGGTGAGAACTGATTATCTATCACCTCTAGAACACCCTGCTTATTACTGTCTATAGTATAAGGACAGGAGAGGTGAGAACTGATTATCTATCACCTCTAGAACACCCTGCTTATAACTGTCTATAGTATAAGGACAGGGGAGAACACAGGAGAGGTGAGAACTGATTATCTATCACCACTAGAACATCCTGATTATCACTGTCTATAGTATAAGGACATGAGAGGTGAGAACTGATTATCTATCACCACTAGAACATCCTGATTATCACTGTCTATAGTATAAGGACAGGAGAGGTGAGAACTGATTATCTATCACCACTAGAACACCCTGCTTATCACTGTCTATAGTATAAGGACAGGAGAGGTGAGAACTGATTATCTATCATCACTAGAACACCCTGCTTATCACTGTCTATAGTATAAGGACAGGAGAGAACACAGGAGAGGTGAGAACTGATTATCTATCATCACTAGAACACCCTGCTTATCACTGTCTATAGTATAAGGACAGGAGAGAACACAGGAGAGGTGAGAACTGATTATCTATCATCACTAGAACACCCTGCTTATCACTGTCTATAGTATAAGGACATGAGAGGTGAGAACTGATTATCTATCACCACTAGAACATCCTGATTATCACTGTCTATAGTATAAGGACAGGAGAGG
Organism: Bufotes viridis; assembly: GCA_033119425.1. Taxonomy (NCBI): domain Eukaryota; kingdom Metazoa; phylum Chordata; class Amphibia; order Anura; family Bufonidae; genus Bufotes; species Bufotes viridis. The sequence continues at coordinate 290,985,658 of CM065594.1, forward strand.
TGAGAACTGATTATCTATCACCACTAGAACACCCTGCTTATTACTGTCTATAGTATAAGGGCAGGAGAGGTGAGAACTGATTATCTATCATCACTAGAACACCCTGCTTATCACTGTCTATAGTATAAGGACAGGAGAGAACACAGGAGAGGTGAGAACTGATTATCTATCATCACTAGAACACCCTGCTTATCACTGTCTATAGTATAAGGACAGGAGAGAAAACAGGAGAGGTGAGAACTGATTATCTATCACCTCTAGAACACTCTGCTTATCACTGTCTATAGTATAAGGACACAAGAGAACACAGGAGAGGTGAGAACTGATTATCTATCACCTCTAGAATACCCTGCTTATCACTGTCTATAGTATAAGGACAGGAGAGGTGAGAACTGATTATCTATCATCACTAGAACACCCTGCTTATCACTGTCTATAGTATAAGGACAGGAGAGAACACAGGAGAGGTGAGAACTGATTATCTATCATCACTAGAACACCCTGCTTATCACTGTCTATAGTATAAGGACATGAGAGGTGAGAACTGATTATCTATCACCACTAGAACACCCTGCTTATCACTGTCTATAGTATAAGGACACAAGAGAACACAGGAGAGGTGAGAACTGATTATCTATCACCTCTAGAATACCCTGCTTATCACTGTCTATAGTATAAGGACAGGAGAGGTGAGAACTGATAATCTATCACCACTAGAACACCCTGATTATCACTGTCTATAGTATAAGGACAGGAGAGGGGAGAACTGATTATCTATCACCACTAGAACACCCTGATTATCACTGTCTATAGTATAAGGACAGGAGAGGTGAGAACTGATTATCTATCACCACTAGAACATCCTGCTTATCACTGTGTATAGTATAAGGGACTGGGGAGAACACAGGAGAGGTGAGAACTGATTATCTATCCCCCCTAGATCATCCTGCTTATCATTGTTAATAGTAAAAAGACAGGAGCGTTGAGAACTGATTACGATTATATTATATGATTATTATTACTATTATTGGTATCTTCCAAAAGCCACTTTACTTTCTTTTAACAAAAGCTGCACGACTAGATTTATCGCATGCATCATTCAGGGAGCATGTGTTATTTTTCCCAAACACAAAGCAGCTACAATGTTCCTGCGATTGTCTCTGACCACCTTGCCGAGTTGGAGTTCGGTGAGGAGAAAGCCAGCGTGGTTGTTTGCTGCTTGATGCCCTTTAGAAAGTATTTGGCTATGTGGCTACTATGACCCAGGGAGATCAGCTCTAACATGGCAACGCTTCACAAGATAGGAAGAATGGGGAGTGGGAGCATGTTCTGCCCTGCTTCTGTTTGGGACAGGAGGATATCCATGGAGGAGGCCGATAAGTGCCTGGTGTCGGAATAAACGTGGAGGTGTCAGTAGGACCTGGCCTTCTTGCTACAGTGCTGCCTCGCTGCAAAAAACATTGATCTAATGGGCTGTGAAAGGCATGAACTGTTCCAGTCCGTAACCTTTGCTCCAGGTGTCCATTGTGTGCACCGTGCCGCACAGCTAGAATTGCAAGGAGTGGCCTACATTCACTGACACTTGAGAGTACAAAGCAGGGATTGCTTTTTTTGAAAAAATGCCAGCTAGATAACTTCTAGTGAGGCTGAGCGAATGCCATTAGCCCCCTTAAGGCAACAGAATCCACAAAGTGGTACCACAAAGACTGCACCACCAGCAACTTGTGCAAGCAGAGTTGTTTCTTGGCCACACATTCCATTATCGATGGCTGATGGTGGGACAGAATAGGAGGAAGCATAGTCTGAGCAGGAAAGGCAGTGACTGATGAGGACTTGGACACAGTGCTGCACGTGGATGCCGCCTGGCTGCCACAATGGAGACCGGGAGAAGGAGAAATCTCTTGTTGTGGTCGCTGGCAGACACCGCTGTCACTCCCATGGCTTATTGTAATCTGGCAGATCTTGCACAGGGCATTGCTCTCGTTTTCCAGCACCGCGGAGAAAAACTGCCAGAGAGGAGACACTTGCACACTCCACACAGAGCTCGCTGCAGCCCAGCTTGTTTTAGGTCTAGCACATTTTCTATTACAAAAGATTCTTTATTGAAAATGCAAAGACATATATATTAAAATTAATATAATACAATACTGACAGTCGGCAGGATGGTGACCAACAGAACAGTAGCTCATGTGCCATGGAGATCATACAGCAAATAATATCAGCCTATGCAGTCCAAACATTTGGTGCCATTTGGAGGTTCACTTACTCTATTTGACCAGCTGCTGCCCTAATTCAGGTATTTTAGGTCCATTTTTCTCGCACTTTATGTATATTTGACCTGTTGGTTAGTATTCTCTCTTGCAGATGTAATTTTTGGACCCCATACTTTTTTGGTAGTGATATAAATGTTTGGACTGCATAGGCTGATATTATTTGCTGTATGATCTCCATGGCACATGAGCTACTGTTCTGTTGGTCACCATCCTGCCGACTGTCAGTATTGTATTACATTAATTTTAATATATATGTCTTTGCATTTTCAATAAAGAATCTTTTGTAATATACTATGCATGTCCCTTTAGTGGTTTCTCTGAGATGTTTGTATTGAGTCATGCTATCCCTTGCATTTTTTGCATTTCTATAAGTGGTTCTAGCACATTTTCTGCCTGCGACCACAGTATCATCAGCATCACCAGTTCCCAAGCTGACAATACTAGAAGCAGATCTGGCCCTGGCAGGTTCTGGGAGGTTCTAACTGGATGTTGCCTTCACTCTTTGTTGCTGCCACTGCCACCATCCTCTTCCTCTGATGTTACCTTCTTCTCAGCTCCCAGATCCTATCCAACACACAATCATTGTAATAGTCCTCAACCTCCCGCCATGAAAACTGTGATATCATCATGGGCTTCCTAGTCCCCTCCAGATTCCCTGCTTTATACTTGTCTGGAGTTCCACTGCTGCTACCACTGCCCCTACCACCACCAGTGCAGCTACAGGTGCCACTACTCCTACCACCACCAGTGCAGCTACAGGTGCCACTACTCCTACCACCACAGGCACAGCTATGCATGGGGTGCCCCTCCTCCCCCGAATCTCCTCCTCATGGTGGTCTAAACGCTTAGCCATCTAGTCCACAATTCCATCCTCTGTGTCCTGAATAATATTAGGAGCCCAGGAGAACTGTGGCCAACTACTACTACTACTGGCAGGTACTGATACTGCTGGTACTACATACATTCAGACTCTGGGAGGACGAGGCGTGGGCCTTTCTTTGCACTTTTCCATTTCTCAGACATTTTATTATGAGGCCTATAAATGAAAAGTCAGGGTTTGGTGCAGACATATTATTTAACAGGACAAGAAAAATGGCAAGTCTGTTTTTTGTAATTTAAAGACAGTGGCACAAATAAATATCTCTCCACTTCTACAAGGTTTAGACTCTAGTGTAATGGATAATGCAGAGATGATATCTTCAGCAGCATGATGTGTTTAGGGACATACAGAAGACAAGGAGGAGTAGCTGGTGGGGAGGGAGCTCTCAGGAGGATCTGATAAATGACGCTGTAATCTTGTAGTTTACAGGATGTCAGCCACACAGGAGAGAGACAGCAAGCCTCGGACTGGAGGTCAGACTAGAGATGACATCACCAGGTATCCATAATCAAAGGTACAAAATGTACGGATGCATCTGAGCAGCTAGAAAATTGTTGGGGAGTTAGGATTATATGTGCTGATGAAAATAATCCTATATAGCTTTTCCAATAATCAACTTCCAATATTATCAGGGGCGTAGCTGTAAGGCAGGGGTGGGGAACCTCTGGCGCGCGGGACCATTTCATGTGACTCCGGCCCCCTGTCAGAACATACTGCGAAAACGCTAATGACCGCTTCCATTATGGAAGCAGTCATTAGCATGCAGGAGGCACAGGAAGATGAGAACAGCGCATTACTAGCTGTATTCACCTTCCCCGGTCTTCTTCCGGCCCCACGCTGTGTCCTGACACGTACAGTGTCAGGACGTAGTGCATGTAGATGCGCACCTTGGCCTGACACTGTGACAGTACAGCGTGGCGGGAAGAAGACCAGGGAGGGTAAGTGAATCTGCCAAGTGGCAGTGTCATCCGGAGCTAGAGGGGCAAGTTTATTTTTATGTCTTATCTGAGACTGGGGGTTTGATCTTAGGCTGGGGGGTTTGATGGGGTCTGATAGGAGGGTGAATTAAGGCTGACTAAGGTGGGGGGAAGATCGGAGGCTGAGAAAGGGACAAAGGCAGGAACATTTGCAGAGAAAGAGGCAGGGACAGTGGCAGGGAGAGTGAAAGCTGGGTGACCCCTCTCTGGACCCCTCTGGGTTTAGTTTGGCTGCCATTAATGCCAAATAAAGAACTAAATATATATAATATTCTCAACTTAAAAATTAGCCTGCTATATGTGGTCAAAATGGCGCCTATGCTAGTTGTAATATATAGCGCAGGCGCCATTTTGTGCTGCAAAAATATAAGGCTCTAGATTTTTTTTAAAGTCAAGTCACTTACTGTATATGTTTGACGAAATATAGCCGTCAAATTTTCAAGTTGAGAATTTTGTATGGCCCCGAATGATGTTACAAATATCCAAATGACCCTTGGCAGCAAAAAGGTTCCCCACCCCTGCTGTAAGGGGTGCAGTTGCTACTGGGCCTAGGAGCCTGAGGGGGCCCAAAGACCCTTGTGGTATAATCCGTGGTATAATCTTGGTGGTATAATCTTGGTACTGCCATTCTGACAGTAAGGAGACACCAGAAGACTGCACCCTAGACTACAAAACTTTTGAAGATAATGATGCAATTATCTCCTGATGTTCATGTTCAAGCTGACAATCCGGGCACCACTTTGGTTGACCAATTGTATTATTGCATGGTCCCGGCCTAAGACCTCTCATAAAACTGTTGTGCCACTCTTGAGCAGCCACAAAAGATCTGCAGCAGTTCACAGATGAGGCCATCTTAAAAGTCTGTACAGGCAAAAAATAGTGAGAAGACCCAGACATCATGTAATGTCTATGGTCAGCTGTAATCCTGTCATCTCCATCTTACTCATTATACAAGAATAAATCATATAATTCTGGTGGATAAAACAATACTGAAGACAAGATCTTCACAGCCTTCTACAGATCATAGGGGACATTTCATGAGACCTTATCTCCATCTACCTGATCATCCTGTGGGACATAGTTATGTTCTTCTGAACCATCCTGTGGAAGAAGAGGACTGGGACATCTCTCCGGTGTTCTTCTCTCTTCCTTAACTGTAGGAAACACATCCAGTGACTGAATTCATCCCTTACATACAGATAATGAGAGGACGTGTGTATTTAGTCATGTCTATTACCTGGGGATGTGAAAGGCCGGTGATCCTCCATCATGATGTCCTTATATCCATCTACCTGATCATCCGGTGGGACATAGTGATGTTCTTCTGAATTATCCTGTGGAAGAAGAGGACTGGGGCATCTCTCGGGTGGTGTTCTCTCTTCCTTAACTGTAGGTGTTGCAGAATCAGGATTAGATCGAATGGTCAGCCATGTTGTCTTAGGTAAACATCTTGAGGCACATTTATTAAGGCCTGTGTTTTAGGTGCAGGTCTTAACAAAGCCCTAAGCTGGCGGTGGTTCCGCCAAAGTTAAGAAGAGGCGCAGGCCTCTCCATAACTTCAGGGCTTCCAGCACCAGTTCTATATGTAAGACATCTTCCAAGCTCTCTTACATTTAGACCCTTTTCTACACCTGAAACATTTGCAGAAAATGGTAAATGAGACAGGCCTGCCGGCCCGTTCCCTTCCTCACCCACTCCATGCCGACAATTGTAGACCTGCCCCCCCCCCCCCCATTGCACCGACCTACTAGCCTGAAATACATCTAATTTAGGCTTATTTCAGAATAGTAAAGGACGCTCCTTGTGTTTACATCTCAAAAAGGAGCTCAGCTAAAGAGTTAATCACCATTTTGAAGTGAATACTGAGGACTTTTAGTACTAACTACTTTTGCTGAGAAAATAGAGGCCTATAAGAAATCGATTAAAGATGTTAGGATGGAATGGTTACCTGTAGAAAGTAGATAATATTTGCACTAGAAGTGAAAGCCTTGGCCAAGATGAATGTATTTGTCTATTAAAACTAACCATTTGCATGTTTACGATCAGATCGATCCTCGGAGTTGGACCGGTGATAAATGAAAGAGCCGATCTTGGCTTTATGGACCATGGGGCTCTTTGGAAAGAGAAGTGGAGATTGGTACTTGAATTGGAGAGGATTAATGGAAGCCCCAGGAACCAATTATTTATACAAGAAGAGATCGTGATAAGGAACTTTTATCCAATTAGAAGTTGCTGTCGGTGTAACTTGTGTAGATCTATGGTTACGTATGATAATGATGGAATCTGTGTGTAAAACACTGAAGTCTACGTACAGAGACACTGCGGAAAACATGAATTACAATATGAAGGTATAAAGGACGGTGTTCAGGACTTATAACAGAGCGCTGCCCTTTACCACGGCTGTAATTCACTTCTATTTACCTCTTATGCCTTAATCTGCCTACATTTTACATTGACTTCAGTGATGTCTTGCTGCTCTTCAGATTTCCATCAGAGATTTTAAGCCAAAACCAGGTGAGACTCTAAACACAGAACAGGTACAGATCTTCCCCTATACCAGGCATCCTCAAACTGCGGCCCTCCAGCTGTTGCAACACTACAACTCCCAGCATGCCCGAACAGCCTACAGGTATCAGTCTACAGCAGGGCATTGTGGGAGTTGTAGTTTTACAACAGCTGGAGGGCCGCAGTTTGAGGATGCCTACCCTATACCTTATGTCTGTGGAGGCTCAAATCCTGGCTTTGGCTTACAATCACTGATGGAAATCACTGACAAAACACTGATGTGTGAATGAGGCTTAAACTAAAGAATCTTCTGAAGAATAAGTTGTTTCAAGAAGTTTTGTGTTGTTATGGCCAATTTCCAACAGTAGGAAACACATCCAGTGACTGAATTCATCCCTTACATACAGATAATGAGAGGACGTGTGTATTTAGTCATGTCTATTACCTGGTGATGTGAGGGGCCAGTGATCCTCCATCATGACGTCCTTGTACTGATCTTTGTGTCCTTCTAAATACTCCCACTCCTCCATGGAGAAATAGACGGTGACATCCTGACACCTTATAGGAACCTGACAACACAATGATACAATCATCACCCAGATCCCTCCATAGCGTTCCTGTATAATGTCCCAGCATTCCCAGCAGTGTCACCTCTCCAGTCAGCAGCTCCATCATCTTGTTGGTGAGTTCTAGGATCTTCTCTCTATTGGTTTCCTCATGTATCAGGGGGTGAGGTGGAGGCTCCATGATTGGGCTCAGGGTTCTTCCCTGTCCTTCAGACACAGGGTTCTGACAGCGCCCACTAGAGGTCTTCTTCACTACTGTGTAGTCCTGGTTATGGAGAGACACAGTAATAAATATCACTCCATACATCTCCAGAGTCCCTCACCTCTCCAGTCATGTCCATCTGTTAGTAACATAGATAAGATGATGTAATGTGACATCATCGGAACCTCTCACCTCTCCAGTAAGCCGGAAGAGGATCTCTAGGGTGAGATTTATTATCCTCTCCGCCATCTTGTCCCTGTCCATTCTTGTTGGGTCAATCAGGAGAAGGATCTTATATAGAAGATCTCCACTGAGCGGATCCTATATTGTAGGAACCTGAATGGAAAGAAGATGAGACGATGGAAAATCCTAAAAAATCCCATGTAAAATACAATAACTGGAGATATGAGGAGACATCGGAGGAGATAATAAACTGTAGATGTTGTGTTCTCTCTTTTGATATGGATCGAAACATGTGTGAGGACAAGGCAGTTTCATGATAGGTCATAAAATCCAATGTATATAATATACAAAACATAAGTTGATAAACAAGTCGTAAAACTGGGAATATAAAAAATATAGAATAAAATTAAGATAGACATGCAGAGGGATCTAACACCCGGAATGAAGATCACATTAGCCCTTTTACACGACATGTGTCTATTTTATTCTATATTTTTTTCTATTCCCAGTTTTATGACTTGTTGATCATCTTGGAGGTTTTGTATTTTCTATATATTGGATTTTGTACATTTGTAGGTTTAATTTGTTGATATATAGAACAACTGATAAAATCGCAGGGTGTGCATTGTGAATGACCAGAATACTACACGGTCCGGCCCGGGTTCTGATATCAGCACAGCTCCGGATAAGGAGCGATTGGTCCCTCATTTTTATACTATTACAACCACTGAGGCAGAAACGTACAATTTCAAAATGCGTCTGGTGCAACTGCGGTATTAATCCACCGAGTGCGGCACCAACCTATTGAGAGGAATAAACTTATCCTTCATACCATTCCGGACACTGAACCAGCAGAAATTGCCGTTCCCATATCCCTACTACACACGCGCAAGTGTGCCGGGACACGAGAGAACTATAGGATCCAGCAGCGCATCGAGATCATAGGTGAGCGGAGGTCATCAATATCAGATCAGGGGGGGGGGGGGGGCGGGGGATACCAGGCACCCCCAATCATTCAGCTGTATGAAGAGAAGGCACACGCTGTGCGCGCCTGCAGTCGGCCATCTCTCTTCCTGCTTTCCATAGACATGGCAGCGGTGAGTAGGACAGGAGACGGCGCGCGCCTTCTCCTTATGCAGCTGACTTGTGGGGGTGCCGGATGTTGAATCCCCGCCAATCCGAAACTGATGACCTATCTTGAGAATAGCAATAAAAATAGGTGAAAGCAGCACACAATGGTCTGCCTGGGTCACCAGAATGCATCAGCTGTGCAAGAACCGCAGATCCCAAATGGTCATACCAGAAAGTGGAAACAAAAGAGTCGCAGCAGCATCTCCGGTTATCTTCTTTATTGCGAGTACTTCATAGCATGTATACAAATAAAGTGCAATGTTTCGGCTGTAACCAGCCTTTGTCAAGCATGAACACAAGTGACAATGACTGACATTTGAATAGTATAACCACCACCCTCCTCATAAACTCCAAGTGACCAGCTCCTACAGCTCAGCCAATCATAACATCTACTACTTGCAATACTGCCTTTGCATATACAAGTGTATTCACCTGTATAAAGATTACCTTAGGGCTCCACATTCCTGCCCAGCATCCGCGTCTGTATACTTCCATTGCACCTGCTCGCGCTCACAATCGCTTCAATGTCCCCATAGCAACCGCCTACCAACCTATCACGTAAGTTGCCATTCCTTTTGTAGGCCATTATCGGAGGGACATTGAACTCCTCAATCTCGGGTAAACCCCGCTGTAGAATATGCCACTGCTTCCTCAGGATCCTGGAAATATCCCTACTGTCCCGACCGAAAACAGACACAAAAGGGATTCTTTCCATGGTCCTGTCGCCAGAAGACTCACTGAGCGTGGACTCCCTATCCACAGCCATAATTTTCTTCCTTGTTCTCTGCAAGAGCTTTCTTGGATAACCCCTCTTGGTGAATTTGTTGCACATATCCTCAATCCTACCAGAGAAATTCTCGTTTTCTGAGACAATTCTCCTGATTCGCAATAGCTGGCTCCATGGTAAGGAGTCAACCATGCGTCGAGAATGATAACTGTTGTAAACTAACAAGTTATTCTTATCAGTTGGTTTCTGGTAAATATCGGTGTGCATACCCTCCTCATTGATGTATACTCTGACATTGAGAAATTGTAGCTCTTTCTCAGATACCGTGATAGTAAATTGCAAGCCTGGAACACCCGCATTAAGGTGAGTGTGAAATTCGGCCAATTCCTCTCTAGTGACGCTCCATATCATGAAAATATCGTCGATGTAGCGCCACCAGCACAGAACCCTCCCAAAAAATGCGGATCGAAAAAACAACTTTTTCTTCACCTCGGCCATAAAGATGTTGGCATAAGTTGGGGCCACATTGGACCCCATGGCCACACCACGCCTCTGCTGGTAAAAGGTGTCCCCAAAGAGGAAATAATTCCTCTTTAGGACTACCTCCAAGAGGCGGAAGACAAGTCGGCTCGCATCTGGGGAGAGTCCTGTGCCGGCCAGGGCCACATCGACGATACTTAAACCATATGTGTGGTCAATTGACGTGTATAGAGAAACCACATTAAAGCTCACAAGCAAAAAATGTGCTGGTAATTGAATCCATCACAACTTACGCAAAAAATGTCCTGTATCTTTGACATAGGAGGGAGCCGTGGTTGCATGTACCTGCAGCAACCTATCAAGGAAGATGGATATGGTATTGAATACGGATCCCCTGCCCGACACAATGGGTCGGCCAGGAGGCTCCTCCAAACCCTTGTGTATCTTGGGGAGTATATACATCATGGGGGTGATTGGATACTTCACTCTCAGATATTCATTCAAATCATCATACAAAATTCTACCAATTTATCACATGATATCCCACTTTGGGTCACCCCCCAATATCTCATAAACTTCATTATCCTGTAACTGTCTCATTCATTACTTCCTTGACATATTTAGCAGTGTCCATTACAACCACGGCACCCCCCTTGTCGGCTAGCTTTATGGTGATGGATTTATTCCGTTCAAGAGCCTCAATGGCTCGTCTCTCCTGTATAAAGAGATTACCCCTCACACTGTTATCCCTGTCAGCCTTCAGTTTTTCTATCTGCCTATGCACAATTTCAATATACGATTCAACCACATAATTTTACGATTCAACCACATAATTATTTACGCGGTGGAGAAAAATTGCTATTACGCTTCAAATCAAACCTATTGAATGTTAATTCAACCTCCTGTTTATTAGCACATGAGTTTTGAGACGTCAGGATAGTGGGCGGCATATAGCTATGGTGCTGAGCGTCTGACTGCGCTGTAGCTATCGCGAGTTCCTGTGAGCCCCTAGTTACGGGCGAGATCACGCGACTTATCGCGGGATTCACGTTGCGGTTGCTATGGGGACTTTGAAGCGATTGTGAGCGTGAGCAGGAATGTGCTGTGCAGAAATGTGGAGCCCTAAGGTAATCTTTATACAGGTGAATACACTTGTATATGCAAAGGCGGTATTGCAAATTGAAGATGTTATGATTGGCTGAGCTGTAGGAGCTGGTCACTTGGAGTTTATGAGGAGGGTGGTGGTTATACTATTCAAATGTCAGTCATTGTCACTTGTGTTCATGCTTGACAAAGGCTGGTTACAGCCGAAACGTTGCACATTATTTGTATACATGCTATGAAGTACTCGCAATAAAGAAGATAACCGGAGATGCTGCTGCGGCTCTTTTGTTTCTACTATCTTGAGAATAGGTCATCAATATTAAAAGCATGGAGAACGCCTTTAAAAAGCAGGTTTGGACCGGGAATGTTTTTGTCTTATACCCTATATATATATGAAGCTTTACTTTACCTCGGATAATTTTCAGGCCCTGTGGCATTCTGACTGTCTTGTTGAGGTCTCCTCCCTTTCTTTCTCTCTTTTCTTTCTTTCACTTCTTCTTTTGTATAGCTTTGGGTATATCACCTCTCCTCTCCTTACTACTACTTTCTTGCTCCTGCCTATCCTCAGGTCCTACGCTTCTGGCTGCAGGCCTCCTTCTTCTCCTCCCCCCCCCCCCCTCTCTTCTCTCTATACTTTTCTGCTTTTTCCTTGGCTTCTTCCTCCCTCCCTCTACCCTTTTTCTTTCTCCCTTTTCTCCTTCCTTTTAGGATCTTCTTTATTATGATTCTTTTTCTTCCAAGCCCCTCAACTACTGTTTAGAATGCATTTTATGCATGCCGCATGCCTATAGATGTTCCTGAAGGTGGCTGTATGCATTGCTTGGGGGCCTTCTAGATGCAGTGTACCTACTTATATTTTCATGTCCGCGTTTGTGTTCTTACCGTTTCTATGGTTGACCGTTATCAAGGTCTTTTGCTTTTTAGGAATGTTGGGTTTCATAGGATGCCTGGGTGGGGAACTGAGATGTTTATGATATATCTTTGTGCCCTTGTACCCATCCCCCATAGCTGGAAGTCCCTCCTTTTGATGTACCCGCGTCCTCAAGATTGCATTGCTTGGATGGACACTGCCAGCATATTGGCTGGCGAGCTTTGGAACTCGTGCACCCTCATATTCCTTTAAAAAGGATTGCCCCTGAGGTTTATTTACACCTCACAGACTGGGTATCGCCTCTCAGAGGCAGTTTTGAGAACTAGTCAACATTACTTGTGTTGGTGTGGTTTTCATCGGCCCTTAGGCCTTTTTGATTGTTTGGCTTTTACTAATTTTTCTTTTTTCTACATCTCTATTTTTCTTCTCCTTTTTTCTTCTTCTCCTTTCTTCTGTTGGCCCTCCCCTTCCTACCCTTCCCCCTTCCGCCACCCTACGCCTCCCTTGACCTTTCCTTGCTCTTGTATCTACATCTCTCTTTCTGATTGGAAGAGAGAGCGACAGTTCCCGGGAAGCTAGCTAACAGATCCCTGGGTTTGGTCACCATGAGGGACATAAAGGTAACGACTTTCAATGTGAAAGGTATGAACTCACCGTGCAAGAGGAGTCAGATAATGCTTATGTTGCGTAAAGCGCACTCTGATATAGTTTTCTTACAGAAGACACATCTCTGAACTGGTAGACTTCCGAGGTTGCCATCTCATTCGTACAATCAGTGGTATCACAGTACCCATCCTACCTCTGCATCTAAAGGCGTTGCAATAGCAATACACCACACGGTGCCCTTTATTCTAGAGCAGCAGTTGGCGGATGCAGAGGGGAGGATGCTCCTTCTCAAAGGGGAAATAGCTTCCAGAAAATTCACTTTGGTCAACCATTATGCACCTAATGTGGCTACGGTATCCTGGCTGGTGAAAACGCTTGACACAGTTAAACTATTCGCAGAAGGGACTATTGTGCTAGGGGGAGATTTGAACTTGGTTCTTAACCCCGCTATGGACTCTTCTGCGACTAGATCGCACATAGCGCAAAAACATATCAGTCGCTTGCATGGCAAGCTCCAGGAGTTGCAACTGATTAATATTTGGCGCGCACTTAACCCCACAATGAGGGATTATTCTTTTTTTTCTAATCCACATAAATCGTACCAGAGATTGGATTATTTGTTGACTTCTGTGTCTTTGTTATCTGCTTTCAGCACGTCTGAGATAGGGGACATCACAGTATCAGATCATGCCCCGTGTTCGGCCGTCTTCGCCCTAGATTCCATGGTTAAACGGGATTGGAGCTGGAGACTCAACGAATCCTTACTGAACAATACGAAGCACTGTAAGCAGGTCAGATCTCATCTTGCCCTCTATTTTGAAAGTAACTCCCCCGCACACAGTAAACACACAGTGATTTGGGAAGCCCACAAGGCTTATATCCGAGGAGTCTTTATTGCATTGGGCACAAAAGTCAAAAAAGAGCAACAGAACCTAATAGACTCACTTCTGGCGCAGATAGCGACGGCAGAAAGATTAAACAAAGAGTCGGCTAGCAGAGAGTTCCAGGGGGAATTAACCAACCTTAGGCAGCAGCTCCGGGAGCATCTGTCTCAGCGGATTGCGAAGCAGATGTTGTATTTCCAACATAAAATATATGCACATGGAAATAAAGGTGGGAGACTCATGTCTGCGCTCCTTAAAAAGACTAAGATCTTCTCTCATATTGCGCGAGTAAAGGACAAAAATGGGGTTGCACATACAGACACCCCCAAGATTGCCAGTGCTTTTCAGGAGTTCTACTCCTCCTCATGTCACCTTGATCCCTAAAGAGGGAAAGGACCCACAGAATTGTGGTAGTTATCGCCCCATCTCCTTGTTGAATTTGGATCTGAAGGTGTGGGCTAAGCTAATGGCTGTGAGACTCAGCGAGGTCCTACCTGTACTGATCCAGCCTGAACAGTCAGGTTTTGTAAAGGGGAGAGAAGGGAAGGATAATTCCTATAGGATATTTCACTCCATCCACTTAGCGCATACTAGGAAAACACCAATGGTGCTGTTGAGCGTCGACGCCGAAAAGGCGTTCGATAGAGTGAACTGGTCCTTTATGAAAGCAGTTCTTGAGAAGTTTGCTTTGCCGGAGGCTTTCATTACTGCCATCTTTACTTTGTACCAACAACCCCATGCACGTCTGAAAGTAAATGGTACACTGTCTCGGACATTCGAGATCACGAATGGCACGAGACAGGGATGCCCCCTGTCCCCGTCTTTGTTTATATTAGTAGCGGAAACGTTGATACAAGAGGGTGCAGCAACGTGACGGTATCGCTGGTGTTAGATATGGTGCCAATGAGTTGAAAGGCACTGCTTTTGCGGATGATTTGTTATTTTTAATATCAAACCCAGGAACGGGACTAGGGCTCCTGGCAGACACTATTGAGGAATTTAGCAGGGGCTCTGACTTCAAGATTAACCACTCCAAGTCGGAAATTTTGAACATCACTCTCAGGTCACCACACTCAATAAATCGCTACCATTTCACTGGTCCACTGAACCGATTAAATATCTAGGTATCCATATACCGCGTTATCTCACAGATCTGTACTCTTGCAACTACGTACCGCTTACGGAATGTGTTAAGCAGCTATTACAGAAATACAATATACCTACCGTCTCCTGGATAGGAACAAAGAATGTCATTAAGGCCTATGTTATGCCAAAAATTCTATATACGTTACAGCTAGTGCCCGATAGCCTTCCGACTAGTTTCTTCACATGCTTGAAACAGCTTTTTCTAAGGTATCTTTGGGATGGGAGACGCCATAGACTGCCGTATAAACTCTTAATTAAACATAAAACAAGGGGGGGCTTGGGATTACCTGATGTTGAACAGTACTATAGGGCAATTCAATTGAACAGGTGGCTGGAGCTCGCGGAACCTAAACGGCGGATAGATGTGAGGGACTTGTGTAGCCATAGTGTGGGTTCCCTCTTCTTGAGCAACCTGTGGTTGCCACACACTATTAGGGAGCATGATTACCAAGACAAGGACCCATTGTTTAAAGGTGTCCTAGATACTTGGGAAAAGATGGGTAATAAACTGGCTCCTTCACCCTCACCATTATTGCCTGGATCATTGTTACCGGAGTCTCTAGGTGTGCAGGGACAGTTCACGAGGGAAGTGTGGGACGTTTACTCGAACATTAGTGCTCAAACTCTCCTTAGTGATGTGGAAGGTGCTGTCCAGCGATTGCATAGTAATCCCGACTCTCCTATTTGTGGCTCTTTTTTGGCTGAGGGCCAAGTAAAATCTGTGTGCGGGGCAGTGAAAAGAAAATGGGGGGGAAATCGATCTTTGACTGCTTTTGAAAAACGTATCCCTTGTTCGGTCTTGGGACTCCGAAAAGTCTCCATGCTCTATTCCATCCTGGGCACTGCGGAAGGCGAGCCGAAACCCTCCTTTTTGCTGGAGTGGGAGAAGGAGCTTGGAGTGGAATTGAGTCAGCAAGAAATGGAGGTGGTGTTAGCTAACTCCCATGGTTTCTCACAATGTGTGAAATTGCAGGAGAACAACTATAAGCTTCTCACTAGGTGGTTTAGGACTCCACAATTCTTGTTTGATAGGGGATTGTCGCCTGCTCGGGTGTGCTGGAGGTGTGATGGAAGCATAGGTTCACTGTCTCATATATGGTGGACCTGCCCACAGATACAGCCGTACTGGAAGGATGTGACCGAGATGATTGAGCAAGTTATGACAGAGAAGCTTGCATTTACGGCTGAGATGGTGATTTTGGCTAAACCAAGTGGTCATTATACTCCCTCTAGGGGTAATCTGGTGACACATTTGATTGCAGTGGCTAAATCTCTGATTCCTCTCCACTGGCTGAGTAGCTCGCCCCCCACTGTACAAGAATGGCGGATGAAAGTCTGTCAAATCTCAAAATTTTAGATGACTAGCTGGCTTCAGAGATCCCACGATAAATATCAAAGAATCTGGGGCCCCTGGAACTCAACATTTGGAGCTTAACATAAGTGCTAAACTCAGTCTCTATTTGTCTCCCTATTGGGCGAGATCTATGGAGGGTGAGTGATGTACTAGCTAACCGGAATATGTTTTCAGTTGGAGAGATTAAGGTGACCCCCCCCCTCCCTCCCCCACCCTCTTCTTTCTTTCTTCTTTTCTTCTCTGCTCCTTCTTCCTTCTTTCTTCTTTTCTTTCTTTTTTTTTTGTTGATACTTAATATGTTACTTCTTAGTTGGCTATTTACTTTCTCTGAGGTTGGACCCTAGACCTCATGAGAGATGGACTGTTACATGATGTTGTTACAAATTTGTGACATGCCTTGATTGTCCATGTTCATGCTCTTTCTACATGCGCTGTAAATCTCTTTTGGAAAAAATTACAAATTAAGAATTTACAAAAAAGCAGGGTAAAATTGGGAAATTTGGCTAAAAATTTTAAGAATTGTTTGTAAACGTCTAGGCCTGTTCTAAGAAAATAAAATGACATTTACGAGGCAATATAAAGTAGACATATGGAGGATGTAAAGTAATAACTAGTTTACGAGGTATCACTATCTGCCGGAAAAGCAGAGAAATTAAAATTTTGAAAACCGTGAATTTTTTTCAATTTTTTCTGAAGGGGTTAATGTATGTGGTTAAGCGTGCATTAGTGCATCAATGTATGTGGTGAGCGTGTATGAGTGCGTCCATTAAGTTGGGGAGGGGCCCCGTACAAAACTTGCTGTGCTGTGTCACTTCTAGCTACACCTCTGGTGGGGATGGTGTTCTTTGGGTGATGTGATGTGTTGGATTTGCGCCAGACATAGCCTATTCTTTATTGGCCGCAAAGTTCAGTTTTAGTCTCATCAGACCAGAGCACCTTCCTCCATACATTTTGGGAGTCTCCCACATGCCTTTTCACAAACTCACAACGAGCCTTTTTGATTTTAGCTGAAAGTAATGGCTTTCTTCTGACGACTCTGCCATAAAGCCCAACTCTATGGAGCGTACGGCTTATTGTGATCCTATGTACAGATACTCCAGTCCCTCTTGTGGAACTCTGCAGCTCCTCCAGGGTTACCTCAGGTCCCTGTGCTGCCTCTCTGATTAATGCTCTCCTTGCCCGGTCCGTAATTTTGGTGGGCGGCCGTCTCTTGGCAGGTTTGCTGTTGTGCCATGTTCTTTCCATTTGGTTATGATAGATTTCATGGTGCTCCTGGGGATCATCAAAGATTTGGATATTTTTTTATAACCTAACCCTGACTTGTACTTCTCAACAACGTTATCCCTTACTTGTTTGGAGAGTTCCTCGGTCTTCATGGCTGTGTTTCATCAGTGATGCCTCTTGCTTAGGTGTTGCAGCCTCTGCTGTGTATATGAAATAACAGATGATGTGACACTCAGATTGCACACAGGTGACATCATGTCACTAATTATGTGACTTCTGAAGGTAATTGGTTGCACCAGAGCTTTTTATGGGTTTCCTAACAAAGGGGGTGAATACATTCTGTTTTATATTTCTAAACAATAGTTTTATTTATATATTTTTTTCATTTCACTTCACCAACTTAGACTATTGTGTTCTGATCCATCACATAAAATTCTGATTAACAAAACATTGAACTGTAATGTAACAAAATATGGAAAAAGTCAAGGGGGGTGATACTTTTGCAAGGCACTGTATATTATACACTGATATAAAAGGCTTCTCACACACAGCAGTGCCAACTCCAAGATGAAAGCAGCAGCTGAAACGCGCGTCGGGGAGGACACATCCCCTACAGATGTCTGTCATATGGGTTGGTGATTTTACTATTGTTTATTTCAGTCACTTAACTTGTGAATTTCCATTCGCCATTCTATGATTTCTGCCTCACACTGGAGACCTGTGCACTTCTTCTCCATTAATTAGTCATTTTTAAGTTATTAATATCTTTTTGGATCCCGTTGAACTATCATATTTATCATGTACGAGCAGAATTACCAGATTCACACCGCCCCCCCCATAACAGTGTCATCTACAGAGACCCCCATAACAGTGTCACCCACAGCGCCCCCATAACAGTGACATCTACAGAGACCCCGATGACAATGTCATCCACAGCACCCCCCCAAAACTGTGTCATCCATAGCACTCCCCATAGTGTCATCCACAGTGACCTCCCATAACAATGTCATTGTTATGGTTTGAATCTCTCTGTGATTGTGGCAAGTCCTCATTTACATAACCGCACCTATCCACCCTCCCAGCGAGGCTATCGGACCAATCCCTGCCGACCCGGTTTCCCTCATTTACATAGCCAAGGGCGGGGTTCAAACTGTCGGGTATAAAACATGTGTACGTTCAATAAAGTGTTACCTGTTTGAACTCACATACAGCCTGCCTGGTGTTTGTTCTGCAAGAATTAAGACGACAAGTAGCTGACGATCACATCCCTGAACATTAAACGACTGAACGATCAGAAAAGGAGGTCTGGAGTCTTGGAGTGTCCGGAGAGTGGAACAGAGTGAGCAGGGGCTCGTTACATTGGCGGCAGCGGTGGATTTACTCTCCAGTTACTGGGACACTCCCAACCACCACAAGGAATGACCAGCTACGCAGCCTGCAGGCAAGACACGGTGAAAGACTTACTTGGGAGCTGAGGAGGGACTGCTGGGACAAAGAACAAGGCCACCCGGATCAGTGAGCTAGCTGGGATGGATCAGGGGGATGGTGATGCTGGACCACGGTCCGTTGAAGACTTGTTTCAGCAACGAGTCTGAGAGCAGTAGGGGCTAACCCATCCGAGACCGCCATACAGAATGCCATCAGAGACATCCAGCTGCAGGATGAGCGACACGAGAGAGAACTAGAGCGGCAACATGAGTGGAGAATAGCGGAAATACTACAATCAGAGGCAGTGCCTTTTAGAAAGTTGCCCCTTCGAGCTATCAAACTATTTAAGGAGGGAGAGGAGGAAATTGAAGCATTCCTACAGGATTTTGAGAGACTATGCCAGATACATAAAGTGCTGCCCCAAGAATGGGTCACCTTACTGGCGAGTAATCTAACTGGCAAAGCTGCAGACGCGTATCGGTGCCATGGAGGACGAGGACGCTATGGTTTATGACAGGGTAAAAGAAGCCCTGCTAGACTGATTTGCCATTTCGCCTGAAGCCAGCACGTTAAGTTTTGAGAATCCCGGAAACAAGGCAACATAACCTACGTGGAGTGGGCACATCGTCTCCAGCGGAACCTCAAAGGTTGGTTCTAGGGAAGCCACGCTCATATCATAGAGGACATCACTCAGCTGATCCTCTTAGAACAGTTCTTTGACCACACCCCTCTAATAGTACAGGATTGGATGCGAGATAAGCAACCATGGACGGTACAGCAAGAGACTACTTTGGCCGATGAATATCTAGACTCTCGGAGGTCAGGCAGAAGCAAGTGCCATCCACCAGCTCGGCCCAGCTTACCGGCCTCTAAAGCTACTTTCACACTAGCATTCGTGTGATCCGGCATGGCAGTTTCGTTGTCGGAGCTGCCAGCCAGATGCGCCGTTCAGTGTGACAACTGACAGCATTTGTAGACGGATCCGGGTGCTTGTCATGCGGATGGACGGATCCGTCTTGCAGTCTTTTACACAGCTTTCCCGGTCTGCGCATGCGCAGACCGAAAGGACGGATCCGTCCTTCAGTTGTTTCGCAATGCCGGATCCGGCACTAATGCAAGTCAATGTAAATTAATGCCGGATCCGGCATTCCGGCGACTTATCAGGCATTTTGGATGGACATAATACCGCAGCATGCTGCGGTATTATGTCCGGCCAGGACGCCTGACAGTGACTGAAGAGAAGGCATACTGATGCAAACTGAACGGATTTCTATCCATTCAGATTGCATGGGAATATGCCTGATCAGTTCTTTTCCGGAAAAGAATAACCCAACTACAGTATCTCAGTGGGCTGCCTCTAGACCATTAGCCTGATCAAATCCTTCAACCGGACCTAAGTGCTATACATGTAACCAAACAGGTCATCTGCAGCGATATTGCCCTACCCGGTCCACGAGGTACCGAGAGACTGGCCATCCATCCAGGTCAGCGGTTCATTAACTCCAGAGAGAGCTCATCCTTCAAGATGTTCAGGAAGAGTGGGGTGAGCTTTTCAAAGCTGATCCCGTCCAGGCTGCTTCCAGAGATAATTGGCAGCACCATCGTCAGGCAGTATGGGTTAATGGGCAGCCTGCATAGGGACTCCGCGATTCTGGGGCTACGATTACCCTCATTCAGCCTCACATAGCTCCCCAGTCGGCCCGGACCGGCCAGACTGTTACAGTTCAGGTGGCAGGGGGCAAGGTGTTACGTTTATCCACAGCCCAAGTCCACTTGGATTGGAGCTCAGGAGAGCGACAAGTGCAAGTGGGTATACTACGCGAGTTGCCTCCGGAAGTACTTTTGGGAAACGACTTGGGGCACTTAACTTCCTCATATGTCCCAGAGACCGCCATGGCCGTGACCACCCGACGACAGTGCCAACTTCAAGACAACTCCACCCCTATGGGGACCCAGGTGAGACCAAATCGTCCTACGTTACCCCAACTTGACAACCCCATGTCTTGGGATTCTCCCTCCGACGTTAGGCAAGAGAACCGGAGTGACCCTACGTTAGCGGGTTGTCAGGACACGGCGGGCAAGGATCCAGGGCAGTTAGGGGAAGACAGAATAGAGCGGGAGTAGGGGTTGCTTTATCATTACACTGAAGGAATGGGCAACGGGAAGCGAGAGGGCCTCCACAAACAGCTAGTCGTACCCCAGAAATACAGACTGGAGCTATTGTGACTGGCTCACGACATCCCCTTGGTCGGTCACTTAGGAATAGCTAAGACCTGAAGTCGGTTGTCTCGTGCTTTCTTCTGGCATAGGTTACATGCTGAGGTCCAAGAATACTGCCGTACCGGTTAGACATTTCAGAGGATAGGGAAGACAGGGAATCACCCAAAAGCCTCTCTACACCACCTGCCGATCATTAGGGAACCCTTTAGCCGGGAAGTGGTATATATTATAGGCCCGCTGACCCGCCCCCAGTGCCACTGGGAAGAAGTATATTCTTACAGAGGTGGATTACGCCACCCACTACCCGGAGGCCATCCCCCTATCCAATATCCAGGCGGATACGGTAGCCGATGCCTTACTGCGGGTGTTTATTAGGGTAGGGTTTCCCCAGGAGATATTGTCTGATCAGGTAACCCAGTTCACAGCCGTGCTGATGCAGCAGCTCTGGAGCCTCTGTGGGATTAAATCCCTCCAGAGCGCCCCCTACGATCCCCAGACCAGCAGGATGTGTGAGAGATTTAACGGGACCCTGAAGCAGCTGCTTTGGGCCTTTGTGGAGATTAGGAAAGATTGGGAGAAATATCTTCCCCATCTACTGTTCGCCTAAAGAGATGTACCCCAAGAGTCCACGGGGTTTTCCCCATTTGAGCTGTTGTATGGGTGAAGAGTTAGGGGACCCTTAGACTTAGTGAGGGCCCAGTGGGAGGAGGTAGAGGATCCGGAAGGCCTCACCATTCTTAGTTATGTCTTTGAACTCAGGGAGCGACTGCGGGAACTTGCCGATCTAGTGCATGAGAATATGCAATCGGCCCAGAGTCAGCAGAAAGTTTGTTATGATCAGTATGCTCGGAATCGCACTTTTTATGTCTGACAGAAAGTCCTGGTAATCAAACCCCTGAAGCAAAACTAACTACAGGCCTCCTGGCTGGGACCCTATCAGGTGGTAAAACAGCTGTGCGATACCACTTACATGGTCGCCGGCTGTGCTGACACAAGAATTAAGAGGACGTACCACATCAATATGATGAAGGCCTATCACGAGAGGGCTGAGGCAGTAGCCGCCATATGTGCTCCTGCCACCGGGTACTCCGAAAACCTACAGAGGTTGGAGCATCCTAAAATCAGTAAATGCTCGGGGGGAGGGGGGGGGTGTTAGATGTTCAGCTAGGAGATGAGTTAGGATCCCAGGAACGAGAACATGTCAGGGAAGGAAGTACTCCAGGACCGGCAGGAGATGTTCTCAACACTCCCTGGGTACATTCACTTGGCGGTGCACAAGGTAGAGACTCCCAGTCAGAAGCCCCTAAGACAACCAGCCTATAGGATTCCCGAAGCCGTGCAAGAAGAGATGGGAGCAGAGATTAGAGAGATGCTCGCGTAAGGAGTGAATGAGCCATCCGCAAGCCCCTGGGCTTCCCCTGTAGTATTAGTCCCAAAACGGGATGGCACGACCCGATGTTGTGTACACCATGGGCGACTGAATGACTGTACTATGACAGACGCCTACCCTATTCCCCGAGTTGGACAAAATAGATTAGGGATATTATCTGACGACTATTGACCTGTGACTGTGGCTACTGGCAGATTCCCTTCGAAGCGGAAGCAATTCCAAAGTCGGCCGTCCTAATGCCGTTTGGCCTTTACCAGTTCCGAATGATGCCATTCAGAATGAAGAATGCCCCAGCTACCTTCCAGCGGATGATAGATCAACTCTTGGGGTCTGCAAGATTTTGCGTGCACATATCTTGATGACATCGAAATTTATTGCCAGACATGGGAGGAACATCACAGACACCTTGGCATAGTGCTAGACAGAATCAGAGCTGCAGGCCTGACCATGAGGATAGACAAGTGTAATACTGGGATGTCTGAGGTGCAATAATCTGGGACATAGAGTGCGATGTGGGACGCAGAGGCTGTAGCCTGCAAAGATCGAGTCCGTCCTAAACTGGCCGGTTCCCAGAACCAAGGCCTAAGTACTTGCATTTTTAGGGACAGCCGGGTAATACAAGAGGTCTGTACCCCACTATAGTGACATAGCCAAACAGCTGACGGACGGAAGAATCTCCCTAGACAGGTCCTGTGGTCCTCGGAGTGCAGCGTTTCATCAGTTGAAAACCGCCCTAACGCAAGTGCCCATATTGGCGGCACCCAATCCTAACAAACACTTTGTTATACATACAGATGCCTCCATGTTGGGACTGGGAGCCGTACTAAGTCAAGTTGGAGACGATAGAAAGGAGCACCCGGTGGCGAATCTCAGACGCAAGTTGTTACCCCATGAAGTGGGATTTGCTGCCGTGAAAGAGTGTTTGGCCTTAGAAATTGCAGCCGAACGTGTGTGGACGCTCTTTTACCATCATGACAGACCACAATCCCTTGATATGGCTAAATCGGGTGGTGGGAAAGTATGGCCTCAAAACGGGAATGCAGATGTGTTATCCCGGCAAAAGGACCTGGAACCTCAAGACCACTTTTCCAACATCCTCGAGTTGACCTGATTAGGGTCCAACTGTGTCTGTTTCCTAAAGTAGGGGAGTGATGCTATAGTTTGATTGTGGCAAGTCCTCATTTACATAACCGCACCTATCCGCCCTCCCAGCCAGGCCAATCCCTGCCGACCCGGTTTTCCTCATTTACATGTGTGGGGTTCAAACTGTTAAGTATAAAATGTGTTGTGTACATTCAATAAAGTGTTACCTGTTTGAACTCACATACAGCCTGCCGCCTGGTGTTTGTTCTAAGAAATAAGACGACACAAAGCTTTTGTTTACATCCCTGAACAGCGAACGACTGAACGATCAGACAAGGAGGTCTGGATTCTGGGAGTGTCCGGAGAGTGGAACAGAGCGAGCAGGGGCTCGTCACAGTTATCTACAGTGCACGCCAAAACAGTGTCATCCGCAGCGCCCCCGTAAGTGTCATCCGCAGCACCCCCTTAACAGTGTCATCCGCAGCGCCCCATAACATTGTCATCCGCAGCGCCAACGTAACAGTGTCATCCGCAGCGCCCCCGTAACAGTGTCATCCGCAGCGCCCCCGTAACATTGTCATCCGCAGCGCCCCCGTAACATTGTCATCCGCAGCGCCCCCGTAACAGTGTCATCCGTAGCGCCCTGTAACAGTGTCATCCGCAGCGCCCCCGTAACAGTGTCATCCGTAGCGCCCCGTAACAGTGTCATCCGCAGCGCCCTGCAACAGTGTCATCCGCAGCTCTCCGTAACAGTGTCATCCGCAGCGCCCTGTAACAGTGTCATCCGCAGCGCCTCGTAACATTGTCATCCGCAGCGCCTCGTAACATTGTCATCCGCCAGCGCACCTGCGTGACATTGTCATCCGCAGCGCCCTGTAACATTGTCATCCGTAGCGCCCCGTAACAGTCATCCGCAGCGCCCGTAACATTGTCATCCGCAGCGCCCCGTAACATTGTCATCCGTAGCGCCCCCGTAAGTGTCATCTGCAGCGCCCCCGTAAGTGTCATCCGCAGCGCCCCCGTAACAGTGTCATCCGCAGCGCCCCCGTAACAGTGTCATCCGCAGCGACCCCGTAACAGTGTCATCCGCAACGCCCCTATAACAGTGTCATCCGCAGCGCCCCCGTAACAGTGTCATCCGCAGCGCCCCCGTAACAGTGTCATCCGCAACGCCCCCGTAACAGTGTCATCCGCAGCGCCCCAGTAAGTGTCATCCGCAGCGCCCCAGTAACAGTGTCATCCGCAGCGCCCCCGTAACAGTGTTATCCACAGAGGGTGATGCCCCACATCAAATACATTTCAGTTCAGCCCAAATTCATTTAACCCTTTAAAAACACCAGTTACTTATTGAAATCAGTAATAATGTCCGTCTGTCCACTTTTCTGCCAGTTCTTGTGCTGTGGTAAGGTGCAAGGTGTCATATGTGATGGCAGGTACGTGTCACCGAGGTTGCTGGCCTCGGTGAGGTGAGAGCCGGGTTTTTGTCTGCAGCAGCTAGTGCTGTTTGGCTTTGTTAAATAGCATGGCTGCAAAGCCGATCCGGGCCGGCTCTTACTGGGAGCAGCTAAAGAGTAGGGTGGGTGGCTGCTCCCCACGGTCCAGTCCATGTTTTGGGCTGGATATAAAACGCAGCCAGCAGCTGTGTCTGGGGAGTGTGATTATCCTGGAGCTGCTAACAGGGCTGGGAGTTCTCTGTCCAGGAGGAAAGAGCTCAGCAAGGAGGTATTTTGTTCCTGGCTACCTGAAGCTGGATTCTCCTGCGGCTGGGCCGACAGCGTGGTGCGAACCTGCACCTACACCTCCCAGGTGACTGAACCTGTGTTGGACTGTTTTTGTTTGGCTACGTTATTTCCGTTGTGTGTGAACTGTCACCAAGAGACTGTTTTTCATTTTGTGTGCAAGTGTGAATAAAACACTGTTTGTTGCACAATCTGGACTCCTTGTTTTGCCTCTAAACTGCACCCGCACCGCTGTCTACCAGAGCGACTCCCCACATTTGGTGGCGGATGCGGGCATGCGCAGTGAGGCTGGCGTGAGCGCCGAAGTTTTGTTTTTCTAAAGTGTATGGAATATATTAAGCCAGCAAAGCTGCAAGCAGGAGTTTCTGGCAACATGGAGGCTGCTGTGAAGGCTCTCATAGAGGCTAACGTGCAGCAGCGGGAGACCAACCAACTACTGCTACAACATGTGATGGCGTTACAGGCGGCAGGAGCGTCCCACCACGTCCAAGATGCCCGGAAGCGGTCCGTGCGGCGATCCCAAAAATGACCCCCGCAGGCGGCGTTGAGACGTACCTGGCGGTTTTGAGAAGGTCGCCGTGAGGGAAAAGTTACCCCGTGACCAGTGGGCTGAGGTGGTCGCTCCGTTCCTGGCTTCGGACCCCAGCAGGTGTTTTTCGACTTGTCGGATGACCAAGCGGCAGATTATGACACTGTGAAAGGAGAGGTCCTAGCCAGACTGGGCGTGAACGTGCTGGTCCGCGCCCAAAGAGTCCACCAGTGGGACTTTAAAGCGACTGAACCCGCTAGGCCGCAGTTCTACGATCTGCTGCACAGGCTGCAAAAGTGGCTGCAGCCCGATCTACTAAGTCCCACTGCCATGCTGGATCGACTGTTGGCGGACATCTTTTGGAGGGCCCTGCCTTATCCCCTCCAGCACTGGATCGGCCAGGTATCGCCCACCAATGCCCTGGAGATGGTCGACCTGGTGGAGCGCTACGAGGCCACCAGAAACCTGCAGGGGACTCTTGCGGGGAAGGGGTCAGTCAAACCCCGGAGGCCTCTGCCCCAGTTCCGGCGTCCGGCGACAGAGCGGCCTGCCCGGAATATACCCCCTGCGAGTCCGCCTCCCGTGGTATGCTGGAGGTGTCAGGAGCCAGGCCACATCAGGGCCGACTGTCCGCATCGGGATGAGCCGATGGATATGAACTACGGGGTCGTCACTCCCTGTATGCACGGAAGCTGTGCGCAACTGGCACCCGTGAGGTGCAGGACCATAACCACCTGTGTCAGGTAGAGGTGGGAGACTCTCTGGCGGTGGCTCTGCTGGACTCCGGGAGTTTAGTCTCCCTGGTAAGGGCTGCACTTGTGCGGCCTGCGGAGTATACTGGCCGTAAAGTCGGGGTCCTGTGCATCCACGGAGACCTGAAAGACTATCCCACTGCACTAGTGACTTTGTCCACAGCGGCTGGTAGGTGGACCCACGAGGTGGCTGTCGCTACTAAACTCCCACACGAACTAATACTTGGGAGGGACTTCCCGGTTTTCCGGCGCTGTGGCCGGCAATAAAGGTATCTGAGGGACCCGAGACAGGGGTGACCCTAGTAGAGTGGCCTGATACCGCTGGAAGGCCAGAACCCTGGGAGCCCGAGTCTGAAGGGCCGGCGGTAGGGGTGACCACTGCTCCAGCGGTAGAGGGAGACAACCCCACTGAGTGTAATGGTGGGAGACACGGAGGACTTGCCACCGGGACCTGAGTTGGCAGACCTCAATGTCTCCGGGGAAAATTTTGGGACCGCACAACACCGGGACCAAACCCTAACCAGGGCCTGGGAGAATGTGCTGGAAATTGATGGGAAACCCCAGAAACCAGGGGCTGAATTAATGTTCCCACGGTTTATTGTTCTGCAGGATATGTTGTATCGGGTGAACCAAATCCGAGGCGAACCTGTTGAACAGTTGGTGGTGCCCACAGCGTATCGCAAGCTTGTCATGGAGCTTGCCCACCAACATGTTCTTGGGGGACACCTGGGGTGGCAGAAAACCCAGGACCGCATACTGCAGCGATTTTATTGGCCCAGTGTGTTCAAGGAGGTAGAGAATTATTGTAAGTCCTGTCCGACCTGTCAGATAACTAGCCCCCAGCCACATTTCCGTAGTCCCCTGGTACCTCTGCCAATTATTGAAGTACCGTTTGAGCGAATCGCGATGGATTTAGTGGGCCTGTACCAAAGTCTGCCAGGGGCCACCAACACATTCTGGTAGTTCTCGACTATGCCACTCGGTATCCGGAGGCGGTGCCTCTGCGACATACCTCAGCTAAGCTCATTGCCAAAGAGTTAATGGAGATGTTTTCCCGTGTGGGCCTGCCAAAGAGGTTCTGACAGACCAAGGGACCCCTTTTATGTCCAAAGTAATGAGGAACTGTGTAAATTGTTGCGTATAAAGCAGTTACGGACGTCCGTTTACCATCCGCAAACAGACGGTCTTGTGGAGAGGTTTAACCAAACTCTAAAAAATATGTTAAAGAGGGTGGTGTCTAGAGATGGGAAGGACTGGGATCTGCTTCTGCCCTATCTCATGTTCGCAGTGCGAGAGGTGCCCCAGGCCTCTACTGGGTTCTCGCCCTTCGAACTGCTTTATGGCAGACACCCTCGGGGCCTGTTGGATATCGCCAAGGAAGCGTGGGAACAACAGCCTGTCCCCCACAAAAGTGTCATTGAGTATGTCGCCCAAATGCAGGACCGGATGGAAAGGGTGTTGCCCTTGGTCCGGGAGCATATGGAGGCAGCGCAACAAGCCCAGAGTAGGGTGTACAATCGTCAGGCTCGGGTGCGGGACTTCAATCCGGGAGATCGGGTTTTGGTTCTGGTACCCACCCTTGACAGCAAATTCCTAGCTAGGTGGCAGGGCCCCTATGAGGTGATCGAGAAGGTAGGGAAGTAAATTACAAAGTACACCAGCCAGGGGCGGCGCAAGCCGGAGCAGGTGTACCACGTGAATTTACTTAAGCCGTGGAAAGATAGGGACACAGCCGACGACCACAGCCCCCGGCCAGGGCTTCTAGGTGAAAGGGTCCAGCCCCACAGTTCGAGGCCTGTGAAGCAGTAACCACGGTAAAAATTGCAGACAGCCTGTCTTCCAAACAAGTTCAGGAAGTCAGGGAGTTCATCAGTCGGAACACGGATGTGTTCTCGGACCTCCCTGGCCGCACGTCTCTCATCCAACATGACATCGTCACTGAGCCTCAGGCCAAGATCCGGTTAAAACCATACCGGGTACCCGAGGCTCGGCGACGGGCCATCGCGGAGGAAGTACAGTTAATGTTGAAGCTCGAGGTCATTGAGGAGTCGAAAAGTGAGTGGGCCAGTCCCATAGTCCTAATACCCAAGCCGGATGGGACGTTGCGGTTCTGCAACGACTTTCGCAAGTTAAATGAAGTATCCAAGTTTGGCGCGTATCCCATGCCCCGAGTAGACGAGCTGGTTGAAAGTTTAGGACAAGCCCGTTATTTTTCTGTGCTGGACCTCACTAAAGGGTACTGGCAGGTACCCTTAACGGAGTCGGCTAAGGAAAAAACCGCATTTGTTACCCCGCAGGGCCTGTATCACTACAAGGTGTTACCCTTTGGCCTGCATGGCGCCCCCGCCACTTTCCAAGGTTAATGGACATAGTGCTGCGACCACATCGTCGGTGCGCCTCGGCCTACTTGGATGATGTAGTCATCCACAGCACCGACTGGGAAAGCCATTTACCCAAGGTGCAGGCGGTAGTGGATGCCCTGAGGAAAGCCGGACTGACCGCTAACCCAAAGAAGTGCTCCATAGGGTTAGAGGAGACAAAATATCTGGGATATGTAATTGGGCGGGAGTCATCAAACCTCAGGTAACTAAGGTAGAGGCCATTCGTAACTGGCCCCGACCGGTCACCACCAGGCAGGTAAAGTCGTTCCTGGGGATTGTAGGTTACTACATGAGGTTTGTGCCCCACTTTGCCACAATAGCAGCGCCATTGACAGACCTGTTGAAGGGGCGAAAGTCTGGGAGGGTTAGCTGGAGTGAGAAGGCGGAGGAGGCTTTCTCCGCGTTGAAGTCGGCCCTGTGTGGGTCCCCGGTTTTGGTGACACCCGACTTCAACAAGGAGTTTGTCGTACAGACCGGCGCCTCGGAGGTAGGCCTCGGTGCGGTACTGTCGCAGGAGGTCAACGGGGAAGAACATCCCGTTGTCTTCCTGAGCCGTAAGCTCAGTCCCGCCGAGTCCAGGTATAGTATAGTGGAGAGGGAGTGCCTGGCTATCAAGTGGGCACTCGAATCTCTCCGCTACTACCTGTTAGGGAGGAGGTTCCGTCTGGTGACCGACCATTCCCCCTCAAATGGATGAGTCAGGCCAAGGAGAGGAATGCTCGGGTCACCAGGTGGTTCCTATCTCTTCAAAATTTCAAGTTTTCCGTGGAACACAGGGCAGGCCGCTTGCAGGGCAACGCAGATGCCCTGTCCGCGTCCACTGCCTCACGTGTGTTCACCCCTCAGGGTTGAACAAAGGGGGGTATGTGGTAAGGTGCAAGGTGTCATATGTGATGGCAGGTACGTGTCACCGAGGTTGCTGGCCTCGGTGAGGTGAGAGCCGGGTTTTTGTCTGCAGCAGCTAGTGCTGTTTGGCTTTGTTAAATAGCATGGCTGCAAAGCCGATCCGGGCCGGCTCTTACTGGGAGCAGCTAAAGAGTAGGGTGGGTGGCTGCTCCCCACGGTCCAGTCCATGTTTTGGGCTGGATATAAACGCAGCCAGCAGCTGTGTCTGGGGAGTGTGATTATCCTGGAGCTGCTAACAGGGCTGGGAGTTCTCTGTCCAGGAGGAAAGAGCTCAGCAAGGAGGTATTTTGTTCCTGGCTACCTGAAGCTGGATTCTCCTGCGGCTGGGCCGACAGTGTGGTGCGAACCTGCACCTACACCTCCCAGGTGACTGAACCTGTGTTGGACTGTTTTTGTTTGGCTACGTTATTTCCGTTGTGTGTGAACTGTCACCAAGAGACTGTTTTTCATTTTGTGTGCAAGTGTGAATAAAACACTGTTTGTTGCACAATCTGGACTCCTTGTTTTGCCTCTAAACTGCACCCGCACCGCTGTCTACCAGAGCGACTCCCCACAGTGCCCAGAACCTGCTTCGGCTGAACTCCCCTGCATATGGTGCGGGCACCACCCTCTGTATGCCACCAGTGTCAGATCAGTGCCCGAATCCATTTCAATCTTCAAATCACACTTTTCTGCCCATTTTGTGCCCGCCTTTTGTATTTTAATGCCGCTTTTACCTGATTTCCCCTCGGGAAGCTCACTGCAACTTCTGAATAAGAAACGAACTTCAGCCTTGTGTCCTGTATTTATATATCCTTGGGGGGCGTGATCCTCTTATTGTAGTGCCACTCATTTTTATCCAGGCATGTTTTTAGTGAATTTTAGAAAAGTAGGAATGTTTATGTTTTGGGCGTTCCAGTCACCTGCTCCAGTCCACGTCTCTGAGGTCTCCTGGATATGTCTTCTATATAACGCCCCCTGCTCAAGTCCACGTCTCTGAGACCTCCTGGATATGTCTTCTATAGAACGCCCCCTGCTCCAGTCCATACCTCTGAGATCTCCTGGATATGTCTACTATGTAACGCCCCCTCCTCCAGTCCATGTCTCTGAGATCTCCTGGATATGTCTTCTATATAATGCCCCCTCCTCCAGTCCACGTCTCTAAGATCTCCTGGATATGTCTTCTATGTAACGCCCCCTCCTCCAGTCCACGTCTCTGAGATCTCCTGGATATGTCTTTTATATAACGCCCCCTGCTCCAGTCCACGTCTCTGAGATCTTGTGGATATGTATTTTATATAACGACCCCTGCTCCAGTCCCTGTCTCTGAGATCTCCTGGATATATCTTCTATATAACGCCCCCTGCTCCAGTCCACGTCTCTGAGATCTCCTGGATATGTCTTCTATATAACGCCCCCTGCTCCAGTCCACGTCTCGGAGATCTCCTGGATATGTCTTCTATATAACGCCCCCTCCTCCAGTTCCCGTCTCTGAGATATCCTGGATATGTCTTCTATATAACGTCCCCTGCTCCAGTCCATGTCTCTGAGATCTCCTGGATATGTCTTCTATATAATGCCCCCTGCTCCAGTCCATGTCTCTGAGATCTCCTGGATATGTCTTCTATATAACGCCCCCTGCTCCAGTCCACGTCTCTGAGATCTCCTGGATATGTCTTCTATAGAACGCCCCCTCCTCCAGTCCACGTCTCTGAGATATCCGGGATATGTCTTCTATATAACGCCCCCTCCTCCAGTCCATGTCTCTGAGATCTCCTGGATATGTCTTCTATATAACGCCCTCTTCTTCAGTCCACGTCTCTGAGATCTCCTGGATATGTCTTCTATATAACGCCCCCTTCTCCAGTCCACGTCTCTGAGATCTCCTGGATATGTCTTCTATATAACACCCCCTGCTCCAGTCCACACCTCTGAGATCTCCTGGATATGTCTACTATGTAACGCCCCCTCCTCCAGTCCATGTCTCTGAGATCTCCTGGATATGTCTTCTATATAATGCCCCCTGCTCCAGTCCATGTCTCTGAGATCTCCTGGATATGTCTTTTATATAACAACCCCTGCTCCAGTCCACATCTCTGAGATCTCCTGGATATGTCTTCTATATAACGAACCCTCCTCCAGTTCACGTCTCTGAGATCTCCTGTATATGTCTTTTATATAACGCCCCCTGCTCCAGTCCACGTCTCTGAGATCTCCTGGGTATGTCTTCTGTATAACGCCCCCTGCTCCAGTCCACGTCTCTAAGATCTCCTGGATATGTCTTCTATATAACCTCCCCTGCTCCAGTCCACGTCTCTGAGATCTCCCGGATATGTCTTCTATATAACGCTCCCTGCTCCAATCCACGTCTCTGAGATCACCTGGATATGTCTTCTATATAACACCCCCTGATCAAGTCCACGTGTCTGAGAGCTCCTGGATATGTCTTCTATGTAACACCACCTGCTCCAGTCCATGTCTCTGAGATCTCCTGGATATGTCTTTTATATAACACCCCCTCCTCCAGTTCACGTCTCTGAGATCTCCTGGATATGTCTTCTATATAACACCCCCAACTCTAGTCCACGTCTCTGAGATCTCCTGGATATGTCTTCTATATAACGTCCCCTGCTTCAGTCCACGTCTCTGAGATCTCCTGGATATGTCTTCTATATAACGCCCCCTGCTCCAGTCCATGTCTCTGAGACCTCCTGGATATATCTTCTATATAACGCCCCCTGTTCCAGTCCACGTCTCTGAGATCTCCTGGATATGTCTTCTATATAACGAACCCTCCTCCAGTTCACGTCTCTGAGATCTCCTGTATACGTCTTTTATATAACGCCCCCTGCTCCAGTCCACGTCTCTGAGATCTCCTGGGTATGTCTTCTGTATAACGCCCCCTGCTCCAGTCCACGTCTCTGAGATCTCCTGGATATGTCTTCTATATAACCTTCCCTGCTCCAGTCCACGTCTCTGAGATCTCCTGGATATGTCTTCTATATAACGCTCCCTGCTCCAATCCACGTCTCTGAGATCACCTGGATATGTCTTCTATATAACACCCCCTGATAAAGTCCACGTGTCTGAGAGCTCCTGGATATGTCTTCTATGTAACACCTCCTGCTCCAGTCCATGTCTCTGAGATCTCCTGGATATGTCTTTTATATAACACCCCCTCCTCCAGTTCACGTCTCTGAGATCTCCTGGATATGTCTTCTATATAACACCCCCAACTCTAGTCCACGTCTCTGAGATCTCCTGGATATGTCTTCTATATAACGTCCCCTGCTTCAGTCCACGTCTCTGAGATCTCTTGGATATGTCTTCTATATAACGCCCCCTGTTCCAGTTCACGTCTCTGAGATCTCTTAGATATGTCTTCTATATAACGCCCCCTGTTCCAGTCCACGTCTCTGAGATCTCCTGGATATGTCTTCTATATAGCGCCCCGTCCTCCAGTCCACGTCTCTGAGATCTCCTGGATATGTCTTCTATATAACGCCCCCTGCTCCAGTCCACGTCTCTGAGATCTCCTGGATATGTCTTCTATATAACGCCCCCTACTCCAGTTCATGTCTCTGAGATCTCCTGGATATGTCTTCTATATAACGCCCCCTACTCCAGTTCATGTCTCTGAGATCTCCTGGATATGTCTTTTATATCCCGTCCCCTGCGCCAGGCCACACCTCTGAGATCTCCTGGATATGTCTTCTATATAACGCCCCCTCCTCCTCCTATATAACGCCCCCTCCGTCTTTTATATCCTGTCCCCTGCTCCAAGCCACACCTCTGAGATCCCCTGGATATGTCTTCTATATAACGCCCCCTCCTCCAGTCCCCGTCTCTGAGATATCCTGGATATGTCTTCTATATAACGCCCCCTCCTCCAGTCCACGTCTCTGAGATCTCCTGGATATGTCTTCTATATAACGCCCCCTCCTCCAGTCCATGTCTCTGAGATCTCCTGGATATGTCTTCTATATAACGCCCCCTGCTCCAGTCCACGTCTCTGAGATCTCCTGGGTATGTCTTCTATATAACGCCCCCTGCTCCAGTCCACGTCTCTGAGATCTCCTGGATATGTCTTCTATATAACCTCCCCTGCTCCAGTCCACGTCTCTGAGATCTCCTGGATATGTCTTCTATATAACGCTCCCTGCTCCAATCCACGTCTCTGAGATCACCTGGATATGTCTTCTATATAACACCCCCTGATCAAGTCCACGTGGCTGAGAGCTCCTGGATATGTCTTCTATGTAACACCCCCTGCTCCAGTCCATGTCTCTGAGATCTCCTGGATATGTCTTATATATAACACCCCCTCCTCCAGTTCACGTCTCTGAAATCTCCTGGATATGTCTTCTATATAACACCCCCTACTCTAGACCACGTCTCTGAGATCTCCTGGATATGTCTTCTATATAACGTCCCCTGCTTCAGTCCACGTCTCTGAGATCTCCTGGATATGTCTTCTATATAACGCCCCCTGTTCCAGTCCACGTCTCTGAGATCTCTTGGATATGTCTTCTATATAACGCCCCCTGTTCCAGTCCACGTCTCTGAGATCTCCTGGATATGTCTTCTATATAGCGCCCCGTCCTCCAGTCCACGTCTCTGAGATCTCCTGGATATGTCTTCTATATAACGCCCCCTGCTCCAGTCCACGTCTCTGAGATCTCCTGGATATGTCTTCTATATAACGCCCCCTCCTCCAGTTCATGTCTCTGAGATCTCCTGGATATGTCTTCTATATAACGCCCCCTGTTCCAGTCCACGTCTCTGAGATCTCTTGGATATGTCTTCTATATAACGCCCCCTGCTCCATGTCCATGTCTCTGAGACCTCCTGGATATATCTTCTATATAACGCCCCCTGTTCCAGTGCACGTCTCTGAGATCTCTTGGATATGTCTTCTATATAACGCCCCCTGTTCCAGTCCACGTCTCTGAGATCTCTTGGATATGTCTTCTATATAACGCCCCCTGTTCCAGTCCACGTCTCTGAGATCTCCTGGATATGTCTTCTATATAGCGCCCCGTCCTCCAGTCCACGTCTCTGAGATCTCCTGGATATGTCTTCTATATAACGCCCCTGCTCCAGTCCACGTCTCTGAGATCTCCTGGATATGTCTTCTATATAACGCCCCTCCTCCAGTTCATGTCTCTGAGATCTCCTGGATATGTCTTCTATATCCCGTCCCTGCTCCAAGTCCACACCTCTGAGATCTCCTGGATATGTCTTCTATATAACGCCCCTCCTCCAGTCCCCGTCTCTGAGATATCCTGGATATGTCTTCTATATAACGCCCCTCCTCCAGTCCACGTCTCTGAGATCTCCTGGATATGTCTTCTATATAACGCCCCTCCTCCAGTCCATGTCTCTGAGATCTCCTGGATATCTGTCTTCTATATAACGCCCCTGCTCCAGTCCACGTCTCTGAGATCTCCTGGATATGTCTTCAATATACCGCCCGCTGCTCCAGTCCACGTCTCTGAGATCTCCTGGATATGTCTTCTATATAACGCCCACTGCTCCAGTCCACGTCTCTGAGATCTCCTGGATATGTCTTCTATATAACGCCCCCTGCTCCAGTCCACGTCTATGAGATCACCTGGATATGTCTTCTATGTAATGCCCCCTGCTCCAGTCCACGTGTCTGAGATCTCCTGGATATGTCTTCTATATAACGCCCCCTGCTCCAGTCCACGCCTCGGAGATCTCCTGGATATGTCTTCTATGTAACACCCCTACTCCAGTCCACGTCTCTGAGATCTCCTGGATATGTCTTCTATATACGTCCCCTGCTCCAGTCCACGTCTCTGAGATCTCCTGGATATGTCTTCTATATAACGCCCCTGCTCCAGTCCATGTCTCTGAGACCTCCTGGATATATCTTCTATATAACGCCCCCTGTTCCAGTGCACGTCTCTGAGATCTCTTGGATATGTCTTCTATATAACGCCCCCTGTTCCAGTCCACGTCTCTGAGATCTCTTGGATATGTCTTCTATATAACGCCCCCTGTTCCAGTCCACGTCTCTGAGATCTCCTGGATATGTCTTCTATATAGCGCCCCGTCCTCCAGTCCACGTCTCTGAGATCTCCTGGATATGTCTTCTATATAACGCCCCCTGCTCCAGTCCACGTCTCTGAGATCTCCTGGATATGTCTTCTATATAACGCCCCCTCCTCCAGTTCATGTCTCTGAGATCTCCTGGATATGTCTTTTATATCCCGTCCCCTGCTCCAAGCCACACCTCTGAGATCCCCTGGATATGTCTTCTATATAACGCCCCCTCCTCCAGTCCCCGTCTCTGAGATATCCTGGATATGTCTTCTATATAACGCCCCCTCCTCCAGTCCACGTCTCTGAGATCTCCTGGATATGTCTTCTATATAACGCCCCCTCCTCCAGTCCATGTCTCTGAGATCTCCTGGATATGTCTTCTATATAACGCCCCCTGCTCCAGTCCACGTCTCTGAGATCTCCTGGGTATGTCTTCTATATAACGCCCCCTGCTCCAGTCCACATCTCTGAGATCTCCTGGATATGTCTTCTATATAACCTCCCCTGCTCCAGTCCACGTCTCTGAGATCTCCTGGATATGTCTTCTATATAACGCTCCCTGCTCCAATCCACGTCTCTGAGATCACCTGGATATGTCTTCTATATAACGCCCCCTGCTCAAGTCCACGTCTCTGAGACCTCCTGGATATGTCTTCTATAGAACGCCCCCTGCTCCAGTCCATGTCTCTGAGATCTCCTGGATATGTCTTCTATATAACGCCCCCTACTCTAGTCCACGTCTCTGAGATCTCCTGGATATGTCTTCTATATAACGTCCCCTGCTTCAGTCCACGTCTCTGAGATCTCCTGGATATGTCTTCTATATAACGCCCCCTGCTCCATGTCCATGTCTCTGAGACCTCCTGGATATATCTTCTATATAACGCCCCCTGTTCCAGTCCACGTCTTTGAGATCTCTTGGATATGTCTTCTATATAACGCCCCCTGTTCCAGTCCACGTCTCTGAGATCTCTTGGATATGTCTTCTATATAACGCCCCCTGTTCCAGTCCACGTCTCTGAGATCTCCTGGATATGTCTTCTATATAGCGCCCCGTCCTCCAGTCCACGTCTCTGAGATCTCCTGGATATGTCTTTTATATCCCGTCCCCTGCTCCAAGCCACACCTCTGAGATCCCCTGGATATGTCTTCTATATAACGCCCCCTCCTCCAGTCCCCGTCTCTGAGATATCCTGGATATGTCTTCTATATAACGCCCCCTCCTCCAGTCCACGTCTCTGAGATCTCCTGGCTATGTCTTCTATATAACGCCCCCTCCTCCAGTCCATGTCTCTGAGATCTCCTGGATATGTCTTCTATATAACGCCCCCTGCTCCAGTCCACGTCTCTGAGATCTCCTGGGTATGTCTTCTATATAACGCCCCCTGCTCCAGTCCACGTCTCTGAGATCTCCTGGATATGTCTTCTATATAACGCCCACTGCTCCAGTCCACGTCTCTGAGATCTCCTGGATATGTCTTCTGTATAACGCCCCCTGCTCCAGTCCACGTCTCTGAGATCACCTGGATATGTCTTCTATATTACGCCCCCTCCTCCAGTCCACGTCTCTTAGAGCTCCTGGATATGTCTTCTATGTAACGCCCCCTGTTCCAGTCGATGTCTCTGAGATCTCCTGGATATGTCTTCTATGTAACGCCCCCTGTTCCAGTCCACGTCTCTGAGATCTCCTGGATATGTCTTCTATATAACGCCCCCTGTTCCAGTCCACGTCTCTGAGATATCCTGGATATGTCTTCTATATAACACCCCCTGCTCCAGTCCACGTCTCTGAGATCTCCTGGATATGTCTTCTATAGAACGCCCCCTCCTCCAGTACATGTCTCTGAGATCTCCTAGATATGTCTTCTATATAACACCCCCTACTCTAGTCCACGTCTCTGAGATCTCCTGGATATGTCTTCTATATAACGCCCACTGCTCCAGTCCACGTCTCTGAGATCTCCTGGATATGTCTTCTGTATAACGCCCCCTGCTCCAGTCCACGTCTCTGAGATCACCTGGATATGTCTTCTATATAACGCCCCTCCTCCAGTCCACGTCTCTGAGATCTCCTGGATATGTCTTCTATGTAACGCCCCCTGCTCCAGTCTACGTCTGAGATCTCCTGGATATGTCTTCTATGTAACGCCCCCTACTCCAGTCCACGTCTCTGAGATCTCCTGGATATGTCTTTTATATCCCGTCCCCTGCGCCAGGCCACACCTCTGAGATCTCCTGGATATGTCTTCTATATAACGCCCCCTCCTCCAGTTCCCGTCTCTGAGATCTCCTGGATATGTCTTCTATATAATGTCCCCTGCTCCAGTCCATGTCTCTGAGATCTTCTGGATATGTCTTCTATATAATGCCCCCTGCTCCAGTCCATGTCTCTGAGATCTCCTGGATATGTCTTTTATATAACGCCCCCTGCTCCATTCCATGTCTCTGAGATCTCCTGGATATGTCTTTTATATAACAACCCCTGCTCCAGGCCACACCTCTGAGATCTCCTGGATATGTCTTCTATATAACGTCCCCTGCTCCAGTCCATGTCTCTGAGATCTCCTGGATATGTCTTCTATATAACGCCCCCTGCTCCAGTCCACGTCTCTGAGATCTCCTGGATATGTCTTCAATATAACGCCCCCTGCTCCAGTCCACGTCTCTGAGATCTCCTGGATATGTCTTTTATATCCCGTCCCCTGCTCCAGTCCACATCTCTGAGATCTCCTGGATATGTCCTCTATATAACGTCCCATGCTCCAGTCCATGTCTCTGAGATCTCCTGGATATGTCTTCTATATAATGCCCCCTGCTCCAGTCCATGTCTCTGAGATCTCCTGGATATGTCTTCAATATAACGCCCCCTGCTCCAGTCCACGTCTCTGAGATCTCCTGGATATGTCTTTTATATCCCGTCCCCTGCTCCAGGCCACACCTCTGAGATCTCCTGGATATGTCTTCTATATAACGCCCCCTGCTCCAGTCCACGTCTCTGAGATCTCCTGTATATGTCTTTTATATAACGCCCCCTGCTCCAGTCCATGTCTCTGAGATCTCCTGGATATGTCTTTTATATAACAACCCCTGCTCCAGTCCACATCTCTGAGATCTCCTGGATATGTCTTCTATATAACGCCCGCCCCCTCCAGTCCACGTCTCTGAGATCTCCTGGATATGTCTTCTATATAACGCCCCCTCCTCCAGTCCATGTCTCTGAGATCTCCTGGATATGTCTTCTATATAACGCCCCCTGCTCCAGTCCACGTCTCTGAGATCTCCTGGGTATGTCTTCTATATAACGCCCCCTGCTCCAGTCCACGTCTCTGAGATCTCCTGGATATGTCTTCTGTATAACACCCCCTGCTCCAGTCCACGTCTCAGAGATCTCCTGTATATGTCTTTTATATAACGCCCCCT
This sequence comes from Bufotes viridis, assembly GCA_033119425.1. Lineage (NCBI taxonomy): Eukaryota > Metazoa > Chordata > Amphibia > Anura > Bufonidae > Bufotes > Bufotes viridis. The sequence goes on from CM065594.1 coordinate 291,024,667, forward strand.
GCTCCAGTCCATGTCTCTGAGATCTCCTGGATATGTCTTTTATATAACAACCCCTGCTCCAGTCCACATCTCTGAGATCTCCTGGATATGTCTTCTATATAACGCCCCCCCCCTCCAGTCCACGTCTCTGAGATCTCCTGGATATGTCTTCTATATAACGCCCCCTCCTCCAGTCCATGTCTCTGAGATCTCCTGGATATGTCTTCTATATAACGCCCCTGCTCCAGTCCACGTCTCTGAGATCTCCTGGGTATGTCTTCTATATAACGCCCCCTGCTCCAGTCCACGTCTCTGAGATCTCCTGGATATGTCTTCTGTATAACACCCCCTGCTCCAGTCCACGTCTCAGAGATCTCCTGGATATGTCTTCTATGTAACGCCCCCTGTTCCAGTCCACGTCTCTGAGATCTCCTGGATATGTCTTCTATGTAATGCCCCCTGTTCCAGTCTACGTCTCTGAGATCTCCTGGATATGTCTTCTATATAACGCCCCCTCCTCCAGTCCACGTCTCTGAGATCTCCTAGATATGTCTTCTATATAACACCCCCTACTCTAGTCCACGTCTCTGAGATCTCCTGGATATGTCTTCTATATAACGTCCCCTGCTCCAGTCCACGTTTCTCACATCTCCTGGATATGTCTTCTATATAACGCCCCCTCCTCCAGTCCACGTCTCTGAGATCTCCTGGATATGTCTTCTATGTAACGCCCCCTCCTCCAGTCCACGTCTCTGAGATCTCCTGGATATGTCTTCTATATAACGCCCCCTGCTCCAGTCCATGTCTCTGAGATCTCCTGGATATGTCTTCTATGTAACGCCCCCTGCTCCAGTCCATGTCTCTGAGATCTCCTGGATATATCTTCTATATAACGCCCCCTGTTCCTGGCTTTTGCTGCTCCTGATGAAGGCCGCCCTTGAAATGCATTGTATATTAGAATCCACCTCTTGTGATTTGTATTTTATGTTATTAAGCTCGTGTCCTGCCCCAGAATCCTGCGTCTTTACCTCCTGCTTCATGTTCTCTGGAATCTGTTGTTAGGCTGAGTTCACACTGCAGTTATTTGATCAGTTATTTCCATCAGTTATTGTGAGCCAAAGCCTGGTGTGGGTGAAAAACACAGAACAAGTGCAGATCTTTCCATTACCCCTTATCTCTGAGTAGGCTTCACTTCTGGTCTGGGCTCAATAACTGAAGGAAATAACTGACCAAATAACTGAAGTGTGAACTTGGCTTTAAGGGCGGATGGAGCTGTGTATCATTGTGGCTGTTGAGCCTTATATGTGTGCATCTGATGGGTGTTCCCCTTACCTGGGGGCAGGCGTGTCCTCCTCTGACAATCCTTAACAATGGAGCGTCCTGGGCTTTAATTTCTTCCACCATGCAGTAGGCTCCAGGATGTGCTGCAGGAGAAGGTACAGGACCTGTGATGATGTCATGACCATGTGATCAGGTGTGGGAGGAGTCAGGCTGTGCTGCAGGAGAAGGTACAGGACCTGTGATGATATCATGACCATGTGATCAGGTGTGGGAGGAGTCAGGCCGTGCTGCAGGAGAAGGTACAGGACCTGTGATGATATCATGACCATGTGATCAGGTGTGGGAGGAGTTAGGCTGTGATGCAGGAGAAGTTATAGGACCTGTGATGATGTCATGACCATGTGATCAGGTGTGGGAGGAGTCAGGGTGATCACATGACCGTGAAATCTGCTCCCTGTACACAGGTCTCTGCTGTACTGCATGTAATTCCTGTCTGTATGTAGCAGTGCTGTAGAGCTGTAATGTCTGTATAGATGAGCTGTATCCGTGTAATGTCTGGGTAGATGAGCTGTATGTGCGTATAACCAAGATGTTTATGTGTAATATGCCTCTGAAGAGCTGTATCAGTGTGTGCAGCAGAGCTGTGTGTGTAATGTTCAGTTACTACAGCTGAGTCTCTGTCATGTCCATGTAGCAGAGCCGGCGATGTAATCTGCTGGTATCGGGGCTCGGTGTGTGCTCAGGAGATGTTTAGGGGGAACTCTATCCCTTTTATCCATATCAGTTATTAGATGTAAGCCACATCTTATGTCGGGGCAGATGTAGGATTTCCACTGTGGGGGGGGGGGGATTACAATTATCTTCTGTTATTTCTAGTGTTAGCACATAATTTTCTTTGTAGGTGATTTGAGCTTGTCTGCTGCTCCATTCCAATGGGGGAACCTGTGCCCCGTTCTCATGACTGGCAGGGGCCCCCAGCAAATGGACCCCCACAATCAGTGGACAGTAGATAAGTTCCCTTGTCTCGTTCTTGTATCATTGGCTGAATTTCAAGGATAAGATTTTAGTCTTCGGAGATTAGAAATCGCATCCGGTGACGCTGGAAAACCACGGAAATGTCGGACAGATTGTGATCGGAGGCAGGACAGGCTCGGAGAGGTAAAGCGGTGATTAGTGTGACGGGGGATGGAGAGAAGGCGGGAAGGTTGTCCTCAGTGACAGCGGTAAAGCAGGTGATGAGGGAAGAGCAGCGAGTAGTAACGTAGAGCGGCTGAGAGGACGGTGGCTCCGAGCTTCATCTAATGCTGCCGATGGTTTAGAGATAAGAGGCATAGTCCTCAGCTGAGATGAGGGGTGTCAGACGGGGTATGGGGGGGGCAGAGCGAGGTAAAGGTATGAAGTAATTATTTGGGTTTGTGGGACAGAGAGGAGTAATAGAACTGAAGAAGTCCTGCTGTGAGGAGATGAGAGCCGACATGAAGCTGCTTCTCTGTAGGTCATGAAGTCTTCTTTGGGTGGGATTTCTTCCGGCTTCGTTCTGGACTCTGAAGCCTCAGCTTTTCTGTTTGTGTCGGGGCTGGGGATGGATTTGTTGGTTCTGCTCTGTGTGAGACGCAGGGGGGAGAGCTTGTGGTGTTCTAGGAGACAGCGGCTGCATCTACATCATGAGGAGAAGATATGACCTGCACTGATGACCTGGTCACCTACTTCAGAGACAAGATCGGTTACATCCGGCAGGAAATAATGTCCCAGTCCCAACCAATTTCGATCCTCCTCCCTCCCGCACTTCCATGTGCTCTCTCTCCTCTGTTGACGCTATAACAGATGAAGAAGTCTTTAGGCTTCTCTCTGCTTCTCGACCCACCACATGTAGCAGTGATCCTATCTCCTCACACCTTCTCCAGTCCCTCTCCCCGGCTATCATTACACACCACATGTAGCAGTGATCCTATCCCCTCACACCTTCTCCAGTCCCTCTCCCCGGCTGTCATTACCCACCACCTGTAGCAGTGATCCTATCCCCTCACACCTTCTCCAGTCCCTCTCCCCGACTGTCATTACCCACCACCTGTAGCAGTGATCCTATCCCCTCACACCTTCTCCAGTCCTTCTCCCCGGCTGTCATTACCCACCACCTGTAGTGATCCTATCCCCTCACACCTTCCCCAGTCCCTCTCCCCGGCTGCCATTACCCACCACCTGTAGCAGTGATCCTATCCCCTCACACCTTCTCTAGTCCCTCTCCCCGGCTGTCATTACCCTCACCTGTAGCAGTGATCCTATCCCCTCACAGCTTCTCCAGTCCCTCTCCCCGGGTGTCATTACCCACCACCTGTAGCAGTGATCCTATCCTCTCACACCTTCTCCAGTCCCTCTCCCTGGCTGTCATTACACACCACCTGTAGCAGTGATCCTTTCCCGCTCACACCTTCTCCAGTCCCTCTCCCCGGCTGTCATTACCCACCACCTGTAGCAGTGATCCTATCCCCTCACACCTTCTCCAGTCCCTCTCCCCGGCTGTCATTACCCACCACCTGTAGCAGTGATCCTATCCCCTCACACCTTCTCCAGTCCCTCTCCCCGGCTGTCATTACCCACCACCTGTAGCAGTGATCCTATCCCCTCACACCTTCTCCAGTCCCTCTCCCCGGCTGTCATTACCCACCACCTGTAGCAATGATCCTATCCCCTTTCACCTTCTCCAGTCCCTCTCCCCAGCTGTCATTACCCGCCTTACTACAATATTTAACCTCTCTCTGTAGCTTCCCATCCTTTTTCAAACATTTTGTTATAACCCCACTGCTAAAAAAAACATCTTGACCCGACCTGTGCCTCTCACTACCAACCTGTTTCTAACCTTCCTTTCATTTCTAAACTTCTGGAACATCTCTTTGATTCTCTTCTACCTTTTCAATCTGCCTTTCCCTCTCTCCGCTCTTCAGAAACTGTCTTTACTGAAATGTCTAATTCTCTCCTGACAGCAAACAGGAATGGCGACTATCCTCTATTGATTCTTCTTGATCTCTCTGCAGTGTTTGATATGGTAGACCACAAACTCCTTCTCACCATGCTCCATATAATTGGCCTTAAGGACACTGCTCTCTCCTGGTTCTCTTCCTTTCTTTCTACAGGTACGCCCTGATGTCTGAGTCCTTAAGGACACAGGGCGTTCCTGTACACCCTGTGTTTTTCTGATCACCGCCGCGCGGTGGGGGTTGTTCGGAACAATGTGCCTGCTGAAATCATTCAGCAGGCACTTTGGTACCATGCCAAGGGGGGTCCTGTGATCCTTACACTGACCCCCCCCCCCATATTGGCGATCGCTGCAAACCGCAGGTCAATTCAGTGCTTTCGGAAGTTTCTGATCCCCGCAGTCCATGAGCGCTATCATCTGCCCACCCCCTTTCATTTTCAGGATGGGCGAGCAGTGTAAGCAGAGTTTTTTTGGCAATTTTTCCATTTTTAACAATTTTTTTCCAGTAATAAAGCAAGGGTTGAAGCCAAACAAAACTCATTATTTATTGCCCTGATTCTGTATTTTGCAGGAACACCCCATATGTGGTCGTAAACTGCTGTATGGCCAAATGGCAGGGCTTGGAAGGAAGGGAACGCAATATGGTTTTTGGAAGGCAGATTTTGCTGGACTGGTTTTTTGACACCATGTCCCATTTGAAGCCCCCTGATGTACTCCCAGAGTAGAAACCTCAAAAAAGTGACTCCATCTAAGAAACTACACCCCTCAAGGTATTCAAAACGGATTCTACAAACTTTATTAACCCTTTAGGTGTTCCACAAGAGTTATTGGCAAGTGGAGATGACATTTCAGAATTTCTATTTTTTACCTTGCACCGTGTAATATAGAGCAACTAAAAATCATATTTACCCTAAAATAGTACCAACAAAACTGCCACCTTATCCCTTAGTTTACAAAATGGGGTCACTTTTTTGGAGTTTCTACTCTAGGTGTGCAGCAGGGGGGCTTGAAAGTGTACATGGTGTAAATAAACCAGTCCAGAAAAATCTGCCTTTCAAAAACCATATGGGTTTCCTTTCTTCTGTGCCCTGCCATTTGGCCATACAGTAGTTTACGACCACATATGGGGTGTATCTGCAAACTACAGAATCAGGGTAATAAATATTGAGTTTTGATTGGCTGTTAACCCTTGCTTTGTTACTGGAAAAAATTGGTTAAAAATTGAAAAATTGCCAAAAAAACGAAATTCAGAAATGTAATCTCCATTTGCGATTAACTATTGTGTAACACCGAAAGGGTTAAAAAAGTTTGTAAAATCAGTTTTGAATACCTTGAGGGGTGTAGTGACTTTTTGTGAGTTTCTACTCTAGGGGTGCATCAGGGGGCTTCAAATTGGACATGGTGTAAATAAACCAGTCCAGCAAAATCTGCCTTCCAGAAACCATATGGCGTTCCCTTCCTTCTATGCCCGACCACATATGGGGTGTTTCTGCAAACAACAGAATCAGGGCAATAAATATTGACAGGATGGAGGGGGTAAGCCACTAGACCTCAATGCTAGGGAAAGGATTACCTCCTATTGAACCCTATTCCTTGCCCTGACTCCTATCCATATGGGCACCCTTGAAGGTAGGAATGCCCATACCCTGTAACTTGGAGGATCTGGAGACCTTAAAGAGTCATATGGGTATTTGCAGGGCTGAGATGACCCTTTACTTCCCAGATGAAGAAACAAGCATCTCCCTGAGGCCTAGTAACAACAAATACGGGAAGGGATAACAAAACACAAAGAAACAAGACACTTAACTTCTGTAGTGAAATGGAAGACCTGGAACTCCAGAGAGGACAACACACCAGCTCTTCCAAAACCAATTGAAGCTATCCCCCGCATATTCAGAAGAGTGGGGTCAGACTATATAGAAAAGGTCTAATGAGCACTAAGCTACACTTGAAACAAGGGATGTGGTCATTAACAACAACCATACTGAAGCAAGAGTAACCAAAGAGGCTGTTAGATTCCTTTACGCTTAGCCAGTCTCTTCGCTCTCCTGACATCTGTCATGAGAGGGACCGTGACAGTACCCCCTCTTCTACGTGTGACCTCCAGGCACCCAGGACCGACCTTATCAGGATGAGCTCTGTGAAAGGTCTTCACAAGACGATTAGCATTAACATCGGCTGCTGGAACCCACATCCTCTCCTCTGGTCCGTAACCTTTCCAGTGAACGAGATACTGGAGAGATCTACGGAGAACTTGGGAGTCCACGATCCTGTTGATCTGAAATTCTAACTTGCCGTCCATCATGACCGGAGCGGGAGGCAGGGAGGACAGCTTAACAGGTTCGACACATTTCTTTAACGACTTATGAAATAAATTATGTATTTTCAAATCCTGAGGAAGTTCAAGACGGAAGACTACAGGGTTAGCAATGGCAGTGATCTTATATGGACCAATACATTTTGGGCCCAACTTCCAAGAAGGTACCCTAAGCTTAATGTTTCTTGTGGACATCCACACAGAATCACCCATTCTCAGGTCCGGACCATTCATACGTCTCCTGTCAGCCACACGTTTATATCTGTTGCCCACCTTTTTAGGTTATTTTGAATTTTCTGGCAAATAGAAGACAAAAAAGAGGAAAATTGCCACTCCTCAGGTCAGCCAGTCTCTTCGATCTCCTGACATCTGTCACGGGAGGGACCATGACGATTAGGCTGTCAGATAAGGAAAGATGGCACTGTCTCTCTGCTAGTCTTTGCCTATACTGTGGTGGTTTCTGCCATCATGTCCACAACTGTCCTAGGAAGTCGGGACTCCAGTGCATTCGGTCATTAATAGAAGTGACCCTAATTGAAGATAGTTCATCTCTGAAAACTTCTGTTTTACTGTCATTTGGTAATGCTAGGTTCTCTGTGACAGCCTCCATTGACTCTGGTTTAGCAGGAAACTTTTTGTACCAGGCTGTGGTGGATCAGTATCAAATCCCAGTTCAACTACTGGGATTGGTTGTGACGTCGGTCAACTGCAAAGCCCTATCTAAATCTGTGTTATATGACTCTGAGCCTCTGGATCTTCAAGTTGGAGCTCTACATTCTGAGGAGATTTCCCTGTATGTACTTCTGGAACTGTCTCGCCCTGTCATGTTGGGGCTGCCCTGGCTCTGAGTCCATGAACCCATCCTGGAATGGAAATCAGGAGATATAATGCACTGGGAACAGTTGTGCCAGGGCAAGTGCCTGACCTCTGTACAGCCAAAAGTTTACTCCTTAGAAGGGGTACCTACCGTATACAATCAGTTTGCAAATGTCTTCATTAAAAAAGGAGCAGAGACTCTTCCTCCTCATCGTCCATATGATTTTCCCTTTGATCTGTTGCCTGGATCTACTCCTCCTCGTGGTAGAGTTTATCTCCTCTCACCCGAATATCTAGCAATGGCTGACTACATCAAGGAGAATCTGGAAAGAAGGTTAATTTGCAAGTCTATATATCTGGCTGGGGCTGGCTTTTTTTTTGTAAAAAAGAAAGATGGATCTCTTTTTCCTTATATTGATTATAGTTGAATAAACAAAATCGCACTTTGTCTTTGATTTCTGAGTTTTTTGTTAAATTCTGGAGTGCCAGGAAATTCTCTAAATTGGATCTCCATGAAGCCTACAATTTAATCCGTCTCCGTGTAGGCGATGAGTGGAAAAAGGCCTTTAGTACCCCTAATAGATATTATGAGTACCTAGTAATGCTGTTTGGTCTGTGCAACGCACCTCATATTTTTTAGGAATTTATAAATTAGATTTTCAGAGACTTACTATATACATTAGTGGTCATATACCTGGTTGACAGTGTTCAAGAATAGGGTTGAGCGAACCCGAACTGTAAAGTTCGGGTACGTACCGAACTTTGGGGTTTTAGGTACCCGGACCCGAACCCGGACATTTTCATAAAAGTTTGAGTTCGGTAATTTCTTGGTGCTTTTTGGAAGGCTGCAGGGCAGCCAATCAACAAGCATTTCACTAGTCTGCCCTTAGAAGCAATCACAGCCATGCCTACTAATGGCATGGCTGTGATTGGCCAAGAACAGCATGTGACCCAGCCTCTATATAAGCTGGAGTCACGTAGCGCCGCACATCACTCTTCTCTTCTTAGTGTAGGGATAGGATGCTGCTTCTGCTCTGAGGGAGAGATTAGGGAGGAATTCTGTTGAATTTAGTGTTGTTCAATCTTCAAACTACAGAGATTATTGAGGGTGCTATGCTACATTTTTGTACCCAGCCTTGAGCCCAGTGAGACTGAAAAATAAGTTTTAATCCATCTGCTAGTTCGGTGGGCATCAGCGGTAATTTTTGCAGGTGCAGTGCCCTTGCAACTGCATGTGTGCCAGGGACATTACTTTAATTCTGTTCTGGTAGCTCAGTGGAGGACAAATTCCCTTTTTTGGCCGTTCAAGTACCCCTACGGCCTGCAGTGCATACCTGGCAGTGAAAATTTTTCAATTACATTAGTCTGTAACATTTTTGTGTGACCTAAAGCGATTTTTTATCTGTCTGCAACAGGCACTGCATATCTGACAGTTCGATAAAACCGCTAAATACTGCAGTTACCTTGCAAGATAGTAAATTTATGGGCTATGCTGCATTTCTGACAGTCCAATTAAAATGTTACATACTGCACGTACATTGCTGCTATAAAAAAGCACATTGTTTGTGCTAAATAGCAAATATGCATGCTAGGCTGCATTTCTGACAGTCCAATATAACCGTAACATACTGCATTTAGATTGGTGCTATAAAAAAACACACTTTTTGTGCTAGATAGGTGACAGGGACGTAAATTTGTAAAAATCGTCTGTTCCATTGGTGGGTGGCCTTTTACCATTTTTGCCGTATGCAAACCCCTGCACTGCATAGGTGACAGGGAGGTAAATTTGTAAAAATCGTCTGTTACATTATTGGGTGACATTAACCCAGTTTTGCCATATACAAACCCCTGCTCTGCATAGGTGACAGGGAGGTAAATTTGTAAAAATCGTCTGTTACATTATTGGGTGACATTAACCCAGTTTTGCCATATACAAACCCCTGCTCTGCATAGGTGACAGGGAGGTAAATTTCTAAAAATCATCTGTTACATTGGTGGGTGACATTTTGCCGTATACAAACTCCTGCTCTGCATAGGTGACAGGGAGGTAAATTTCTAAAAATCATCTGTTACATGGGTGGGTGACATTTTGCCAGTTTTGCCATATACAAACCCCTGCTCTGCATAGGTGACAGGGAACAAAATTTTGTAAAAACGTCAGTTACTTCGGTGGATAACCGCAAAAAATGAGGAGAGTGTCAAATAAGGGATGTAGCCCTGGTCGTGGTGCTGCTGGTGTTGGTGGAGCTCCTGTTGCAGGGAGAGGACATGGTCGATCTGTGCCAGCTACGCGCCCAAATGAAACACCTTCCTCAGGTGCGCGTGGACGACAGAGCCTTCAGCGTTATTTAGTAGGCCCAAATGCCGCTCTTCGAATGGTGAGGCCAAAACAAGTACAGTCGCTAGACGATTGGGTGGCTGACAGTGCCTCCAGTACCTTCACATTGTCACCTACCTGGTTCACTGGTGAAAGGTCAGAGTTGGCACCTGCAGGCCATAGGCATCTATCTAGCACCTCACCCCCTGCAAATCAGCCAAGCAGTCTGAGCCCCAAGTTATGCAGCAGTCTCTTATGCTTTTTGATGACTCTGCTGGCAGGGTTTTCCAGGGCCATCCACCTAGCTCTGCCCCAGAAATAGAAGAGATTGAGTGCACCGATGCCCAACCACTTTGAGGATGAGGACATGGGAAGACCACTGCAGCCTGTCTCTGATGATGACGAAACATAGGTGCAAACTGCTGCGGCTTTCTGCAGTGTGCAAACCGAGAAGGAGGGCAGGAGTGAAGACTGGGTGGAAGATTATGTGGAGGACGATGAGGTCCTAGACCCCACATGGAATCAAGGTCATGCGAGTGACCTGTGCACTTCAGAGGGAGAGGCGGTGGTCGCACAGAGCCACCAGCACAGCAAAAGAGGGAGCAGGGTGCAAAAGCAGAGCGGCCGTCCCCTAGACAGTACTACTGCTACTGCCCACTGCACCCAGGGACCGAGCACAACAAAGCCAGCTCCAAGGAGTTCCCTGGCATGGCAGTTCTTCAGACAATGTGCAGATGACAAGACATGAGTGGTCTGCACGCTGTGCAATCAGAGCCTGAAGCAGTAGGCGATAGTGGAGTTTCAGCTGCAACACGCACTGGTGAGACGCTCTGCGGAACAGCACCTCTGATTACTGGGTGGCCACCCTGCTGGATCCCCGTTACAAGGACAACGTGCCGTCCTTAATTCCCTCACTGGATTGTGATCGGAATATGCACGACTACAAGCGCACACTGGTAGACACGCTGCTGATGGCATTCCCACCTGACAACGGGGCCTCAGTGGAAGCACAAGGCGAAGGCAGAGGAGGAGGAAGAGGTCGTCAATGCAGCCAGGGCACCGCCAGCACCTCAGAAGGCAGGGTTAGCATGGCCGAAATGTGGAAAGGCTTTGTCACCACGCCACAACAACCAGCACCACCAGCTGATATGCAACTTCTTAGCAGGAAGCAGCATTTCAGTAACATGGTGGAGCAGTATATGTGCACACGCCTACACGTACTGACTGATAGGTCTGCCCCATTCAACTTCTGGGTCTCCAAGTTGGGCACATGGCCTGAGCTTGCCCTTTACGCCTTGGAGGTGCTGGCCTGCCCTGCAGCCATTGTATTGTCTGAACGTGTATTTAGCACAGCAGGGGGCGTTAATACAGACAAGCGCAGCCGCCTGTCCAATGCTAATGTGGACAAGCTCATGTTTATTAATATTAACTAGGCATGGATCCCACAGGATTTGTCTGTTCCTTGTGCAGAACAGACATTTATACCGGCCTCAACCATTCATTCATTCTTGTACTGAAGTGCACTTATTCTTTGTTTTATTTTTTTTAGATGTCCCAATATTTACCCCAATTAAAAAAACAAAACAAAAAAAAACTGTGTTGGCTACCTTCTCCACCCTCGGTTCCACCTACACCGCCACGGTCACCGCCTCCTCAACCTCCTACTCCACATCCACCTCCTCCTAGTTCAAGACTGTTATTTTTAATCTTTATTTATTTTATTTTAAGTTATTTCCCTATCCACATTTGTTTGCAGAGCACTTGCCATGCTCTTAAGCACATTGTGCTGCCTTTTGCAGACCTCTAGCCCTTTCCATGACATTTTTAGAGCCATTTTAGTGGCCAAAAGTTCAGGTCCCAATTGACTTCAATGGGGTTTGGGTTCGGGGTCAAGTTCGGGTCCCGAACTCAAACTTTTTTGCGAATTTCAGCCGAACCCAGCGAACCCGAACTTCCAGGTGTCCGCTCAACTCTATTCAAGAAGCCTTTAATTGTGGAATATTGGAGATGAAAAGTGCAAGGACAGTGTAGGGGCAGTGTAGTGAGATCATAGGGAGAGTTTTTACACACTGGAGGGAGAGCATATGGAGACTGCAGGGACAGTGCAGGCTCTGAAGGGATCCATAGGAGACAGCTCAGTTTGCATCAATCCCTGCACAGAGCTATCTGACCAATCATTGTCTACCTTGTTTAATAGATAAGCAATTCCATTAGACCTTGATTTTCAAATTGGCGTAAAAAACCTGTGTAATGTAACTGTTATTGGTGTGTCATCATTGAATAAATTGTTTTACATATACAGTTACTATTATTGTACATTATGTCCAACAAAGAGGTGCCAGGGACCTCCAAAGGAAGGGCAGTGGCAAAAATGTTGCTGGATTCGGCAGAGGTAACAGCAAAAGAAGGATGGGGAGGGGGGGGGGTAGCAGCAAACGCAACAACAGGCAAGAGCTGCCACTGTCATCCATCAGTCGCGTTTTGACGATCATTCCCACTGTCCTAGAATGGTTGACTCAGTCTTCAACATCATCACAACTGACATGAGACACCCACAGCCAGGAGTCAGTGGGTTCTTCTGACTCCACATTCAGTGCCCTCATCTGTCCTGAACCTGCCTCTTTCTTTTGCTGCTCCTTCTGCTAGTCAAGCGATGTATGCCGCCGGCTCTGTTCCACTTTTTAGCAAGTAAGATATTACTGAGGACAGTCAGCAGCTACTGCCCAGTCCAGATTTGGAGGAGAGGTCCGCTGTTTCCTCCTGTAGGTATGCAAGTAGTGACGATGACAGTTGAGTGGGAGCAGATGTTGTGAGCAGTCAAGGACACGGCCATAAGACTGGTGAGGGTGACATAAGTGATGAGCAGTAGTATATAGGTTGGGTGGTGCTCCACTAGGATAGTGTGGGTCACAGGAAACAGTTCACAGGCCAAGTATGCATATAAAGTAATAAAGGTTCCTGGACTCCAATATTTTTGCTTTTGCGTTTTATTAAACAGTGTAGTTTACAAATTGCGGTATGCCAGTTGCAGGTAAGTTATACAACGTTAGGCAACAAGCCTTCTTCAGGACACTGCAATTAGAAAATAGTGTACTAACTTAATTTCATGAAGTAAAGACAGTATAAAATGACATCTAAAAGTAACATGTCAAATAAGGTATATGATCAGATATATAATCTTTTGAGAGGGTAGGTCCCGATGTACGGTATCCTTAGAACTTAATATACATTGATAATCTTTGCGGATGAACATAAATAAAAATAATATTACATGTATTCGAAACAGTTTGATTCCATATAGTTGGCACTAGTGGCATGATGGAACACCAGTAATAACTGTTCAACTATAGAGTTAATGGCAATAGTAATGCGGATATTTTAGAGATCAATTGAGGAACATATAGATAGACATAGAGAAACAAATGAATGATCTAATATATTAAATTTCCTTGTATCAATGTAATAGCATATACATTTATTACAGTTCTGGTGGCCCACATATTATTATCAATATAGTCTATATAGGGTAAGCAGATAGATAACCACCACAGGGGTAGTAACAATCTCATATAGCATTATATATCCTCACCTGGATGTGCCGCACTGTTTGTGTGACCAACGACGGTCTAGTCAAGGGCTTTAAGGCAAAGCTCTGTGGGGCTATTCAGAAAAGGTCCCTCTGCTGCCATGGCCGCTGTAAAATGTTTGATCCTTTTAAAGAGGAAAATGTGCACGCTCGGTCCGCGTCAACCGGAAATGACGCGATGCGCTTGCGCATTGGAGCCGATGTAAGGGCGGAAGTAATGACTTTGCCCATAGTGTGTCAACTCATCTCATTGAATATGCGCAAGTGCAAGACAGAGTGCGTACGTTACTCTGTTGGTTCAAGAAGATGTTAGTGCTATGGAAACGTCCATATTCTATTCTTATGTATGTGCATCTAACGTTGCGCATATTATTGGGTAAGGTTTCGGACTCAGTTTATGTTCTATAGTGGCTCAATCATAGGTCTTCAAATAAACTTTTTAGTCCAGTAGTTCTATCAAGATGTTATAGATATGATTGACATCTAGGGGCACTAGAACATAAAATCATATATGGGGGTCATCACCAAAATCACAGAGGGACTGTGGCAATGTCCTTATTATCACTCGGGTAGTAGGGGGAAAAGTCCCCTTCAGAACATGGCGTATATTTATAATGCATAAGAAATCATCATTTAGATGATAGATGACATATGCAATATGATAGACTCAAAATCACCATAAAATGTACCTCTTAAGTGCGGCAACATCAAACAGGTGTTCTTCAATATCTGGTCTGCAAAACAAATGAGATATTAGTCAATAGAAAGACCAGAGTAGTACAGTATAAAGCTACAAATTTGAAGGCCACTATGTACAGTCTACAGGAAGCAGTTTAGGTCATAGTCGTGGTTTAGACCTCTAGGTTCAAGTGTTTGGATCCTATGGATCCAAAAAGCTTCCCTGCCTATGAGGATCTTATTTAGGTCTCCTCCTCTTCTTGGGACCATAACTTGTTCTACTACCTGGAATTTGAGCTGGGAGATGGTATGGCGTTTGTTAGCGAAATGTGCTAGAATGGGGAGATGTCCTCTTTTGCATCTAATGTTGGACTTATGTTGGCTAATCCGGTCCCTTACAGTCTGTGTAGTCTCTCCCACGTATGCTAGGCCGCAGGGACACTTGATAACATAGATGACATTAATAGCATCACATGTGAAGAACCCTTTTATTGAATAGCCCTTGCCTGTACGTGGATGGTAAATCATGTCTCCCTTGGTAACATGTGAGCACTGGATACATCTCAAACAGGGGAAGGTGCCTTTCCGTTGGGTGCCTAGGAAAAGCTGCCTAGGCACTCTATTGGTTGGTCCCTCATCAGCCCTGACTAAGAGATCCCTAATATTCTTAGGCCGTTTATTGCAGGGGAGAAAGGGGTGAGAAAATTCCTCAATACCGGGATATGCTTTATGCAATATATTCCAGTGTCTGTTTAGTATGTTTTTAATTTTACCAGAGAAGGGATGGAAAACGTGAACAAATGGTATTCTCTTCACCGGTTGTGTTCGGGTATTCTCTTTTGGGGCTAAACTTTCCTCGATTAGCTTATCTGGATATCCTCGGGTTTTAAATTTTTCAGCCATCTCTTGTAGCCTCATGACCCTAGGGTCGGGGTCGTCTTCAATCCTTTCTACTGTTCTAAATTTAAATCTGGGGAGTGACTTCTTTGTACTAGGTGGATGATAGCTCGAGAAGTGTAGTAGACTGTTCCGGTCTGTAGTTTTAACATAGAGGTCTGTAGACAAATGCCCTTCTGCTGTTTTATGAACTAGTGTGTCAAGGAAGTTAACTGAGGATGAGTCATGGTGTAACGTGAATTTAAGTTCTGACCAAACAGAATTGATTTTGTCACAGAAATCCAACAATGCTTGTTCAGGTCCGGTCCAGATACAGAATATGTCATCAATGTACCTTTTCCAGACCCGAGCATATGATTGGAATGACGGGTCCGTATAGATATAGTCTTGTTCAAATAGTACCATGTAGCTGTTTGCATAGGGCGGCGCCATATGAGCGCCCATGGCGGTTCCCTGTTTTTGAACATAATATGTGTCCTGAAATAGGAAATAATTTTCTGTAAGGACCAGTTTAAGAAGGTCTAAACATAGAGACCTAACATTGGGATCTGTGTTTGAAGATTCAAGTAATCTAGATGCTGCCAGTATGCCCTTGTCGTGTACTATAGATGTGTATAGACTCACCACATCTAAAGTAACCAAGAAGGAATCTGGCTGTATCTGTCCCATATTCCTAATTATTTGTAAAAAGGTGGTGGCATCCAAAAACATGGATAATGGGGAGAGAATGGAGTCAGTTGAGGAGACGATAGGTCTGCCAGGTGGTTTTTGTAGTTGCTTATGGATTTTGGGCAGAGTATAGAACACTGGAACAATAGGGTTGGATTTAGTTAGTAGTACTGTAGTATCCCTGAGTTGATTGTGGATTTCCCCAATGTAGTCAGTCCTATCCATGACTACCAGAGCTCCGCCCTTATCGGCGGGCTTGATAGTCAGGCTTCTATCCTTCTGCAAGGATAGTAGGGCTTCCCTTTCCTCTTTTGTAAGATTCGCCTGGCAACTATACATGCCCATTTCCACATTCCTCCTGAGAGCCTCCATATCCCTATTGACCAGGAAAATGAAGGTTTCAACTGGATGTGACTTCTTGGGAGGATTAAAGGTACTCTTAAGTCTTAAACCCATGTCTTTGATGGATATAAGTCCTTTGTCCATAGGAGTGACAGGATTCTTGAATTGTGGCTCCTCCATCGAGAAAAACGCCTTGAGACATACTGAATGGATTGTATCTACTTGTGAACACGTCTCAATAAAGAGGAAGCTGGTTTTAAATCGAATGCTGGTGCCGGAGCCGATCTTTCTTTTCTACTTATGCATTGAGGGAACTCAACCCAGGCTTGCGGCATACGGGGAACATTACCGGGTGAGGTGAGCTGGACTACATTTATATTTATGCAGTAGTGATACCCAGTTGTCGTGTTGCGCTGAGACAAAGTTTTGAAGGTAGTTCTCCAATATTTGATTGACCCGCTCTACTTGCCTATTGGTTTGGGGGTGATAGCCGGTAGAGAAGTCTAGGTCAATTTCTAGTAGTCGGCAGAGGTCTCAGGAGAGCTTGGATGTAAACTGGACTCCTCGATCGGACACAATATGTCCAGGTAAACCATGAAGCCGAAATATATGTTTAATGAACAGCTTAGCAAGTTCCGCAGCCGAGGGCAATCTAGTCAGAGGACTGAAGTGAGCCATCTTGGAGAAGCCATCCACGACTACCCAAATCATGGTACATCCAGCCAAAGAAGGTAGATCGGTAATAAAGTCCATGGTGATATGTTACCATGGAACATCCGGAACAGGTAGAAGTAGCAACAGGCCTGATGGTTTACTCCTGGAGATTTTATTTTGAGCACAGATGGTGCAAGCAGAAACATAGTCACTTACATGTTTGGACAAAGTTGGCCACTATTAGTGGCGAGATACCAGTTCAGTGGTCTTGCAGATCCCGGGATGACCAGCCAGTTTGGAGTTGTGCCCCCAGGACAGGATACATTTTCTTTTAGCAGAGGGTATAAATGTTCTCCCGGGAGAAATGTCTCTTACCAGGACAGGAGCCACCATGATTAAGCGGGCAGGATCTATCATCTATTGAGGCTCCTCCTGTTGGTCAGAAAAATCAAAAGATCGGGACAGAGCAACTGCCTTGATGTTTTTCTCATGTGCTTTTTCATAGGTGTATAAACATTTATATCTAAATATTCAAATTATAGTGGATTGATTGCCTATGAGAGGCTATATTGTGGTATGAGAGGTCACAATTCATAAAAGTTCTTCTCTGTAGATTTGCCAGTCTGAGAAGAGTAATTCTTGTCTCCTTATAGATTTAGGACTGAGATAAGATTATTCTCTAGAGCAGGCATCCTCAAACTCCGGCCCTCCAGCTGTTGCAAAACTACAACTCCCAGCGTGCCTGAACAGCCTACAGGTATCAGCCTACATCAGGGCATTGTGGGAGTTGTAGTTTTACAACAGCTGGAGGGCCGCAGTTTGAGGATGCCTGCTCTAGACTATGTCTGGTACATATCACCCTTATAGTTGATGTCTATTAATGAAGCAGGGAATATGATATCTGTGTACATGTATAATGAACCTTAGTTTTAGTATAAGATAATCAATAAGTCATATATATTGTTTTATATTGTTATGTTATGAAGGACGTTAATGTATCCATTATCTTATACATTTCTCGCTAGGAATACAGACAGTACTAGAACATTATTAGAAGGATTTTAAGTATTGACTCTGTTCAGAGAAAGCTATGTTGTTTTAACTAACAATTAATCACCCATTAAGACGATATAGGAAATGCGTATATAGTGCGTATAGGAAATGCGTGGTAGTACAAAGTCCATTGTATTCTTATCTTACCATAAATTTAACGGTTCGTGAAAAATGTCTACTGGTACCTCGAAGTCTGTACTTTATTTGTTATATGTGTCAAAGTGAATCCTTTAGCCCTGATTTAGGACTACGTAGGTCAAGTGTATGGAATGTAAGATGAAGTCAGACTTGTATATTTAACAATTTCCTTAATTATGCTAATAGCTTATACAATAGTGCCACCTAGGTATAGGTAGGTTTTATTACACCAGTAGCAGAAGTTCATTCTGGGATATATAGTGACATCATGATCATTAACATATGTACACGCCTATCTGACAATAATTGGAAAACTGCAAGTTAGGATGTTGTGTCTATCTGATAAGTTTGTGGATAATAACCCACGTACAAGAGGTAGAGAATAGTGATGAGCGAGCACCAAAGTATTCGGGTGTTCGGGCCGAACACATAGCTATGTTCGTGTGCTTGGCCGAACATCTCAGTATAATGGAAGTCCATAGGAGACAACCAGGCACCCCCTGCTCTGAAGAGGGGAGGGTACCTGGTCCATTGGAAAAGGTCTGAAAATGACAGAAACACCACCAAAAAGGATCGGGAACAGCATAGGGATGATGTATGGATGCATCTTGGACTCCCAGGTCGCTGCTGGGAACCATGTTGTCCGAGTTATACACCACTTTTAAAGACTGACAAAAATACGCCCAACCCCCCCCCCCCCCCAAAAAAAAAAATCTATTTTCAGGAAAAAATGTTAGGCAACATTCTTTCCTGTATATTCAATTGTATATAAAGTGCAAGTGCTGCCAGAAATTACAAGCAAGAGGCATTTCGAAACAGCCTGCATATCACATAAAAGAGGGCCCCATTCACATTGTGGTACAATTGTTCAGGTAGTGGGACTCCTACACTCATAAAGCCTATGCACTAAGTGAAAGGGCTGCCAAAAATTACAAGGAACCGGCACTACAATACACTCTTTATTACACACAAAAGAGGGAATCATACACACCCTTGAAAAATTATGATTGGTGGCCTGCTGGTGACCCTCAAAAACATTTGGATCAAGGGCCTGCTGCTGACCCTCTAAAACATTATGGGCAAGGGCCTGGTGGTGAGCTGACTCTCTATAACATTGTGGTCGGGGCCTGCTGGTGAGCTGACCCTCTATAACATTGTGGTCGGGGCCTGCAGGTGAGCTGACCCTGTAAAACGTTATGGTTGAGGGCCTGCTGGTGAGCTGACCCTCTAAAACATTATGGTTGAGGGTCTGCTGGTGAGCTGACCCTCTAAAACATTATGGTTGAGGGTCTGCTGGTGAGCTGACCCTCTAAAACATTATGGTTGAGGGTCTGCTGGTGAGCTGACCCTCTAAAACATTATGGTTGAGGGCCTGCTGGTGAGCTGTCCCTCCAAAACATTATGGTTGAGGGTCTGCTGGTGAGCTGACCCTGTAAAACATTATGGTTGAGGGTCTGCTGGTGAGCTGACCCTCTAAAACATTATAGGTGAGGGCCTACTGGTAAGCTGACCCTCTAAACCATTATAGGTGAGGGCCTGCTGGTGAGCTGACCCTCTAAAACATTATAGGTGAGGGCTTGCTGGTGAGCTGACCCTCTAAAACATTATGGTTGAGGGTCTGCTGGTGAGCTGACCCTCTAAAACGTTATAGGTGAGGGCCTGCTGGTGAGATGACTCTCTAAAATAATATGGGTTATAGCCTACTGGCGAGCTGACCCTCTTTAAAAATTATAGTGGAGGTAATATATACAATCTGGAGGAGGAGGAGGAGAAAACAAGATTCAACCATATACACTTTTTTATGGTGGAAAAGGTGCATGGGAATACACTACAGTAGACTGAGTACATTATAAACAATACATTGAAATTGCCTTTATGTTTATCATCAGCTCAGCTTTCCTCTGGTGGAGTTGAGAAGTCAGGGGCAATACAGGCCTTGTTAATTTTTATCTGAGTCCACCTGTCAGCATTGTCAGTGGACAAGCGGATACGCTTATCAGTTATAATGCCACCAGCAGCACTAAATACACGCTCATACAAAACACTGGACGCAGGGCAGGCCAGCACCTCCAAGGCATAGAGTGCAAGTTCGTGCCACGTGTCCATCTTGGACACCCAGTAGTTGTAAGGCACTGAGGGATCAGTTAGGACACTGACACGGTCTGCTATGTATTCCTTCACCATCTTCCAAAACTTTTCGCTCCTTGAAGCACTAAGCCGCGTTTCAGGGTGAGGTTGCTGGCGGGGTGTCATGAAAGTGTCCCATGCCTTGTAGAGTGTTGCCCTGCCTTTGTTGGAACTGCTGTGTGTTCCCCTTGTCCCCCTACTCGGTTGCCTAAGGAAGTACGCACTCTGGCGGCCACGTTGTCAGATGGAAATTTTGGACCAATCTCTCAACAAGTACCTTCTGGTATTGCACCGTTTTACTCGTCCTCTCCAACACAGGAATGAGAGATGAGAAGTTCTCTTTGTAGCGGGGGTCGAGAAGGGTGAACACCCAGTAATCTGTGTTATCTAAAATGCGTATAACGCGAAGCTCGCAGGAAAGGCAGCCTAACATAAAGTCAGCCATGTACCAACAGGCAAGACGTCAATGTCAACATCAGGATAATTCTCCATCCCCTCCTCCTCCTCCTCTTCTGCCCTTCCATGCTGAACAGATGGAATTAAAGTTCCATGGGTATTAGCCTCTGTAGCAGAGGCAACTGTCTCCAGCTCCTCCTCCACCTCTTCATGGCCCAATTCACGCTGAGAAGACGAACTGTGGGTGGTCTGGCTATCACCCTGTGTAATGTTCTCCCACATTTCCTCGTCTGCCACATTCAGAGCGTTGTCCCTAATTGTGAGCAGCGATTGTTTGAGTAGACACAGCAGTGGGATGGTTACTCTGATAATAGCGTTATCGCCACTAACCATCTGTGTGGATTCATTAAAGTTTTTTTAAAACCTCACAGAGGTCTGACATCAATGCCCACTCCTCACTTGTGAATAGCGGCAGTTGACTGGAAAGGCGACGACCATGTTGCAGCTGGTATTCCACAACTGTCCTCTGCTACTCACAAAGCTTGGCCAACATGTAGAACGTAGAGTTCCATCGCATGCTCACGTCTCAAAACAGTCACACTGGGTTCAGACCTGAGCGTTTTGAAGCCTAGCGTTTTTGGTGCGTTCAAGACTGGCGTGTAGGCGCGTTTTTTCAAGCGTTTTGGTAAATAGTGTAGGCGCGTTTGACGCGCGTTTATGTGATTGACTGCATAGTTGGCCAATGACCAAACAGCCCTCCCTATATAGTTTGGCCAATCTGAGGTGTGAATTTTGAAAAACGCGCGTCCATAGGCGCGTTTTACGCTGCACAAACGCCCGAACAACACGCCTATCGCGTTTCCCATTGAAGTCTATTAGCACCAAACGCTCGAAAAAAGCCCGAATTAACGCGAACATACTTGCTTATGCGTCGGACGTTTATAGGCGCCTACGAACGCGCATAAAAACGCGCAAGTGTGAACCACCCCCATTGGAATGCATGGTTCCTGTACTGTTGTGCGTTTTTATGTGCGTTCGAACGCGGCGTTTTACGCGAAAGTGTGAACTGAGTGTCAGTGAGCTGGAAGCCGCAAGCGCTGCTGCAGCATTGAAAGACCGGCTGAAGCTGTGGACGACTTGTGGAAATGGGCACAAACGCGCCGCGCCTTCACTAGTAGTTCCTGCAAATTGGGGTAGGTTTTTATAAACCACTGAACCACTAAGTTTAAGACTGCGCTAGGCATGGGATGTGTGTCAGGTTTCCGAGCTCCAAAACCGCCACCAAGTTACGGCCATTGTCAGACACAACCATGCCTTATATCCTGCCATAGCTCTGCGGCGGTGTGCTGTTTGTCCCCTCAGCAGATCAGCTTCAGCATGGCCTGTCGATGCTTACCCACAGCAGTGCTACACTACTTCCAGCTAGTGACTGATGGCTGACTGCTGGCGGAGACCCTGATGGGTGTAGGGTCCGCAAGTCTGGGCGTGGGTAGCACCTGTGTCATCCCAGGGTACGACTCACTCCCGACCTCCACAACATTCACCCAGTGTGCGGTCAGGGAAATGTAGGGTCCCTGGCCACCAGCACTTGTCCATGTGTCTGTGGTGAGGTGGACCTTCCCAGTAAGTGTGTTAGTCAGGGCACAGGTGATGTTGTGGGACACATGCTGGTGTAAGGCGGGCACGGCACACTGTGAAAAATAGTGGCGGCTGGGGACTGCGTACCTGAGGGATGGCCACCGACATCAGGCTTCGGAAGGCCTCAGTGTCCAAAAGCCTAAATGGCAACAATTCCAGGGCCAGTAATTTCGAAAGTTGCACATTTAGTGCTATGGCCTGTGGGTGGGTAGGAATTTGCGCTTGCATTCAAATGCCTGTGTTATCGACATTTGGAATCCGTGCTGGGATAGGAAAGTGGATGTTGTTGCTAACGGTTCATATGAAGGTCCAGGTGCAGGGCGAGGGGCATCTGGGCCTGCGCCTTCGATAGGGAATTGGCCAGCAGTGTGTAACACAGGAGAAGAGGAAGCAGTGGTGTGACCCGCAGACCCAGATTGTAGACCCAGGCGTTTGGCCCACTTATTAGGGTGCTTGGAAGCCATGTGGCGGATCAAACTGGTGGTGGTGAAGTTGCTAGTGTTCACGCCCCTGCTCATTTTGGTACAGCACAGGTTGCAAACTACCAGTCTTTTGTCGTCTGCACTTTTCTCACAGTTTCATTGAGCCCAGGGCCAAGGCCTCTGCTTGCACCATCAGCATCTCCCCAACTTCCCCGTCCCTTTGTGCTCGCCTTCTTCATATTAATGGTTTTGTCTGTAGATGTGGCGCAGATTGTTTTACTGTCCTCTAAAGACACAGTTTTTTGTTGCAGGACAGTATTGGTTACAGAACACCACAGATTTTGGACACTACACTAGGCCCAGATTAATGGAAGTTGTAATATACACACTGTTTTCAGATGCTGTTCAGTATTGGATACAAAAACCCACAGATTTTGAACACTACACTAGGTCCAGATTAATGGAAGTTGTAATATAGACAGTATTTTTAGATGCTGTTCAGTATTGGATACAAAATCTGTGGGTTTTTGAACACTATACTAGGCCCAGATCAATGGAAGTTCT
Organism: Bufotes viridis; assembly: GCA_033119425.1. Lineage (NCBI taxonomy): Eukaryota > Metazoa > Chordata > Amphibia > Anura > Bufonidae > Bufotes > Bufotes viridis. The sequence continues at coordinate 291,047,515 of CM065594.1, forward strand.
AATATAGACAGAGTTTTTAGATGCTGTTCAGTATTGGATACAAAAACCAACAGATTCTGTACACTATACTAGGCCCAGATAAATGGAAGTTGTAATATACACACTGTTTTAAGATGCAGTTCAGTATTGGATACAAAAACCAACAGATTTTGGACATTACACTAGGCCCAGATTAATGGAAGTTGTAATATAGACAGTGTTTTTAAATGCAGTTCAGTATTGGGTATAGAACACCACAGATTACGGACACTATATTAGGCCCAGATTATTGGAATTTGTAATACTGACAGTGTTTTTTGAGGCAGGACAGTGTTGGTTATAGAACGCCACAGATTACGGACACTGTATGAGGACCAGATTATTGTAATTTGTAATACTGACTGTTTTCTGAGGCAAAACAATATTGGTTGCAGAACACCACAGATTTTGGACACTATAAAATGCCCAGATTATTGGAATTTGTAATACTGACAGTGTTTTATGATGCAGGACAGTATTGGTTACAGAGAACAAAACAGATTATGGACACTAGATGTGACCCAGATTATAAAAGAGTCAGTCTGCGGATGATGTACAGTATATGTCACTAATAGTTATAAAATAAAAACACACACAGTAGCCTTTAAAAGGATTTTGGGTTCTTTGAAGAGCCTTTGGTATTAAATACAGCAAATTTCTCTCCCTGCACAAATTGCTCCCATTTATCTGTCCCTTCCTTAGCACTGATGTCCCTGACACTGCTGTTAAATATATTGTTGATCTAAAACACACACACAGTAGTCCTTAAAAGGACTTTTGGATCTTTCAAAAGCTTTCTCTAACTAAAATCACTACTGGCTACTGGCATTACAGTGAGGGCAGTACTTACCTGCACCTTTATTGGCTGCCTAAAACCTGTGAAACATGCGGGGCGGAGACTCGAGCATTTTACTCGAGCAGATGCGGTACTCGGCCGATTACCGCCATGTGCCGAGCATAGCGATGCTCGAGCCGAACAGATATTCAGCCGAGCATGCTCGCTCATCACTAGTAGGGAGAACAAAGAAAACAATGAAGGAAAAAGAAAAGAAAACAAAGAAGGAAAAAGAAAAGAAAGAAAGGACAGAGATCCCGGGAGAATATCCCCATGATCAGAACATACCTTAGAGCTGTTTTCACTTAGACTCTGCATATCATCTACATTCTCGGTAACCTATAATTTTATTCTGTGTAGTATTGATATTTAGCCAAATCCCCATTTTGTGCGGATTTATAATGTTAAGGTGCTACAATGAATATTCAGCAAAGATGCATATTACTGAATAAAAGATCTAATATTGAAGGAACTTTCTGTTTGGAATATATTTATTCCATAGTTAGTATCTAGCTTGATAATTAATAAGTTGTTTAGCAATACTATCCGTTAACCGAGATTGGTCATAGTTTGAGCAGAGCAAGGGTTTGCATCTATCTTTATTACTATTACGTTTTTTGTATAATCAATTGATGGTATATCTTTTATAATTATAAGCAGGATTTTTTTATACATTTTGGTGTTGGTCAGATAACATAGGTCTGCAAAAAAAAAAATTTCAAGAGCTATTTTGGTTATTCCACGCAATCTTTGTTTTTTGGTGCGCTGAATCCGAAAATGACCTCCATTTTGTCATAGGACATTACGTTTCCTGACAATTTAGGTAACTATGTTAAATAAGACGATACCTCAAAATAAATGGAAATAGACTTATAAAATTAAAGTTTTATTACAATTTTTTCATGAAAATCCTTTTTTGAACTGAAATGAGCTTACCTACACACACTAAACTCGATTCTTCTTCCCTGTGAGGCATTTACACTTGTGAGTAGCATCTGGAATGTCTCTCTGAAGCATCCAACAGTAGTCTGTCAACATTGTAATGCTCCATTTTCTCTGGTATCTCCTTTCCATCTCTTTAAAGTCTTGGTGGAATCGTTCACCTTGTTCCTCACTCACAGCTCCCAAATTTTCAGGAAAGTAGTCAAGGTGGGACTGGAGGAAATGCACTTTCAAACTCATCAGGCAACCTAAAGCTTGAAATGCTTTTAGCATTCGTCCGACGATCTTTTTGTAGTGACTATAAGCCTTCTAATGTCTGTTTCGACGAACACACCTTCCTTCAATTTTGTCTCCGACAGGCCTGGAAACTTGGTGACCAAGTATTTGAAGCATTCTCCATCTCTTGGAAGTGATTTTACAAATTGCTTAATCAATCCCAATTTTATGTGGAGAGGTGGTAGAACAACTTTATGGGAAGGTACCAAAGTTTCTCGGAGGACATTTTTTTTTTGGCTGCCAACTCTTCTTGGTCTAGTGATTTTGTCGGTCTCAACTGTCCCATAGAGACAGAAAACAAGGGTATTTGGTATACCCAGTTTGTTGCCCGAGCAGCATGCACAAGACCTTCAAGTCCCCACACACTTGCCAAACATGGTCTTCATATTTAAGTTTACAAAGAACCAATTCCAAGTTCTCGTAGGTCTCCTTCAAGTGTACCGAATGACCTACAGGTATGGAAGCCTAAAAAACACCATTTTGGAGTAAAACTGCTGAGACTTCTTTTTGAAGAATCTATAAAAAGACGCCATTGCTCTAAATCATATTGGATTTTAAATTGACCCATCAGACCTTTGATATCGATGCAATAAACCAGGGCAAAGTAAGGAACGAACTCCTTTTCACGATGTCTGAACCATGAAGATGACACTCCTGGCAACAATAAATTCCTGCTTTTCAGGCTTGATCCGAGTATCTCAGCGGCATCTTAAATGCACTTAAATGCACTATATCTTAAATGCACTTATGTGAATTAATGAATAGTAATTTGGACTTTAAATTTGGTTAAAAACCCATAATATAAAAAAAAAATGATAAATTTGAAGACAATTTTGCATTCTGTGGCAAATCATGATGTTTAGGAGTTTCTTCAATATTTTATTTGTTTTCAGCACACCAAAATACATGGAAATTAGATGAAAATAATCAAATAGCTTTTTAGTCGCAGACCTCTGTAATTGAGAACGCTGGTCTGTGCGCCATCTAGTGGGGATCTTAGGGTACTACATCTTACTGAGTGTCATTGCATATTATTGAGTTTTATTTTGATTTAAGCTTTGTTTGTATTTTAAGTTATTGTATAATAAATCATTTATATTTTTGCATAGACGCTTGTATCATGTTTGACTGATTGCACAATAAAAGTTCTCGACCAACTATTTTTGAGGTGTTTTATATGTCAACCTCGAGGATCAAATACCTTTGACATATTTTCTTTGATCCTTTCTTGTATATATTTGCTTTATATACCCGACACTCAGCTGGGCGGAAGTGTAACTCAAAGTTAAAATGGGAGAAGAAAAGTGCCCATCTGGCTTGGCGGGGGTTCAGACGCTGAGCTGTCTGCAGGTACGTGAGATTCTTCTCCGGCCTCAATGATATCCAAAACACTCTCAACTCCTCCGAACAGCTAGGTCAGAGAAGCCTAGATAGCTGGCAATTCGTCAAAATGACCATCCTGCTTCTCTCTGTTCCAATGATGTACCTCTTCTAAAAGTCTATCAAATGAGTATATCGTAGGGGCATGTCTAGGAGTCACCGATATCTCACCGAAAGGTACACTATCCAAAATTAGCTTCTGAGAACCTTTCTATAGATCAGTTTAGGAAGCACTTTCATGCCCTCTGGTTGTGTTATTTTGTTTTGTCGATGAGTGCACTATCTGTCCTTCTAGAGAGGGACATAATCCACTGGTTGCAGTATCCACAAAATGAATGTCCAGAAAGGGTCAGTGATGATTGTGTTCTCTGTTCTAATGTGAATGTGCCCCAGGCCCTAGCGTTTCCCATGTAATAACAGTGACATCACTGGTTAAGAAGTCCGGTGTCTGTGATGCGACCAAAACCCACACTACACATTTCAGTAAACATTTGCCGTTTCTTTCCTCTGTTATTTTTGATGTGATCATCGCGGCCTCTGTACACTTTTATGGTGACACAGGTAAGCAGCCATTTTATGTGAGGCCCAATGTAATACTTTTCTGCTTCAAAAAAAAATAAAAATAATTGTTCTGAATATTAAAAGGCAAAGTGTCGCTAGGGGCGGCGGTATGACAAAAAGCATGTGCTGCTGAAGGTTGTATTAGAGAAATTTAAAGGGCCGGAATCCCAATGTCTGGATAAAGCTGCTGTTGCAAATCCGGACACTTTTGCTGTGTTGCAAGGAAATCTTATGGTCATTTAAAGGGCCGGAAGCCCAGGTGAAAAAGACTGACCTGTGGAGAAACATTTTTTTTGGGGGGTCACTATGTGAAAGTTGCTGCAGCTTGGTGGAGCCCATCAGGTGCAACAAAGTATTGCTGGGAGTGTTGCCAGCTGGAGGACTGTGCAATAGAGGATCGTTTGATAAGGAGTAGTGTTGATCGAGCACCAAAGTGCTCTGGCTGAACACATTGGGATGCTCAGGTGCTGTATAATGGGGACACTATGGTGGCATCTACTGGAGGCCCTATATATTGGCATTATATACTGGGACATTATTGGGGGCACTATGGGGATGGGGGGGGGGAACTATAGGAGCATCTACTTGGGGCACAATATAGGAGTATTTTATACTAGCACAAATTATTGGGGCACAATGGAGACCTTAGCTCAACTGCAGGTACTAAGAAAGTTTTTTTTGTACTGGCACATAGTAGGGGGCATTGGCACACATTATAAGGTGCACTATGGGGACATTGTTTCTACTAGAGGCACGAAGAGGAGGTAATTTTTTTACTGCCACACAACGGGCATTTTTTGTACTGGCACACATTCTAAGTACTTTTTGTACTGGTACACATTATAAGTGGGTATTTTTGTACTGGCTCATATTGTAAGAGACATTATTACTACCGGGAGCATTATGGTGATCTTTATTACAAATGAGAGACTATGGGAAACATGCATACTAGGGATGAGTGAATAATGGCGGTAGTATAGTGATGATGTACAAAGATGAATATGTTAGAGAGGCGGAAAGACAGTTAAGTGACATCAGCATGTATGAGCCTCTAAAGTCTAACCCCACTGTTAAGTACCAAAAGCAGCTGAGATCCCTGTTATGGCATTATGTTGATATGGGTTTCCTACACCGGAGTACTGAGGAGAAACTGTACCCTCAGTTTCCTACTAAACCTGTATGATATTTTATACCTAAAATCCATAAGTCACTGGTGGATCTTCCAGGATGTCCCATTGTGACAGGGATCGGGTCGGTTACCGAACCCTTGTCCCAATTTCCGAATTGGTTGTCACGTCCATTTTTAAAAGGAATTCCGTCCTATTTGGAAGACACTAGTGACTTATTGGAACCGTTGAAAGTTATCGAATGGCAAGATGTATACTCGATTGCTTCTATAGACGTGGAAAGTTTATATACCAGAATCCCACAGGAACTGGGTGGGCAGGGTATCCGCAGTACTCTGGAAAGGACCGGAGGTAGTCTCGATGGTAATAAAATAAGAAGCCCTGAGATTTATTCTCACGCATAACACATTTAGTTTTGGCCACCTGTCTCGTGCACTTTCACCAACTTATTCCTCGCCACATTTAAAGAAAAATATATATTCACTACTGAGAATCCATTTGTACAATTTATTAGACTATTTCTTATATACATCGATGATGTATTTATAATTTGGACGGGGACCAAGACGCAGTTCAGTGAATTTGTGGAGTTTTTAAATACTTCCAATGACATGAATATGACATTCACCAGCCAGATACACCAAGGGGAGCTGGATTTTCTGGATGTAAAAGTAAGTATCAGAGATGGTAGTATTTGCACTACAGTGTTCTGAAAACCCACCTCCACAATTTCACTACTACGCTATGATAGCTTCCACCCGCCTCACGTAAAAAAGACATTCCCCTATGGACAATTTTTTACGTTTAAGGAGGATTGTGTCAGAAGAAAGCGAGTTTAAGGAGCAGTGTAAAGATCTCAAGCTATGATTCCTACAGAGGGGTTAACCTGAGGACATTATAGATGCAGCTTATCAGACAGTGTGCAGATTGAAGCAGGGGAACTGCACTAAGCACAAAAGGAAACCTCGACTGTGTGATCAGGATTGCACTCGAGCCGTATTCACATTTGACTATACCCCCATGGCTTCTCTCATCAAAATAGTCATCCTGAGCAACTGGCATATGCTGGTACAGGGTGAGCTAAAAGTAAGATGAACCCCATCATTAGCTTCAGGAGAAGTGGAACCATAGGAAGCGCCATTGTCAGAAGTAATCTGCAGATGGATGATACCAACTGGTTAGGAAAGTGTGCACCTAAAGGTAATTTTGCATGTGGGAATTGTTTCATCTGTAAATTTATGTACAAATGTGAATATCTCAAAATAAGAGGAGTGGGACATACAGTTAAAACCTTTATACCCTGCAAAACGCAATTTGTGGTGTACGTTATTTTTTCGCCCATGTGGAAAATTTTATATAGGCTAGATTTTTGGACCCCTTTATGCGAGATTCAGGGAGCATAAAAAAATCCATAGACACCAGAGTCGGAGCCACATGTTTAATTGAATACATACACGAGGAACATGGAGGTAATAAACGTGTTAAAATGTGCAGGATTAGAGGTGGTACAGATGCCCTTAAGAGGAGGAGATAGAAAGTGTTTGCTCCTACAGAGAGTATCGGCATGGATCATCAAAGCCAATGCTATGGGTCCTTTGGGGCTCAACAAGAAGAATGATCTAGCTGTCTTTGTCTAACCTAGTTTTATGTGTGAGATTTTGTTTTTTTATCTGTTATTTGCACTGTCTCAAGTTTTGTACTAGTTATTAACTTTTAATTGACTCATTAATGTTTCACCTGGGTGTTGTCATGTGAATGGAGGAGAGGGTGTGAGATTTATTCCATGCCCCGACCGGGTCGCTACAGGCTTGACAAAGAGCAGAGTGCGAGAAACGGCTGTTGCCGGACCCTGTTATGCAGTGGCTGTATCCGCCCCGTTTTTACGTTTCAATAAAGCCGCGGAGATTATTCCATGGTGAGTGCCGCTATTTACCTTTCCTACTTTGAAGTAGGGATGAGCGAATCGACTTCGGGTGAATATCCGAAGTCGATTCACATAAAATTTCATTTCAATACTGTACGTACCACATGGAACCGAACCAGAGTTCGGGAAACCAATTTATGAAGTTATTACACGAAGTCTCCTGAGACCTTGCAAAGTAATAACTTTAGCTCCTCTGAGACAATACATTCTAATACTGTACGGAATGTATGAGAACATCCGAAGTTGATTCGCTCATCCCTAATTAATACTATGGTAGCATTATTATATCTGAGGCACAATGGGGACATTATTATTGTTGGTGGCACTAGTACTACTAAGTGCACTCTGGCAGATAATTATTTCTATTGGTGGGACTTTTGGGAGCACTAGTACTGTGGACATTATGTTTACACTATTAGTGTCAGGGATACTATTTGCTGGGCAAAGCTATGTTTACAGCACTTTATGACAATTATTGAAGGGGAACTATCTGTGTGGTACTCATATTTTCAGGGGGGTTATCTGTTTCAGCAGTATAATATTGGGGAGCTCAGTGGGCACAGTATTGGGGGTGGCAGGATGGAGTGTTCAGAAGGTAGGAGGATGATGGAAAACTAGGAAACTAAGATGTCTAACTACAGTTGTGTTCAAAATTATTCAACCCCCACTGAAATTGAGTGTTTTGGCCAGTTTGACATTGATTTTGATCATTTCAGTCATCTTGTTTACAATTAAATCAAAGAGGCACTTGTAAGTCAGACAAATATAACATAACATTTATAATGAAATAACCACAAATGTCTTTTCTGTGCTCACATCATTATCAGTTTTATTCAACCCCCAAGTGACATTCAATCTTAGTACTTAGTACAACATCCTTTTCCAGTTATAACAGCATTTAAACGTGAAGCATAGCTTGACACAAGTGTCTTGCAGCGATCTACAGGTATCTTCGCCCATTCTTCATGGGCAAAAGCCTCCAGTTCAGTCACATTCTTAGGCTTGCGCGCTGAAACTGCTTTCTTTAAGTCCCACCAGAGGTTCTTAATCGGATTTAAGTCTGGTGACTGCGATGGCCACTTCAAAATGTTCCAGCCTTTAATCTGCAACCATGCTGTAGTGGACTTTGATATATGCTTGGGATCATTGTCCTGTTGAAAGGTCCAACGTCTCCCAAGCCTCAGGTTTAGTGACGGACTGCATCACATTTTCATCCAATATCTCCTGGTACTGAAGAGAATTCATGGTACCTTGCACACGCTGAAGCTTCCCTGTACCTGTAGAAGCAAAACAGCCCCAAAGCATGATTGACCCCCCGCCATGCTTCACAGTAGGCAAGGTGTTCTTTTCTTCATAGGCCTTGTTCTTCCTCCTCCGAACATAGCGTTGATCCATGGGCCCAAACAGTTCTAATTTTGTTTCATCAGTCCACAGAACACTATCCCAAAACTTTTGTGGTTTGTCCACATGACTTTTGGCATACTGCAGTCGACTCTTCTTATTCTTTGGAGACAGAAAGGGGGTGCGCCTGGGAGTTCTGGCATGGAGGCCTTCATTACGCAGTGTGCGCCTTATTGTCTGAGCTAAAACTTCAGTACCCGCATCTGACAAATCCTTTTTCAGTTCCTCAGCAGTCACACGGGGACTTTTCTCCACTTTGCTCTTCAGGTAGCGCACAGCAGTCAAAGTCAGCATCTTCTTTCTGCCACGACCAGGTAGCGTTTCAACAGTGTGCTTTGCCTTGAATTTGCGAATGATGCTTCCTATGGTGTCTCTTGGTATGTTTAACATCTTTGCAATCTTCTTATAGCCATTGCCCTTCCTGTGAAGAGAAATCACCTCTTCTCTTGTCTTCCTGGACCATTCTCTTGACTTCACCATGTTTGTAAACCCACCAGTAAATGTCTAGAAGGAGCTGAGTATCACAGTCATTTTACATCTGCCTAATTGGGGCTTATTATGCTTGATTGCTGCTCCTTGACATCCACAGGGGTTTTCAATACCTGATCGAAAACACTTGAATGAACCTCTGTTACTAAGAGTGGTCGTCTTTAAGGGGTTGAATAATTGTGTCAATGAAGAAATCACAAAAAAAAAACATTTAATACTGTATTACAAAAACAATTGATGTCATTTTAGTTGCATTTGGTTCTTTAAAAAGTCCTTGTAAGATTTCATTCTGAACACAATTACAAATGTACACTAAATTCCCCAAAACCCTTTACAGCATTGGGGGTTGAAAAATTTTGAACACAACTGTATGTCTGTCAAACTCTCCAGAGACAAGAGATGTCTGAAAGAAATCATCCTGGTGGTCTGATCTAAATGGAGAAGATGAGGAATGAGAATGTCTACATCAGAGGAGACGTCACTGAATGTATGTGGTACTGTATTAGTCTACTTTTATCTCTGCGTGATTCCAGCAGAGAACTCACTGGATATGGCACTGCTGGATGCAGATGGAATGCGTAATGTATGCCTTATGACAGTGGGGAGAGTGTCAGCAGTAAGGCTGTGTTCATATCACTGCTTTTTTTTTCCGTTCCTCTAATCTGTCAGAAGAACAGCCAAAAAAGTGGATCCTGTATTTTGAGCATCCGCCTTCAAACCTTCAGCATTTGATCATTATTTGCAAGGCAAAAACAGAAGTGGATCCAAAACAGAGATGACACATAAAGGAAGTATTTGCCTGCCTTCTGTGTTTTGGACCCACTCTTTCTTTTAGCTTCCAAATCATTATAAAATCCAGATGTAAAATTCTGACTGTGTGATAGAGACCTCATGATTAATCTGTATAATTTTTGACCATTGTTTTGACCATTTGACCATTGTTTTGACCATTGACCAAATTTTTGACCATTGTGTCTGAAATCTGTTTTATTCAGAAGGAAAAGAAATCCGTATTTATCAATATTTAATCAGTATTGGTAAGACAAAAACAGGAGTGGGTCCAAAACAGAGATAGAATGTGATGGTAAAATTTGCATGTCTTCTATGTTTTGGAGCCACTCCTGCTTTTGGCTTTCATGATCAAAGATGTTTGGCTTTCATTATCATGTTAAAACCCTGATGCAAAATATCCTGACCGTGTGATAGAGGCCTTATAAATGCTCGAACATCAGGACCTGTTTTTTTTTTGTTATTCTTTCTGACAGATCAGAAGAGCGAAATCACAATAGTGACCCAGAACAGAGTGGTAAGGGTGGAAACAGCATGAGGAGTCTCAATAGTGGCCCCAGAACAGAGTGGGAAGGTCAGGCTTGCTGTACTAAGTGGGCTTGTGAATAAGTGGATTTTAAAGAACCGGAGTGCTGTTGCTGAGTGTGATTTTGTGGGAGTGATTGCAAATAGCTGCAAATAGTTTATAGCAAAGGTCCTTGTGAGTTAAGTGCTTGCATTCTGGTACTGACATTTGAACCCATTTATTTCTCTGCTTTGTACCTGGTTAAGGGGAGTGGTTTGTGCTTCCAGGTGTTATTAATTGCACAACTGAACTCATCCTGAGCTCGCTCTGACCTGGGCTTGCTGTACTAAGTGGGCTTGTGAATAAGTGGAGTTTAAAGAACCGGAGAAGACGCAAGAAAGTAAGGTTTGATAGACTTTTCCTTGTGTGTTGTTGGCTTGATTCTAAATAGTCCTCCAACTACAGCAGACAGGGTCTAATTCTAACTCATATTTACTGTTTTCCTTCTTTACTGTTCATCCCCATCTAAACATGTGCTCCATGGACAATGCTACTAAGTGTGTGTCCTGTGCAATGTATGCGTGCCTTTAAGAGCCATTCGAGGGTGAATACATTTGCACTAGATGCAATCATGTTGCATATTTGGAAGCCCAGATCTTGGATCTAAATGAGAAGCTCAAGTGGTTCAAGAACTGGTCTAAGGAAAGACTTAATTATTAGGGGTACAGATAGGGCGATCTGTCACAAAGACTGGGATCGTTGAACGGTGTGACTTCCTGGCCCTTGAGTTCGACACATCGTGGATCGGGTTGACAGATTACTGGGAGGGGCTGGAGAAGATCCAGCGGTCATGGTCCATATCGGAACCAATGATAAAGTTAGAGGTAGGTGGAGCGTCCTTAAAAATGATTTTAGGGATTTAGGTCACAAGCTTAGGGAAAGGACCTCAAAGGTAGTGTTTTCCAAAATACTACCTGTACCACGAGCCACACAAGAAAGGTAGCCGAGGATTAGTGAGGTTAACAAGTGGCTCAAGAACTGGTGTAGGAAGGAGGGGTTTGGGTTCCTGGAGAACTGGGCCGACTTCTCTGTCGGCTACAGGCTCTATCGTAGGGATGGGCTGCACCTCAATGGGGAAGGGGCAGCTGTGTTGGGGAAGAAGATGGCTAGAAGGTTGGAGGAGTGTTTAAACTAGGGACTGGGGGGGAGGGAAATTACATTATAGGAGGGGAAGATGGTGCAGATAGAGACCAGGGGCAAGGTAGTGGGACTGGGGGAGGAATGGAAGGCGGGACTAGAACAGTTCAGAAGGAAAGGTGTAGGGTAAAAAATTTACATAAACCTCCTAAATGTATGTATACTAATGCCAGAAGCCTGACTAACAAGACTGGTGAACTGGAATTAGTGATGTGTGAGGAGGACTATGACATAGTGGGAATAATTGAAACATAGCTGGATGATGGCAATTAACGTATAGTGATGAGTGGCAGGGGCAATATTCGAATTCACAATATTTCGGGAATATTCATTTGAATATTCATCATATTTTTGTGAATATTCGTATTCGAGATTATTCTATTAATTGCGAAAAATCAGCAATGTAATATTCGCATAATGCGAATAGTCTAAAACACGAATATATAGCACTATAGAATAGTTTTTTTAGTTTTTTAGAATATTTGTCATTTTTTTCAATTTTATGTGAACAGTCATTGGCCCAAAAGCAACTTAAGCAGGGAGAAATCATGACTTCAGATGAAAAAGAAATGGGGAATATTCTAAAAAACTAATATATAGCACTATATTGAATATCGTAATTTTTTTCCATCTGAAGTCATGAACATGAGGAGTCACTGTGGGTAGAAATACATGGAGGCAAAAAACAATAATAAATTACTAATAGGAGTTTATTATAAACCACTTAATATACCATATTAACCACTTAAGGACCACAGGTTTATACCCCCCTAGTGACCAGGCCCTTTTTTACAAATCGGCACTTCCCAAATTAAACGGTTTATTGCTCGGTCATGCAACTTGGCACCCAAATGAATTTTACCTCCTTTTCTTCTCACAAATACTGCTTTCTTTTGGTGGTTGTTTGCTGCTGAGATTTTTCGTTTTTTCTGATATTAATAAAAAAAGACCACCATTTTCTCAAAAAAGGTGTATTTTTAACTTTTTCTGGTAAAATTGTTTAAATATAATTACATTTCTATACAAGTTTGAGTCAGAATTTATTGTGCTACATGTCTTTGATAAAAAAAAATCCAATAAGTGTATATTTATTGGTTTGCGCAAAAGTTATAGCGTTTACATACTATGGTACAAAAAAGTGAATTTCGGCATTTTGAAGCAGCTCTGACTTTCTGAGCACCTGTCATGTTTCTTCAGGTGCTAGAATGCCAGGATAGTATAAATACCCCCCAAATGACACCATTTTAGAAAGAAGACACCCCAAAGTATTCACGGAGGGGCATGGTGAGTTCATGTATGATTTAATTTTTTTTCACAAGTTAGTGGAAAATGACACATTCTGAGGGAAAAAATAATAATTTCCATTTCTGCTAACTTCTGGCAAAAAAAAATAAAAAATCTCCCACAGACTCACTATGCCCCTCAGTGAATACCTTGGGGTGTCTACTTTCCGAAATGGGGTAATTTGTGGGGTGTGTTTACTGTTCTGGCATTTTGGGTGGCCCTAAACTGTGAGCAACCCTGTAAAGCCTAAAGGTACTCGTTGGACTTTCTGCCCCTTTACGCACCTAGGCTGCAAAAAAGGGGCACACTGTGGTATCGCCGTACTCAGGAGAAGTAGGGCAATGTGTTTTGGGGTGTATTTTTACATATACCCATACTGGGTGTGAGAAATATCTCTGTAAATAACAACTTTTTCCATTTTTTTATACAAAGTTGTCAATTTACAGAGATATTTCTCTCATCCAGCATGGGTATATGTAAAAATACACCCCAAAACACAATGCCCTACTTCTACTGAGTAGGGCGATACCACATAAGTGACACTTTTTTGCAGCCAAGATGCGCAAAGGGGCCCTAAAACCAATGAGTACCTTTAGGATTTCACAGGGCATTTTTACGCATTTGGATTCCAAATGACTTCTCACGCATTAGGGGCCCCTAAAATGCCAGGGCAGTATAAATACCCCACAAGTGACCCCATTTTAGAAAGAAGACACCCCAAGGTATTCCGTGAGGGGCATGGCGAGTTCAATAGAAGATTTTTTTTTTTTGGCACAAGTTAGCGGAAATTGATTATTATTATTTTTTTTTCTTACAGTCTCCTATTCCACTAACTTGTGCCAAAAAATAAAATTTTACATGAACTCACCATACCCCTCACGGAATACCTGGAGTGTCTACTTTCTAAAATGGGGTCACTTGTAGGGTATTATACTGCCCTGGCATTTTAGGGGTCCCTAAGCGTGAGAAGTCATTTGGAATCCAAATGCGTAAAAATGCCCTGTGAAATCCTAAAGGTACTCATTGGAATTTAGGCCCCTTTGCATCTTGGCTGCAAAAAGTGTCACTCATGTGGTATCACCCGTACTCAGGAGAAGTAGGGCAATGTGCTTTGGGGTGTATTTTCATATACCCATGCTGGGTGTGAGAAATATCTCTGCAAATGACAACTTTTTCAATTTTTTTATACTTAGTTGTCAATTTACAGAGATATTTCTCTCACCCAGCATGGGTATATGTAAAAATACACCCCAAAACACATTGCCCTACTTCTTCTGAGTACGGCGATACCACATGAGTGACACTTTTTTGCAGCCTAGGTACGCAAAGTGGCCCAAATTCCAATGAGTACCTTTCAGGATTTCACAGGGCATTTTTAGGCATTTGGATGCCAGACTTCTTCTCACACTTTAGGGGCCCCTAAAATGCCAGGGCAGTAAAAATACCCCACGTGACCCCATTTTGGAAAGAAGACACCCCAAGGTATTCTGTGAGGGGCATGGCAAGTTCATAGAAGATTTTTTTTTTTTTTTGCCACAAGTTAGCGGAATTTCCTTTTTTTTTTTCTCACAAAGTCTCCCTTTCCGCTAACTTGTGACAAAAAGTTCAATCTTTCATGGACTCAATATGCCCCTCAGCGAATACCTTGGGGTGTCTTCTTTCCCAAATGGGGTCACATGTGAGGTTTTTGTACTGCCCTGGCATTTGAGGGTCTCCGCAATCATTACCTGTATGGCCAGCATTAGGAGTTTCTGCTATTCTCCTTATATGGAGCATACGGGTAATGAGATTTTTTTTTCCGTTCACCCTCTGGGCTGAAAGAAAAAAATGAACGGCACAGATTTCTTCATTTGCATCGATCAATGTGGATGAAAGAATCTCTGCCAAAAAATATGCAAGAAAAAAAAGGAGGGGCCTGGCGATTGCCAGGACATAGGGGCTCTGCCCAAACATCCATACCCACTCAGCTCCTATGTCCTGGCAAACGTGATTTCTCCATTCACATCGATCAATCGATCGTTGTGGAGGAAGACATCTTTGCCAGATTTTTGATACAAAGTGTTTGCCAAAGCATATGAACTCCAACACCTCTCCTCAGCTCATATGCCTGGGCAAACGTACCTGTCCTGCAGAGGAGAAATCTCGTCCTGCAGCGCCGCATGCACCGACTTCACATGTAATCTGACAGCAGCGCAATGCTTCTCTCAGAATGCACATCAGTGCTGCAGCTGGTTGATCGCTTGGTCCACCTAGAAGGTAAAAAAAAGGAAAAAAAACAGGCAGCAACGCAATAAATTTATTAACATTAACTTTATTAACATTAACTTTATATAATATTAGAAACAGAACATTAACTTTATTGAACATTTGAAGCATAATTACCTTTTTTTTTTTGTTTTTTTTACCTTAAGGCCTCATGCACACGGCCGTGGAACACTGCCGTGCACGGACCATGGTATCCCGGCCTGACATCCATCTGGCAGCAGGAGCGCACGGCGTCACGGCTGTGTGCATGAGGCCTTAGAGGATAAACCTCTCCTTCCCCATGGGACAATGTGCAAAGCGCAAATCGCCCAGAGATGTAGCGAAGTACATTATGCACTTTGTCCCAGGTGAAAGGAGAGGTTTGTGGCAGCTCTGTGTGAAAGGGCCCTAAGGGCCCTTGCACACAAGCGTTGCTCTCGCATCGTGATCGCAAAGGAGCTCCCAGCCTGACTTCTCCTGCACATACGGGGTCGCATAGCATCATATTGATTTATGATGCTGTGTAAGCCTTACAGTTCTGGAATGCATTGGATAGCACTGGCAGCAGTATGCCAGTGCTATCCAATGCATTCCAGAACTGTAAGGGTTACTTAGCATCATAAATCAATATAATGCTATGTGACCTAGTCTGTGCGGAAGAAGTCAGGCCGGAGCTCCTTTGCGATCACGATGCGGGAGCAACGCTCGTGTGCAAGGGCCCTAAGACCCCTGTATGCCTGTCCTGTGTCACGCAATCCCTATACTAATAGTGTACCTGTGTGTGGTACTTGCGGAAAAAACTCCCCTATGCATAGGGCAGGCTGGTCAGAACAGTCAGGACAAAAAACGGCGGTGTCAAGCCTTCTTCCAGCCTTGCTATAGACACGACATCTTTTTCTTGGGGAACGGTGGGTTGGGGTACCAGGAAGGACACTGGGGAAGTGTCTCTCATGTAGCTGGCTCACTACATCAGGGACTTGGGGCACAGAACCTCCTGGATACAGGAGGTTCTCAATGATCTCTTCCTGGAATTTAAGGAAGGATCCCGTTCTCCCAGCCTTACTGTAGATGAACAAAACTATTCTACATAGCCAATTGAAGTAAATATACAGACCCCTTCTTATACCAGCATCTGGTGCGGCGGGAAACTAAATATGGAGCCAACATCTGGTCATTGAAGTCCACCCCTCCCATGTGAAGGTTATAGTCGTGGACTGAGAGGGGTTTCTCAATGACTCCGGTTGCCTGTTCAATTTTTACAGTCGTGTCTGCGTGAATGGTGGACAGAAGGTAAACATCCCTCTTGTCCCTCCACTTCACCGCGAGCAGTTATTGGTCAGACAAGGCAGCCCTCTCCCCCCATGCAAGTCGGGTATTAACGAGCCGTTGGGGGAAGCCCCGGCGACTAGGTCGCGCGGTGCCACAGCATTGAATTCCAACTAGATGTAAGTGCCGAAAGAGGGCCACACTTGTGTAAAAATTGTCCACGTATAAGTGGTACCCCTTGTGGAGTAAGGGTGACACCAAGTCCCAGACAATCTTGCCACTGCTCCCTAGGTAGTCAGGGCATCTGACCGGCTCCAGTTTTGTGTCTTTTCCCTCATAGCCCCTAAAACGATATGTATAGCCTGTGGCCCTTTCACAGAGCTTATACAATTTGACCCCGTACCGGGCGCGCTTGCTGGGGATGTACTGTTTGATGCCAAGGCACCCAGTAAAATGTACAAGGGACTCGTCTATGCAGATGTTCTGATTGGGGACATACGCAACTGCAAATCTGGATGACAAATGGTCTATGAGGGGCCGAATTTTGTGGAGCGGTCATAAGCAGTGTGGCCTCTTGGATGACAGGTTTTATTGTCAGTGAAATGCATAAAGCGCATGATGACCTCAAAACGTGCCCTGGACATTGCAGCAGAGAACATGGGCATGGCAGGGCTCCAGATGGCGACCAAAATGGTCGCCAATGCGACTAGGAATTTGCAAATGGCGATAAGAAATTTAAGTACAGTAAGGAGCTTTGCTATTGGTTAGTTTGGGCGGGCGCCAAAGCCATACAGCGCCCTGCAGCAGAGAAAGCCGGCGGGAGATGAAAGGAGGAGGGGCCGGCTCTGGGGGGGGGGGGGCTGAAGGAAGAAGTGCCGGGCGCGCTGAGGAGCCGAAGAATCAAGATGGGGCCTCATAAGAAGGAGACAGCGCAAGGTGTTGTGTATCCATGTGTGTAATGTATGTAGTGGAGTGTGTGATCATCACATACATCATACAGTACACATGTATACATCACTACATACATCACACACTGCACTACATACATCATACACATGTATACATCACTCACTGCACAACACACATCACTACATACATCACACACTGCACTACACACATCACATACTGCACTACATACATCATACACATGTATACATCACACACTGCACTACATACATCACACACTGCACTACACACATCACATACTGCACTACACACATCACACACATGTATACATCACTACACACATCTCACACTGATGTATGTAGTGCAGTGATGTATGTGTTGCAGTGTGTAGTAAATATACAACAGGCTATTATAGCCAAGTGATAACGTACAGGAAGGTTCCGCCATATTGGACTGGACTTTATCACTTCGCTATAATTCCTTCATGTTATTAGACCGGTAATGGTTCCCTGCACACCCACCTCTTAGGCCCCGTTCACACCACCATTATTTATTTCTGTTGTTCTGCTCCGTTTGATGAGGATTTGGATTTTTGTCATACGTTTAACATATACAAAAAAAAAACGTATGTTTACGGACGCCTCAGACAGATGCCATACTGCGGCATCCATCCAATAGAGTTCCATTGTACAAAACACCATATATGCTAATTTATAAGTTTTTTTTGCAGAATGGGAGATCGTAGTGTACCACGTCTTCCCATCCTGTAAAGTCCAGAAAAAAATCTATACATCTTTTGTACAATGGAAATCTATGGTGAGGGATGCCGCAGTCTGGCATCTGTCTGAGGCGTCCGTTATGTTTCAGTCATAGTATAATATAACATATGACCGAAACATAATGTAAACCCGTGTGTGACTGTGGCATCAGTGTTCGGTCAGTGATTTCCATCAGTGATTTTTGAGCCAAAACCAGTTGCGGCTGTAAACACAGAACAGGTGCTGATCTTTCCCTTATACCTTATGTCCGTGGAGGCTCCAATCCTGGTTTTGGCTCACAATCACTGATGAAAATCACTGACCAAACACTGACGTGTTAATGAGGCAATTTTTTTTATCATGAATATATATCTATTTAAATTTGGCGACTAAAAATTTTATTTGGCTCCTAAATTTTTCAGTTTAGGAGCCAATGGCTCCTAGGTAATTTTTTTAGTCTGGAGCCCTGCATGGAATGTATTGGGTCTTTAGACCAATATGAACGCAACACATTTTTTTTAGTTAGACCCATGCTGAGGATAAGGCCCAAAAATATTTTACATTCGGAAACTGTGACTGGTTTCCACCGGAAAGGCTGGGCATAGAAGCTTTCCGGATTGGCGGTTATATATTGTGTGGCGTAGCGATTGGTTTGCCACAACTAAGTCATAGAGATCCGCGGTGAAGAACATCTCAAAAAATTCAAGGGCCGATCCAAAATGAGCTGTCTCCATGCAAACTCCTGACTGGGTGGTGAAAGGGGGCAATACGGGTGCGGCGGAAGCAGGGGATTGCCAATTAGGGTTTGCCAGCACCTCTGGGAGACTAAGGGCTCCAGGGGCCTGAGAACGCGGTGGCTGTGAGAAGGAGTTAGTGCACGTGCCACTGTACCAGCTTGAACTGCCCTTCTGGTGCTCGCCACTTCACCAGGGAATACGGCAGTGCTGGTAGAAGGTCCAGGATGTGCTGCGCTGCTGGTGTATGCCGCACCATAAAGAAGGTCAGCTCTAGCACCACTTTGCTGCATATGAGGCTCATCACGCAGGGTATGCAGAACACTGACATGGGGTTGGGTACGCCTGACCGTAGCAGGGACCTCAACCTCGTCATCTTCGCTAGCGGTTAGAGAGCCACTGCTGTCTACAGGTAAATATTCTGAACCACTGGATTCAGCGGAAGAGGCGTCCCCATCGCTTTCATCCATCACGGCCAGAATCCTGTAGGCCTCTTCAGCGGAATACCCCTTTTTTGCCATTTTAAATTCTATCACTGCGGTGGGGCGGACTGAACGCAAGTGTGCGCACAAGATCAGGCCTGATCGTGCAAACACTGTGTTTTTTTATAGAGCCTTAGGTGACCCTAATGTACTAATATAGATCTGATTGTGATCAGTCTTGATCACTTTCAGATACTATATTAGTATTAGTGCTGATTAGCAACAGCGATGACGCTAATCAGCGACTAATCAGTGAATGCGGTGTGGTGGGCTGGGCGCTAACTACCTAACAAGTAGATAACTACCTGGCGGTGATTAGGGACCCTTGGGGGGGGGGGGTGATCAATGACAGGGGGGTGATCAGGGGGTTTATATGGGGTGATCAGTGGCTGCTAAGGGGTTAATAAGTGACAGGGGGGGTGTAAATGTGGTGATTGGTGCTACTTACAGAGCTGCCTGTGTCCTCTGGTGGTCGATCCAAGCAAAAGGGACCACCAGAGGAGCAGGCAACAGGCATATCAGACGCTATTTTGTAAATAGCGTCTGATATACACTTTTCATTAGTTGATTTAAAAAATGACAGCCTGCCAGCCAATGATCACGGCTGGCAGGCTTTAGTTTCACTTCTTGGCTCTGCATTACTGTGAATATTTGTGTTTACTCTTAACTAGATCTGTCCTTTGATGACCAATATTCATTCAATGCAGGAGACTGTTTGCTTGGGGAGCTCTCACAGTGGTCCCAATCATTGCTTCAAGCCCTCAGCCACCTCTGGTAACTGAAAGCAAGGCGCTGTTTTATCTCCCTGTTATAAGGGAGTATCTAAAGGAATAAAGGCAGTTAGTAACCACCATAAAAACACATAAGGGAGGTCACTAACGGGCAGGGATTTTTGCCGCCCTAGGCAAAAGAAAAGTTTGCCGCCTCCCCCCATGTGACATCACAATGCCCCACCCATATGATCTGCCATAATAACTAACGCGAGGGCCGCCGTGTTTACATTAACTTCTTCCCGACCGCCGAACGCACGGATGCGTCCAGGCGGCGGCAGGTTTATTCCTCCTGGACGCATCCGTGCGTCATCTCGCGAGCCGAGATCTGCTGTGAGCAGCGCACGCTGCCGCAGCGTTCACAGCAGAGCGCGCTCTGCAGTTGTACTACAGCCTGCCAGCAATGATCAATCGCTGGCAGGCTGTAAATGTAAAATAAATGAGATCAAAGTGGTATATCAGACGCTGTGTTGCTAACAGCGTCTGATATACCTAATACCTGGTCCTCTGGTGGTCCCATTTACTGGGATCGACCACCAGAGGACCAGGTAACAATGTAAAGTTGCACCAAACACTACACTAACCCCCCCCCTCACTTTATAACTACTATTAACCCTTTGTTAACCCCTGATCACCCCATATAGACTTCCTGATCACCCCCTGTCACTGATCACCCCCTGTAAGGCTCTATTCACATGTCCATATGTGTTTTGCGGATCCGCGACGCGGATCCATAAAACAGGACACCGGCAATGTGCTTTACGCATTTTGCAGATCCGCACATTGCCAGAACTATATAGAAAATGCTTTTTCTTGTACGCAATTGCGGACAAGAAAAGGACATGTTCTATATTTTTGCGGAACGGAAGTGCAGACCCGTAAGTGCGGATTCGCAATTCCGGATCCGAGCGGGACAAAGTCTGTCCCCATAGAAATGAATGGGTCCGCAATTCCGTTCCGCAAACAGAATTTCGGACGTGTGAATGGAGCATAAGGGTCCCTTATCACCACCAGTTAGCTAGCTACTTGATAGGTAGCTAGCGCCCAGCCCACCGCAGTCACTGATTTTGGCCGAGATTTTTTCATCCACATTGATTGATGCGAATGAAAAAATCTGTGCAGTTCATTTTTTTTTTTTTTTTCAGCGCAGAGGCTGAACAGACAAAAAAAATCTCATTACCCGTATGCTCAATATACGGAGAATCGCAGAAACTCCTAATGCTGGCCATACGTGTAATGATTGCGGAGGCCCTCAAATGCCAGGGCAGTACAAAAACCTCACATGTGACCCCATTTTAGAAAGAAGACACCCCAAGGTATTCTGTGAGGGGTATGGTGAGTTCATGCAAAATTTTATTTTTTTTGTCACAAGTTAGTGGAATATGAGACTTTGTAAAAAAAAAAAAAAAAAAAAATCAATTTCCGCTAACTTGTGCCAAATTTTTATTTTTCTGTGAACTCGCCATGCCCCTCACAGAATACCTTGAGGTGTCTTCTTTCCACAATGAGGTCACATGTGGGTATTTATACTGCCCTGGCATTTTAGGAGCCCCTAAAGCGTGAGAATCCAAATGCGTAAAAATGTCCTGTGAAATCCTAAAGGTACACATGGGAATTTGGGCCCCTTGCGCATCTTGCCTGAAAAAGTGTCACTCATGTGGTATCGCCGTACTCAGGAGAAGTAGGGCAATGTGTTTTGGGGTGTATTTTACATATACCCATACTGGGTGAGAGAAATATCTCTGTAAATGACAACTTTTTAATTTTTTTTATACAAGGTTGTCAATTTACAGCGATATTTTCACACAAAGTATGGGTATATGTAAATACACCCCAAACACATTGCCCTACTTCTCCTGAGTACTGGCATACCCATGAGTGACACTTTTTGCAGCCTGGGTGCGCAAAGGGCCCAAATTCCAACAGTACCTTTAGCTTTACATGACTGCTCACAGTTTAGCCCGCCCAAAATGCCAGAACAGTACAAACACCCCACAAGTGACCCCATTTTGGAAAGAAGACACCCCAAGGTATTCACTGAGGGGCATAGTGAGTCCGTGAAAAATTTAACTTTTTGTCAAAAGTTAGCAGAAAGGGAGACTTTATGAGAAAAAACTATAAAAAATCAATTTCCGCTAACTCGTGCCAAAAAAAAAATCTTCTATGAACTCGCCATGCCCCTCATGGAATACCTTGGGGTGTCTTCTTTCCAAAATGGGGTCACATGTGGGGTATTTATACTGCCCTGGCATTTTAGGGGCCCTAAAGCGTGAGAAGAAAAATGCGTAAAAATGCCATCCTAAAAGGTACTCGTTGGAATTTGGGCCCCTTTGCGCATCTTGGCTGCAAAAAAGTGGCACACATGTGGTATCGCCGTACTCTGAAGAAGTAGGGCAATGTGTTTTGGGGTGTATTTTTACATATACCCATGCTGGGTGAGAGAAATATCTCTGTAAATTGACAACTTTGAATAAAAAAATGTAAAAAGTTGTCGTTTACAGCGATATTTCTCACACCCAGCATGGGTATATGTAAAATATACCCCAAACACATTGCCACTTCTCCTGAGTACGGCGATACCACATGTGCAACTTTTGCAGCCTGAGTGCGCAAAGGGGCCTAAACCAATGAGTACCTTTAGGATTTCACAGGGCATTTTTACGCATTTGAATTCTCACGCTTTAGGGCCCCTAAAATGCCAGGTCAGTATAAATACCCCACAAGTGACCCCATTTTGGAAATAAGACACCCCAAGGTATTCCGTGAGGGGCATGGCGAGTTTACAGAATTTTTATTTTTGGGCACAAGTTAGCGGAAATTTATATATTTTTTTTTTGTTTTTTTTACAAAGTCTCTTATTTCACTAACTTGTGACAAAAATAAAATTTTACATGAACTCACCATACCCCTCACAGAATACCTTGGGGTGTCTTCTTTCTAAAATGGGGTCACATGTGGGGTATTTATACTGTCCTGGCATTTTAGGGGCCCCTAAAGCGTGAGAAGAGGTCTGGAATCCAAATGCGTAAAAATGCCCTGTGAAATCCTAAAGGTACTCATTGGTTTTAGGGCCCCTTTGCGCATCTTGGCTGCAAAAGTGTCACTCATGTGGTATCGCCGTACTCAGGAGAAGTAGGGCAATGTGTTTTGGAGTGTATTTTTATATATACCCATACTTTGTGTGAGAAATATCGCTGTAAACGACAACTTTTAAAAAAATTTATACAAAGTTGTCAGTTTACAGAGATATTTCTCTCACCCAACATGGGTATATGTAAAAATACACCCCAAACACATTGCCCTACTCTTCTGGTACGGCGATACCACATGAGTGACACTTTTGCAGCCTGAGTGCGCAAAGGGGCCCAAATTCCAACGAGTACCTTTAGGTTTTACAGGGCTGCTCATAATTTAGCCCGCCCAAAATGCCAGAACAGTAAACACGCCACAAATGACCCCATTTCGAATAGTAGACACCCCAAGGTATTCACTGAGGGGCATAGTGAGTCCGTCTGAGATTTTTTTTTTTTTGCCAGAAGTTAGCAGAAATGGAAACTTTATTATTTTTATTTTTTCCTCAGAAAGTGTCATTTTCCGCTAACTTGTGAAAAAAATGAAATGATACATGAACTCACCATGCCCCTCCGCGAATACTTTGGGGTGTCTTCTTTCTAAAATGGTGTGATTTGGGGGGTATTTATACTATCCTGGCATTCTAGCACCTGAAGAAACATGACAGGTGCTCAGAAAGTCAGAGCTGCTTCAAAATGCCGAAATTCACTTTTTTGCACCATAGTTTGTAAACGCTATAACTTTTACCCAAACCAATAAATATACGCTTATTGGACTTTTTTTTATCAAAGACATGTAGAACAATAAATTTAGAGAAAAATGTATATAGAAATGTAGTTTTTTTTGAAAAATTTTACAACAGAAAGTGAAAAATGTCATTTTTTTGCAAAAATGTCGTTAAATTTTTATTAATAGCAAAAAAAGTAAAAATGTCAGCAACAATGAAATACCACCAAATGAAAGCTCTATTAGTGAGAAGAAAAGGAGGTAAAATTCATTTGGGTGGTAAGTTGCATGACGGAGCAATAAACGGTGAAAGTAGTGTAGTGCGGATTTGTAAAAAGTGGCCTGGTCATTAAGGGTGTTTAAGCTAGGGGGGCTGAAGTGGTTAAAAAGCCTGCAGGGAAAGGCTATAGACACCAGAGCCACTACATTTAGCTGCAGAGGTTCTGGGGACTATAGTGTCCCTTTAATGGGAGGTAAATTAGAGACTAGTCCCATGAATAATGTACTAGATCGCCTCCCTACACCCAGATGAGGATGATGATGGGCTCTGGCTCCACTGGTCTGGTGTGGGACAGGCTCTCTGGTGGCAAAAATCAATGTTCTGGGAGAATGGGAAGCGGCTCCATTTTTTGGGGCCCTTTACACAGTTCAAGGTCTGGGCCCCAGGAGAATATGCCCATAAGGCCCACCTATAAGTCCACCTACATGTTCCACCCATTAGTTTGTTCACAGCGGGTGAAGTGTGGAGGGGATGTTATGTGTTGTTGTAGAGAATCTAATGTGTTTGCTCATGGGATGTAGTGTATAGGGATAGCAGTGTGTGTATGTGATGCAGTGTGTGTGCAGTGGATGCAGTGTGTGTAGTGTATGCAGTGTGTGTGTAGTGGATGCAATGGATGCAGTGTGCAGTGGATGCAGTGTGTGTGTGGATTGTATAGGGAGACCAGTGTGTAGGTGATGCAGTATGTGTAGGTGATGCAGTGTGGGTGTGTGCAAGGGATAGAAAGAAGTTCGTGTTTGTGTATAAGGTTTGTGTTGTGTGTTTCTGAATGTGTGTACAGAGTGCGTTCTGTGAATCTGTTTGCATGTGTAAGGCTCCATTCACACATTCACAATTCTGTTCCGCATTTTGCGGAACGGAATTGCGGACCAATTTATTTCTATCCACACTCCCAGGTCCACACTACCATCCCGCAAAAAAATAGAACATGTCCTATTCTTGTCTGCAATTGCGGACAAGAAAAGGCATTTTCTATGACAGTGCCGGCGATGTGCGATCCGCAAAATGCGGAACGCACCTTGCCGATGTCCGTGTTTTGCGGATCCGCAAAACACACTTGGACGTGTGAATGGAGCCTAAGAGATGCATTGTGTGTAAGGGATGCAGTGTGTGTGTGTGTGATGGATGTCAAACTCTCCCCCCCCAGTCACTCTTTCTTACCCCCCTTGTGTCACTCTTTTCCCCATCTTGTCACTCTCATTACCCCATCATTACTCTTATTCCCCCTAGTCACTCTCTTTCTTGCCCCCCTTGTGTCACTCTGTTCCCTCCTGTCAGTCCCTCTGGTGTGGTGTGGCCGCCCCTTCTTGTCACTCTCACCCCCCATCACTCTCATTCCCCCTCCCCCTTGTGTCACTCTGTCCCTCCTGTCAGTCC
This sequence comes from Bufotes viridis, assembly GCA_033119425.1. Taxonomy (NCBI): domain Eukaryota; kingdom Metazoa; phylum Chordata; class Amphibia; order Anura; family Bufonidae; genus Bufotes; species Bufotes viridis. The sequence goes on from CM065594.1 coordinate 291,072,858, forward strand.
CTGTGGAGTAGGGCGCAGTATTAAGGCAGACAGTGTGAGCACTTCCCTGGTGTCAGTCCCTGTGGAGTAGCGTGGCCAGAGCTCTGTCCGGTTCCGCGGGTACAAATGCATTTGTTCCCTGTACCCGGCCGGACTGAGAGGAAGTGCACACTAAGTGAGCACTTCCTGTCAGTCCGGAGAGGTACAGGAAACAAAAGCTCCTGTACCCGCGGACTGTACAGAGCTACGCTACTCCACAGGGACTGACACTAGGGAAGTGCTCACACTGTCTGCCTTAATACTGCGCCCGGGCGGTGCGCACACAGGGACGCGTCAGCCCGGGCGGGAGCCGGCGCCCCCAGCAAGAGTGCGCTCTAAGCGGTGGCGTACTCTGCTTATGGGTGGCGCCGGCCCTGCTAACGGGCTAAGCATGAAGATGGCTTCTCCTATATATGGGTTTTTTGATGTTTAACAAGAGATGATTTACGGTTGAAACACAGATCACAGTCTGAACATGAATATGGCTTCTCCTCTGTGTGAATTTTCTGATGTCTATCACGAGCTGATTTACGGTTAAAACATTTCCCACATTCCGAACATGAAAATGGCTTCTCCCCTGTGTGAATTCTCTGATGTTTCGCAAGAGCTGATTTCTGCTTAAAACATTTCCGACATTCTGAACATGAAAACGGCTTCTCACCTGTGTGATTTCTCTGATGTATAACAAGATCTGATTTCATCTTAAAACATTTCCCACATTCTGAACATGAAAACGGCTTCTCTCCTGTGTGATTTCTCTGATGTATAACAAGATGCGATTTTTGGTGAAAACATTTCCCACATTCTGAACAGGAAAATGGCTTCTCCCCGGAGTGAACTCTCTGATGTATAACAAGATCTGATTTATTGTGAAAACATTTCCCACATTCTGAACATGAAAATGGCTTCTCCCCTGTGTGATATCTCTGATGTATAACAAGACCTGATTTATTGTGAAAACATTCACCACATTCTGAACATGGATATGGCTTCTCCCCTGTGTGAATTCTCTGATGTTCAACAAGAGCTGATTTCTGCTTAAAACATTTCCCACATTCTGAACATGGATATGGCTTCTCCCCTGTGTGATTTCTCTGATGTATAACAAGAGACCATTTCTGCTTAAAACATTCCCCACATTCCGAACATGAAAATGGCTTCTCCCCTGTGTGATATCTCTGATGTATAACAAGATGTGTTTGTTGGTGAAAACATTCCCCACATTCTGAACATGAAAATGGCTTCTCTCCTGTGTGATATCTCTGATGTATAACAAGATGTGTTTGTTGGTGAAAACATTTCCCACATTCTGAACATGAAAATGGCTTCTCCCCTGTGTGAATTCTCTCATGTCGAACAATACCGGATTTAAATCTAAAACATTTCCCACATTCTGAACATGAAAATGGCTTCTCCCCTGTGTGAATTCTCTCATGTCTAACAAGACCTGATTTAAATCTAAAACATTTCCCACATTCTGAACATGAAAATGGCTTCTCCCCTGTGTGATTTCTCTGATGTATAACAAGACCTGATTTAAATCTAAAACATTTTCCACATTCTGAACATGATAATGGTTTCTCTTTTACGTGAGCTGTTTGATGTTTAGCACCTCTTCTGTGACTTTTATTCTGTGTTACAGTCTGTGATGAATCAGAAGATCGGACCTGTTTAAAAGGATCAAGTGATGCATTGTTGCTGTGATTGGATGAGGATATATCTTGGATATTGGCATGCTCTTCAAATGTATCTCGTGTGATACCACAATCATCTACTTCAAAATCTGAAGATACCAGATATTTCTGTAGGTTCCTGGTACAGTCATCTGCCAAGAACAAAACACATTTTATTATTGATGAATAACATTAAAATTGTATTGAAGTTTTATAACTTTTCCAATAAAAAAAATCCACAGAAATTACAAGGCATGGCACAAAATTCAAGTATCAATAGACTAAAACAGTGGTGGCCAAAAATCTAATAGTAGACCGTGAGGAATAACTAGAAAACGCTGGCTCCCACCTTGAGCAACTACTCTGCAACCCTCACCCAATCAGTCATTTAAAAGATATATAAATAAAACATTTCCTAGCGCTGGACAAGAGGTGACGAATCCCCTCTTAGTGCCCCACACAATAGTTATGTCCCCTCAGTGTCTCTTTCACAGTGGAATTCCCCCTTAGTGCCCTCTTCACAGTACTGATGCCTCCTAAGTGCCCCCACTCAGTAGAATGTCCTCTTGAGGTCTCCACACAGTAGTTATGTCCCCTTTGTGCACCCCCTGCAGTAGTGCTGTCCCTTGGTGTCCTTTTTACATCAGTGAAGCTCCTGTACTGAAAATAAAGTTAAAAAAGTAATACCGAGCACATCATGCTCTTCCCAGCAGCAGGGAAATATCTGGTGTTCAGTGGTGAGACTTTATTGTGTGACCTCTTAACGCTACATTTACACATAAAAAAAAACCACCTCAAAAAACGGACACACTCAGTTTTTGATGGCCTTTTTTCAACCATTTTTTGCATTCCTTTCTTGGTCTGGACATTTTGCATTCATTTTTAACGCCCATTATTTGATGATGATTTAGATGATTTTATTAGCTTTTTATTTAATTACCAATCCCTGCAGTATACATAATATCCCCCATAGTGCCCCCAGTAAGTCATAATGTTCCCCAGGGTGGCCCCCATCAGTAATAACTAATCATCCACTTGCACGCGTAGAGAAAAGTTGCTCTTCATTTGGTGCTAAGCAATAATGCTGGGAGAAGATGGTGATGTCATCACGTTGGTAGCACAGGTCCTTCAGCACCATGAGAGACTGCCTTGTGTGTGCAAATGGATAAGGCAATTTATTTTTATTTTAACCCCTAAAAGGCCATTTTCCCCTAGTGTACCCATTTTATATGGCCTTTATATAGATGCACTCCTGTCTCAATGGCCATTAATAATAGTCCCATTGATTTACACGGGGTCCATCTGGCAGTGAAAACGGCCACAAATAGAACATGTCCTATTTTTCACAACCACTATTCACTCGCCATGTGAATAGCACTAGAGATGAGCGAATCGAAACTGAAGAAGTGGAATTCATTTAGAATTTCAGGAAAAATTCGATTCGCAACGAATGCGAATTTCCTTGCACTTTGTGGTAACGAATCGTAATTTTTTCTAACATGGCGGCTACAATTGCAGCTAAAATGGCGACTACACGTGTGAGGACATGGGGCAAGGAACCCTGGGAAGGCGGGATGACGCATAATTCCATGCATGCAGCCAATCACCCCGGTGATGTCAGCCCTATAAATATGGCGGCCATCTTAGATTCAGACATTTAGTATCGTACTTTGTTCAGGGACAGACGTGTATGCAGGCGCTAGGGAGAGTGAACAAAAAACTAATTGTAAAAAAAAAGAAGGAAAGAAGCAATTTACTAGTGCAGGGAAAGGATAGTGAGAGGAATCATATCACAGGCAGGGAGCGATGTGTTCAGATGCTAGGGAGAGTCATAGGAAACATTACTTGGGGATCCAGATAGTCTCATAATACAGCTCTGTCATTCCAGCAATTAGTTCTTGGGGTGCAAGTGTTATGTTGAAAAGCCTTTAGTGGCTTTTATCTGTGGAAAAAGATAAATATATACGCAGGTCACTTTTGTTGTAATTTGCGCTAAAATCATTTGCAGTCATTTCTGGGGAAAGAGTATAGGGCGGTATTTCAGTAATACACAAAACATTTACCCTGGGTTCACACCTGAGCGTTTTACAGCGCGTTTCCCTATAGGCATGGTTCTCACCTGAGCGTTTTACAGCGCGTACGAACGCGCTGTAAAACGCCCTACGCCCAAAGAAGTACAGGAGCTAAAGTGTAAACGCTCAAGTGTGAACCCAGAGTTAAACGCACTGCACTGTTGCAGTGATTTCTGTTGAAAGCATATAGGGGCCTATTTCAGTCAAAAAAGAAAAATATATACACATTTCACTGTTGCCGTTATTTCTGTTGAAATCGTATAGGCTCGTATTTCAGTACCACAAAAAATATATATACGCACTTCACTCTTTAATTGTTTTCTGGTTAAAGTGTATAGTGGTCTTTTTCTGTCCAACAAGAAATATATATTCTCGGTTCACTTCTGCAGTTATTTCTGGTGAAAGGGTATAGGGGCCTATTACAGTACAAAAAAAAGAGAAATATATACGCATTTCACTGTTGCAGTTATTTCTGTTGAAAGCGTATAGGCTGGTATTTCAGTACTACAAGAAAAATATATACGCGCTTCACTCTTTAATTGTTTTCTGGTTAAAGCGTAAAGTGGCCTTTTTCCGTCCAACAAGAAATATATATTCTCAGGTCACTTTTGCAGTCATTTCTGGTGACAGGGTATAGGGGCGTATTACAGTAAAAAAAGAAATATATGCACTGCACTGTTGCTGTGATTTCTGTTGAAAGCGTATCGGGGCGTATTTCATGCAAAAAAGAAAAATCTATTTGAACTTAACTCTATAATTGTTTTCTGGTTAAAGCGTACAGTGGCCTTTTTCTGTCCAACAAGAAATATATATTCTCAGGACACTTCTGCAGTTATTTCTGGTCACAGAGTATAGGGGCCTATTACAGTAAAAAAAGAAAAATCTATATACACACTGCAGTATTGCAGTGATTTCTGTTGAAACCGTATAGGGGCGTATAATGTTCAAAAAAGAAAAAAAATATACGCACTTCAATCTTTAATTGTTTTCTGGTTAAAGCGTATAGTGGACTTTTCCGTCCAACAAGAAATATATATTTTCGGGTCACTTTGTCAGTTATTTCTGGTGAAAGCCTATAGGGGCCTATTTCAGTCAAAAAAGAAAAATACAGTATATACGCATTTCACTGTTACAGTTATTTCTGTTGAAAGCATATAGGCACGTATTTCTGTACTTCCAGAAAAATATACGCACTTCACTCTATAATTGTTTTCTGGTTAAAGCGTATTGTGGCCTTTTTCCGTCCAACAAGAAATATATATTCTCAGGTCACTTCTGCAGTTATTTCTGGTCACAGAGTATAGGGGCCTATTACAGTAAAAAAAGAAAAATATATATACACACTGCAGTGTTGCAGAGCCAGCAAGTCACTAGCGTGGCCGGGAGTCAGCAGGGTGACAGCAGTGGGAGGTCGGGAGCCAAACGGGCATGGGGTAGACCACCCGCTTTGCAGCAGCCTACCTGCCCAGAAAGGAGTGGTTCATGGGTTCACGGAAGCAGTGCCGTTAGCAGTAAGCCAGTGAGTAGTGTTGGGGGGAAAACAAGGTACTCGGCAGTTTTTTGTGAAGCCACCGGAGGAGGTCAACATGGCCATATGTAGAATATGTGGGCAGAAGCTGTAACGTGGCCAGGGTTTCCAATATTGGCATCACGGCCCTGCGTCACCATCAAGTGGCTCCGATGTGGTGGTCCAGCCTGCCGCAGCAACCACTATGTCACGCAGTGGCATGCAGCCAGTTTCAGCCAGTCAAGGCTCACCTCAGGCGAAGGAAGCTGTCTGTCAATCCCATCTTCTGCTGGTCCAGATGCTTCTACTCCTCATCAGTCATTGCGTCAGCAATCGATCACCGAAGCGATTGTCAAGAGACAACAGTATGCATGCATGCATCCAACGGCGCAGAAGCTGAATGTGCACCTGTCCACGTTTCTCGTGCTTCAGTCCCTTCCTTTCCAAGTGGTGGACTCCTTTCAGAGAACAAATGGCTTGTACTGTAGATCCCTCATTCCAGTTATTACTTTAGTTGCCCTCCTCTGAACCCTCTCCAGCTCTGCTATGTCTGTCTTGTTCACAGGAGCCCAGAACTGTACACTGTACTCCATATGTGGTCTGACTAGCGATTTGTAAAGTGGTAGGACTATGTTCTCATCACGGGCATCTATGCCCCTTTTGATGCAACCCATTATCTTATTGGCCTTGGCAGCAGCTGCCTGACACTGTTTTTTGCAGCTTAATTTGCTGTTTATTGAAATTCCTAGATCCTTTTCCATGTCAGTGTTACCCAGTGTTTTACCATTTAATATGTACGGGTGACTTGCATTATTCCTTCCCATGTGCATAACTTTACATTTGTCAGTGTTAAACCTCATCTGCCATTTTTCTGCCCAAGCCTCCAATCTATCCAGATCCCTCTGTAGCAGAAAACTGTCCTCTTCAGTGTTAATTACTTTACACAGTTTAGTGTCATCTGCAAAAATAGATATTTTACTGTGCAAGCCTTCTACAAGATCATTAATAAATATATTGAAGAGAATAGGGCCCAATACTGACCCCTGAGGTACCCCACTAGTTACAGTGACCCAATCTGAGTATCTACCGTTAATAACCACCCTCTGTTTTCTGTCACTCAGCCAGTTACTTATCCATATACAGACATTTTCTCCCAGTCCGAGCATCCTCATTTTATATACTAACCTTTTATGTGGTACGGTGTCAAATGCTTTGGAGAAGTCCAGATATACGACATCCACTGATTCACCCCGGTCAAGTCTAGAACTTACCTCCTCATAGAAGCTGATTAAATTTGTTTGGCATGACCGATCACTCATGAAGCCATGCTTAGGGCTGAAACGATTACTCGATTTAATCGAGTATTTCGACACAAAAAAATCCTCGATGCAATTTTTTTGCATCGAGGATTCGTTTGTGTCATGTGACCACGGAGCGGGAGGGCAGCACTTGTTATTACTCCCCGCTCCGTGGTCACCCGTCAGGTCATAGTGCACGTAAGCGCGCCCTATGACCCGACACTGTGCAGAGCGGCTGGCAGCGGAGGAGGCGGGGCGCACAGGGGGAGAAGGAGTCGCTCTCTCCCTCCCCCTGTGCTGCGCTGCCAGTGAGGAGAGAGAGGGGGGGGGGGGCGCCGCTCCGTTCTCCCCACTGTGGGCCAGTTACAGTTGCCAATTACTAATATCGGACCAATGGGGAGGAGAAATCACCTTCTCTGTGGGCGTTTCTTCTCCCTGCGCTGTCCAATCGCAGCAGAGAACGTCACAGTGCAGGGAGAAGGAACGCCCACAGAGCTGATGTCTCCTTCCTATTGCTCCGATATTAGTAATTAGCACATGGAGCAGGAGACTGTAACTGGCCCACAGTGGGGAGAGCCGCACCGCGCCCAGGGATAACTGTAAGTGCAGAGACATCCTGGGCGCCGCTCCTTGTAGCTGCTAGTTAGTAAGGCCGGACCATGAAAGGTCCTTTGTAATCTTTAATAAAGGAGGCAGGGAGCTGCGATCAGCGGCAGTTCACCCCTCAGGTGCTGCACCTGAGGGGTTAACTGCCGCTGATCTGCTGCCTGCCGCCTGTATTAAAGGTTAATTTTCATTGGTGGCGCAGTGCGCCCTCCCCCCACACCCCAGTATTAAAATCGTTGGTGGCAGTGGCCACAGAGCAGAGTCCCCTTCCCCCCTCATTGGTGGCAGTGGCCACAGAGCAGAGTCCCCTTCCCCTCTCATTGGTGGCAGTGGCCACAGAGCAGAGTCCCCTCCCCCCTCATTGGTGGAAGTTCTGATTGGAGCCCCAGCAGTGTTATAACTGGGCTCCTACCGGTTACCATGGCAACCAGGATGCTACTGAAGCCCTGGTTGCCATGGTAACATTCTTATTAGATTACTCGATTAATCGTAAAAAATAATCGGCATTGCCACCCACCGCCCCACTCTGTTACCAGGTCACTTTGTGGTCTCTTGATGCAGCTGCTGCTGTTGCTACTGCCATCTCCATATTATGTCACCTAGCCACTCTGTGGTCTACTCATGCTGCCGACACCTCCACACTCATTGTGCCACTCTGTGGCCTACCTATACTGCTGCCGCCTCCAGACTCTGTCATTGTGCCACTCTGTGGCTTCCTCATGCTGCTGCCAACTCCAGACTCGGTCATTGTGCCAATCTATGGACATCTGATGCTGCTGCTGCCGACACCACCACACTCTGTCATTGTGCCACTCGGTGGCCTCCTCATACTGCTGGCACCTAAAGAATCTGTGATTGTGCCACTCGGTGGCCTCCTCATACTGCTGGCACCTAAAGAATCTGTTATTGTGCCACTCGGTGGCCTCCTCATACTGCTTTCACCTTAACACTATGTCATAGGTCCACTATGTGGACTTCTCATGCTGTTCCCACCATTCCCACTTCATGACTGGTCCACTATTTTGGCTTTCGGCCTGGCTGACCTCATCATTTATTTGACACTTCTTCGGATCTGTCAGAGGGAAGGAAAAACGAGACGCACAATGGATCCTGTCTGTGTAGCAGCTTTAAGGCCTGTATGGTCCCATCAGAATTGACTGGAATGATTTGGTAGCCAAAAGCAGGAGTGGGTAGAAAACACAGAAGACATGCAAATATTAGATTCCCTTACGTCCTACCAGCAGCACAGATGGGGTTAACCACCCCCCGTGGACTGGCAGGACCGGCGGAATGTTTAATGAGCCCAAGACTAATAACTCAATTTTTTTTTTTAAAATCAAATCATTTTTATTGATAAATAAAATCAATATATAGCAGCAAAATATGCGATCACAAGTCATAAAATACAAATAGAAAACTGTGTTCCATACTCATATGCATTGACAAAGTTTGAGTATATTGGCATAATCAAGGTAATCATAATGCTTTTAAACATTAACGCCCCTGACCCACCCCCCCCCCCAACTCCCTCTCCCTCCCTCGTCGGTGTTGGCCACCCTCTTCAGGAATCGTTGTTTTGTCGCCTAAACAGATTCCACGGCTCCCATAGCTTTTCGAATTTTTTAGGGGATCCCCTTTTCTGGAAAATTATTTTCTCGTATACCAGCATGGTGTTAACTTTACCCATAAATTCACTGAAGGTTGGAGGAGCACACTGTATCCAGTGCATGGCTATTAGTTTTCTCGCAACATATAACAAACGGCCTATCGCCACTTTAAGCAGGTTGTCCACCCCCAGCTCTGACACGTAGCCCAGTATGCAAACTTTGGGATCAGACGGTATATGCACAGTGTAGACTATTTGTATAGCGTGCAGCACCTGTCCCCAAAAACTTTTTAAATTCCCACAACTCCACATCATGTGTATCAAATCCGCCGATTCCATCTCACAACGCGGACAATTAGCGTCCGATCGATATCCTATCTTGTGTAAAAATACTGGCGTCTTATATACTCTGTGAATGATGAAGAGTTGTGAGAGTTTCCCACCTTCGCTCAATGAGGAGACAGGGACCGCCTCCAATATATCCGACCACTGGTCAGCAGGAATGCTCCCTACATCCTGCTCCCATCCTCGCATCCTGGACAGTGGGTGAGATACCAGAAAGCCGTCCAACAGCACTTTGTAGATCGCCGAGATTACCCCTTTTTTATCCCCTTTTGAAATAATGAGCTGCAGGGCCCAGTCCTGTTTATGGATCTTGAGGCCATTACGGACCATAGTATCATATGCGTGACGTATCTGTAAATACTTGTAAAAGTGGTTCTTGGGTACTCCATAGGTGTCTTGTAAAGTAGTGAAAGACACAAAAATATCACCTTCCAATACCTGCCCTATCCTCCGTATCCCTCTCCTACTCCACTCCTCAAAGCCCTGTAGTGCACAAAACTCAGACAATACTGGATTTCGCCAGAGAGGAGCGAACACCGTGGGTCCTGCAACCTGTCGCAGTTGTTTAATCTTAAACCAGGTATTGTGCATTACAAGTCCTAACGGTCCCAGCTGATCTCTCAATCGTGCTTCTTCCCCTTCCAAAACTAATAGGAGATCTCGGCCCCCCACACCAGCAGTAAGTATCTGACTAGTCATATCCCTACCATCAGAATCCAACCAGCCTTTAAAATGTTGACTCTGAGCAGCCAAATAGTATAGCCATGGGTTTGGGACGGCCAGACCCCCTTCTGTCTTCAGGTATTGGAGAGTTTCTAATTTGATTCGGGGTTGGCCTTTGCGCCAGATTAGCTCTCTAAAAATTGAGTTGATCTTATCAAATTGCCTTTTCGGGAGCCAGACCGGGGAATTATGGAGAATATATAAAAGCTGAGGCATTAATATCATTTTGAGGAGGTTCGCCCTACCCGCCACTGAAAGATACAATTTACACCATGCCTTAACTTTGAGCCTAAATTTGATCAGCAGAGGGTCAAGGTTCAATCTTTTAAAGTCCCTAAGTCTGGGAGAAATACTAATGCCCAGGTATTTGAATGTTTCCACACAAGGGATATCTCTATTAATTATTACTTGTGATTTAGGTTGCCCATCAACTAGCATCAAGGCAGATTTGTTCCAGTTTATCAGTAGGCCAGATAGTCGGCCAAATTTATCTATTAGATTCATAGCTGCCTCTAGGGATGAATTTGTGTCCCCCAAGAAAAGCAAAGTATCGTCAGCATACATTGCTACCTTATTTTGTACCGTGCCATAAGAAAATCCATGAACATCTGAGGAATTACGTATTGCCGCTGCCAACGGCTCTATTGCGATCGCAAATAGTAGGGGTGACAGGGGGCATCCCTGACGTGTTCCTCTTTGTAGATGGAACTGCCCTGACACCTCCCCATTAGCTCTGACACTTGCCTTCGGATTACTATATAGCACTTGGACCCAAGCTATAAATGTATCACCAAATCCCATGTATGTCAAGGTGCGCCACAGAAACCGCCATTCAATGCTGTCAAAGGCCTTGGCCGCGTCCAAGGAGAATATAGCCCTGTCACCTATATTGTCTGCTGGTACTTGTAGACTGGCAAATACCCTTCTAACATTAATGGACGTAGACTTCTGAGGCATAAAGCCGGTCTGGTCTGAGTGTATAATAGACAGTATCACACGAGATAGACGGTTGGCCAAGACCTTCGCCAGCACCTTAACGTCCGTTGACAGCAAGGAAATGGGTCTATAAGATTCGGGGAACAGTGGGTCCTTACCTGGCTTGGGAATAACCACAATCAATGCCTCCTGCATGGATGGTGACAAGCTACCCAATTCAAAGGAATAGTTGAACACTTTCAACATTTCAGGCAGCAATATATCAGAGAACTCCCTGTAGATCTCCACGGGAGGCCATCCAGACCTGGTGCCTTGTTGTTAGCCATAGAGCCCAGTGCCACCTGCAATTCCTCTAGTTGTAACGGGCGTCTAGAAGTAAGCTGTCTTCCTGTGATAAACGAGGAGATTAAGGCCCTGCAAAAATCTGTCGATATCCACATCTGTACAGGACATTTTAGAGGAATAGAGAGAAGAATAGAACTCGCCTAGAATACTCAAAATCCCAGTGGTATCTCTCTGTAGAACACCCGCAGAATTCAGTAGCCCCGAAATGCATGAGGAACCCTGCTGCGCCTTCGATATCATAGATAGCATATGTCCTGCTTGCTCCCCCTCGGCAAAAAACTGCTGCTTGTAGAAAAAAACGTTTCCTCTCAGCTACCTGCAAGAGGTGACATCTCAGGTCTTCCTGCGCCATTTTTAGCCGGGTACTGTTTTCCGGGGATGGGGAAGCTACGAAGGCCGCCTCTGCATTTTTCATAACATCATGCATCCGTATGTCACTGTCCTTGGATTTGGACTTAACTTTACTAATGGATTTTATCAAGGTTCCCCTGAGAAAGGACTTCATAGCTTCCCACACCGTGTGCACAGAAGCTGAACCCTCATTGTGCTGAAAATACTCCTTTAAAGCGCCGTGTATATCAGAGACATCTCCTAATAGTGGCAACCAAAATGCATTAAATCGCCAGGTCCTAGTCCCCGGTCTGGCCCTCACCGACAGCTCCAATTCTACACTGAAGACAGAATGGTCCGACAGAGTTCTGGGCAAGTACTCTGGCCTCCGAACATGCGGAAGCAAGAGGGCATTTACCAGACCTAGATCGATCCGTGAAAGAGACCTATACGTAGATGAACAACACGAATACTGTCTGAGTACAGGATGAATCGCTCTCCATGCGTCTATCAGTCCCACTTCCCGTAGTAACCTACTGAACGGAGTCTCAGAGTTGCTACCTGTTCTTGCCGATACGTGACACCTATCCATAGTTTCATTTAAAACATTATTAAAATCCCCCACAATTATAGCTGGTAGATCCGGGTATTTCGCCAAAAACTCCAGCACCAAACGCACAGGCACTGAAGAGTAAGGAGGAGGAATATAAATCGACACCAACATTAAAGTAACCCCCTGTATTCTGCAATGGATGCACACATATCTGCCTTCTGGGTCAATCAGTTCATTCAGACATTCAAACCTAATATGCTTATGTATTAAGATACTGACCCCCCTGGAATATGAGGAGAAGACGGAGTGAGCAGAATAACCCAGCCATGCTTTACGTAATAAGTGCACTTTTTGCTTGGTCATGTGAGTTTCTTGCAAACAGCATATTGCAGGTTGGAACCGCATTAGATAATGAAAAATACCTGAACGCTTAGTGTCGTCCGACAATCCCCTCACATTCCAGCTAATCACTTTAACTGTCGACCCCATTGCAACGTTCCCAGACATATAATAGCCGATAAGGCATATGTATAGCCAGACAGTACCCTGGATCAAAGGTCTGTAGCAGTTGGCCAACACCGACGAAAACCCCCCCCCACCCATCTTGAGGAACATAAAACATGAATAACAAAAGCGATAAAGTTAGCGTTACCCAGGGCTAAAAACAAAAAACAGGCCCAACAGGTTTTGGAGTAAGTTACAGTCCCACTTGAACCAGAACAAGGGACCAACATAGCACTAGTGAGTGTGAACAAAGTTCACGCTTTACTCAAGCTGTCTCTAGCGCCAGGCCTAAGACATCTAGTAAAGGTTAACAACTGCAGATATAACACAACTGTCCACTTGTATGAAGGACATAAGGCATATTAATAACAATCAGACAATTCAAGTGTCACCAGCGGAATTTTTCAATTGACGTTCATTTTTGTCTAACCACTGTAGCGCAGCTTCAGGTTCCTCAAAAAACAGCGCCGATCCAAACGCCACCACCCGCAACCTGGCTGGAAAGAGCATGGAATATTGGACTTGCAATTCACGTAGCCGTCTTTTAATATCCACAAAACGGGCTCTCCTCTTCTGGACATCAGAGGAATAATCAGGAAAAATGGAAACAGGAGCCCCATTAATAACAAGATCCGGATGATTCCTAGAGGCTTTTAATATGACGTCTCTGTCCCTATAGTGCAGGACTTTAGCCAGGATCGGACGGGGCGGGCGTCCAGGGGGTAGCGGCCTAGTGGGTACCCGGTGTGCCCGCTCAATAGCATATAGTGTAGAAAGGCCGCTTTCACGGAACTTATCGGCTAGCCATTTTTCAACAAAATCGGTGGGATTCGGCCCTTCCGTCTTCTCCGGTATCCCCACCAGTCGTAAATTCTAATAACTCAATTTAACAATTAAGTATCTCCTAAAAGGAAAAAGTCAACCCCCAGCCCACTGTGTTTTTTTCTGTGCTCCTGGACAGGTGGACTAGGCGGTTTGTTCCCCCCTTTCTTATGGAAAGTGCGGGGAGCCTTCTTTTCGTTTGGGTAACGGCGTTGCCCCTTTTTCCTAGGTACCTTGTCAGTTTGGCTGGCAGCTTATTTGCTGCCGGCCCCGCGCAGTTGCGCCTGGCTGGGGTATTTTGGCGGCGTCCTTGGTCCAGGATTCCCGGTCCCTGTGCGCCGCCATCTTCCGGAGGTGACGCGGGGACTCTCCTTTTGCATCACCTCCGGGTAATCCGGCCGTGATTTTTTCACGGGCACGATTTTTTTCATAGATGCGATTTTTTTATGTATCTTCCTGTGGAGGATTTACTGGGGGAAGGGTGGATTGGCTATCCCTCCCCTTCCCCTATTTTGGGAGGCTGTGTGCTCCAGTTCAGTCTCTGGCTACATATGCTTTTTCAGCTAGCTCCCAGAGTCCTAAAATTGGTGGTGTTCTTTTCCTCAGCTGCCTCCGGTCTATTTTTCTACCTTTCCTGCGTAGATAGGTGGTTTACAAATGTTTTATTTGTCCCTTTTTTTCCCGCAGTGATGTCTTCTCCGCGGGATTCGGAAGGCAGGAAAGTGGATTCCAAGAGGAAGCATCTATCCTGCTACCATTGCAGCAGTCAACGGTTATTGTAAGCTGATCATACCTGCACTCGTGAGATCGCAGAAGCTAAACAGCTTAAGGCTGGGCTAAGACCAGCTTGGGAGACCGGTTGGGAATCCATGGGTCTGTTGGCTTAACCCACACCAGGTGTTACAGCTGCTGTTAGAGGTTTCTGACCTCTAGTGAACCTACATTGCAGGATATGTATCATTGGCTCTGTTAAAGGAGTCATAGGCCTGCTGGATGGAAAGGCTTCCTATTCGTGCCCAGGCCCCTATGTAGACCTCTGTCCCGGTAGAGAGACCTTCTTGGTCTCCTTAGTTTCTTCCTCCTCGGATGAGGAGGAGCTGACGTTGTGTTTTCTCCCCTGGAAAGACACAGAAGTTGCTCAAGTCCATCAGGTCGGGGGACCATGATGTTGACTGTGGGGAGCCTCCTGTTCCCGCTACTCGGGCACCTCGTGCCTTCAAAGCGGATGAGACCCTCCTCTCTGTCATGATATAGAGTGGAAAAAACCTGGAAAAGGTCCGGTTTTAACAAAGAAGTTTAAATCCATGTTCCCGATGGCTTAACCCTTGGTGGATTCATGGGGATCCATTCCAAGGTGGACACGGCTATTGCCAAGTTGTCCAAGCGCGCTCTGGTTCCTGCAGACGATGGGTCTAGCTGCAGGACCCCCTTGCAGAGTGCACACCAAGACGGGGTGTTACGGCAGCTGCGGCTTCCGCTTCCACAGCCATAGCGACTTTTGAAGTCTCTACGTTCCTCCGATCTCGCCTGGATCAAATTCAAGTTGATGTGAACCAGAGGTTTTTTCCAGGACGACATACTGGCTGCTTTCAAGACCATCAACCTGGCTACGGACTTCTTGTGCGATACCGCACAGCTCCAGTTGAAGCTAGCGAGGGAGCTTCCCCGCAAGCAAAGCAAGTCCTGGGAACGAGGCCAAACACAGATCCTTGCTCTTGAAGCTAAGCAGCAGGTCTGTGGTTCATGGTAGACCAAGTGCGCTTTTGGCACCCTGTAACAATACTATCAAATAACGTCAGGGGCCTATATATAGCATGGCCCTGGGATCGGCGGCCCATATTACATTTTGGCTTAAGCCTTGGGTCCCTGACAATTCCTCAAAATACAGAGTGACTGGAGAGCACAGCGAAAGGGTTTGAGGTGCTCTCGTGGAGGAGC
Organism: Bufotes viridis; assembly: GCA_033119425.1. Classification (NCBI taxonomy): domain Eukaryota; kingdom Metazoa; phylum Chordata; class Amphibia; order Anura; family Bufonidae; genus Bufotes; species Bufotes viridis. Next base: position 291,088,134 of record CM065594.1, read on the forward strand.
CAAAGATGGAAAATCCTCCTCCTCTTCGAGGCTCTTGGTTAATTCCCGTTACTCCTGCCGTCCTGCCAATAAGCTTCCCCATTCCTAAGCTTCATGTACCCGTCGGGAGACGTCTCTCCCACTTCGGAGAAGAATGGATCCAAGAGATCCTGGATCCCTGGGTCCTGAATATCATTTCCAACGGTTATTTAGTCAACCTCACATCTATTCCTCTGGACAGGTTTGTCAAGATCAACCTTCTACAAGCTGCCAAGGAGGCGATCCTAGAGGCCTACATTCAGGACTACATTTGCAAAGGGGCTCTGGAGGAGGTTCCGGCAGGAGAACGGGGCCTAGGGATCTATTCACCAGTTTTTCTGGTTCAGGAGATCTCTGGATGATTATCGATCTGAGATATTTCAATCGATTTATAAGGAAGGTGTAGTTTCGTGTAGAAACCATCAGGTCAGTAGTTCACGTCGTCAATCCTGGAGACGTGATGGCAACCCTGGACCTCAAGAATGCATATCTGCACATCCCGATCCATCCTGGTTCCAGGAAGTATCTCAGGATCACGGTCCAGATGTCCGGTGTCGTCAGGCATCTTCTGTTTGTTGCCCTTCCCTTTGGCATTTCTTCTGCCCCTCACACTTTTACCAAGGTGGTGGTTCTGTAGTGGCGGCTTTGAGGCTTCAAGGACTGACCATCATTCCTTATCTGGACGACTGGCTTTGAAAGCCTCTGCTCTAGCGGTCCTAACCCAACTTCTTCAGGTAACCATCTCCTTTCTGTTCCACCTAGGTTGGATCATCAGCTGGTAGAAGTCGAACGTGAGCCCGTCGACTTCAGTAAGATATCTAGGCTTCATAATCGACTCCACTGAGATGTCGCTCCAGTTGACTCCAGAAAGAAGATTCCGGGTTCAGAACACGGCAAGTTCCTTTCCCCGGCAAGTTCCAATCCGGACTCTCATGAAGATGTTGGGGCTCATGTCAGCGTCTGCAGAAGCAGTCCCTTGGGCTCTATGGCACCTCCGCCCTCTACAGTCGGAGGTCCTCTCCTAATGTAATGGCAGCCCTGCTGGGCTAAACTCCCTGTGCTCCCTGACTTGGCAAACTCGGTATTCCCTCAGATGGTGGTGCCATCTTTTAGACGGGAAGTCTATGACCCAGCCAATCTGGGTCATATTGACTACGGATGCGTCCTAAGTAGGCTGGGACGCTCACCTAGACGACTCTCCAGTTCACAGGACCTGGTTTCCTCAGGAGTGGCTTCTTTCATCCAATCTCCGCGAGATTCAAGCTATCCGGCTAGCCCTCCTTCACTTAGCCCCTCAGATCCGGGGCAAAGCGGTGAAAGTCCAGTCAGACAATGTGACTGCCAACCAGCAGGGAGGCAAGAGATCACTTCCCCTCCTGTCAGAGATCGGGGTGATTCTGGATTAGGCAGAGTTGTACCTTCCCACTTATCTGCGATCCACATCCAAGGCTCCCTCAATATGATAGCGGCTGAGCCATGGTCTTCCGTCGGTGGAGTGGTCTTTACATCCAGAGAATCATGCAGATAGTCCTCAAGTGGGTATGCCAGAGGTGGATCTCATGGCAACAAGGTTCAATGCCAAGGTGGAGAGGTTCTGCTCCCTTTACAGGGAGGACAACCCCCTGGCGTTAGACGCTCTGTCAATATCCTGGAGGTTCAGGCTGGCTTACATCTTCCCTCCCTTTTCCATGATACCAAGGGTATTTATGAAAATCCGTCAGGATCAGGCCTCGGTGATAGCCATCATACTGTTTTGGCCGAAGAGATCCTGGTTTACCTAGCTCACCCAGTTGAGTCGAGGACAATATTGGAGGCTCCCCCCACAGCAGACCCTGGTGTTGTGGGACACTCACCTCTACTCAGATCTGCACAGATTCAACCTGACAGCCTGGAGGTTGATCAGTCCCTTCCCAGGATAGAAGGGCTTTCAGAGTCGGTCCTGAGAACGCTGTCTCATTCTAGAGCGGACTCTACCAAGAGAGCCTACTCTTGTATTATGAGGATATTCTCATCCTGTTGTACCTCAACTGAGGTGGCGTCTGCAGATCCGCCCCTCTCCGCTATCCTTCAGTTCCTGCAAGACGGCCTTGATAGAGGCCTTGCCCTTCTACTCTGAAGGTTCAAGTTTCAGCCATCTCAGCTTGCCTTAACAGGCTTTTTTCTCAGGACCCGCTGATCAAATGGTTCCTTAAAGGAGCTGAAAGATTAAAGCCTACAGTACTGAGACCCCTTTTTTTCAATGTTTTTTTTTAGTAGTTCTCAGGGGGTTAGCATCTCCCCCCTTTGAACCGTTAGAGGAGTTGGACATCAAGTTCGTCACTTGGAAGTTTGTGTTTCTCCTTGCAGTGACTTTGGCCAAGAGGGTCTCTGAGCTTCAAGCTCTCTCAGCATATTAGCCCTATACCATTTTCTTACATGACCGGGACCCTCTTAGATTCCTCCCATATTGTAGGCCTAAAGTTCCTTCCTTCCAGAACATCAACCAGGTGATATTCCTCCCGGTTCTGTCGACATCTACCACCTCCTCCTAGGAACCTGCTAGACATCCTCTGGACGTCTCGAGATGTCTCCGGATCTATGTGGATAGATCAAGGAGTTCAGGAAAGATGAGAATCTGCTAAATCCTGTTGCCGGTAAGTTTAAAGGCTATAAGGCATCCAAACCTTCCATCAGTCGGTGGATTGAGGAGGCTATTAAGGAATCCTTTGTTTCCACAATCTCTGGACCCTCCGGGATTCATGAAGGCCCACTCTACTAGAGTTGTGGCTACTTCTTTTGCCGAGAGGAGTCTTCTGCCTCTCAACATGATTTGCAAAGCTGCCTCCTGGAGCTCTGAATCGACATTCATCTCCCATTATAGACTAGATGCCAGTCTAGCTGAGTTTTCGGCCTTTGGGCAGACTTTTCTTAGTTCTGCCAGGCAGGAAGGCCCTCCCTAGGGGTTTCTTCTTGTTATCTCCCCATCTGTGCTGCTGGTAGGACGTAGGGAATCGTTAATTTCTAACGATAATTTGTTTTCCCTTAGTCCTAACAGCAGCACACAAATTTCCCACCCTAGTAAGTCTAGTTTTTTTCTTACTATAAACACAGTGGGCTGGGGGTTGACTTCCTCCTTTTAAGGAGATACTTAATTGTTAAATTGAGTTATTAGTCTTGGGCTCATTAAACATTCCGCCGGTCCTGCCAGTCCACGGGGGGTGGTTAACCCCATCTGTGCTGCTGTTAGGACTAAGGGAAAACAAATTATCGTTAGAAATTAACGATTAACGTGTCATCTCTGTTTTAGATCCACACTGTTTTTTTTTTGCCTTTAGCAATACTGATCAAATCGAATTTTTCCCGATAAATTTGGCGAACCGGCGAATCGAACTTTTAAAAAATTTGCCCATCTCTAAATAGCGTCATTGACTTCAATTTATTCTAAAAACAGCTATGTGCAATTTTTCACTGTTTTGTGAATGTAGCCTTATCCTGCAGCCTTTCCAGATTACACAAACTACATATAGCGCCGAAGAATAATCCTGTGACCCGAACATCATCGCTGCAGCTAGGACACTGTGCACACCGAGGTCTCTCCAAATCTCAGTCCTGTCACTCTCAAGTAAACAATCTGCACGGCCCACAACATAAACTCTTCCCTTTTTTCGTGCATTTATATTAAAGGGGTTGTCTCATCTGAGACAATGCGGGCAATTCGCTAGAATATACCCCTATTGTCTGGTAGGTGCCGGTCCCACCACTGGGACCCACACCTATCTTCTAAACGGAGCCCCGAAAGTGGTGGAGGGTGCACTGTGCACTGTGAACCTGCTCCCATTGGCCTGATAATTTGTGTATCACTCTCAGGCAGATCTACTCCTTGGCATCAGCTGAAGGTGTGTGATGATGCCACCTGCCACACTGAATACCCTGCACTGGAGGCTGGACAAGACAGTACACATATCATGCTGGGCCATTTCCAGCCACTGTTACAATCTCCCTCCCAGAAGTCCATGGAGTCAGGGGACAGGAGATGTGCAGAAGAAAGGGCACAGTCCAGGTACGACTGAACCCGGTTGCTCAGGTAATTTTTATGCTTTTGCAGATATGCGTCAGGTTGGCACAGCACTTAAAAAAAACTTCCATCACATTAAGAAAACTAAATTGACTGCTGCTTCTGTGCCTTCAGAGACTTATTGTAGGGGAGCATCACCAGAGAGGGCAGGAGGTCTCTGACTCAGCCAGGTTGGAGATGGGACTCCTGGACAGAAATGCAGGCGACAGGCATCAGTAAAACATTCTCCCCTATTTGCTTTGATTGCAATGATCTAAAAGTATGGTTATCCAGTAGTCATTACCTTGCTTGATGCTAACCACATGCTTGCCAGCATGGAGGCAACCAAGCATGCAGTTTGTCATGCTCACCAGCATGCCTGAGGACCCAGTTCTTTAAGACCCCATTGCAATGGTTGGTCATGGCCAATGTCATCGTCGTCATCATTATGAACAGCATATCTATCATACCGAGCGCCAACCTCCTTTACTAGCTGTGCCTAGAAAAACTCCATGTCTCCCTGCACCACAAACTTCTCCTCCTCCACTTCCTCCTTTATGCAACTTCGTTCGTCCAGGTTCCTATCGGCTACAGGATCCCCAGAAAGCTGTGGAAGTTGTTGTTCTTCCTCTAGTCCTTGTTGCATCAGTGTGAGCATTGGTACAACTATAAATATCAGGGTGATGCCATGTTAATGCTTGTCCCTACTCTGGTGGCCTCTTGATGGCCCTGATGAGCTGCCACTGTCTGCGCTCAAAATAACATATGCTCTGCTGTGGTGGTCTCATGCATCATGTAAATCATTAATCTCTTTATGCTGCTCATAGCAACACTTCAGCATATGTAAGGTGGAATTCAAACGGTACAAAGGCAGACCATTTGTCACTTCACGCTCAGAAGGGCCTTTTTAGCCACATAAGAATGGCTGGACAGTCCCCTGGACATGACCAACACCATCTGCAAGCCACGTTGCTTTTTCAAAAATGGATGCACCACAAATTTTTGATGTGCGCCATGCAGGGAACATGTGTTATTTCCCCCAAATGAAGTGCAGCCACAATGTTCCTGCCATTGTCACCAAACCTGTTGTCCAGCTGTGGATGGAGAAGAGAAATCTGTGAGGAAACTTGCTGCTTGATGCAGATTACCAACTGATCTATGAAGATTCTCTCGTCCAAGCTCATCAGCTTTAAAGAGGACCTTTCATGGTTTTTGTTTTTCAGTTTAGATAAATACCTTTCCTTGTGGAGTACCCCCTGCTGATGCTCCTACCCTGCCTGTTTTTTTAAAATGTCGCTTCTACGACCCGCTGTACCCCCCTGCAGTTTTTCCGCTCAGTATGTTAATTCTCAGCATTGGTACAGGGAAGAGAATATGCCAGGGTTACTTAATGGCCGTCTCCTTCTCCCTGGCTATGACGCACTCCGCTGTGATTGGATCATGGCACAGCAAGGAAAGGTATTAATCTAAACAAAAAAAACATGACAGGTCCTCTTTAAGACAACATGGCAATGCTTCAGTTTGCACATATAAAAGGAGGGAATAGAAGTGGAAGCAAAAATCTGCTCAGTTTTTGTTGGGGATAGGAGGATGTCCAGCGAGGAGGACATGGATAAGCACCTGGTGTTATTACTGTCTATAGTATAAGGACAGAAGAGAACATATGGTACCAGATAACCAGCAATTGTAAGCTGCAGCATGGTGGCCAAGACCATACAGTGGTTTAAGAGGACAGGTTCCACTCAGAACAGGCTTCGCCACGGTCGACCATAGAAGTTAAGTGCACATTCTCACCTCCATATGCACAGCTTGTCTATTCAAAATAGACGTATGTCGTCATGGAGGATGAAAGAGGATTCAAGTGGCAACCTGTGAAGCGCTAGTGAACTCCATGCCCAAGAGAGTTAGGCAGTGCTGGAAAATAATGATGGCCACACAAAATATTGACACTTTGGGCACAATTTGGCCTTTTTCACTTAGGGGTGTACTTACTTTTGTTGCCAGAGGTACAGACATTAGCGGCTGTGCATTGAGTTATTTTGAGGGCACACCAAATTTACACCGTTATACAAGCCGTACACTGACTACTTTACATTGTATCACAGTGTCAGATCTTCCGGGTTGTCCCATGAAATGATAGAATAAAATATTTACAAAAATATGAGGGGTGCACTGACTTTTTCAGAGATACTATATGTACCAGCAACAGATCTTGATGATTTGCTTGCCCAAATGCATTCAGCATGGCAGAACATTCCTCAGACAATCATTAGTAACCTCATTGGTAGGATGCCAAGGCGTGTAAGTGAATGTATTTATGCACGTGGCTCTCATACTCAATACTGAACAAAGAGAGATGTTTTTCAATTTGTTTCCATTTTTGCAAATCATTAAAGGGGTTCTCTAAGATTTTCCTCAGCATAGGTCATCAATATGAGGTTAGCAGAGGTCCGGTCCCTGCACCCCCACCAATCAGCTGTCTGAGGAAGCCTCAGTGCTCACCGGAGCTCCAGGTAATACAAAGCCTCCTCACAGCTCACCAAGCACAGCGCCGTCTGCTGAATACTGGATGTGCTTGGCATTGCAGCTCAGATCTATTCACTGGAATGGGACTAATCTGTGGCTAGGCCATATGACCGATGAACGTCACATTGCATGGCCAGGAAGAGGCCTGAGAGCGTGCAGAGCACTGTGTCCTCTCCATACATCTGACCGACAAGGCTGCAGGGAGCTGAATCCACCTCCGATCTGATATTAATGACCTCTCCTGAGAATGGACTATATATATCATATACATACTGTATATCACCTATAACGCTGTCACATTTACATTCATATTTAATTAAAATTTTAGCTGAATGGGTGAATATAATGCTGAAAAAACCGACAGACGAGAGAACCTAAAAATGTAACATAAAATTGTATCATCCAGTGAAGGAGCAGAATCTTAGAGACCGCTCTGCTTTACTTAGTGGTCACTACTCACCTGGGCGGTTATCTGTAGGAACGTCCTCTGTACTCTGCTCATCGCCCCTCACATCTGTCTCTGGAGGATTAATATTGTTCAGATCTTCCCCCGGATTCACAAGCTGTGAAAGAAATATTGTAGAAATCACCAGACGGTTGGAGAAGTCGTGTGGAAGGTTTTATATGACCTGAAAAGACGACCGAAAATGACCGAACAGCAGGAGTTATCTGACCCCAATATCTGCAGGTCTCCTGTATAAATCCAATCTGATTGCTTCATTATTCCAACCAGTTTGCAATGCAGGGAGAGGAGCCCTTATATTCCATCCCTAACATTACACTGTGTATATAATATTACATTGTGTGTATGTATAACATTACATTGTTGGTGCCCATGTTCCCCTTGCTGGCCGCCCCAGGACTGTGAAGCCGATAAACCAAAGTTCTTTCGGTCCGTGGCTTATTTACCTCCTTGGAATGGGCATAATCATCTGCTCTGATGCAGCCAATGACTGGAAGCAGGTGACCATGCCTGTGCCGGCGAGGAAGCAAACAACATTTACTAAAAAATGTACATTATGGGGCCGGCGTGCATAACCGTTGCTAGGGGTAGCAGGTACGTATGACTTTCTATAGTAGAGGCTGCGGACACATGTAAAAAGTTACTTATTGCTGAACAAACCCTTTAATGCCGTCTTCCTGTTCTATCTAGAAGTTTTGGGATGACTCCAGGCATGAAGATACTGTAACTAGTATAAGGACAGGGGAGAACACAGGAGAGGTGAGAACTGATTATCTATCACCTCTAGAACACCCTGCTTATCACTGTCTATAGTATAAGGACAGGAGAGGTGAGAACTGATTATCTATCACCTCTAGAACTCCCTGATTATCACTGTCTATAGTATAAGGACAGGAGAGGTGAGAACTGATTATCTATCACCACTAGAACACCCTGCTTATCACTGATTATAGTATAAGGACAGGAGAGAACACAGGAGAGGTGAGAACTGATTATCTGTCACCACTAGAACACCCTGCTTATCACTGTCTATAGTATAAAGAAAAGGAGAGAGCACAGGAGAGGTGAGAACTGATTATCTATTACCACTAGAACACCCCGATTATCACTGTCTATAGTATAAGGACAGGAGAGAACACAGGAGAGGAGAGAACTGATTATCTATCACCACTAGAACATCCTGCTTATCACTGTCTATAGTATAAGGATAGGAGAGGTGAGAACTGATTATCTGTCACCACTAGAACACCCCGATTATCACTGTCTATAGTATAAGGACAGGAGAGAACACAGGAGAGGTGAGAACTGATTATCTATCACCTCTAGAACATCCTGCTTATCACTGTCTATAGTATAAGGACAGGAGAGGTGAGAACTGAATATCTATCACCACTAGATCATCCTGATTATCACTGTCTATAGTATAAGGACAGGAGAGGTGAGAACTGATTATCTATCATCACTAGAACACCCTGCTTACCACTGTCTATAGTATAAGGACAGGGGAGAACACAGGAGAGGTGAGAACTGATTATCTATCACCTCTAGATCACCCTGCTTATCACTGTCTATAGTATAAGGACAGGAGAGAACACAGGAGAGGTGACAACTGATTATCTATCACCACTAGAACCCCCTGCTTATCACTGTATATCGTATAAGAGACAGGAGAGAATACAGTAGAGGTGAGAACGGATTATCTATCACCACTAGAACATCCTGTTATCACTGTCTATAGTATAAGGACAGGAGAGGTGAGAACTGATTATCTATCATCACTAGAACACCCTGCTTACCACTGTCTATAGTATAAGGACAGGGGAGAACACAGGAGAGGTGAGAACTGATTTTCTATCACACCTAGAACACCCTGCTTATCACAGTCTATAGTATAAGGACAGGAGAGGTGAGAACTGATTATCTATCACCACTAGAACACCCTGATTATCACTGATTATAGTATAAGGACAGGAGAGAACACAGGGGAGGTGAGAACTGATTATCTATCACCTCTAGATCACCCTTCTTATCACTGTCTATAGTATAAGGACAGGAGAGGTGAGAACTGATTATCTATCACCACTAGAACATCCTGCTTATCACTGTCTATAGTATAAGGACACGGGAGAACACAGGAGAGGTGAGAACTGATTATCTATCACCTCTAGAACACCCTGCTTATCACTGTCTATAGCAGGGGTGCACAACCTTTTCTGGTTGGGGGCCACATTCTCAGCCTGAACCAATTCCAAGGGCCGAAAATAAAACTTAAAGGGGTATTACCAACTGAAATACTGCATTTTTGCCATATTGAACATACAATATATACTATAAATGTTTAGTTACAGTTCTAGGACTCCCATCTAATAGGAAAATACATGAAAGATACATCTAAAAAGCCATAAGACATAGACTTACATGTCTTTTACCAGATGTTTAGGGCCGCACAGAATGGTATTGAGGGCCGCATGTGGCCTCCGGGCCGCAGGTTGTGCACCCCTGGTCTATAGTATGAGGACAGGAGAGGTGAGAACTGATTATCTATCACCACTAGAACACCCTGATTATCACTGTCTATAGTATAAGGACAGGAGAGAACGCAGAAGAGGTGAGAACTGATTATCTATCACCACTAGATCATCCTGCTTATCACTGTCTATAGTATAAGGACAGGGGAGAACACAGGAGAGGTGAGAACTGATTATCTATCACCACTAGATCATCCTGCTTATCACTGTCTATAGTATAAGGATAGGGGAGAACACAGGAGAGGTGAGAACTGATTATCTATCACCTCTAGATCACCCTGCTTATCACTGTCTATAGTATAAGGACAGGAGAGAACACAGGAGAGGTGAGACTGGATTATCTATCATCACTAGATCATACTGCTTATCACTGTCTATAGTATAAGGACAGGAGAGGTGAGAACTGATTATCTATCACCCCTAGATCACCCTGCTTATCACTGTCTATAGTATAAGGACAGGAGAGGTGAGAACTGATTATCTATCTCCACTAGATCATCCTGCTTATCACTGTATATAGTATAAGGACAGGAGAGGTGAGAACTGATTATCTATCACCACTAGATCATCCTGCTTATCACTGTCTATAGTATAAGGACAGGAGAGAACACAGGAGAGGTGAAAACTGATTATCTATCACCACTAGAACACCCTGCTTATCACTGTCTATAGTATAAGGACAGGAGAGAACACAGGAGAGGTGAGAACTGATTATCTATCACTACTAGATCATCCTGATTATCACGGGCTATAGTATAAGGACACAGTGGCTCAACTAGAGTTCTAAGGGCCCCAGGGCAAACTTTGGAACCCATTATATATCTGAATGGGTTGTAGTACACTGCTGCTGATCACTACACAAATGGGGGTCCCGCTGTCACTATTATGTTATGGTGTACAGATCACGTCTATCATCTGATAGGATATTGGAATGAGGTGTTGGCTCAAAGTGCACATGGAATTCTGGTGGGGGGTTGATCCACAATTTTTTTCAGGTGAATCTATAGGGATCTAAACTACCCAATATGTCCCAGGTCTAGTGGTCTCTGTGTGGTCTGGCTGCAGGATACCTACTGGATTCTTCCAAAATAGCAGGGGAGCACTCGATTTCGTAAATAATTGCTTTATTGAGCATTCATACATAGGTGTGGAGAGTGTCCACTGCTGAGGTCTCCCCTTACCCCTTCTTTACACCCCTAAGCGGAGGAAGGAGAGAGGGGGAGTAGGTACGTTTAGATCACACATACACACTCCTATCAGAACCTAGGTGTGGAGAGAGATCTCCACTGCTGGGGTCTCCCCTTGCTTATTTCCTACACCCCTAAGCAGACGAATTTTGATTAGTATTCATTTCAAGGACTTATCGTTTAAGAAGACAAGGAGGAGTAGCTGGTGGTAGGGAGCTCTCAGGAGGGATCTGATAATTGATGCGGTAATCTTGTAGTTCACAGGATGTCAGCCACACAGGACAGACTGATCTCCTGTCTGACAGGACCGCAAGCCTCGGACTGGTGGTCAGACTGGAGAACACATGGCCAGGTGTCTATAATCAAAGGGTTTTAAATGTACGGATGCTTCTGAGCATCAAGAAAATTGCTGGTGAGTTGACGTTATAGGTGCTGATGAAAATAATCCTATACTGCTTTTCCAATGATTCCCTGGCCCTGGGAGGAATCACAATTGGATGGGAAAACAAAAGGCGGGCGCAGGATTACAATAAAATGTGGCAGGTCCTTGAGCTTCCCCTTTGTACAACCCAAACTCCCCTGATGAAGCCAGTGCCCCGGTGAAACATGTCGGGAGGGTTTGCTCATGGGCATCTTTTTTAGACAGTGAACCCCTATTCTACCTCTGGCCCGGGATAGTTCTTGCTAACAAACAGACCTACAGAATCTACCTCCTGATGGAAGTGAGTGTGCGGGAAACTATAGAAAACCTCAGGTGAGTTAGAATTATATGTGCTGATGAAAATAATCCTACATAGCTTTTCTCAATAATTATCTGCCAATATTATATTATATTCAATGCAAGTAAGAAGGATGACTTGTATCTAGTTGTGCTAGAACGAAATCCATGATATGGCCTTGGTACTGCCCCCTAGACTACAAAACCCTTAACGATAATGATGCATTTATCTCCTGATCAAGCTGACAATCGGAGCACAACTATGGTTGACCATTTGTATTGTTGTATGGTCCCGGCCGAGGACCTCTCAGAAAACTGTTGTGCCACTCTTGTGCAGCCACAAAAGATCTGCAGCAGTTACAGAGGAGGCCATCTTAAAAGTCTATACAGGCAGAAAATTGTGAGAATATTCAGACAACATGTAATGTCTATGGTTAGCTGTAATCCTGCCATCTCCACCTTACTCATTATAGAAGGATAAAACATATAATACTGGTGGATAAAACAAGACTGAAGACAAGATCTTCTCAGCCTTCTACAGATCATAGGGGACATTTCATGAGACCTTATCTCCATCTACCTGATCATCCTGTGGGACATTGTGATGTTCTTCTGAACCATCCTGTGGAAGAAGAGGACTGGGACATCTCTCCGGTGTTCTTCTCTCTTCCTTAACTGTAGGAAACACATCCAGTGACTGAATTCATCCCTTACATACAGATAATGAGAGGACGTGTGTATTTAGTCATGTCTATTACCTGGTGATATGAGGGGCTTCTGATCCTCCATCATGACGTCCTTGTACAGATCTTTGTGTCCTTCTAAATACTCCCACTCCTCCATGGAGAAATAGACGGTGACATCTTGACACCTTATAGGAACCTGACAACACAATGACACAGTCATCACCCATATCCCTTCATAGCGTTCCTGTATAATGTCCCAGCATTCCCAGCAGTGTCACCTCTCCAGTCAGCAGCTCAATCATCTTGTTGGTGAGTTCTAGGATCTTCTCTCTATTGATCTCCTCATGTATCAGGGGGTGAGGTGGAGGCTCCATGATTGGGCTCAGGGTCCTTCCCCATCCTTCAGACACAGGGTCCTGACAGCGCTCACTAGAGGTCTTCTTCACTACTGTGTAGTCCTGGTTATGGAGAGACACAGTAATAAATATCACTCCATACATCTCCAGAGTCCCTCACCTCTCCAGTCATGTCCATCTGTTAGTAACATAGATAAGATGATGTAATGTGACATCATCAGAATCTCTCACCTCTCCAGTAAACTGGAAGAGGATCTCTAGGGTGAGATTTATTATCCTCTCCGCCATCTTGTCCCTGTCCATTCTTGTCGGGTCAATCAGGAGAAGGATCTTATATAGAAGATCTCCACTGAGCGGATACTATATTGTAGGAACCTGAATGGAAAGAAGATGAGATGATGTAAATTCCTAAAAAATCCCATGTAAAATACAATTACTGGAGATAAGAGGAGACATCGGAGGAGATAATAAAGTGTAGATGTTGTGTTCTCTCTCTTTATATGGATGGAAACATGTGTGAGGACAAGGCAGTTTCATGGTATGTCACACCTTCACATGACCCTACAGCCAATAGAAGACGTCATCAGTGATACCAGTATGAACAACACGTGACCCCCATAGACCATCATAGCCCTCAATGGTCAGGTGATATACATACCACAATCAGAGCTCCGACCAATATTGTCGCTGCAGTGATGTAAACAGACTGAAGGAGACCACAGGGGCCTCAGTGCTGGAGCAGTGGGGGATTCCACAGGTCCAATCAGGGTCATTGTAAAACGCTGCAGAATATGATGGCGATACATAAAGATTATTATTACTATCTAGACAGACATTGGGTTGGCAGATTAGGTTTTTGGCAGCTCCTTCCGACCACACAGATGTTGTAGTTTAATAGATCTATTTTTAACAAGCAGCATGATGAAATACAGCGGTCATTAACCACTTCCCGACTGCCCATAGGATATAGACTCCCTATGACCGCTTGTTTGTCTCTAAATGGACGTTTTGGAATGTCCATTCAGAGATTGCAGCTGCACGCTAATCATGCAGCTGCCAAGCGCGGGGCCCGCTGTCAAATGAAAAGAATTTGGAGAAATTGTTGTGATGACAAAACAATGAACAGCTAGATATTTCATGCATGATTAAGGGGGCGTGACCGTCGAAACGTCGCGTTTGACTGTGGTATACAACTCAGGCTAACTCTGAACAAGTGGACCTGCGAGTCTTGCTATTTGTCTTTTATCGTGGAAAATAAAAGAAAAGGACCGAACGTGTCTTTTAAAGAAATCGTGAGTAGTATATGTTTCTCACATGAATATTGAGCTTGCTAATGAGAATAGACTGAAGTGCTTTGTGAAAGTGAATGGCGGAGCAAAAATGAGGCTCTGAGTCAGTCTGAAGCTTAAGTAAGAAGGGAGTCATTCGTTGGACTAATGAGCTGTAGTACATCTAACATGATTTATCTATTACAATGTCCCTGCAATATGTATTATGTGGACTGCACCACCCAAACACTCCGTGAGAGTATCAAAGAGCACAGATCGAGTGTATGAATGGATCCCTACTCCTACCAGACACTTTGTGTAGCTGGCCGGCTAAGACCTGTCCTAGGTTGTTATTATGACTTACATGTATATACAGCTAGACCTGCTAATAACGTAATACAGTTCATATGTTTATATGTTAAAGACAAAAACTGAGTTATTTACTGTGATTTCATGTTTCTGAATGTCATATAACAGTTATATATTGCGTTCAAAGAAGCAGAAAAGATAATATGCCTTTAAGATTCATTATATGAATGTAAGGTAAGCTCAATGACACAGCAGAATTAAAAGCAAAAAGCATACAGTTAAGCTGTTGTTACTGCCCAGGAGTCTTAACCAATAACAGCCAGCCTCACACTGTAATACCGCTATGGGTTCTCTCCTGCTCCGGCGGCGGCTTCCTTGCGTTCCACTGTGGAACGCGGAAGTCGTTGCTCTTGTTGTGGCGCCTGCGTTCCACGCTGGAACGCGGAAGTCGTTTCTGAGGAGCCGCGGCTCCTCCCCACAACCAGGCGCTATTTAAGCGTGTAGTGGAGGCAACATGGCGTACCAAAATCGTGGGTTGAACGCCTGAACCTCTCGGATCCGTACCCCGCTGGATGCCACACTACCTCCTCAGATCTGTGACCGTCGCTCGCTACCCAGGAGAGCCTCCGTTGAGCGAGTCCTCTTGGATCACCTACCGCAAGTACTGCTCCGGTTGGAGCTTGCTTCTTATGCTGCAGCTCCCTGTTGGAGCTTGGACTGTTCAGTGTAACGCTGCTAACCAGATCTGACATTAAGTAGAAACTAACCACTACTAATCGTATTAGTTCACCTGTATGCGGGTTATGAGGGAATAACCATTGTGTACTCGTCCATGTTACTTTGGCTGTGATGTATGGGGTCTCAAACTCGCCGTTCAGATTGTAAGTGACGCCTGAGCCCCAATCTGAGTAGCCTATCACCAAATACATCTCCGCAGTTGCGATCCAGTTACCATAGGTCCACATAGGCGTTACAGTATTTTGGTACCTGGAAGATTATGGATCCAGCAGAGCTTGCCAGACATCTTGTCACCCTGTCCCAGAGGGTGGAGACACTTACCACCTCCATGCAGGATCTACAGGGTAAGAACCAGAGATTGCGCACTCTGATAAACCAAAATCCAGCTGCTGTGCCGCCCCGTGAAGGCCCTGAACCCAAGGTCTGCGTTCCTGACCCTTTCTCTGGCGACAGGAGGACTTTCAGACAATTTGTAAGTTCTTGCCATTTGATGTTTGACCTGCGGCCTCGTACGTACCCCACCGACCGTGTTAAAGTGCTTACTCTTATATCATACCTTAAGGGGAAACCCAGAGCTTGGGCTGAGACATATCTAGAAGAAGAGGATGAGGTATTAGATTCCTTCCTTAGGTTCATGGAGGCCATGGCACTTCTCTATGAGGATGCAGTTAAACAATTGACAGCAGAGACTGCCATACGTGGACTCAAACAAGGCCGTAGACCCGTAGAGGACTATATTGCAGAATTCAAACGTTGGGCACATGAGACTGAATGGAATGACATCAGTCTCCGCAACCAGTTCGGCCTCAGTCTCTCGGAAGCTCTAAAAGATGAGATCGCCCGAGATGAACTACCCCGCACTCTGGACGAGCTCATCCATCGGGCAGTGACCATCGACTGCAGACTCCGGGAAAGGAGAGCGGAATGCCTATACACCCCTCTCTTGGTCCCCAACAGAGCCAGATCCCCACCAAGAGACGAGCCAATGGAAGTGGGAACCATGAGGGGACCAGTCTCTCAAGCAGAGAAAGCCAGAAGACGTACCCAGCATTTGTGACTATACTGTGCTGCCTCAAATCATGTGGTTGAAACATGCCCAGCAGTCAAGAAGAAGACTGAAGGTGGTGCTTCCACATTTGTAAATTATCACCCACTCCAGGCCAGAGCAGTTCATACATATATGTCTCTCTCGTTTTACAGTGGGATCTCGAGAGGATCACCGTTAAGGCCATGGTGGACACAGGAGCCTGTGGCAACTTTATTGACCTACACCTTGTAAAACTCAATAAAATACCCCTTTTAGTGAAGCATAACCCTATGTCTGTATGTTTTCTAGATGGATCCACATCTTCTTCAGGGCCTATTACTCACCAGACCCAGCCTCTCCTGGTGACTTGTGGAGAGGGGCACCCTGAATACATTTCTTTTGATATCCTCCCCTCCCCCTTATTTCCAGTGGTGTTGGGTCTTCCCTGGATTACCCTTCATCAACCAACAATCCTCTGGTCAAGGGGGGAGATACAGTTGCAATCAACCTACTGCGGCGAGACTTGTTATCCAGTCATTCCGGTTATGCAAGTCTCTCCACAGGGGTTACCTCCGCATCTCAGCGAATTCTCGGATGTTTTTAGCAAGCGTGAGGTGGACACTCTCCCTCCACACAGGCCGTATGACTCAGGCCCGATAGACCTTGTCCAGGGTAGTCCCATCCCCACCAGACGGATTTATCCACTCTCCCAACCTGAATTAAACCATCTAAAGGAGTATCTAGATGAAAACCTAACCAAGGGGTTCATTAGACCCTCCACGTCCCCCGCCAGTGCAGGGATGTTCTTTGTGAGGAATAAAGATGGGGGCCTACGACCCATAATTGATTACCGTGCACTTAATAAAATTACCATAAAAAAAGTTACCCACTCCCACTCATACCTGAATTGATCGAGAGATTACAAACCTCTCGGATCTACACTAAACTAGACCTTAGAGGTGCTTACAACCTTATTAGAATGCGAGAAGGTGATGAGTGGAAGACAGCCTTCAAGACCAGGTATGGGTTGTTTGAGTACACTATGATGCCCTTCGGGTTATGCAACGCCCCCGCAACTTTCCAGCATTTCATTAATGACATATTTAGAGATGTGTTGGATGTCTGTGTTGTCATATACCTCGATGACATCCTTGTGTACTCGGACAACTCCATGGATCATAAAAAACATCTTCGGTGGGTGTTAACCCGCCTCCGGGCTCACTCCTTATATGCTAAAATGGAAAAATGCGTCTTTGAACAGTCGTCCATTTCCTTTCTAGGGTACACCATCTGCCCCGAAGGGATCCAGATGGATCCATCCAAGGTCGACTGTATCCTAGAGTGGTCTGTTCCACGCACCCGCAAAGCCTTACAAAGATTCTTAGGGTTCTCAAATTACTATAGAAAGTTCATAAAGAACTTTTCTGCAATCGTAAAACCCCTAACACGACTAACAAGTTCCAAAGTCCCCTACATCTGGACTAAAGAGGCCCAAAAAGCCTTTGTCTCCCTGAAACAAAGATATATGTCAGCTCCAATTCTCCAATTGCCTAACCCGGAATTTCATTTTGTGCTAGAGGTGGATGCCTCCACTCTCGCCACTGGGACTGTACTGTCGCAACAGCAGTCTCATCTAGACCCACTACACCCAATAGCTTACTTTTCCCGAACTCTGAGTACTGCGGAAAAGAATTACCCTATTGGAGAAAAGGAACTACTCGCCATTAAAGATGCCTTGGGGAAATGGAGGCATCTCTTAGAAGGTGCCAAACGCCCCATTATGATCTTTACGGATCATCGCAATTTACAATTCCTCAAGACATGTAAGACTCTCTCAGCACGTCAAGTACGTTGGAGTCTCTTCTTTGACCCTTTTAATTTTCACATCTCATACAGGCCTGGAGCCAGGAATGCAAAGGCGGATGCACTCTCCCGTATGAATGAAGAAAATTCCAATACGGTTCAATCTTCACTTTTACTCCCTCCAACTCGGTTCCTTGGTCTAACAACCAGCCTCAGAGAACTATTGAAACAAGATTGTGCTGTGGGTAATCCTCCTATTCCTCCTGGGTTAGTACAGAACGACAAGGTTTTTTTTTTAGGGAAGGCAAACTCTATGTGCCACCACGAGCACAAACCTCAATCATCCGTCTGCTACATGATGCCCCTTTAGCGGGTCACCCCGGAATCAAAAAACCCTTGAGCTGATACAAAGAACTTTCTGGTGGCCAGGTATGTCTAACTCCGTTCACGAGTACATAACCACATGTGATACATGTGTAACCACCAAGACCAATCGGAGGTGTCCGTATGGGTTACTTACGTCCTTGGAGATACCCAACAGACCTTGGGAGGTGGTGTCACTCGATTTTATCGTTGACCTACCTCGCTCAGATGGTCATAATACCATCATGGTCACTGTCGACCTACTAACCAAGATGGCCCATTTTACTCCGTTAAAAAAGTTACCCACAGCTAAAGAAACGGCTCACGCCTTTCTAGGACAAATCCTCCGACTACACGGCTTACCTTCCAGAATTATCTCTGATAGAGGCAGCCAATTTGTCTCCAAATTTTGGAAGGACTTATGCAAGTCCCTTCAGATCGTCCATAGACTATCAACGGCTTACCATCCCCAGACTAATGGCCAAACAGAGCAGGTAAACCAATGTTTGGAACAAAATATTAGATGCTACTGTACTCATCTCCAAGACGATTGGTTCAAGTTCCTACCCTTTGCTGAGTTTGCACACAACAATACTACTAATGCATCCACTCAACATTCTCCGTTTTATTCTAACTATGGGTTTCATCCTACTGCGTTGCCTTCGTTCGCCACAACTGGTGACGTTCCCGCAGTAGAAAACTACCTTGATCGCCTAAAGGAATTCTTCCAAAGTATACGAGCTAACATCCAAGATGCCCAGGAACGGCAGAAAAAACATTACGATATCCACCGCTCTGTTCCCCCTATGTACCAAATAGGCAATGAAGTTTGGTTATCTACAAAAAACTCCGCCTTAATATACGTTCCCCATTGAGAAGATCCTAAACCAAAACTCAGTACGACTCACTCTTCCTCCTGAATGGAAAATCCATCCTTCTTTCCATGTGTCACTACTCAAACCTTTCAAACCCAACCAGCTTCCTCTCAGAACACCTCTCCCTGCTCCTTCGGTTGAGGTTCAGGGAGAGACGGAATACGAAGTTGATAAGATACTAGATTCCTGGAGGAGAGGGGCATCTCTACAGTATCTTATTCGTTGGAAAGGATATGGTTCATCTGAGGATTACTGGGAGGATTCGCTGGATGTGCATGCCCCCCCGACTAACCGTCTTTTTCATCGTAGGCACCCCGAGCGTCCTGCTCCAGGTAGGAACCCCTGAGGTGTTCCTTTTTGAGAGGGGATACTGTAATGCTGCTATGGGTTCTCTCCTGCTCCGGCGGCGGCTTCCTTGCGTTCCACTGTGGAACGCGGAAGTCGTTGCTCTTGTCGTGGCGCCTGCGTTCCACGCTGGAACGCGGAAGTCGTTTCTGAGGAGCCACGGCTCCTCCCCACAACCAGGCACTATTTAAGCGTGTCGGGGAGGCAACATGGCGTACCAAAATCGTGGGTTGAATGCCTGAACCTCCCGGATCCGTACCCCGCTGGATGCCACACTACCTCCTCAGATCTGTGACCGTCACTCGCTACCCAGGAGAGCCTTCGTTGAGCGAGTCCTCTTGGATCACCTACCGCAAGTACTGCTCCGGTTGGAGCTTGCTCCTTATGCTGCAGCTCCCTGTTGGAGCTTGGACTGTTCAGTGTAACGCTGCTAACCAGATCTAACATTCAGTAGCAACTAACCACTACTAATCGTATTAGTTCACCTGTATGCGGGTTATGAGGGAATAACCATTGTGTACTCGTCCATGTTACTTTGTCTGTGATGTATGGGGTCTCAAACTCGCCGTTCAGATTGTGAGTGACGCCTGAGCCCCAATCTGAGTAGCCTATCACCAAATACATCTCCGCAGTTGCGATCCAGTTACCATAGGTTCACATAGGCATTACACACACTGAGCAGGAGTCTTGACCAATCACAGCCAGCCTCACACTGAGCCTGTGTGGGAAATCCCCTAGAAGGAATCATTATTTACCAGAGAGAGAAGATGAACACACACAGTTCCAGTCAGAGTTCAGTTTTATGGAAGCAAAGAGGACAAAATAGGTATATAGAACAGTTATTATGATGTGTTTCTATTGTTAGTATTGTGATTGGAACTGTATACTGAACCAGTTATGTATGTTTACTTACAGTTCTACCAAACTTCTCAAAGCAATTGTAATAGAGCAAGCTGCAAACCAAATAGAGCAAGTAGAACTTTTGGTTAAACCTCAGTTATACCTCTCAGAGATCATAAAGTGCTTAAATAACAAAGTGAGAGTACAGATACTGAATAGAAAAATATATCCACTATTTTATGTTGAATGACAAGATTGTTTTGTACATGGACTATCTGCTGCAGAGACGGCAGTGTTATATATGATGAAAGGTTGAAGTTAATAAAGAAGTTATTTTAAGCATTTGGTGTGCTCTTTAAACCTACTGCTTACAAAGAACGGCACTAGAGGAATTACAGAGTAATAGACAGTCTGGTTAGACTAAAAGGTCAGAGATATCAAAGTTCTTCTAAGGCCACAGCGCAAAAGGCACTTCATAGTGCTGTGCCTGCCACAGTGGAACTATTAACAGAGGGCAAAGTGATTGCGCACCTCAACTTGCACAGTAAAGAGCGCATTAGAGCAGCAGTGCGCCACCCTCCCTATGAACTGCACTGCCTTTCACTTGTATTCACCGTGTGAATAAAGAAAGCACCGTTTTACACCAAGACCTGTCTGTGTTGCCTCTATACTGCACTCGCTGCCACTGCCTACCAGAGCGGATCCCCACAATTTGTGGCTTGCAGCGGGCATACTGCAGTGAGGCTGGCCAAGAATATTTATCCGGGTGGTGCATGGCTGCATGTCATACATTAAACCAGCAAGCTTGGTCGTCCCTGACAAAATGGAGGAGCTGGTCAAGCAGTTGGTGCAGAGCAATGCACAACAGCAACAAACAAACAGTTTGCTGGTACAACAAATGGCGCTTATGCAAGAGGCTCTGTGTGCATCCCAGCGAGAGACCCCCACCGGCAGGGACTGCATCGCTGTGAGCTCTCAGAGATAAAGTCAATTCGGCATTAAGGAAAATGGCTCCGGAGGACAATGTAGAGGCCTTCCTGATGGTGTTCAAGAGGACCGCGGAACAGGAGAACTTACCGTCGGGACAGTGGGCTGAAGTGGTGGCGCCATTCCTAGTCGGAGATGCCCAAAAAGCATACTTCAACCTCAGCCATGAGGATGCCCAGGACTATGGGAAGCTGAAGGCTGAGGTGATGGCGCGCTTGGGGGTTACCACCTATGTGCAGGCGCAGAGAGTAAATCGGTAGGCCTTTTCTAAGTCCAGACCCGTCCGGTCTCAGGCATATAACCTGGTATATCTGGTGAGGAAGTGGCTCCAGCCGGAAACTTTCAGTCCGTCACAAATGGTCAAGCGAGTGGTCATGGACCGTTTAGTGCGGACATTGCCAAGGCGCTGGGTTGGTCAGGGAGACCCCGGCAACCTGGATCAGTTGGTAAGCCTAGTCAAGAGGTATGTGGCGACCCAGGACTTGGTGCGGGACTCAACGCAGGCACGGGAAACCCGTCAGGCTCGCTCTCAGGCTAGGAATCCGGAAAAAGGGACCCAACCACAACGGGGGGGAGGCTAGTCCTACTCTGGGGAAGAGAGACCAGGGAGGGACGACGGGGATTCAATGTTGGCACTGCCACGGCCTGGAACATAGGGCTGTCGAACAAACAAGCTCAGGAAACCAAACAGTTGGTGAGTCGAAATAGGGACGTGTTCTCTGAGCTTCCTGGTCAAACTTCGGTAGTCCGACATGACATCGTCACCAAGCCTCACGTCAGGGTACGGTTGAAGCCGTATCGGGTACCGGAGGTCCGGCGACAGGCCATTTCAGAAGAAGTAAAGTCTATGTTGAGGTTAGGGGTCACTGAGGAGTCAAGAAGCGAGTGGGCCAGCCCCATAGTCGTCATCCCAAAACCTGACGGTACTCTACGCTTCTGCAATGACTTTAGAAAGCTCAACAAGGTGTCGAAATTTGATGCCTACCCCATGCCCCGGGTAGACGAGCTCATAGAACAGCTAGGGAAAGCTTGCTATTTCTCGGTCCTCGACCTCACAAAAGGATACTGGCAGGTGCCTCTCACGGAGGAGGCAAAGGAGAAGACGGCCTTTGTCACCCCTGAGGGGTTATTTCAGTACCAAGTTTTGCCCTTTGGCCTACATGGCGCTCCAGCCACCTTCCAGCGATTGATGGACGTCATCTTACGGCCCCATCGTCCATATGCTTCGGCATATCTGGACAACATCATCGTGTTTAGCCAGGACTGGGAAAGTCACCTGCCCAAGGTACAGGTCGTAGTCGATTCCCTTAGAAAAGCCGGACTGACGGCCAACCCAAAAAAGTGTTTGATCGGGTTTGAGGAAGTCCGGTACCTGGGATACGTGATTGGGCGGGGAGTTGTCAAACCCCAGGTAGACAAGGTTGAGGCGATCAAGAGCTTGCCCAGACCTCTTACCACCAAGCAAGTATGTTCATTCCTAGGGATGATAGGATATTACAAGCGCTTTATCCCCAACTTTGCAACGGTAGCGGCCCCGTTGACAAGACTATTAAAGGGGAGGAAGACTGATGGTCCAATTGGATGCGCAGGGGGAAGAGGCGTTCTCCATTTGAAGTCGGCTCTGTGTGGGTCCCCGGTTTTGGTGACACCCCACTTCACATGGGAATTTGTCGTTCAGGCGGATGCCTCTGGAGTAGGCCTAGGGGCAGTATTCTCTCAGGAAGTCAATGGGGAGGAACACCCCGTTGTCTTCCTGAGTCACAAGCTCACTCCAGCGGAAACCAGGTACAGCATGGTAGAGAGAGAATGCCTGGCCATCAAGTGGGCCCTCGAGTCCCTTAGGTACTATCTGTTAGGGAGAAGGTTCCGTCTGTTGACCGATCATTCCCCTCTCCAGTGGATGAGCCAGGCCAAGGAGGGGAGTGCCCAGGTCACCAGATGGTTCTTGTCCCTCCAGAATTTTAAGTTCAGTGTCGAGCACAGGGCAGGCCGCTTACAGGGTAATGCAGATGCCCTGTCCCCGGTACACTGCTGTACATGTGTCCAACCTCTAAGGATTGAACAGGGTGTGCAACCCTTGAGGGTTGAACAAAGGGGGGGGGGGGGGATATGTAGGAGAGTACCTGGGGTGGTGATAGACGGGAGGTACATGCCACCGGGGGTCCTGGCGCCGGTGGAGTAAGAGCCGTAAAAGTGCATTTTGCAGCGGTTATGCTGTTAACACAGCGGATCCGGCCCGATTCTTACTGGGAGCAGGCAGATATGCGGGTGGGTGCCCGTCTCCCCATGGTCCAGGCCAGGCTTTGCAGGGAAGGGTTAAAACCCGACCAGCAACAAGAGTGTGGTGTGCAATGTGGAGGTTTTTGTTCTCTCTCTGTGAGAGTGAGAGGTGGAGGTGAGCTGGGCTGTGTGCTAAGGCGTGTAAAGGACTGTGCGGGGAACCGCAGCTGAAGCCTGGAGGGATCTGTGTTTTGTGGCTAGAAGCCGGAAACAGGGACTTACTTCACCAAGGAGAAAAAGGTGACATTACTCCTGGCTTTAAATAGACTTTGCTTTATGTGACAGAAACAGGCCTCAAGTAGCCTGCAGCTGGTTTGGGGGCCTATTCAGGGACTTGCTGTGATGGAACTATTATTTTGCTGTTGCGTGTGACCACCCTCCCTATGAGCTACACTGCCTTTCACTTGTATTCACCGTGTGAATAAAGAAAGCACCGTTTAACACCAAGACCTGTTTGTGTTGCCTCTATACAGTACTGGCTACCACTGCCTACCAGAGCAAATCCGCACAAAGGTCAGAGCTTTCCTTATATTGCTTATCCTTGCATATAGGCTTTGGTGTAAGAGAATTTTTTGTGTTCAGGAATAAAAGATTTTAAAGTAAAACAAAGGAAAGTTTGTAGTATACGGACTCTAAAGTATTTAAAGTAAAAGTCATTTATTGCCTGCATCTATTGCTATTGCATTTAAAGTGAAAGTCATTTATTTCTGCATTTGTCAGTATAGCATTTAAAGTAAAAATGTCTGAACCTAGAATTACCATGCGACTGTTAGAGGATCCAAAGATAGAGAGAGTAGAAGGTGAAGAGCAAGGGAACATGTCTGAGTTAGAAGAGTCTGATGCAGCATTAGTCTTGCCTCAAACTAATATAGCCCAAACAAATGAACTAAGACGTTAATCATGCGCCAGAAAACCGACCCCAAAGATGCTGGAAAATTTAGAGCAAGAAGCAGCACTGAAAGGAAAAAGGTTTACCAGAATGTATGATAAGTGGAAATTAAACATTAGAGATATTTGTAGAAAGCTAAACCAAGAAAGTATAAAAGGGAACTTGAGTAATATGGTAGAGGACGGTAGAAGAATCTGAATCATACCTTCTGGCAGCATATGTCAACCTGTGGTCGACTATGACACCTTCCCAGGATAGTGTAAGGAATATGGATACATGTACTGCAGTCACTAAAGATTTAGTAAAGCTTATGAGAGAACTATCATCTGCAGCAAACCATGATGAAGTTAAAGCAAGAAAGAGAATGGACAAGCTTTTTATGAGAGACTATGCCAGGTCCTTAGATGAAACCACAATCTCAAGTGGGATGTCCTTCTCCAGCAGAAGTGCCACCCACATATAAGAGTCCTCAAGTATTTCTGCCAAAAGAAAGAAATTAGCTGAACAACTTGATATCAAGAGAGCAGAAATAGAGATGAAAACTGCCATCGAGGTGCAGCGCCAACTGATAGCTGAAAGGGATGCACAGCGTCAACAGATGAAAAGTCTGTAAAGGCAGAAATAAGTTAAGATATAGAAGCCAGACTCAGAGTACATGAAGAAGATATGAATCAGGTCATAGGTTCAAATCTGTACTAAGTAAAAAAAAACAGACTCCTACTTTCCTCCATACGCCCATGAGAATGGAAGGAAATCTCCAGCATGTAGTGAAGAAATAAGTCATTATCCTTCTATCCCTGCTCGGAAAGGCAAAGAATCTGAGAGGCTTAGTCTAGTGTTAGGAAAAAGGTGTGTGAGTTTACCCTCTATCTCTACCAGAAAAGATCAAGAAAGGGACTCATCTAATTCAGAACTAAGTGAGAAAATAGAACCGGATGATTCTATTCCTAGATGTCAAAACAATGGTCAGGAGAATGTTACAACTATTGTTCCAGCAAGACAAAAGAGAACAGTCCTTGGTAGACTTCCTGTTCTTAAACCTACTGTATTTTTAAGAGACGTACTGAAGTTTTTAGAGTGGAGCCTCAGTCCAGTTGACAAGTTATTCTACCTTCAGAGATATGTTGGTGGGGAAGCAAAGAAAGTTCTTGAAGGTAACTTCTATAAAAAAGACGAAGAAGCCTACAAGCAAGCTTGGGAAAAATTAAATACAAGATATGGTCATCCTTTCTTAGTACAAAGAGCTTTTAGAGAGAAATTGAATAACTGGCCTAAAAGAGGGCCTAAAGAACACTTCAGACTTACTACAAGCATGCAGCAATTGCATCCCACATGTTCAAGAACTAGAAGTACTGAACGACTATCTAGAAAATCACAGGATGCTAGCTAAGCTACATGAAGCAGTGGCTTCTAGATATAATTACTATGTGAATGAAGAGTTTGATCTAGGTAACAACTTCCTAAGTTTTAAACAGTTCTCTGGGTTCATCAATGAGGAAGCATGGATAGCATATAATCCAGTAACAGCATTTTACGTCTTAAAATCCTTAGAAGAAAGGCGAGATAAGAGAGATAAGACATGTAAGAGCAACTAGCTTTGCAACCAACACAACTTAGTAGAGAGACAGAATGGACAAATCTTCAGACTACCTTCAAGTGTATGTTCTGTGGAGAGAACCACTCCATACACAAATGCTAACAATTGAAGTAGAAGTCCCCAGATGAAAAGAAAAGTGATAACTAGCTGTGTTTTGGATGTCTAAGAAAAGGCCATGTTACTAAGGAGTGTAAGAAAAAGGCCACATGCAGCTTTTGCAAAGGGTGCCATCCTACACCACTACATCAAGAATGTCCAAAGAAAAATAAATCCTCAATACCCTAAGTTGAAAATAAAGAATCCGTATTCTTGCAGAGTGAGGGAAGGAGAAAGCAACGGCACATCAATGGTTGTACCAGTGTGCATTTCAAATCCTAAATGGAGGAACAAGAAGGTATACGCCTATGTGCTACTGGATGCCCAGAGTGACGTCACCTACATTGATCAAGAAATCTGCAAGAAATTACAAGTAGCTACAGAACTAGTGAAGCTCAAACTCACCACAATGACGGAAAGAGAAACATTAATGAACAGTCAAAGGGTCAAAGGACTGAGAGTTAGAGGGCTTCATTCAAACTTCACATTAGATCTACCTCCAGCTTATACAAAAGACGATATACCTTTAGATCGAGATCGCATACCTACCTGTGAAACAGCCAATAAATGGGAGCACATATCTGTCATATCACATGAAATGTCCACACTGAAGGATTTTGGTGTTGAACTATTGATAGGTTACGATTGTCCCAAAGACTTGGTACCATGACAGGTAATCACAGGAGGAAAGGGTGAACCCTACACTGTTCAAACTTATCTAGGATGGGGTGTTGTTGGAGGAAAACAGCAGATTGCAAATTCAAGACAGGCTTGTGTCATTGAATATCTGTCCAAGATTTACCAACCGTAAGTCCAGTGAATGTAATCAAGATCTTTGAATCTGATTTTGAAGACATAAGTTCTATAGAAAAGAGTGTATCCCAAGAAGACATAAAGTTTGTACACTCTAGAAGAAAGCATTCAACAGATTCAACAAGGTCATCTTGAAATGCCCTTATATTTTAGAGAACAACCTCGTCTGTCAAATAACAGAGACCTTGCCCTAGCAAGGTTGAAATGTTTGAAGAAAAAGATAGGAAGAGATCCCAAATTCAAGCAGGGTTATTTAAAATTCATGGAAGGTATCCCCGAAAAAAGACATGCAGAGAAAGTTAATAATCAACCTAAAGAAGGAGAAGTGTGGTACATCTCACATCAAGGTGTCTACCACTCAAAGAAACCAGATAAGATTAGTGTAGTATTTGATTGCTCAGCAAAGTACAATGGTGTTGCATTGAATGATCATTTATTAAAAGGACCAGATCTTACAAACACTCTCCCTGGAGTACTCTGTAGATTCAGAAAGTATCCCATAGCAGTCCTGTGTGACGTTGAAAAGATGTTCCTCCAGTTTTATGTGAAGAATGAAGATAGAGACTTCCTGAGGTTCCTATGGTGGGAGGACGTAGATACTGATATCGAGTCAGCAGAATACAGAATGAAAGTACACTTGTTTGGAGCAGCATCTTCTCCAGGTTGGTATGAAGTACCTGGCCAATCAGAGTGAAAAGGATTGCCCATCAGCAGCAAATTTTCTGAAGAAAAACTTCCATGTAGATGATGGTCTTATAAGTCAAGAGTCCACAGAATCTGCAATCCAATTAGTGAAAGAAAGCCAAGAGTTATGCACAAGAGGAAACCTGCGCCTTTACAAATTCATCTCAAACAGAGAGGTACTGGAATCCATCAGTGACTCTGAACATAAACAATAAAGAATGTAGATCTTAATTATGATCATCTTCCAGGTCAGAATGTACCTGGATTGGGACGGAATGTAGAGAACGACGAGTTCTTCTTTAAAGTATCTATGGAAGAGAAAGTTGTAACTAGACGTATCATTCTTTCCGCAGTGGCTTCTATATATGATCCATTGGGATTCTTGGCCCCAGTAATCCTCAAAGCAAGAGAAATACTGCAAGAATTATGCAGACAGAAGTTGGGATGGGATGAACCCATATCTGAAAATTTGAGGCCAAGGTGGGAGAGTTGGATAAGAGACTTGCAAAACTTGAGAGAAGTTTGGATACCCAGACATTTTGTACCTCATGATTTCAGAAAGTAAATAGAACTTCATCTCTTTTCAGATGCCAGTAGTTGTGGTTCTGGTCAGTGCTCCTATATCAGAGTGATAGGGGAAGGAAAAAAAAACGTACCCTGGTTATGGGAAAGGCCAGAGTTGCACCTACCAGTATTCAGACAATACCAAGACTTGAACTGACAGCAGCTGTTGTTTCAGCTACAGTAAGCAAGTTTCTGAAAGAAGAATTGGAATTAAAAATATATGAAGAATATTTTTGGACAAACTCACAAGCTGTCCTAGGATACATAAACTGCGAAGCTTGAAGATTCCATATCTTTGTCGCCATTAGAGTTCAGAAAATTCTAGAAATAACAAATCCAGAACATTGGCATCACACAAAGCATAACCCAGCAGATCATGCTTCAAAGGGCCTGAATGTAACAGAATTGAAGCATTCAAACTGGTTCACCGGTCCAGAGTTCCTTTGGGAAAAGGTAATCATACCCAGTAAAGGTCATAAAGAATTGTCTACGGGTGATCCAGAAAGAAAGGTTGTTTAAACATTGAGCACTGCTGCCAAGTGTCAAGATGACATACTTGAAAGACTAGCCAGAAGTTCAAAATGGAATTCAGTCTTAAACGTAATAGCTCAAATTCAACGTTTGTAAAAGAGAATCAGAAAGAAGGAATAATTGAATGTAGAAGAAAGAATGAAAGCTGAAGAAACAGTCATAAGACTCATTCAACAGAGATTCTATAGTGAAGAGTTGAAGAGACTATGTCAAGAACCTAAAAGGCTTCCAAACAACCACCCACTGTGCAAGCTTAACCGCTACCCGACCGCCAAACACAGGGATGCGTCCTGCGGGCGGCCGGGTTATTCCTCATTGACGCATCTATGCGTCACCTCGCGAGACGCGAGTTTTTCTGTGAACGCGCGCACATGTTCACAGCGGTGTGCGGCTGTGGAGTTATACTGCAGCCTGCCAGCGATGATCATTCGCTGGCAGGCTGTAGATGGAAAATAAATCGCATCAAACATGTATATCAGACGCTGTTTTGTTAACCGCGTCTGATATACCTGCTACCTGCTCCTCTGGTCCCATTTACTTGGATCGACCACCAGAGGACACAGGCAGCTCTGTAAGTAGCACTAAGCACCACACTACACTACACCCCCCTGTCACTTATTAACCCCTTATTAACCCCTGATCACCCCATATAGACTCCCCGATCATCCCCCTGTCATTGATCACCCCCCTGTAAGGCTCATTCAGACGTCCATATGTGTTTTGCGGATCCACGGACCTGCAAAACACGGACACCGGCAATGTGCTTTCCACATTTTGCGGATCCGCACATTGACAAAACTATATAGAAAATGCCTTTTCTTGTCCACAATTGTGGACAAGAATAGGACATGTTCTATATTTTTGCGGAACGGAAGTGCGGACCTGGAAGTGCGGATTGGCAATTCCGGGTCCGAGCGGGACAAAGTCTGTACCCATAGAAATGAATGGGTCCGCAATTCCGTTCCGCAAAATGCGGAACAGAATTGCGGACGTGTGAATGGGGCCTAAGGGTCCCTTATCACCGCCAGTTAGTTAGCTACTTGTTAGGTAGTTAGCGCCAACCGCACCGCAGTCACTGATTAGTCGCTGATTAGTGTCATCGCTGTCGCTAATCAGCAATAGTACTATAGTATCTGTAAGTGATCAAGACTGATCGCAATGAGATCTGTATCAGTACATTACGGTCACCTTAGGCTCTACAAAAAATGCAGTATTTGCCCGATCAGGCCTGATCTTGTGTGCACACTTGCGTTCAGTCCGCCCCACCGCAGCGTCAGAATTTTTTTTTTTGATCACTGCAAAAACACTGTAAAATCGCTGCGGCGCTATAAAGATCACTTTTGAAATTTTTGGATCTTTATTAGCGATCGCAGCTTTACTTCGCAAGCACTCCTATGTCCTTTCCCCTCTTTTTTTTTTGCACAATTTTTGGCAGAGATTTTTTTATCCACATTGATCGAAATCTGTGCCATTCAGAGACTGAGGCTGAACGGAGAAAAAAAAATATCATTATCCGTATGCTCAATATAAGGAGAATATAAGGAGAAGTAGGGCAATGTGTTTTGGGGTGTATTTTTACATATACCCATACTGTGTGTGAGAAATATCGCTGTAAATGACAACTTTTTTAAAAAAATTATACAAAGTTGTCATTTACAGAGATATTTCTCTCACCCAGCATGGGTATATGTAAAAATACATCCTAAAACACATTGCCCTACTTCTTTTGAGTACGGCAATACCACATGTTTGACACTTTTTTGCAGCCTAGGTGCGTAAATGGGCCGAAAGTCAAACAAGTACCTTTAGGCTGGGAACACACCTAGGCGTTTCTGAATCGCACGTATGACGCGCGTTTTAGTAACTAAGAAACGCGCGTCATACGCGCGATTCAGTGATTTTCCCCTATGGCAACATTGTCCATAGGTGCGTTAAAACGCCCCAAAGAAGCTCATGTACTTGTTTGGGCGTTGGGCGTTTTACAGCGCGTTCAAACGCGCTGTAAAAAGCCCAAATGTGAACCATGCCCATAGGGAAGCATGGCTTTCCACATGTTGTGCGTTTTACAGCGCGTACGAACGCGCTGAAAAACGCCCAGGTGTGTTCCCAGGGTCAGGCTTTACAAGGTTGCTCACAATTTAGCCCCGCCCAAAATGCCAGAACAGTAAAACACCCCACAAATGACCCCATTTCGGAAAGTAGACACCCCAAGGTATTCACTGAGGGGCATAGTGAGTCCGTCTGAGATTTTTATTTTTTTTGCCAAAAGTTAGCAGAAATGGAAATTTTATTATTTTTTTTCCTCAGAAAGTGTCATTTTTCGCTAACTTGTAAAAATAAATGAAATGATACATGAACTCACCATGCCCCTCCGTGAATACTTTGGGGTGTCTTCTTTCTAAAATGGTGTGATTTGGGGGGTATTTATACTTTCCTGGCATTCTAGCACCTGAAGAAACATGACAGGCGCTCAGAAAGTCAGAGCTGCTTCAAAATGCCGAAATTCACTTTTTTCTACCATAGTTTGTAAACGCTATAACTTTTGCGCAATCCAATAAATATACACTTATTGGATTTTTTTTTTATCAAAGACATGTAGAAGAATAAATTCTGACACAAACTTGTATAGAAATGTAATTATATTTGAACAATTTTACCAGTCTTTTTTGATTAATATCAGAAAAACGAAAAATCTCAGCAGCAAACAACCACCAAATGAAAGCTCTATTTGTGAGAAGAAAAGGAGGTAAAATTCATTTGGGTGGTAAGTTGTATGACGGAGCAATAAACGGTGAAAGTAGTGTAGTGCAGAATTGTAAAAAGTGGTCTGGTCCTTAAGGGGGTTTAAGCTAGGGGGGCTGAAGTGGTTAAAGGGATTCTGTCACCTCAGTATACACCTTTCAAACTTTTAAATCAGTCATGCTCCACAGATTACCTTGAATTGGCTGTGCTGTTCTATACTGTAATCCGTCCAGTAGTTTTGCTCAAAAACGTTTTTTTTTTCATTATGCTAATTAATCCTGAAGGTGCCCAGAGGGGCGTTTTCTTCCACTTTGTGTGCCCAGTAACGCCCACCTGCAGTGCCCAAACCCGCCTCTCCACTCAGTAAAACACGCTTTACTCCTGAATCCCTAACCGCTCGGCCGTCAGGAAGGGGGAGGAGAGGGAGGAGATGCTGTGGGCGGTTAGGGATTCAATGTTCTTCAATTATATTATAGTATATAATATAAATCTGAAGGAGTCGGCCCTCTACACAGCAATGAGGGGGGAGTTGCAGAGAGCGACGACGATAAAGCAAAACTATTAAATATTATTTTCTCCACTATATTCACTGAGGAAAATAAACTGTCAGATGAAATGCAGAACGTAAAAGTAAATCCCCCATTAAAAGTGCCCTGTCCGACCCAGGAAGAAGTACAACAGCGACTTAAAAAAATTAAAATAGACAAATCGCCAGGACCGGATGGCATACACCCCCATATCCTAAGGGACTTAAGTAATGTCATAGCCGGACCATTATTTCTGATATTTACGGACTCTATACTGACAGGGAATGTTCCACCAGGATTGGCGCATAGCAAATGTGGTGCCAATATTCAAAAAGGGTCCAAAAACAGAGCCTGGACATTATAGACCGGTAAGTTTAACATCTGTCGTGGGGAAACTGTTTGAAGGGTTTCTAAGAGATGCTATCTTAGAGGATCTCAATGAAAATAAGCAAATAACACCATATCAGCATGGCTTCATGAGGGATCGGTCATGCCAAACAAATTTAATCAGTTTCTATGAGGAGGTAAGTCTAGACTTGACAGCAGCGAGTCAATGGATGTCGTATATCTGGACTTCTCCAAAGCATTTGACACTGTACCTCATAAAAGGTTAGTATATAAAATGAGGATGCTCGGACTGGGAGAAAATACCTGTATGTGGGTAAGTAACTGGCTGAGTGACAGAAAACAGAGGGTGGTTATTAATGGTACACACTCAGATTGGGTCACTGTCACTAGTGGGGTACCTCAGGGGTCAGTACTGGAGGGGTCACTGTCACTAGTGGGGTACCTCAGGGGTCAGTACTGGAGGGGTCACTGTCACTAGTGGGGTACCTCAGGGGTCAGTACTGGAGGGGTCACTGTCACTAGTGGGGTACCTCAGGGGTCAATACTGGGCCTTATTCTCGTCAATATATTTATTAATGATCTTGTAGAAGGCTTGCACAGTAAAATATCTATTTTTGCAGATGACACTAAACTGTGTAAAGTAATTAACACTGAAGAGGACAGTTTTCTGCTACAGAGGGATCTGGATAGATCGGAAGCTTGGGCAGAGAAGTGGCAGATGAGGTTTAACACTGACAAATGTAAAGTTATGCACATGGGAAGGAATAATGCAAGTCACCCGTACATATTAAATTGTAAAACACTCAGTAACACTGACATGGAAAATTATCTAGGAATTTTAATAAACAGCAAACTAAGCTGCAAAAACCAGTGTCAGGCAGCTGCTGCCAAGGCCAGTAAGATAATGGGTTGCATCAAAAGGGGCATAGACGCCCGTGATGAGAACATAGTCCTACCACTTTACAAATCGCTAGTCAGACCACACTTGGAGGACTGGGTACAGTTCTGGGCTCCTGTGAACAAGGCAGACATAGCAGAGCTGGAGAGGGTTCAGAGGAGGGCAACTAAAGTAATAACTGGAATGGGGCAACTACAGGACCCTGAAAGGTTATCAAAATTAGGGTTATTCACTCTAGAAAAAAGACGACTGAGGGGAGATCTAATAACTATGTATAAATATATCAGGGGTCAGTACAGAGATCTGTCCCATCATCTATTTATCCACAGGGACTGTGACTGTGACGAGGGGACATCTCTGCGTCTGGAGGAAAGAAGGTTTCTACACAAACATAGAAGAGGATTCTTTACGGTAACCCTCAGTTCACACTTGCGCGTTTTACAGCGCGTTCCTACGCGCTGTAAAACGCTCAACAGGAGAAAACTCATGTTTCCTTATGGGCATGGTTTTCACCTGAGCGTTTTACAGCGCGTTTGAACGCGCTGTAAAACGCCCTACGCTCAAAGAAGTTCTTGAGCTTCTTTGGGGCGTTTTGTCGTGCGTTTGCACCCATAGACTTCAATGGGAACGCGCGTAAAACGCGCGTTTAACACGTGTTAAAGTGTAGATATGCCTTTTTCAATTGGTCTCCAGAGTCACGAACGCGCGTATGACACGCGTTTCCTATTTGCAAAAACGCGCTGTAATACGCGCGTCTCAGAAACGCTCAGGTGTGAACCCAGGGTAAGAGCAGTGAGACTATGGAACTCTCTGCCTGAGGAGGTGGTGATGGTGAGTTAACTAACAGAGTTCAGGAGAGGCCTGGATGTATTCCTGGAGTGTAATAATATTACAGGTTATAGTTACAAGAGAGGGGTCGTTGATCCAGGGAGTTATTCTGATTGCCTGATTGGAGCCGGGAAGGAATTTTTTTCCCCTTAAGTGAGGAAAATTGGCTTCTGCCTCACAGGGGTTTTTGCCTTCAGTTGAATCAACTTGTAGGAAACAGGCCGAACTGGATGGACAAATGTCTTTTTTGGTCTTATATACTATGTTACTTCAACAAGAATATAGAGTAACATGCGGCACTCACCATGCTCTTAAAACTTCTCTTTATTTCTTCATATGATGTATGACAACATGTCAAGGGAATAGGTAGCGGACACGATCCACAGGCAGTCGGCGGCTACGGCCGTTTCGCGCGAACACACACGCTTCGTCAGGCCGCACTGACGTCCCGGCGTGACTCCACGCTATTTATTAGGAACGCCCCCCCAATTGTCATGACGACACTGGGACGCTTCAACATGATTGGGAACATTAAAAACAACTTGCGTATGAAAAAGATACATTCAGCAAACATTGTTGACTTTAACATCTTAAGCCTAAACATGTAGATGGCTTGTTATGAGCATACTCCCGCTATGTGTATCGGGCACTGAGTTATCACGGACTCCACATAAATCGCGAGTCACCAACCTTTACAAAAATACTGACATATCATTTTTGTCATTAAGTCCATTTGCTCCTGTACATAAGATCCACCTTGCCTCCCTCTGCAAGAGTAGACGATGCTGGTCTCCACCACGACAGATGGGTCTCACCACCTCCACTCCCACAAAGGACAGGCAACGTGGATTTCCATCATTGGCGCTATGAACTTGCTCGATCAGCCACGGGGAACCTTTCCCCGTGCGGATCGAGTTCACATGCTCGCGTATGCGCTCATATAAGGGACATATGGTCTTGCCAATATAAAACATCCTAAAGGGACAGAAGATAACGTAGACAACAAATGAGGTACGACAATTTAAAAATCGTTAACTTTATGTGTTACTCCTCCTATCTGTAACCATTTGCTACGTGAATTCTGGGGACATAGCGAACATCTCCCACACCTGTAGTTTCCAACTGACTGACTACTGGATAGCCATGTAGTGCGTTCTGGTTGGTGCAACACAGTGTGGACCAACTTGTCCTTTAATGTCTGGCACCTCCTTAACGCCACCAATGGCTTATTAGCCGTAATGTCTTTCAAACCAGCATCTCCTTTGAGTAGGTCCAAATTATCCTGGATGACTTTTTTGACAAGTTCCGCAGCAGGACTATATTTAAAGGCAAAAGCAAAACGTGCTGCAGCTTCTCTTTTTCTCACCTCCTACAGGAGGTCTTTGCGGTTCAAGTTCGCCGCTTTTCCCGGTAGGTAACCCCTCTCAACCAATCGATTTTTAAGCTCATCAGCTTGTTTAAAATAACCCTCGTCGGTGTCATTGATACGGCGCAACCTGACAAACTGCCCATAAGGGACAGCGTCCTTTACCGCCGATGCGTGAAAACTGGTCTGGTGAAGCAGCGAGTTAGTAGCGGTAGGTTTGCGGTATCCCGCAGTGTGTAGCCTACCATCCTCTACTGTAACGCGGACATCCAGAAAGTCCAGGGTCTCACCCCCAAAATTTTGTGTGAACCTCATGTTCATTCCATTTCGCGTATTTAAGTACTCCACAAATTCGCTACACTGCTCCTCGCTGCCTGACCAGACCAGGAACACGTCATCGACATATCGCAAAAACAGATGTATATATTTGAGAAAAGGGTTACCCACCGAGAACACATATATGTCTCCTCAAATACCGCCAGGTATAGGTTGGCGAATGTGCACGACACCGGCGTGCCCATGGCCGTACACAATACCTGGTGGTACCACTTGCCATCGAACTGAAAAATATTGTTAGATAACACGAAATCTAAAGAATCATGTATGAAGCTACGGAATGTCGCGCCCTTGTCTGACCTGGTCAGCACATCATCTATTGCTGCCAGACCTAAGTCGTAAGGAATTCTGGTATATAGGCATTCGACATCTAAGGACACCAGACGATAATCCTCGTGCCACTCAAACAAGTCGAGTGCACGTAGGAAGTCGCTAGTGTCCTTAAGATATGTCGGTGTGCTTAGAAGTAAAGGCCTGAGGAGCCAATCAGTATGACGCGACAATGGTTCTGTTGCCGACCCAATAGCTGCCACTATAGGGCGGCCAGGGGGTTTTATCGTGGATTTATGATTCTTTGGTGTGAAATACCAAATTGGTATTTTGGGGAAGGCAGGGATCAATTTATCCAATAATGCCCGTGGCAAAAATTGGACTTCTATATATTTTTCCAATAGGACCCTCAACTTACAAATTATTCCAGGGATTGGGTCACTACTCAATCTCTGGTACACCTGAGTGTCTCCTAATTGCCTCTCTGCCTCCTCCAGATAGTATGCTCTGGTCATCAGGACCACGTTCCCTCCCTTGTCGGCCGGCTTCACTACGATATTATCTTGTTTCCTAAACCACTCCAAGGCAAATGCCTCTTCTTTAGTGGTATTGCGAGGTGCCACTGGATATATTAGTGTACGCATATCTCTCAATACCCGTTTGTGGAAAATATCTATCGCTGAGCCGGCCGGCATGGGAGGTAGGAAGGTGGTCCCGATGCCACCTGTGAATATCTCTCGTACACCAGTGTCACTACTTTGCTCCTCTGTCTGTATGCCTGCCAGAAACCTCACGCACTCCCAATCCTCCTCATCATATCTCTGCTGAGCATGAAACTGTTGTTCTGACATCCTAGTTGGGATCTCCCCCGGTAAGGTAGACTTGTCTCTTCCGTCTCGTGGACTTGCGGACCTCTCTGCTCCTTTCTTTTGTGTCTCCCTCTTCCCCTCCTCATTCTCTTTCAAAAGGGGAGGGGGCATTAGGCTGGCTAGTATTGCCTCCTTCAGAAAGGCTTGAATCTGAATCTGTCGTCCAGAAATCGCTGCATCCACGATGGAATATGCGTTTAGGCTCCATTCACACGTCCGTGTGTGTTTTGCGGATCCGCAGGTCCACAAAACACGGAAATCGGCGATGTGCGTTCCTCAATTTGCGGACCGCACATCGCCGGCACTCTCATAGAAAATGCCTTTTCTTGTCCGCAATTGCGGACAAGAATAGGACATGATCTATTTTTTTCGGGAACGCGATTGCGGACCCGGCCAGGACATCGTCTGTCCCCATTGAAACTAATGGGTCCGCAATTCCGTTTCGCAAATGTGGAACAGAATTGCGGACGTGTGAATGGGGCCTTAGGGCGTATTTTCTTTCTCCCCCAGTCGAACACTCGATCATGTTCATAATCATTTTTGTCCCGAAGGAATTTATCACGTTTATGCTCTTTCAACTCTGTGTGACGGATAGTTTTTTATTTAATTTTTTCTCAAAGTTGGACAATTGG
Organism: Bufotes viridis; assembly: GCA_033119425.1. Lineage (NCBI taxonomy): Eukaryota > Metazoa > Chordata > Amphibia > Anura > Bufonidae > Bufotes > Bufotes viridis. Next base: position 291,125,474 of record CM065594.1, read on the forward strand.
GATTCCATTAATCTGTTCTTTAATTCTTCTCGTGCCTTATTTAATTCGTTGGTGACTGTTCATATTCTTCCTCATCTCGAGTTAAGACTAGATCCATAACTTGTAAGGAGAACTGCTGGTGCATGTCTTTCCATTTATCTACAAACAGACTATCATCCTCGTATTGCATAACCTCTTTATAGAGGCACAGTCCCCTCGGAACTCTTTTACAGTCTCTGTATGATTTAAGCGATTTTATGGTCCAGAATAATCGCATCTCTTTGTCTGCTAGCTGGAAGACTTTTGTTTCCAGCATTTTGGTGCTCATCGCCTGTATACTATCTTTTTCATCGCATACTGCGAAAAACCTTCTCTTCCCTGTTTAATACTGGGTATATATATAACGCCCCCTCCTCCAGTCCACATCTCTGAGATCTCCTGGATATGTCTTCTATATAACGCCCCCTCCTCCAGTCCACATCTCTGAGATCTCCTGGATATGTCTTCTATGTAACGCCCCCTGCTCCAGTCCACGTCTCTGAGATCTCCTGGATATGTCTTCTATATAACGCCCCCTCCTCCAGTCCCCGTCTCTGAGATCTCCTGGATATGTCTTCTATATAACGCCCCCTGCTCCAGTCCACGTCTCTGAGATCTCCTGGATATATCTTCTATATAACGCCCCCTCCTCCAGTCCACGTCTCTGAGATCTCCTGGATATGTCTTCTATATAATGCCCCCTGCTCCAGTCCACGTCTCTGAGATCTCCTGGATATGTCTTCTATATAAAGCTCCCTCCTCCAGTCCACGTCTCTGAGATCTCCTGGATATGTCTTCTATATAACTCCCCCTGCTCTAGTCCACGTCTCTGAGATCTCCTGGATATGTCTTCTATATAACGCCCCCTCCTCCAGTCCACGTCTCTGAGATCTCCTGGATATGTCTTCTATATAATGCCCCCTGCTCCAGTCCACGTCTCTGAGATCTCCTGAATATGTCTTCTATATAACGCCCCCTGCTCCAGTCCACGTCTCTGAGATCTCCTGGATATGTCTTCTATATAAAGCTCCCTCCTCCAGTCCCCGTCTCTGAGATCTCCTGGATATGTCTTCTATATAACGCCCCCTGCTCTAGTCCACGTCTCTGAGATCTCCTGGATATGTCTTCTATATAACGCCCCCTCCTCCAGTCCAAGTCTCTGAGATCTCCTGGATATGTCTTCTATATAATGCCCCCTGCTCCAGTCCACGTCTCAGAGATCTCCTGGATATGTCTTCTATATAACGTCCCCTGCTCCAGTCCACGTCTCTGAGAGCTCCTGGATATGTCTTCTATATAACGTCCCCTGCTCCAGTCCACGTCTCTGAGATCTCCTGGATATGTCTTCTATATAAAGCTCCCTCCTCCAGTCCACGTCTCTGAGATCTCCTGGATATGTCTTCTATATAACTCCCCCTGCTCTAGTCCACGTCTCTGAGATCTCCTGGATATGTCTTCTATATAACGCCCCCTCCTCCAGTCCACGTCTCTGAGAGCTCCTGGATATGTCTTCTATATAACGCCCCCTGCTCCAGTCCACGTCTCAGAGATCTCCTGGATATGTCTTCTATATAATGCCCCCTGCTCCAGTCCACGTCTCAGAGATCTCCTGGATATGTCTTCTATATAACGTCCCCTGCTCCAGTCCACGTCTCTGAGAGCTCCTGGATATGTCTTCTACATAACGTCCCCTCCTCCAGTCCACGTCTCTGAGATCTCCTGGATATGTCTTCTATATAACGCCCCCTGCTGCAGTCCATATCTCTGAGATCTCCTGGATATGTCTTCTATATAACGCCCCCTGCTCCAGTCCACGTCTGAGATCTCCAGGATATGTCTTCTATATAACGCCCCCTGCTCCAGTCCACGTCTCTGAGATCTCCTGGATATGTCTTCTATATAACGCCCCCTCCTCCAGTCCACGTCTCTGAGATCTCCTGGATATGTCTTCTATGTAACGCCCCCTGCTCCAGTCCACATCTCTGATATCTCCTGGATATGTCTTCTATATAATGTCCCCTACTTCAGTCCATGTCTCTGAGATCTCCTGGATATGTCTTCTATATAACGCCCCCTCCTCCAGTCCACGTCTCCGAGATCTCCTGGATATGTCTTCTATATAACGCCCCCTCCTCCAGTCCACGTCTCCGAGATCACCTGGATATGTCTTCTATATAACGCCCCCTGCTCCAGTCCACGTCTCTGAGATCTCCTGGATATGTCTTCTATATAACGCCCCCTGCTCCAGTCCACGTCTCTGAGATCTCCTGGATATGTCTTCTATATAACGCCCCCTGCTCCAGTCCACGTCTCTGAGATCTCCTGGATATGTCTTCTATATAACGCCCCCTGCTCCAGTCCACGTCTCTGAGATCTCCTGGATATGTCTTCTATATAACTCCCCCTGTTCCAGTTCACATCTCTGAGATCTTATGGATATGTCTTCTATATAACACCCCATGCTCCAGTCCATGTCTCTGAGATCTCCTGGACATGTCTTCTATATAACGCCCCCTGCTCCATTCCACGTCTCTGAGATCTCCTGGATATGTCTTCTATATAACGCCCCCTGCTCCAGTCCACGTCTCTGAGATCTCCTGGATATGTCTTCTATATACGCCCCTGCTCCAGTCCACGTCTTTGAGATCTCCTGGATATGTCTTCTATATACGCCCCTGCTCCAGTCCACGTCTCTGAGATCTCCTGGATATGTCTTCTATATAACGCCCCCTGCTCCAGTCCACGTCTCTGAGATCTCCTGGATATGTCTTCTATATAACGCCCCCTGCTCCAGTCCACGTCTTTGAGATCTCCTGGATATGTCTTCTATATAACGCCCCCTGCTCCAGTCCACGTCTCTGAGATCTCCTGGATATGTATTCTATATAACGCCCCCTGCTCCAGTCCACGTCTCTGAGATCTCCTGGATATGTCTTCTATATAACGCCCCCTGCTCCAGTCCACGTCTTTGAGATCTCCTGGATATGTCTTCTATATAACTCCCCCTGTTCCAGTTCACATCTCTGAGATCTCCTGGATATGTCTTCTATATAACGCCCCTGCTCCAGTCCACGTCTCTGAGATCTCCTGGATATATCTTCTATATAACGCCCCCTGCTCCAGTCCATGTCTCTGAGATCTCCTGGACATGTCTTCTATATAACGCCCCCTCCTCCAGTCCACGTCTCTGAGATCTCCTGGATATGTCTTCTATATATAACGCCCCCTGCTCCAGTCCACGTCTCTGAGATCTCCTGGATATGTCTTCTATATAACGCCCCCTCCTCCAGTCCACGTCTCTGAGATCTCCTGGATATGTCTACTATAGAAGCCTGGGTGTTAACCTAATTTAAATGGATCCGTCCTGTTTCCGTTATGCAGGAGAGGCCTCAGGATCAGGACAGGACTCCCCTGCATAACGGAAATGGAACGGATCTGTTTTGCAGACCATAGACTTCTATTATGACGGAATAAATAACGGAAGGCCTCTAAAGGCATTCCATTATCCATTCCGTCATAGAATTGCATTATGTCTTAACATATGTGGATCTGGTGATATTCCACTTACCTGGATGGGGCGTGTCCTCCTCCTCTGACAATCCTTCACCATGGAGCGTCTGGCACTTTTATTTCTTCTAGCCTCTACAGGAGGAATCAGGCTCCAGCCTGTGCTGCAGGAGGAAGTAAAAAGACCTGTGGTGATGTCATGACCATGTGATCATGTGTGGGTGGAGTCATAGGAATCACATGACTGGGTTTATCTGCTCCGTGTATGCAGGGCTCTGCTGTGCTGTTTGTAATTCCAGTCTGTATGTAGCAGTGCTGTATATGTGTAATGTCTGTATAGATGAGCTGTATCTGTGTAATGTTTGTATAGATGAGCTGTATCTGTGTAATGTTTGTATAGATGAGCTGTATCTGTGTAATGTCTGTATAGATAAGCTGTATCCATGTAATCTCTGTGTAGTTGAGCTGTATGTGTATACAACCCAGCTGTTTATGTGTAATATGCCTCTGAAGAGCGGTATCAGTGTGTGCAGCAGAGCTGTGTGTGTGTAATGTTCAGTTACTACAGCTGAGTCTCTGTCATGTCCATGTAGCAGAGCCGGTGATGTAATCTGCTGGTATCGGGGCTCGGTGTGTGCTCAGGAGATGTTTAGGGGGAACTCTATCCCTTTTATCCATATCAGTTATTAGATGTAAGCGATATCTTATGTCGGGGCAGATGTAGGATTTCCACTGTGTGTGTGGGGGGGATTACAATTATCTTCTGTTATTTCCAGTGTTAGCACATAAATGGCTGCGCTGTGTCTTATCGCTGAGGATTTTCTTTGTAGGTGATTTGAGCTTGTCTGCTGCTCCATTCCAATGGGGGAACATGGGCCCCGTTCTCATGACTGGCAGGGGCCCCCAGCGATCCGATCCCTACAATTAGTGGACAGGAGATGAGTTCTCTTCCTGGGACAGCCCCGCCCCCTTTAATAGCCCCGCCTTGCGTCATTGGCCAAATTTCAAAGATGAGATTTTAGTCGGCGGAGATTAGAAAGAACACAGAAAAAACCACTCAAGATTCATTTCGGGTCCGGTTCGCTCAATTTTTTTTAAAAGTTTGGCTCGGACACAAATCGATTCAGGCCAAACCGACGTTGCTCCAATTACCCTAAACGTTGGAGTCATAATTTTTAGGAAAACTTGTTATCTCTCTTCATTTATTTGTCTGACTTCCCAAGTTCTGGACCAATGACGGCAATAGTAACTGATGTCTGACACACATAGCGGTGGGGAAACGCGTTATCGTACAGCGGGGTTAATATCACACGGCGCCGGTACATGTGTTCTGCTTTATCATTCTCCAAAGCTTCCAATAATTGTCCCTTATCGGAGGCAGAAGATGATTAAACACACGGTGTGATGGGATAAAAAGTATTAAAAAGTGGCTTGGGTGACCAAGTGTCCAAAAATGATGCCTGGACAGGGTGGGAATGCCGCCTGCACGAAAAAAACACAGAAGAAGAAGGAGCTTGTTGCGAATGAGACTAAAAATATTCTCCCTTATAATTGGGAGCAGCAGCAGTGCGGTGTGGATGTGGAGAGGGGCGGTACTGATAAAGGGGCAACAGCAGTGCGGTGTGGATGTGGAGAGGGGGCCGTACTGATAAAGGGGCAACAGCAGTGCGGTGTGGATGTGGAGAGGGGGCGGTACTGATAAAGGGGCAGCAGCAGTGCGGTGTGCATGTGGGAAGGGGGCGGTACTGATAAAGGGGCAGCAGCAGTGCGGTGTGGTTGTGGGAAGGGGGCGGTACTGATAAAGGGGCAGCAGCAGTGCGGTGTGGATGTGGAGAGGAGGCGGTACTGATAAAGGGGCAGCAGCAGTGCGGTGTGGATGTGGAGAAGGGGTTGTACTGATAAAGGGGCAACAGCAGTGCGGTGTGGTTGTGGGAAGGGGCGGTACTGATAAAGGGGCAGCAGCAGTGCGGTGTGCATGTGGAGAGGAGGCGGTACTGATAAAGGGGCAGCAGTGTGGTGTGCATGTGGAGAGGAGGCGATACTGATAAAGGGGCAGCAGCAGTGCGGTGTAGATGTGGAGAAGGGGTGGTACTGATAAAGGGGCAGTGCGGTGTGGATGGGGAGAGGGGGCGGTACTGATAATGGGGCAACAGCAGTGCGGTGTGGATGTGGGAAGGGGGCGGTACTGATAAAGGGGCAGCAGCAGTGCGGTGTGGATGTGGAGAGGGGGCGGTACTGATAAAGGGGCAGCAGCAGTGCGGTGTGGATGTGGAGAAGGGGTGGTACTGATAAAGGGGCAGCAGCAGTGCGGTGTGGATGTGTAGAGGGGGTGGTACTGATAAAGGGGCAGCAGTGCGGTGTGGATGTGGAGAAGGGGCGGTACTGATAATGGGGCAGCAGCAGTGCGGTGTGGATGTGGAGAGGGGCGGTACTGATAAAGGGGCAGCAGCAGTGCGGTGTGGATGTGGAGAAGGGGCGGTACTGATAAAGGGGCAGCAGCAGTGCGGTGTGGATGTGGAGAGGGGCGGTACTGATAAAGGGGCAGCAGCAGTGCGGTGTGGATGTGGAGAGGGGACGGTACTGATAAAGGGGCAGCAGCAGTGCGGTGTGGAGAGGGGGTGGTACTGATAAAGGGGCAGCAGCAGTGCGGTGTGGATGTGGAGAGGGGGCGGTACTGATAAAGGGGCAGCAGCAGTGCGGTGTGGATGTGGAGAGGGGCGGTACTGATAAAGGGGCAGCAGCAGTGCGGTGTGGATGTGGAGAGGGGCGGTACTGATAAAGGGGCAGCAGCAGTGCGGTGTGGATGTGGAGAGGGGCGGTACTGATAAAGGGGCAGCAGCAGTGCGGTGTGGATGTGGGAAGGGGCGGTACTGATAAAGGGGCAGCAGCAGTGCGGTGTGGATGTGGAGAGGGCGGTACTGATAAAGGGGCAGCAGCAGTGCGGTGTGGATGTGGAGAGGGGCGGTACTGATAAAGGGCAGCAGCAGTGCGGTGTGGATGTGGAGAGGGGCGGTACTGATAAAGGGGCAGCAGCAGTGCGGTGTGGATGTGGAGAAGGGCGGTACTGATAAAGGGAGCAGCAGTGCGGTGTGGATGTGGAGAGGGCGGTACTGATAAAGGGGCAGCAGCAGTGCGGTGTGGATGTGGAGAGGGGCGGTACTGATAAAGGGCAGCAGCAGTGCGGTGTGGATGTGGAGAGGGGCGGTACTGATAAAGGGGCAGCAGCAGTGCGGTGTGGATGTGGAGAGGGGCGGTACTGATAAAGGGCAGCAGCAGTGCGGTGTGGATGTGGAGAGGGGCGGTACTGATAAAGGGCAGCAGCAGTGCGGTGTGGATGTGGAGAAGGGCGGTACTGATAAAGGGGCAGCAGCAGTGCGGTGTGGATGTGGAGAGGGGCGGTACTGATAAAGGGGCAGCAGCAGTGCGGTGTGGATGTGGGAAGGGGCGGTACTGATAAAGGGGCAGCAGCAGTGCGGTGTGGATGTGGAGAGGGGCGGTACTGATAAAGGGGCAGCAGCAGTGCGGTGTGGATGTGGAGAGGGGCGGTACTGATAAAGGGGCAGCAGCAGTGCGGTGTGGATGTGGAGAGGGGCGGTACTGATAAAGGGGCAGCAGCAGTGCGGTGTGGATGTGGAGAGGGGCGGTACTGATAAAGGGGCAGCAGCAGTGCGGTGTGGATGTGGAGAGGGGCGGTACTGATAAAGGGGCAGCAGCAGTGCGGTGTGGATGTGGAGAAGGGGCGGTACTGATAAAGGGGCAGCAGCAGTGCGGTGTGGATGTGGAGAGGGGCGGTACTGATAAAGGGGCAGCAGCAGTGCGGTGTGGATGTGGAGAGGGGCGGTACTGATAAAGGGGCAGCAGCAGTGCGGTGTGGATGTGGAGAGGGGCGGTACTGATAAAGGGCAGCAGCAGTGCGGTGTGGATGTGGAGAGGGGCGGTACTGATAAAGGGGCAGCAGCAGTGCGGTGTGGATGTGGAGAGGGCGGTACTGATAAAGGGGCAGCAGCAGTGCGGTGTGGATGTGGAGAGGGGCGGTACTGATAAAGGGGCAGCAGCAGTGCGGTGTGGATGTGGAGAGGGCGGTACTGATAAAGGGGCAGCAGCAGTGCGGTGTGGATGTGGAGAGGGGCGGTACTGATAAAGGGGCAGCAGCAGTGCGGTGTGGATGTGGAGAGGGGCGGTACTGATAAAGGGGCAGCAGCAGTGCGGTGTGGATGTGGAGAGGGGCGGTACTGATAAAGGGCAGCAGCAGTGCGGTGTGGATGTGGAGAGGGGCGGTACTGATAAAGGGGCAGCAGCAGTGCGGTGTGGATGTGGAGAGGGCGGTACTGATAAAGGGGCAGCAGCAGTGCGGTGTGGATGTGGAGAGGGCGGTACTGATAAAGGGGCAGCAGCAGTGCGGTGTGGATGTGGAGAGGGGCGGTACTGATAAAGGGGCAGCAGCAGTGCGGTGTGGATGTGGAGAGAGGCGGTACTGATAAAGGGGCAGCAGCAGTGCGGTGTGGATGTGGGAAGGGGCGGTACTGATAAAGGGGCAGCAGCAGTGCGGTGTGGATGTGGAGAAGGGGCGGTACTGATAAAGGGGCAGCAGCAGTGCGGTGTGGATGTGGGAAGGGGCGGTACTGATAAAGGGGCAGCAGCAGTGCGGTGTGGATGTGGAGAGGGGCGGGTACTGATAAAGGGCAGCAGCAGTGCGGTGTGGATGTGGAGAGGGCGGTACTGATAAAGGGGCAGCAGCAGTGCGGTGTGGATGTGGAGAGGGGCGGTACTGATAAAGGGGCAGCAGCAGTGCGGTGTGGATGTGGAGAGGGGCGGTACTGATAAAGGGGCAGCAGCAGTGCGGTGTGGATGTGGAGAGGGGCGGTACTGATAAAGGGGCAGCAGCAGTGCGGTGTGGATGTGGAGAGGGCGGTACTGATAAAGGGGCAGCAGCAGTGCGGTGTGGATGTGGAGAAGGGGCGGTACTGATAAAGGGGCAGCAGCAGTGCGGTGTGGATGTGGAGAGGGGCGGTACTGATAAAGGGGCAGCAGCAGTGCAGTGTGGATGTGGGAACGGGGCGGTACTGATAAAGGGCAGCAGCAGTGCAGTGTGGATGTGGAGAAGGGGCGGTACTGATAAAGGGGCAGCAGCAGTGCGGTGTGGATGTGGAGAGGGCGGTACTGATAAAGGGGCAGCAGCAGTGCGGTGTGGATGTGGAGAGGGGGCGGTACTGATAAAGGGGCAGCAGCAGTGCGGTGTGGATGTGGAGAGGGGCGGTACTGATAAAGGGGCAGCAGCAGTGCGGTGTGGATGTGGAGAGGGGCGGTACTGATAAAGGGGCAGCAGCAGTGCGGTGTGGATGTGGAGAGGGGCGGTACTGATAAAGGGGCAGCAGCAGTGCGGTGTGGATGTGGAGAGGGGCGGTACTGATAAAGGGGCAGCAGCAGTGCGGTGTGGATGTGGAGAGGGGCGGTACTGATAAAGGGGCAGCAGCAGTGCGGTGTGGATGTGGGAGAGGGCGGTACTGATAAAGGGGCAGCAGCAGTGCGGTGTGGATGTGGAGAGGGCGGTACTGATAAAGGGGCAGCAGCAGTGCGGTGTGGATGTGGGAAGGGGCGGTACTGATAAAGGGGCAGCAGCAGTGCGGTGTGGATGTGGAGAGGGGCGGTACTGATAAAGGGGCAGCAGCAGTGCGGTGTGGATGTGGAGAGGGCGGTACTGATAAAGGGGCAGCAGCAGTGCGGTGTGGATGTGGAGAGGGGCGGTACTGATAAAGGGGCAGCAGCAGTGCGGTGTGGATGTGGAGAGGGGCGGTACTGATAAAGGGCAGCAGCAGTGCGGTGTGGATGTGGAGAGGGGCGGTACTGATAAAGGGGCAGCAGCAGTGCGGTGTGGATGTGGAGAGGGGCGGTACTGATAAAGGGGCAGCAGCAGTGCGGTGTGGATGTGGAGAGGGGCGGTACTGATAAAGGGGCAGCAGCAGTGCGGTGTGGATGTGGAGAGGGGCGGTACTGATAAAGGGGCAGCAGCAGTGCGGTGTGGATGTGGAGAGGGGCGGTACTGATAAAGGGGCAGCAGCAGTGCGGTGTGGATGTGGAGAGGGCGGTACTGATAAAGGGGCAGCAGCAGTGCGGTGTGGATGTGGAGAGGGGCGGTACTGATAAAGGGGCAGCAGCAGTGCGGTGTGGATGTGGAGAAGGGCGGTACTGATAAAGGGGCAGCAGCAGTGCGGTGTGGATGTGGAGAGGGGCGGTACTGATAAAGGGGCAGCAGCAGTGCGGTGTGGATGTGGAGAGGGGCGGTACTGATAAAGGGGCAGCAGCAGTGCGGTGTGGATGTGGAGAGGGCGGTACTGATAAAGGGGCAGCAGCAGTGCGGTGTGGATGTGGAGAGGGGCGGTACTGATAAAGGGGCAGCAGCAGTGCGGTGTGGATGTGGAGAGGGGCGGTACTGATAAAGGGGCAGCAGCAGTGCGGTGTGGATGTGGAGAGGGGCGGTACTGATAAAGGGGCAGCAGCAGTGCGGTGTGGATGTGGAGAGGGGCGGTACTGATAAAGGGCAGCAGCAGTGCGGTGTGGATGTGGAGAGGGGCGGTACTGATAAAGGGCAGCAGCAGTGCGGTGTGGATGTGGAGAGGGCGGTACTGATAAAGGGCAGCAGCAGTGCGGTGTGGATGTGGAGAGGGCGGTACTGATAAAGGGCAGCAGCAGTGCGGTGTGGATGTGGAGAGGGGCGGTACTGATAAAGGGGCAGCAGCAGTGCGGTGTGGATGTGGAGAGGGGCGGTACTGATAAAGGGGCAGCAGCAGTGCGGTGTGGATGTGGAGAGAGGGCGGTACTGATAAAGGGCAGCAGCAGTGCGGTGTGGATGTGGAGAGGGGCGGTACTGATAAAGGGGCAGCAGCAGTGCGGTGTGGATGTGGAGAGGGGCGGTACTGATAAAGGGGCAGCAGCAGTGCGGTGTGGATGTGGAGAGGGCGGTACTGATAAAGGGGCAGCAGCAGTGCGGTGTGGATGTGGAGAGGGCGGTACTGATAAAGGGGCAGCAGCAGTGCGGTGTGGATGTGGAGAGGGCGGTACTGATAAAGGGGCAGCAGCAGTGCGGTGTGGATGTGGAGAGGGGCGGTACTGATAAAGGGGCAGCAGCAGCAGTGCGGTGTGGATGTGGAGAGGGGGCAGTACTGATAAAGGGGCAGCAGCAGCAGTGCGGTGTGGATGTGGAGAGGGGGCAGTACTGATAAAGGGGCAGCAGCAGTGCGGTGTGGATGTGGAGAGGGGGCGGTACTGATAAAGGGGCAGCAGCAGTGCGGTGTGGATGTGGAGAAGGGCGGTACTGATAAAGGGGCAGCAGCAGTGCGGTGTGGATGTGGAGAAGGGCGGTACTGATAAAGGGGCAGCAGCAGTGCGGTGTGGATGTGGGAGGGGCGGTACTGATAAAGGGGCAGCAGCGCGGTGTGGATGTGGAGAGGGCGGTACTGATAAAGGGGCAGCAGCAGCAGTGCGGTGTGGATGTGGAGAGGGGGCAGTACTGATAAAGGGGCAGCAGCAGTGCGGTGTGGATGTGGAGAGGGCGGTACTGATAAAGGGCAGCAGCAGCAGTGCGGTGTGGATGTGGAGAGGGGGCAGTACTGATAAAGGGGCAGCAGCAGTGCGGTGTGGATGTGGAGAGGGGGCGGTACTGATAAAGGGGCAGCAGCAGTGCGGTGTGGATGTGGAGAGGGGGCCGTACTCATAAAGGGGCAGCAGCAGTGCGGTGCGGATGGGGAGAGGGGGCGGTACTGATAAAGGGGCAGCAGTAGTGCAGTGTGGATGTGGGAAGGAGGCGGTACTGATAAAGAGGCAGCAGCAGTGTGGATGTGAGAAGGGAGCGGTACTAATAAAGGGGCAGCAGCAGTGCGGTGTGGATGTGGAAAGGGGGCGGTACCGATAAAGGGACAGCAGCAGTGCGGTGTGGATGTGGAGAGGGGGCGGTACTGATAAAGGGGCAGCAGCAGTGCAGTGTGGATGTGGAGAGGGGGCGGTACTAATAAAGGGGCAGCAGCAGTGCGGTGTGGATGTGGAGAGGGGGCGGTACTGATAAAGGGGCAGCAGCAGTGCGGTGTGGATGTGGAGAGGAGGCGGTACTGATAAAGGGGCAGCAGCAGTGCGGTGTGGATGTGGAGAGGGGGCGGTACTGATAAAGGGGCAGGAGCGGTACAGCATGGAGCATACAAGGTTGTCTATGGGGAGTAGTAGTAGTGGGGGTAGTAGTAGTGGTGGGGGTAGTAGTAGTGACAGTGGTGGCAGATGCTTTGTGTTAATGGTGGTGGTAACATAGAAACATAGAATGTGTCGGCAGATAAGAACCATTTGGCCCATTTATCTTTAAAAGGGCCCCCGTTTTAAGGAACAAAATTGTACATAGCTGCATGGAAAAGTAAACATAGACCACCAGAGAGACTGACCGCTTTACGTGGTGTGGCTTCTGTAATGGCTGCAAGAATAGGAATAAGGAAACCAAAAGGATTCTGAATGAAAATACACTTGTGGCTGTAGCGAATAAAAAGGAGTTGAAAATGAAAGGTAATATGTCTTGTGACACCGCAGATGTGATCTATGTCCTAGAGTGCCCCTGCGGTTTACAATATGTAGGGAGAACCTTAGGAAAACTGAAAACCAGAGGAAGTGAACATATTGGTAATATTAAGAGAGGATTAGAGACACATGGGGCCAGATTTATCATTAGCCTAAGTCACTTTTCTGGAGTTGAAAAGTTGCAAAAAATTGCGCAAAAAGCCAAATTGCTCAATTTTTTGCGACTTTTTGGAGACTTACGCCACTCACTCCAAAACCAAGTTTATGGGCGTTTTGTCGTATGTAAATCACTTGCAAGACAGATTTATTATTGCGACTTTTTAAATAGTCGCAAAAAAGTCGCAAAAAATTGCGCAAACTCACTCCACTCATGACCATGCTTATGTTTGACAAAATCACTTTTTTAAAATTGCGACTTTTCCAAAGACAAAGCCAAAATACAACTAGGAACCAGAAATACACCAGATTTATCAACCTCTGAAAGAGCCCATGATAAATTTGACTTGACTCAAATACACATACGCCTTCTTTGAAAGTGGAGTGAACTGCAAGAGTAATGATAAATCTGGCCCATAGTGCTTCCACCAAGAAAAACCTTTAGGTCTGAAATTCATGGCTGTGGAACGAGTGGTGAAACATTGGAGGGGTGGTGACCCTGTCAACCGATAAATAAAAAAGAAGATTTACGACATGGGCACCCTCCAGCCAAATGGGTTGAATATTGATTGGGACATCAGAGCAGCTATGTAGGACGGTGATATAGTTAGTTTTAGAAAGTCGCCCTATCGAGTACTGGTTAGAATGTAGTTCTAGAACTAGGAAACGGTAATTGCCTGGAAGCTGTGAATATCTGTATTTTTATACATCACTATTCATATATATAGGTAAATTTAAGAGTTTTTCCTATTAGCACACATATTTTATCATTATATGAATTTTAGGGAATATATAAAGTAAGACATTTTATAGAGGATATATTTATGAAGATTTTTTTTGATTCTATTCTATGGGTCATGTGTGGAATATTATTACATGACACGGAGGCGAGTATTGCATCCTCTTTCTTTACTGAATTATATAGCAGCATAGAGAAAAAACCTTTACCACACAGGGTAACCATGGCAACAAGCCCTCTCCTAACCCAGTATAAGAGTCCTGGGATCCAACAGCTCCTCCTCTTTCTTTGCTGCTCCACATCAGATAAGTGTCGGCAGATAAGAACCATTTGGCCCATTTATCTTTAAAAGGGCCCCCGTTGTCACCATGTCCACCATGTCGTTGTCCACCATGTCATCCTCTTTCTCAATCACCCCCCCCCTGTCATCCTCTTTCTCAATTTTCTCACCGACCCCCCCCCCCCCTTACTTCTGGTGTAGGGTGGCTGAGCGTTGTGTGCTCCACGGGTACAGGAGCTTTAGTCTCCTGTACCCGGGCGGACTGATAGGGCGGCTGCAGCATGAAGGGGGCCGGCGCTCCTAGCAGCGCCCCTTCCCAAGGGGCGCTCTACGCGGCTGCCTAGTCAGCCTTTAGGACGCGCCGGCCCTGTATATATATATATATATTTATGTTCATTCCTGCGTCTGTTTTTTCTCCCTTATCCTACATTGTGGTTTCATCTCTCAACACTTATACTTGTTAAGGCTTTATTTCCGGGTGCCCCGCTCACCGCCACCTAGTTTTTCGTTCACCTACCCAGCACTTCGCGCTGATCGCTATGCCACACCCCCCTCCATTTTTGTTCCGCCCATCTTCTCCTTCTTCTCCTTACGCTCCACCCCTCTGTATTCGCGCCGGAGCGCGAGACCTACTTCCGGCGGCGGACCGGAAGTCTCGTGAAGTCTCGTGCTACTTCGGCCGCCATCTTACTGCACACTACCGGTCGCATCACAAGTATTAGCAGCTCCTGCTGCCTGCTCTCCTTCTCTGTCATAATATAACGTATTTTACTGCATTTTGGCTCTTCTCCGGTCCTTCTCTAGTATTCGCTTACCTGCCTCTCTCCAGTGATTATTCTACCAGGTTTCCGACCCTTTCCTTATTAAACTCCATGATGTCTGAGGGCAATTCCCCTCTTCTCCCTGAACCTCTGGAGGATGCTGAGCTTCATCCTATGGGCCATAATATACCCTCCAGCCCGGAGACTTTGCAAACCTCTGCCATCCAACAATCAGTAGCGGCCGCCATACATGCCGCCATGGGCTCTGTCTCCAGCGCCATTAGCAGCTCCATCTCTGAAGCTCTAAAGGGCCATGTCTCTACCAGACACCATAACCGCCCTGCTCGCCAGCACAGTCATCCTGTGCCTGAGCCCAATACCTCCAGAAAAACCATAATTGGTGTGCAGAAATCCACCACTGATAGCGCGCAAGAGAGCCTATGCCCGCCAGGCAGAAAAGGCGAGGCCTTGGAAATGCGCCAGAGCGCAACCAGTATCCGATTCTGGATCGGAAGTGTTAACTGATGAGGAGGCTCTTGATATCTCTCCTGAGGAAGATGAAAATGATTATGCGGAGGAGCTCCTCCCTGGCCCTTCTGCCGCTTTGGCGCAACCTGTGGTCTCCCCATCTGACCCGCCTCAAACCCCTACCTCTGCAGTCCTTGACCCATTAGGAGAGTCTCTGTTTAATCCAGACACTCTACATCATCCCCGTTCCTCTGAATGGTTGCTATCTGACCATGTGGCGAGATACTTAGAATCTAGGGTTCGCCAACCCCTATCCAAGGAGGCAAGGAGCAAACTCAGGGCTGAATGCCCCAGACCCATTATAGTGAATAAAGTGGGCGATACCTCTTCGGTAGATCCGAAGATGACTCAATTCCTGGCTAAATCCGGATGGAATCCACGCAGAGGTTTAGAGTCGGCCTTGAAGGCCTGTCAAGACAAATTACTTGACATTTTAGGTCCTCTGACCAAGATTTTTGAATTGGCAGAAACTGCCAGGACCCAGAATACGCTCATCGACCCCGAGGAGCTAAGCGGTTGGGTCCAGAGAGCGGTGTGTATCACCGGAAATGTGAATATCTCTCTGTAAATCGAGAGACGCAAAGCTATACTCTTTAAAATAGAGCCCAAGCTTTCCAATTTAGCCCTTACAGAAGCCGGTAAGGACGCTCAGGGTCTTTTATTTGGAGACACTTTTATCAAAGACCTTGGCAGATATGTAGGGGCCTTCACTGCCCTTGACAAGGCCCAGTCATCTATGAGGCGCGTATTTCAGGGCCGGGTCTCTTTTAGGGCCGGCAGCTTCAGGGGCCGCCTGTCCGGCCGTTCATCCTTCCACACCCGCGGCTCCGCGGGTCGAGGCTCCTATTCGTACCATGGCTCTCAAGACTCTAGACAGACTCCACCTTTCTTCCCATCCCGTGGTCAGTCATGGAGATCCAGAGGTCCCAGAGGTTCTTCCTTCCGTCGACCCCTCGGTAAGTCTCCCTCTATATTCTTCAGCAGTTTGTGTAGGGGGCAGACTCCTTCATTTTTCCCATGTCTGGTCAACTGTTACCACAGACCCTTGGGTCCTGTCCACAGTCCGGGGTTTCCATATAGAGTTGGTTTGCCCATTTGTACAGATTCCCACCCCCCACACTGTTTACCTGCCACTGCAGAAGCAACGTCTTCTACACACGGAACTTCTTTCCCTTTTTCGGAATGGCGCGATAGAACGAGTTCCATCTCACTCCACCGAAATCATCAGCAGCATGTTTCTGGTGGCCAAAAAAGACGGCCGTATGCGCGCGGTCATCAACCTCCGCGCCCTGAATTACTATGTGCGTTATCGCCACTTCAAAATGGAGGGCATTCACCTGCTGCGAGACATGCTCCTTCAGAACGATTGGATGGCCAAGCTCGATTTGAAGGACGCCTACCTGACGCTTCTGGTGGCGGATTCTTCCAGAGACCTTCTACGCTTTCGTTGGGGCGCAGAGACTTGGAGGTTCACATGCCTTCCATTCGGCCTGTCATCAGCTCCTTGGTGCTTCACCAAGCTCATGCGGCCGGTCATGGCCTTCCTCCGCAGTCGCGGGATTCGTCTTATCATCTATCTAGAGGACATCCTGCTCATGGCCCAGGATCGCAATCTCCTCTTGGAGCACCTGTCGACTGCTATAGATCTCCTGTCCCGGCTGGGATTTCTCATCAATCTAGAGAAATCTTGCCTGGTCCCTTCTCACTCCATGGAGTTCCTGGGTTTCCGGATCAACTCTACCACAGAGTCCCTCAGTCTTCCTTCCACCAAGGTTCGTTCTATCCGCAAAGAGCTTCGCCGGATGTTATCTCTCCCACAGATCTCTCTCCATCAGCTCGCCCGCGTCATAGGTCTGCTGTCCTCCTCTATCCAGGTGGTCTGCCCAGCCCCATTACACTACAGGGCTCTTCAGCGCCTCAAGATCGCCCACCTTCAGGCCGGTGCTACCTACGAGGATCTGATCCTCCTGGACAAGGACACCAGGGACGAATTACAGTGGTTGATCCACAACCACGAGGCTTGGAACGGCAAAGCGATCTTCGGACCCCAGCCGGACGTCACCATCGAGTCGGACGCCAGTCCTCGGGCTGGGGTGCCTACTGCAACGGGCGCTACCACTGGCGGCTGTTGGTCCCCCGCAGAAGCGAATCTACACATCAACTCCCTGGAACTTCTGGCCGGATCCTTTGCTATTCGCAGCTTCATGAATGGTATGACCAATACCTGTGTCAGACTACGGATGGACAACATCTCGGCTGTACGTCATGTCAATGCCATGGGAGGGACACGCTCTTCGACCCTGACCCATCTAGCGAAGAGATTTCTGGGAATTCTGCCTGGACAAGGACATCAGTGTGGTGGCGGAATATCTACCAGGTTTGCACATCGCAAAGAGCTTCGCCGGATGTTATCTCTCCCACAGATCTCTCTCCATCAGCTTGCCCGCGTCATAGGTCTGCTGTCCTCCTCTATCCAGGTGGTCTGCCCAGCCCCATTACACTACAGGGCTCTTCAGCGCCTCAAGATCGCCCACCTTCAGGCCGGTGCTACCTACGAGGATCTGATCCTCCTGGACAAGGACACCAGGGACGAATTACAGTGGTTGATCCACAACCACGAGGCTTGGAACGGCAAAGCGATCTTCGGACCCCAGCCGGACGTCACCATCGAGTCGGACGCCAGTCTCTCGGGCTGGGGTGCCTACTGCAACGGCGTTACCACTGGCGGCTGTTGGTCCCCCGCAGAAGCGAATCTACACATCAACTCCCTGGAACTTCTGGCCGGATCCTTTGCTATTCGCAGCTTCATGAATGGTATGACCAATACCTGTGTCAGACTACGGATGGACAACATCTCGGCTGTACGTCATGTCAATGCCATGGGAGGGACACGCTCTTCGACCCTGACCCATCTAGCGAGAGATTTCTGGGAATTCTGCCTGGACAAGGACATCAGTGTGGTGGCGGAATATCTACCAGGTTTGCACAATACGCAAAGAGCTTCGCCGGATGTTATCTCTCCCATAGATCTCTCCATCAGCTTGCCCGCGTCATAGGTCTGCTGTCCTCCTCTATCCAGGTGGTCTGCCCAGCCCCATTACACTACAGGGCTCTTCAGCGCCTCAAGATCGCCCACCTTCAGGCCGGTGCTACCTACGAGGATCTGATCCTCCTGGACAAGGACACCAGGGACGAATTACAGTGGTTGATCCACAACCACGAGGCTTGGAACGGCAAAGCGATCTTCGGACCCCAGCCGGACGTCACCATCGAGTCGGACGCCAGTCTCTCGGGCTGGGGTGCCTACTGCAATGGCGTTACCACTGGCGGCTGTTGGTCCCCCGCAGAAGCGAATCTACACATCAACTCCCTGGAACTTCTGGCCGGATCCTTTGCTATTCGCAGCTTCATGAATGGTATGACCAATACCTGTGTCAGACTACGGATGGACAACATCTCGGCTGTACGTCATGTCAATGCCATGGGAGGGACACGCTCTTCGACCCTGTCCCATCTAGCGAAAGATTTCTGGGAATTCTGCCTGGACAAGGACATCAGTGTGGTGGCGGAATATCTACCAGGTTTGCACAATACTCACGCGGATTGGTCTTCGCGTTTTCTGACCGATTCCAGCGATTGGAAATTAGACGAAAGGATGTTTTTCTCCATTTCTTCTCGATGGGGTCCTATGTCCATCGACCTTTTCGCCTCTCGCTTGAATTGCCAGCTCCCGAGATTCTACAGCTGGAGACCGGACCCAAACGTGGAAGCAGTGAACGCGTTTCTCCGGGATTGGACCAATCCTCTGTCATATGCGTTCCCACCATTCATGATGATCCCTCGAGTCCTAGCTCAACTCCGGCGCCAGAGAGCCGAATTGGTTCTGTTGGTTCCCTTCTGGACAACTCAGTCATGGTTCCCTCAACTACTGGAGTGTCTGATTCTACCCCCCTTGCTTCTGCCATCCTGCCCAGACCTTCTACTTGACCCGGCGGGTCGTCAACACCCACTCGTACTGGACGGTTCCCTACGCCTGCTTGCGTGCAGAGTTTCAGGGGATCCTGGGACGTCTCGGGCGTTTCGGAAGCAACTCGTCGACTTCTGGAGAACGCTTGGGCCTCCGGGACCAGAAGATCCTACCGTGCTGCCTGGAGATCTTGGTCTGACTGGTGCCTTACAAGGGACCTGGATCCCGTTTCAGCCCCTGTGACGGAGATCTTACAGTTCCTCACTTCTCTCTTTGAGTCAGGTAAGGCTTACCGTACGATTAATCTATTCCGCTCCGCCATATCTGCCTACCATTCTGGATTTAATGGTCATCCAGCGGGGCAACACTCGTTGGTTTGCCGCCTCCTCAGAGGTTCTCGTCTCTCTCGTCCCCCTCGTCCACGGTTTTCTTGCACCTGGGATGTCTCCTTGGTCCTTTCCCTTTTTTCTTCCTGGCCTTCCAATGACCAGCTATCGTTGCGTTAATTATCTGCCAAACTGGTTACTTTGTTTTGCCTTATATCGTGTAAACGAGTGTCTGATGTCAGGGCCTTGGATTATGATGCTAGATCTTTTACACCCGAGGGTGTCGTTTTTAACATCTCTCGTGGACCAAAACCAACATAAGATCTGTGGCTTACCCTAGCTTTCCCGAGGTTCCTGCCCTTTGTCCTGTCGCGTGCCTCCAGGTATATGAGACTCGCACGTCTCCCCATCGTTCTCCCACATCTCCGGAATTATTCCTCTCCTATAGACGTCCTTTTGCTCCGGTTACTTGTGTCACTTTGGCCAGATGGGTTAAGTGGATTATGTCCTTAGCTGGGGTGGATACTTCTGTATTCACGGCTCACTCCACGAGAGGGGCTGCTTCCACTTCTATGGAGGTCGTTCTTAGGTTGGCAAACTGGTCTCGAGTGTCCACTTTTCGGGAGTTCTATTTCCGTCCTTCTCCTCATGCATTTTCCTCTGTGATTCAACAGCTTTGAAGATTTTCCCTACCTTTTATTTCTGTCTGGTATGGGGTATACTATTGATGTCTCAGCTCAGGATGTTATTACACTTCTTATTATTATGTGATTAATATTTATAAATATTTATTAGTATGTATTGTTCTTTCCGTATTCGAATTCCTCTTAGTTTATATGGTGTTTATTTTACATTGAACCGATTACAGGGTATCTACAGTACTCGAGATATACATTAATTATATATTCCCTTGTCTACTCTCTTCATAGGGTGAGAATCCGGATATTCTTGGAGCTTGAGTTCAAGTTGGTCTGTTGCTAGTCATCCCTGTTGGATGTCTGCGGTTCTTCGTTGGACGTGTTTGGATTAAGTTCATCACGGTTGGAGCTGTTCCTGATTGGTTCGTGTCTGCTGGGGGAGCTGTCTTCATCAAAGAAAGAGGAGGAGCTGTTGGATCCCAGGACTCTTATACTGGGTTAGGAGAGGGCTTGTTGCCATGGTTACCCTGTGTGGTAAAGGTTTTTTCTCTATGCTGCTATATAATTCAGTAAAGAAAGAGAATGCAATACTCGCCTCCGTGTCCTTAATAAAATCATGACTTTACGTCACAAGCTAGGAAAATCATGCAATTTTCAATGTATGCCAATTGTGAGTGTTTAAATGCTATGTGATAGTATTTATATGGAGGTTGTAGTAACCTAAGGCTGCATTCACACCTCCGTGGAACACGGACCGTGTGATACCGGACTGGCATCCTGCTTACTGCAGGAGCGCACGGCGCCATTCGTTCCTATGATGCCGTGCGCTTCCTGCTGCCACCACAGTACAGTAATACACTCGTATAGATCATAGGAGTGTATTACTGTGCAGTGGCGGCAGCAGGAGGAGCACGGCGTCATAGGAACGAATGGCACCGTGCGCTCCTGCAGTAAGCAGGATGCCAGTCCGGTATCACACGGTCCGTGTTCCACGGACATGTGAATGCAGCCTAACTGTCCGGAAAGAACACTAACCCTGGGAACACACCTGGGCGTTTTTCAGTGCGTTCGTACGTGCTGTAAAACGCCCTACATGTGAAAAGCCATGCTTCTCTATGGGCATGGTTCACATTTGGGCGTTTTACAGCGTGTTTGAACGCGCTGTAAAACGCCCAACGCCCAAACAAGTACATGAGCTTCTTTGGGGCGTTTTAACGCGCCTATGGACAATGTTGCCATAGGGGAGAATCACTGAATTGCGCATATGACGCGCGTTTCTTAGTTACAAATACGCGCATCCAAAAACGCGCGTAAAACGCGCGTCATACGCGCGATTCAGAAACGCCTAGGTGTGTTCCCAGCCTGACTCCGGCACATGGAGACAAAAGGTTGTGACATAGAAGTATTTAATGGAGGATATAAATAGGTGCCGGTCTTATGCTATGTAGAGCTCCTGACGAAGCCATTGGGCGAAACCAAGACAGCGGACTGACTAAAAGCTTTAAATGCTGATTTCAAGTGCATGATTGTGAGTACAATAAAACAGAATTTCATTTAAAAGTACCGTGGATGCTGCACTATGTTGCCGTTCTTTTAAAGGTCCTGGAGTGTATGAGATCTTGCTTGGCAGCGTGAAGTGAGGAACGGGGCGTCTGCCTGGGAGAAACACAGCGTCTGTGTGTATAAGTGGCTACTTTCTGTTGGGAGAAGCGCGGAGCAGAACCAATTTCTTTTTATTTGCATAAGTTCTTAACAATCTTTACAGCTGCTTCAGCTTTGCCATTCGCCTGTGGATGACGTGGTGAGGAAGTAAAGTGCTCATACTCCCATTCGATGACAAATCTTCTAAATTGCAAGCTTAAAAACTGAGGGCCATTATCAGAGATCACTTTATCTGGTTGGCCATAACTGGCAAACTGAGCCTTGCACCGCTTAATTGTGGTTTCAGTGGACAAATCAGGAAGAAGGTCGATTTCCCAGAAGTCCGAATAATGGTCAACTAATATCAGGTATTCTTTGCCTGCGTGGTTGAATAAGTCCATACAGATGATCTGCCATGGACTTGTCGGTATCTCATGCAACATCATAGTTTCCTTTTGTTATAAGTTATAAATATTCATTGCAGATGGGACAATTACTGACGAAATCTTTGATTTCACCTTGCATGTTAGGCCAGTAGAGAGCATCACAAGCTTGTCTGTAGCATGCTTCACCTCCAATGTGGCTAGAGTGTATCCATGATAACATCTCCGCTCTCAGTGCTTTTGGCACTATGACCCTTGGGCCCTTGTACAAGATACCATTTTGTACGCTGATCTCATCTCTGAAGGACCACCCCTGGAACAGATACTACCGGGCCCTCAAACACATCACTGTAGGCGTGAAGAATTTGCTGTTTTGTCGGCGGCCTCGTCAGAGATTTCGCTGTCCGATTATCAACCTTGTGCAGCTCAGCAGGAATAGTGAACTGCAGCAGTCCTAGGCGCTCACATGTTGAACCAGATAATAGCGGTTTCTGATCAGCTTCCACTATCTCAAAGTGCAATTTGTGCACACAATCACGTATGCTGCATTTTGTTTGGAAAAGTCCCAACGATTCTATTATTTCCCCTGAACACAGCTTTAGTTCAGTGCTGCTAGTCTGAAGGGGTGTTCTGGGCGCCAGTCTCATTTTGTCCTTTAAACACATTACATTACATGTTGCGCCTGAATCCAGCTGACATGGCTGGATTATATTATTTAAATTGTGGTTTACAAACCATTTCTTGCCTTTTGTGTTTACAGCACCAATGCATTCTGAGGAGTGCGGGATTACTGCACAGAAGCCATGTTGGTAACATAAGCATAACGACAGGCAACTGCCAACAGGAAGTAAACCCCACAGCGATATATCGTAGATTTGCACCCACACAAACATAACATCCATAACAAAATTAACCCTAATAATTGACTGCATAACCCTCAGCTGATAACATGTCAAACATTGCTAGCTGAGGACATTTAAATCCTAAGCTCCTCCCTTTGGAGACGTGGCCACACCCACCCTGCGCCACGTGATTGGAGTAAACAGAAGCTCCGAAATGATACAATAATCCACGGATGCAAGCACAATAAGTGGGGTGCCTAGCAGGGGAAAACCCCATCAGTTTTCAGAGATCTCGGGGCGGATGTTGATTAATCAGCATTGGAGGATCATTTAATTGCACAAAAGGGACAAAAGGACGGCAGCAATAAACTAGTTATGTCAGTTAGTGATATCCACCATTGACCGGGGTGACAAAAAAAGCATCCAAAACGGCCCAGGGAGTAAAATGCAAGAAATGACACCCACATATACCTGGCATAGTACAACCGAATAGGCGACACCTAGTAACATAGTAACATAGTAACATAGTATATAAGACCGAAAAAAGACATTTGTCCATCCAGTTCGGCCTGTTTCCTACAAGTTGACCTCACATGCCTATGTACCAATCAGCATTATTACATAGGCTGTATTGTACGGTGATGTTGGGTGATATTAATAAGCGCCTCATGATGATGAAAGCCATTACAGGGTATATTGTTCATACTGCCTACAGCTACCCATTAGCCTTGTGAGTTTTCAGTAAATTGCGCGGATTGAAGATTATCCATACATGTGATAGATGGTAAATTATAGGCCTGCCCCTCCTACACTGAATAGTGTCCAACAACCAAATTATAAAAAACAAGTGAATGATAAATGCTCATTAAGTCCACTGGAACGTAGGGTCTTAAGTCTGAAAATCCATTGTGCTTCCTTCTTCAACAGTTCTGGGGAAGGGCTTCAGAACCTCAACACCTTGAAATTTGATGGCATTAGCGTCGCCATCATGGCATTCAGTGACATGTCTAGCGACAGACGTATCTGCGTTATTCCTGACATCATTAAGATGTTCACCAATACGTCTCCTAAATTGCCTCATGGTCTTTCCAACATGCTGGATTCCACAGGCACAAGTAATAAAATACACCAAACCTACAGTTCTGCCATTAATAAACGTCCTGATCTGGTATATGTTGCCTGTGAAAAATATTGCCTTTTTTAATAGCCTCACACGCAATGCACCCACTGCAACGGTACGAAGCGGTTTACCAATCCGGAGTGCAAGGAATCGGTTCATTAAAAGCTGTGGACCAGCTGGTCCTTAATGTTCCTGCCTTGCCGATAAGTAATCGATGGGGTGTCACCCACCAGATGTCCAATGTCAGGGTCAGATTTAAAAATAACCCAATAACGGGATAACATTTTTCTCACGTATTCATGGGCGTCATCGAATTCACCTATAATACGAATACAGTCGGATTCTGATGGCCTAACCCGGGGAGTGAGTAAAGATTCCCTGTCACATCCCAGGGCATGTTGGTAAGCCCGATTAAGTACAGCAGGGGGGTATCTCCGACGTAGAAATGGTTGCCTCAGATCTTTGGCAGTCGAACGAAAATCTTGCAAATTGGTGCAGTTACGACGGAGGCAGAGGTACTGCCGTTTAGGAATGCCACGTTTAAGCGGCACTGGGTGGCAACTCTGCCATTCAAGCAGACTATTAGTTGCTGTTTTTTTCCTAAAGAGTCTAGTGCCAATCACGCCTCTGAAGTCCTTAAAGATGGTAAGATCGAGAAACGTAATGGAGGAATTATGGATCTCTGAGGTGAAATACAGACCCCAATAATTTACATATAACAGCTGGACAAAAGCACCAAAGCTATCCCTGTCACCTTTCCACAATATCAGCACGTCATCAATGTACCTTAGCCAGAGTATAATTGAGGACGTGAATTCACTCATTTTATCTCCGAATACCTCGTCACGCTCCCAAACCCCCAGGTAAAGGTTAGCGTACGTAGGGGCACATTGGTTCCCCATCGCCACGCCCTTTACTTGGTGGTTGGTTCTGTTATTGAACATGAAATTGCTATGTTCCAAAATGAATCTGAGCAGTTGTAGTACCAACTCATTGTGTAGCCATAGATGTACACCCCTTTGTTGTAAAAAGGAGGACACTACAGTACACCCTTTGTTATGTGGAATTGAGTTATACAGCTCCTCAGCATCAAGACTGGCCAGTTGTACATCCGTTTCCACTTGAGGACCATCCACTCTTGATCATGTGCATTGAATCGCGGACATATGACAGGAGCAAGGTGACGAAAGGTCTCAAGATTTGGTCTACATAGGTGCTAATCGGATGTGTGAGGCTATATGTACCTGACACTGTGGGTCTCCCCTTTAATGGCTCAAGGGCCTTGTGAATTTTGGGGAGACCGTAGAAATATGCCATTTTGGGATGTAGAAGCGACATGAATTCCTTCTCGGATTTGCTAATGAGTTTAGATTGTAGAGCCTGTGACAGAATAGCATTTAGTTCCTTTTGGTCCTGAGGGGATGGATTGGAGGGTAACATGCTGTAACATGAACAATCATTCAGGATGTTAAGTTAAGACACATCATTGTGTATTGATTATGGTCCAGGATGACAAGGTTGCCCCCTTTATCAGACGCTTTGATTACAATACGCGGATCCGTCTCCAAAGAGTGCAGTCCTTCCATCTCGGATTTTGATAGATTAGTACCCCCAAAGTGTGACCCCTCAAGTCTACTTAACTATTCCACTATGATCTTAAGAAACATATCAATCGGGGTATTGTCTCTGATTGTTTTTTTTTTTTTTTTTGTGGATTGCTGTTTCAATTCTGTAAAGGGACCATCATCCAGACCCCTATTACCCTCCTCCCAGAGCGCAGCCAACGTTTGTAGATCAGGCAAATCACCACTCTCTATACCCAATATCTCACATTGCCATCTATCATGCATGGCAAAGAACTTTCTCCATTTAAGTTTGCGCACAATGAGATTGAGATCCTTCACCCATTCAAAAAAACGGAAGGCATTGGTAGGAACAAAGGATAGGCCCTTACTCAATACTCTCAGCTCAATAGAGGTAAGGGTTCTTTTAGAGAGATTGATGATTTGCATCTCGTCACTAGCTGGTACACACATTTTTGCAGATGTAGGGGGGACTACTTTCTGTGTCGTAGGAGGTAGTCGCTTACTGGGGGACACCTGCCTAAAAAATCTCCCCTAGGGTGAGTCCCCCTACTTCTTCTACCTCCCCTACCCCTAGATCTTCCACAGGGGAAAAAGGGTGCAGGGAAATATGTAGCACTCTGACCACTAAGTTCTGTGCAGGCTTCACCCTCAGATGATGACAGTTCAGTATCTAATTCTAGTACTTTATTGGCTTTAGTGTTAAAGTCGAAAATACGTCCCTCTCTGAAGTCGGCGGTATCTCTCATGTATTGAAAGTGTTTCCTCTCCTTCAATTGGGATGTGAATCTTTCAATAGTTTGCTGTAATACAGACTCTTTTCTGGGGAAATATTTTAAGTGTGTCAATTTGCTCTCTGAGGGCGATAGTATTTTTATCAAAAAGAAAATTCTCCTCCTCCAGGAGCAAAGTCATCAATCGTACGAAGTAATCAATCGATTCCCTCTCCCACTTTTGAAGAAATTCTGGGGATTTGATGCGTGACACAGGGGTAAGGGGGATTCTCAGTCCACTTGGTACAATTTTGAGTTTTAGATCAGTTTCAAAGATCTGGATCTCCCACCACCCCCTAGAGTGGTCTTTATATGTGTTAGTGAGAGATTTTTAAACAGCTGGATATAGTTGTGCTCCTTGTCTCAGTGGATAATTGTGCCTCAGAGAAGAAGTAGAAGTTTGGCTTCACTGTCCCAATGGCGGTGTTTGGTCCTCCAGTCCCTACACTTATAGATTGGATAACAATATACACAGGGCCGCCATCAGGGGGGTACAGCCCATACTCCAGTAAGGGGCCCAGACCCTGGGGGGGCCCGGCCAGTCCTGAAACTTTTTTATTTTTTTTATTTTTATTTTTTTTATTGTGGCAGCTGGCTCTAGGGCCCAGTGCTCCTCCCCCTCTTCCTTCTGCAGCCCGTCCCTTATCTCCCGGGGCCCCGGGCCCCAGCTATCTTGTTCTGAGAACAAGATAGCTGGAGTCTCGGCAGATCCATGGGTAGAATGTAGTTGCTAGAAGGAGGTCTGTGACATCACTGGTCACATGCTCCTTCATAGTCACATGAACAAAGCCCGACAGCAGCAGCAGCTTGTGGAGGGAGGAGGGGCTGTGTGCCTGTAGGCTGCTCAGTGATGGAGGATGTGCTGCAGTCCTGGAGTCCACAGAGCTTCATGGAGAGCAGGTGAGGGGCAGCTCATGCATGATGGGGGAGGGGGAGCACTCAGGAGCAGTGGGGTTTAAGTGGAGTGGAATCTGGTGCAATTAAGGGGGTTTATAGCACAGATCCAGGTGTATTCTGAGGTCCATGGTGTATGTGTGTCTGTCCCTGTCCCTGTGTGTGTCTGTCTGTCCCTGTGTGTGTGTCTGTGTCTGTCTTTCCATGCGTCTGTGTCTGTCTGTCCCTGCGTGTGTGTGTCTGTCTGTCCCTGCGTGTGTGTGTCTGTCTGTCCCTGCGTGTGTGTGTGTCTGTCCCTGCGTGTGTGTCTGTCTGTCCCTGCGTGTGTGTCTGTCTGTCCCTGCGTGTGTGTCTGTCTGACGTGCAAACTAGCTAATTTACTCACCTCACTGGCGCTGACATAATTAAAGAGAAGCGCTGTAATCTATATTATGTAATAAATTAACTAGGAGGCGGCACTGGGCTCCGGAGTGTGGCGCGATTCTGAAGAAAAAAAGGTCTTTGCTTTATTATACCACTATTAATTCTGAGTGTTAGGGGTCACTTATGGGGGATCAGTGTGGATGGCACTTAGGGGATCTGTGGATGACATATATATAGCATAAGATGCCATATATGTGCCATCCACAGATCCCCCAAAAAAAACAGTGCCATCCACAGTCCCCCCAAAACAGTGCCATCCACAGTTCCCCCTAAAACAGTGCCATCCACAGATCCTCCCCAAAACAGTGCCATCCACAGATCCCCCAAAACAGGGCCATCTACAGATCCCCCAAAAACAGTGCCATCTACAGATCCCCCAAAACAGTGCCATCTACAGATCCCCCCAAAACAGTGCCATCTACAGATCCCCCACCAAAACAGTGCCATCCACAGATTCCCCCAAAACAGTGCCATCCACAGATCCCCCAAAAAAACAGTGCCATCCAGAGATCCCCCCCAAAACAGTGCCATCCACAGGCCATTAGTTCAAATCCCACTAAATGCTCACCTTATGGTTAAAAATAATTTTTTTCTTATTTTTCTCCTCAAAAACCTAGGTGCGTCTTTTTATGCTTTTCTATCTTGAAATAAACTAAACCTTTATTGTTATGAAATTTAAATTTAATTTATATTAATTCACGCCCCATCCATCTACTCTTGGCCCAGCCCCTGGGTCCAAAGCCTTTATTTAATTGACCAGTTTTCTGTTGTTCACAAAAAATAAATATTTTCAATATGTTCCTGTTATGGCACTTCTAATATACATTTAAGCTTTTCCATCACGTCGCCCCTCCCCTTCATTACATTCTCAGAAACAAGCAGAGCATGGATGTCAATAAAAATTATTTTCTGCGGACGCCCATGCACAGAGACTGGATTTAAGGAAAGGGTACCTCTAGCCGGTGAGGAGCGAGCTGGCCGGAATCAGCGACACAAGTACAGGGGGTGGGGGGTCAATAATGGAGGGCTGTCTGGGGGCAAAATTAACTTGTGTGGGGGCAAATTACTTAGTGGGAGGTCAGTGTGGCGGGCAAACTACATGGAGGGCCATGTGGGGGCAAAATTACTTAGTGTGGGGGCAAATTACATAATGCAGGGCTGTCTGGGGGTAAAATTAACTTGTGGGGAGGGGCAAATTACTCAGTGGGGGTCAGTGTGGCGGGCAAACTACATAATGGAGGGGCATGTGGGGGCAAATTACTTAGTGGGGGCAACTTGCATAATGCAGGGCTGTCTGGAGCAAAATTAACTTGTGAAGGGGGGGGGGATTAGTCAGTAGGGGGTCAGTGTGGCGGGCAAACTACATAATGGAGGACCGTGTGGGGCAAATTACATAATGCAGGGCTGTCTGGGGGCAAAATTAACTTGTGTGGGGGCAAAATTAACTTGGGGGGGCAAATTACTCAGTGGGGCGCAGTGTGGCGGGCGAACTACATAGTGGAGGGCCGTGTGGGAGACGTCCTTGGATGTAAGAGGTATGGGCGCGATATATGGGTGGGGCTGTGTGTGGGTGTGGCTTGAAGGTGGACAGGGGGGGCCCAGGCCTTGAGCTGTGTAAGGGGCCCCAAAATTTCTGATGGCAGCCCTGAATATACAGGCTCACAATTGCTGTTTTAGCTCAGTCAGGTTTGCGTCACCTTATTATACGTAATACAATCTGATATCAGGGACGCTAAAAAATGAAAACAAAAAAGTCTTTATTCAAATTATTAAATATAAAATGGGAAAAACTGGACAAAACACACATAGAAAGAAAAACTAGGCAACCTGGATCAGTGGTGACGGTAAAAAAAAGCTGATGGTGGATTGATATGCCCCCGCACCAAAGTACCAGCGTCCCTAGTTTTGGGGTTAGGCCGGTTTTACCAACGATACAGGTTATAGTACACTGTAGGGTAACATGCACCCCTTAGCGTTATATGTGCTTGAATTAGCCCAAACCCGGATCTGTGGTGATTATAAAACATGCGGGTGGCCAGAATGCTTAGAACATTTCCCACATTCTGAGCATGAAAATGGCTTCTCTCCTGTGTGATTTCTCTGATGTACTACAAGATCTGATTTATACTCAAAACATTTTCCACATTCTGAACATGAAAATGGCTTCCCTCTTACGTGAGCTGTTTGATGTTTAGCACCTCTTCTGTGACTTTTATTCTGTGTTACAGTCTGTGATGAATCAGAAGATCCGACCTGTTTAAAAGAATCAAATAATACATTTTTGCTGTGATTAGATGAAGCTATATCTTGGATATTGGCATGTTCTTCATATATATCTTGTATGATACCACGATCATCTACTTCAAAATCTGAAGATACCAGATGGTTCTCCAAGTTCCTGGTACAGTCATCTGCCAAGAACAAAAGACATTTTATTATTGATGAATAATATACCAAAATATTCTCTTATAAAAAATGTATTACATTTCAGTATAAAAAAAAACACAGAAAGTTATGGCACAAAATACAAGAATTAACTGACTAAAACAGTGGTGGCCAAAAAGATCACAATCTAATAGTAGACCAAGGGACATAACTAGGCCAGGTTGGCCGCCACCTTGAGCAACTTCCCTGCAACCTCCTCCCAATCAGTGATTTTAAATACATATAAATAAAACATTTCCTAGCGCTGGACAAGAGGCGCTGAATGCCCCCTTAGTTCCCCACACCATAGTTATCTCCCCTAAGAGTCTCTTTCACAGTAAAATTCCAGTTTAGTGCCCTCAGGAGAATGCCCCCTTGATGTCTCCAAACAGTAGTTATGCCCCCTTAGTACCCTCACACAGTAGTTATGCCCCTTACAATAATGATTCCACTTAGTCACCACACACAGTAGTTATGCCCCCTTTGTATTTCCACACAGTAATTATGCCCCATTTTGTGTCCCCTTCTACAGTAGTTATGCCCCCTTAGTGGCCCCACACTGTAGTTATGCCCTCTTTGTGTCCCCTTCTTCAGTAGTATTGTCCCTTAGTGCCCCTTACAGTAGTGAGGCTCCTTATACTGCTTATACTTTGAATAAAATTAATAAAGTAACACCGAGCATATCATGCTTTTCCCAGCAGCAGACGTGATGTGATGACGTGATCTCTCCTGCTGAGGAGAACGCACAGGCCGGGGGATTATCCCTCTCAGCCCAGCAGGTACAATGACATCACTATATCACACCTGTTGCTGGGGAGAGTGCAGGCCGGGGAATGAGACCTGGGCTATAATGGATGACAGATACAGCAGCTGGACTCGGAGGGAGGAGAGTAGAATGGACAGTAGAAAGCACAGTCCTGTCACTTTCAAGTAAGCAAACTGGATGGCACACTCCATAAAACCAGATTTAACAGAAGTGATATGGTCGAAGCTTCTTAGTGAAATGCATCGAGCTGTGCAGCTGAAACAGGGAATAATACATCCGAAAAATACAATAGGAAGCAGAATAATAGAAGCACAGCAATTATACAAACTTTATTGGAAACATTCTCCATTTTTCAAACCAGCACCTGGATCTGAATACTTTCATATTAGCACCACCTGCTGATAGTTCAGGGGTGTTGGGAGTTGGACCTCTATAATACCTAATATTTATAATTTTTCTTATTTATTTAAGTTTTACACAAAAATAGCATTTTTGAAACAAAAAAAATGATGTTTTAGTGTCTCCATAGTCCGAGAGACATAACTTTTTAAATTTTTGACTGATTATCTTAGTTAGGGTCTCATTTTTTGCGGGATGAGGTGACGGTTAGATTGGTACTATTTTGGGGGGCATACACCTTTTTGATCACTTGGTGTTGCACTTTTTGTGATGTAAGGTGGCAAAAATAGCTTTTTTTGACACAGTTTTTATGGTGTTTAGCGGACGGAGTGGATCATTTGATATATTTATAGAGCCGGTCGTTACGGACGCAGTACTAAATATGACTATTTTATTTTTTTCTATTTTAATTTTTTTTTTTATTACTTAATTGGGGAATTTTTTACATGTGAAACTTTTTTATTTAAATTTTTTTTATTTTCATTTTACACTTTGCGTCCCCCATACAAGACCTCTGGGGGACATTTAACTTCACTTTTTATTTTTTACTATTGATTTCTCCTGTAACTGGGGCTAACATAGTAGCCCCTGTTACAGGAGAAATACACCCCCCAGAGAGGCTGTATACAGCGCTGTACAGCCTCAGTGCAGGGCTGATCGAGGTCTGTGGAAGATGCGACAGTTCCTGCACTCCCCCGGCTCCGGCGGTCACAAGACCACTGGGCGGGGACAGAAAGCACATAGTGTTTCCTGATCTGTATACAAAGCGCGCGAGTTGACGTTTTTATTGGTACCATTTTTGGGTACATATGATTTTTTGATCATTCATTATCACACTTCATGGTGCAAGGTGACCAAAAAATTGGTTGTTTCAGCATTTTTATAGAGCAGATTGTTACGGACGTGGCAATACCTATACTTTTTCTTATTTATTTAAGTTACACAATAATAGCATTTGTAAAACCAAAAAAATTATGTATTAGTGTCTCCATAGTCTGAGAGACATAGCTTTTTTATTTTTTGACCGATTCTCTTAGTTAGGGTCTCATTTTTTGCGGGATGAGGTGATGGTTAGATTGGTACTATTTTGGGGGGCATACGCCTTTTCGATCACTTGGTGTTGCACATTTTGTGATGTAAGGTGGCAAAGATGGCTTTTTTTTACATAGTTTTTATTTTTTATGGGGTTTAGTGGACGGGGTGGATCATGTGATATATTTATAGAGCCGGTTGTTACGGACGTGGAAATACCAAATATGTTGTTGAGCGCAGTGTATACAGCGATTTAGAAGATCTAGCAAGCATGGACACCCGGGAACTGTCCCTGCCTTCTCTCTGAGTCTCCTGCTGTCACTGACAGCAGGCCCCCCGCTCGGCAGCTGCACGATTAGCGTGCAGCTGTCATCTCTGAATGGATGTTCCAAAACGTCCATTCAGAGATAAGCAACCGCCCATAGGACATTTATATCCTATGGGCGGTCGGGAAGTGGTTAATGACCACTGTATTTTGTCATGCTGCTTGTTAAAAATAAATCTATTAAACTACAACATCTGTGTGGTCGGGAGGAGCTGCCGAAAACCTAATCTGCCAACCCAATGTCTGTCTAGATAGTAATAATAATCTTTATGTATCGCCAACATATTCCGCAGCGTTTTACAATGACCCTGATTGGACCTGTAGAATCCCCCACTGCTCCAGCACTGAGGCCCCTGTGGTCTCCTTCAGTCTGTTTACATCACTGCAGCGACAATATTGGTCGGAGCTCTGATTGTGGTATGTATTGGGGGGAGAGCAGGAGCGGGGGGCGCTCACTTGGCGCTGGTGTACTTGGTGACGGCCTTGGTGCCCTCGGAGACGGCGTGCTTGGCCAGCTCTCCGGGCAGCAGCAGGCGCACGGCGGTCTGGATCTCCCGGGAGGTGATGGTGGAGCGCTTGTTGTAGTGAGCCAGGCGGGAGGCTTCCCCTGCGATGCGCTCGAAGATGTCGTTGACGAAGGAGTTCATGATGCCCATGGCCTTGGAGGAGATGCCGGTGTCGGGGTGGACCTGCTTCAGCACCTTGTAGACGTAGATGGCATAGCTCTCCTTCCTGCTCTTCCTCCGCTTCTTGCCGTCCTTCTTCTGAACCTTGGTGACGGCTTTCTTGGAGCCCTTCTTGGGCGCCGGGGCGGACTTGGCGGGATCAGGCATGCTGGGAAGGCGGATCTGCTATTACTGCTGCAGAGCGGAGCTCAGTAATGATGAGAACTCTCCGGTGCACCCCTTTTTATTGCGGCCGCACTCAGGTAAGGTGGGTGTAGAGACGGCTTCCTATTGGCGGATGAGAGGGGGCGTGTTCCCAGTGGCTTTTACAGATGATCCGCTCATTGGCGCTGAATTCGGCCAATCACAGAGGAGTTCTAACGGAGACGCCCGAACTGAATACCGGCCGTTTATAGTCAATAAAGTTATTCTATTTCTTCCACTTCTATAGCGATAAGCGGGGAAGGAATATATTATTAACGGTGTCCACTAAAGAGCTGGCGCCGCTGTGGACGCGTCCTGTACTTGGTGAGTGCTGAGCCCTGATGGTCCAGGCCTCACGTAGTGACACTTACCGCTCCTGACATGCGGCGGACATTGCCGCTGTAGACGGTTCGCCCCCTGTGTGTAATGGACTGCTCCTCCACGGCCGTTGAATTTTAACCGGACGGTAATTGAGCGGGGATTTCAAAAGCCAGAGATCAGCCAATGACTATAAAGAACAAGTGTTCTATAGCCCCCGCCCCATCATCAGCTCAGTATTAACCCCTCAGTGTCCCTCTCCTCCCGCTCTCGGGTCTCCTGCAGGCGGTGCACACGTCATCCTAATACCCCAGGTACCGATCACTGAGCGGCCTCACAGCTCATTGTTTCCCGCTTCTGAGCAGCGGAAGATATAGAGGTGGAGTCATAACCACCAGCAGAGGGCGCCATCCCCAGCAGCGCTGAGTGCAGCGGGCCGCTATAGGCCGCGTCCAGCCCAGCAGCGAGGTCCTGATAAATGAAAGAGAGCGGCGGATGACTAGAGGGAGGGGGCGAACTGATCCGCGCGCTGAAAGGGTTAACGCGCCCCCGCCCGTTGTGAGCACAGGCGGAGGACGAGGGCAGAAGGGCGGAGTGGAGCTCGTCTGAGGAGGAGGTGGCGGCTCTGAGAAGAGCCTTTGGGGGGGAGAAGTGCAGGCGGCGCCGGTTATTTCTTAGCTTTCGCCGCTTTCTTAGCCGGAGTCTTGGCAGCTTTGGGCTTGGCCGCTTTTTCTTAGCCGGGCTCTTGGCAGCTTTGGGTTTGGCCGCCTTCTTAGCCGGGCTCTTGGCCAGCTTCTTCGGCTTGGGGGCAGCCTTCGGCTTCCTAGGGCTCTTGGCTGGTTTCTTGCCCTTGGCCGGAGCCTTCTTCGGGGACTTGGCAGCTTTCTTGGCCGCAGTAGCTGCAGGTTTCTTGGGCGCCGGCTTCGTCTTTTTGGCCGCCTTGTCCTTTGTCTCCTGCTGCTTCTTGTTGAGCTTGAAGGAGCCGGAGGCACCGCTGCCTTTCACCTGGGTGAGGGTCCCCTTGGTGACCAGAGCCTTGATGGCCAGCTTGAGGCGGCTGTTGTTCTTGTCTACATCGTATCCTCCGGCAGCCAGAGCCTTCTTGAGGGCGGCCAGAGACACCCCGCTGCGCTCTTTGGAGGCGGACACGGCTGTGACGAGGAGCTCGGACACGCTGGGCCCGGACGGCTTCTTGCTTTTCTTGGCGCCCCCTGCAGCGGCGGACTTCTTTGGCTGCTTCTTGGACTTGACAGCCGGTTCTGCGGGAGGGGGAGTGGTGGCTGTTGGCGCGGTCTCTGCCATCGTGTGAGGCGGGAATAAAAGACGAAGAATTCTCCTGGAGAAAACACTGATGCTGGAGCCGGGGCCGCCTCTTATATGTAGAGCGCTGCGCAGTGATTGGCTGCTGAGCTCCGCCGTCCCGCGCGTCTATTGGCTGACACTGGACACAGGCCCCGCCTCCTCTTCTCTCAGCCCTGCTCCAGCTCCGCTCTCCCCTTGTGCTTCCCTGCCCGGGAGAAGAGCCCTTTACCGGCTAGAACCGGGCAGGAGAGCCCGTCTTCTCCGCGCCTTCCTCCTCCCGAACATCTCCCCTCACCGTGTGTCGCCGACAGTGGCGGAGGTTCTGCGGAGGAGGCGGGAGCAGGCCCCGGGATCTCCTCCATAGTCCTCCGGCTCTGCCTGACGTTCTGCACATCCCGCTGGATCCGGCCCGATGACTCCGCTGCGGGGGCTCGTTCCCTCTCTTCCCGGCCCTTGTGCCCATCACAGGGCTCTTTCCAACCTGGTGGGGCCCGCAGGAAGCTGCTCGGACGCCGCGGGGAGGAGATGGAGCCGCAGAGAGCCCGGGAGGGTAACACACGCGGCGGCCTCCGCTCCCTGCCGGCTCCCGGGCTCTAGTGCTCCGTGTCCCCGCACATTCCCCGCTGCAGTGATGCCGCACGCTGGATGGATGTGTGTACACGGCTCTCAGACATGCGTCTTGTGGTCAGGGCTCCGCAGATGACACATGACTTCTCTCCTGGGCCCCTGGCCAGTGAAGTGACTGGAGATGGGCTGGCTGCAGCAGAGGGGGTGTCGGTACAATGGGGCAGAGTATGGTCCCACCCCCTAGAAGTATGTACCCCGCTTTACTGACCCCCTGAAATATTCTGGGGAGTAAGGAATGTAAAGAAAACCTCAGTGTAAATTATAGTCCCTGTTCAAATAATACAACTGTTCAGGGACCTGAGTAATCCCCCTGTACTGCACCCCCATAATCCACCGCACTGCTCCCACATAAGCCACCGCACTGCACCCTAATAATCCCGCGCACTGCACCCCATGATCCCCCCCACACTGCACAGTATATTACAGTATAGTACAGTACAGTATAATGCAGCACACTATAGTAGAGTATAATATAGTACAGTACAGCACAGTATAATGCAGTACAGTACAGCTCAGTATTGCACAGTACGGTATAGTACAGCTCAGTACAGTGCAGGATAATGCAGTACAGTATAGCACAGTATAATACAGTCCAGTACAGCTCAATAATGTACAGTACAGGATAATGCAGCACAGTATAGTACAGTATAATACAGTTCAGTACTGTTCAGTATAGTACAGTATAATACAGTTCAGTACTGTTCAGTATAGTACAGTATAATACAGTTCAGTACAGTACAGCTCAGTATAGTACAGTATAATACAGTCCAGTACAGCTCAGTATAGTACATCTCAGTATAGTACAGCTCAGTATTGTACAGTACAGTATAGTACAGTCTAGTACAGTATAATGCAGTACAGTAGAGCACCGTACAACAGTGACATCCTTGATTCCGTGGAGATGTATAGAAACAGCAGTGACATCCCTGACTCCATAGATGTGTAAGGAGAGAGCGGTGACAACCCTGTCTCCATGGAGATGTATAGAGGCAGCGGTGACATCCCTGACTCCATAGATGTGTAAGGAGAGAGCGGTGACAACCCTGTCTCCATGGAGATGTATAGAGGCAGCGGTGACATCCCTGACTCCATAGATGTGTATGGAGACAGCAGTGACATCCCTGACTCCATAGATGTGTAAGGAGAGAGCGGTGACAACCCTGTCTCCATGGAGATGTATAGAGTCAGAGGTGACATCCCTGACTCCATAGATGTGTATGGAGACAGCAGTGACATCCCTGACTCCATAGATGTGTATGGAGACAGCGGTGACATCCCTGAGTCCATAGATGTGTATGGAGACAGCGGTGACATCCCTGAGTCCATAGATGTGTATGGAGACAGCGGTGACATCCCTGAGTCCATAGATGTGTATGAAGAGAACGGTGACACCCCTGAGTCCATGGAGATGTAAGGAGAGAGCGGTGACATCCCTGAGTCGGGGCGGGGTATTGCAACTGCCATTGGAGCAAAGGTAAGCAATATCTTAAAGCTGGTATACCCCTTTAAGGAAGTCCCCACACAGTCATATAGGAGACTGGATATGGATGGAGATTTTAATGCGCAGTCGCACAGGAGTCCTAGAGCTATTGTATGTGCCATTCATGTGCATCATGGGGACAATATACAGTATAAGTCATGCCATTATCTAAAATGTTTTGTTCCTACCTTCACTTACCACTTAGGAGGACTAGTGCTGATCCACGGAGAAGTTGTGCTCAAAAGTGATCTGAACATTTTGCCGAACTCTCATCACACTTACTCCTACCATGTCATGGAGTCCCAGAATACGAGCTGGAACCAGTAGAACTGGTAAGGACCTGGCTGAACACTATGAAACATGGCTGTCCATTAGAGATGGCCCGAACTATCCGCCGACGAAAAGTTCCTGGCTAGTGATGTCGCGAACATAAAATTTTCAGTTCGCGAACGGTGAAAGCGAACTTCCGCAAATGTTCACGAACGGGCGAACCGCCATAGACTTCAATAGACAGGCGAATTTTAAAACCCACAGGGATGAGCAGGAACTGCTAAAGGTGAGAGGCAGAGTGGCGGTTGGTTGAGAGGGGGCAGGGAGGACAGCAGTGGTTGACGTGGCTGAAGATGCTGGACCAGGAGGAGCATGGTGGCTTTGAGTTTGTGATGTGAGATCATGTGCCTTCGCAAAGCAGTTGTACCGAGGTGGGTGTTGGACTTCCCACGACTCAGTTTCTTTTGGCACAGGTTGCAAATGGCATTGCTGTTATCATGCGTTGACTGGCGTGCTGTCTGGCTGATCCCGGGTGCTGATACATGCTGTCTGACTGTGCCACTAACTCCTTGCGACGACCTCCCCCTGCTTCCAATTCGTCTCCTCCTTCTCTCTGTCTCCCCTTCTGAACTTTCCCCCTCTTCTTCTCTTCGAGCAGGCACCCACGTGGCACCTGTGGACACATCGTCATCATCAACCGCTTCACTTGTATCTGACACATCAGCAAAGGAAGCAGCAGCGGGTACAACATCATCATCATAATCATCACACCGTACGTCCATGTGTGTAATCCTGCCCGACTGAGACATATCCCTGTAATCTACATCATCTGGCAATAATGGTTGTGCACCACCTCATCCAACTGATGTGTGAACATCGCATGTGTTCGCCCACCGCGGCGAACGCGAACAAGCTATGTTCTCCAGGAATAGAGATGGCCCGAACTATTCGGCGGCGAACAGTTCCCGGCGAACATAGCTTGTTCAGGTTCGCTCGGCGGGCGAACATATGCGATGTTCGGTCCGCACCCTATACATCATCATTGAGCAAACTTTGACCCTGTACCTCACAGTCAGCAGACACATTCCAGCCAATCAGCAGCATACCCTCCCTCCCAGACCCCCCACCTCCTGCACAGCGTCTATTTTAGATTCATTCTGAAGCTGCAGTCTTAGTGAGAGGAGGGACAGTGTAGCTGCTGCTGATTTAATTGGGAAATCGATAGCTAGGCTAGTGTATTCAGTGTCCACTCCAGTCCTGAAAGACTCATCCGATCTCTGCTGTAAGGACAGCGTCCTGATAGCACCCCAAAAAGCCCTTTTTAGGACTGCTACATTAGTCTGCTTTTTTTTTTTTTCTTTCTCCATATATATTGCAGTTGCCTGGCCTTCCCGTGTGTGAGGAGCTGCAGGCCCACAGACTACATAGTGCCCACTGCCAGTGCCCACCACTCACACCGTGTGCCACAGGACTTTGCATCAAACAAAGGCATTTAATGTTTACCCTTTAATCTAAGGTAAGTTGCCTGCCAGTGTGTGTAAGGCCGACTTCCACAGACTGTAGTGTGCCCACTGCCAGTGCCCACCACCACTCATACCGGGTGGCACAGGCATTTAATTTTTACACATTGGTCTAATTTTAGTTGCTTGCCTGCTGCCAGTGTCTGTCAGGCTGACTTCCGCAGACTGTAGTGTGCCCACTGCCAGTGCCCACCACCACTCATACCGGGTGGCACAGGCATTTAATTTTTACACTTTGGTCTAATTTCAGTTGCTTGCCTGCTGGCAGTGTGTGTAAGGCCGACTTCCACAGACTGTAGTGTGCCCACTGCCAGTGCCCACCACCACTCATACCGGGTGGCACAGTAGCTTGCCGATAAATAAGGCATTTAATTGTTACACATTAGTCTAATTTCAGTTGCTTGCCTGCTGCCATTGTGTGTCAGGCCGACTTTCACAGACGGTAGTGTGCCCACTGCCAGTGCCCACCACTCATACCGGGTGGCACAGTACTTAGCACGCGTAGTATCACTTATCTAAAAAAAATGACAGGCAGAGGCAGGCCACCCCGCAGGGGCCGTCGTGGTCGTGGTGCTGTGATTTCCACTGGCCTGGAATAATGCCCAGTGTTCAGAGGCCACGTACCCTGAACCGGAAAAATTCTGAGGACATAGTTGACTGGCTTAGACAGGACACCCAATCTTCAACAGCTTCCGCTAAGAACCTTGACGCACCATCCTCCTCCAGCTCAGCTTCGGGTCACCTGCTCTCAAGTTACCACGCTCCCGCCCGCCTCCACCACCACCACTACCACCACAGCCACCACAGCCGCTTCACTTGATCCGTCAGAGGAGTTATTTACACATCAGTTGGATGCAATTAGTGATGCGCAACCATTATTGCCAGATGATGTAGATTACGGGGATATGTCTCAGTCAGGCAGGATTACACACATGGACGTACAGTGTGATGATGATGATGATGATGTTGTACTCCGCTGCTGCTTCCTTTGCTGAGGTGTCAGATACAAGTGAAGCGGTTGATGATGACGATGTGTCCACGGATGCCACGTGGGTGCCTGCTCGAAGAGAAGAAGAGGGGAAAGTTCAGAAGGGGAGACAGAGAGAATGAGGAGACGAGTTGGAAGCAGGGGAGGTCGTCGCAAGGAGTTAGTGGCACAGTCAGACAGCATGTATCGGCACCTGGGGTCAGCCAGACAGCACGCCAGTCAACGCATGCTGTTGCCACCACC
This sequence comes from Bufotes viridis, assembly GCA_033119425.1. Taxonomy (NCBI): domain Eukaryota; kingdom Metazoa; phylum Chordata; class Amphibia; order Anura; family Bufonidae; genus Bufotes; species Bufotes viridis. The sequence goes on from CM065594.1 coordinate 291,165,169, forward strand.
AGAATGCCAGTCATTGCAAAGCTCAGCAGTGTGGCATTTTTTTGTGTGTCTGCCTCTGATAACAGCAATGCCATTTGCAACTCCATGCCAAAAGAAACTGAGTCGTGAGAAGTCCAACACCCACCTTGGTACAACTGCTTTGCGAAGGCACATGATCTCACATCACAAACGCCTATGGGATCAACACATGAGTACAAGCAGCACACAAACTCAAAGCCACCATGCTCCTCCTGGTCCAGCATCTTCAGCCACGTCAACCACTGCTGTCCTCCCTGCCCCCTCTCAACCACCCGCCACTCCTCCTCTCACCTTCAGCAGTTCCTGCTCATCTGCCCACAGTCAGGTGTCTGTCAAGGACATGTTTGAGCGTAAAAGCCAATGTCACAGAATCACCCCTTGCCCGGCGACTGACAGCTGGCTTGACGGAACTCTTAGCCCGCCAGCTTTTACCATACCAGCTGGTGGAGTCTGAGGCCTTCAAAAAATTTGTCGCTATTGAGACACCACAGTGGAAGGTACCCGGACCGAATTTTTTTCAAAAAGGCAATCCCTGATATGGGATGTAACAGGGATTAAACTGTTAGGAATAGTACTAGTAAGGACACCACTCATATCGGGTGTGACAGTAAATTGCACGGTGCAGACGCAGTGACCGTGGATTAAAACAAAGGGAGGGAGCCAGCGTTTTTAACCATCTCCCTGTTCAAAAAATCAATTCAATAAATGGACCCCAGATTGGGGACGTAACAGGGATTAAACTGATGAGAATAGTACTATAGAAAATACCAATCATATGGGGGTGTGACAGTAAATTGCCAGGCGCAGACGCAGTGACCGTGGATAAAAACAAAGGGGAGGGAGCCAGCGTTTTTTTTAACCATCTCCCCGTTCGAAAAATCTATTCAATTGACCTTTCGGGGACCCTTGGTGTTGTACGTGGCTGGGTGGAGGAATAAATAAGCAGAATTCAGGCATTTATATCAGCCAGCACAGGAGAAGGCCGCTTTCAGTGACTTAGGCCTTAGCACCGACACAGAGGAGACAGGTCAGATAGCACAAGCATCAGTTTTACATCAACCACCACAGGAGAAGGGCACTTTTAGAGACTTTGACCCCTGCAGCCACACGGAGGAGAGAGGTCCCACAGCAGAGAATCAGGCATCATGTCAACCACCACAGGAGTAGGCCACCTTTGTTTCTTTGACCCCTGCACCCAGAAAGAGGAGAGAGGTCCCACAGCAGAGAATCAGGCATTTCGATCACCCACCACAGGAGAAGGCCGCTTTCAGTGACTTTGGCCCCCTGCACCCACACAAAGGAGACATGTCAGACAGCACAAGTATAACATTCATATCACCCAGCACAGGAGAAGGACACTTTCATGTACTTTGGCCCCGGCACCCAGACAGAGGAAGGTTCATTCAACTCTGGGTTGCACACCAAGATCCTACTTAATTTCAAAAATTGATTTTTCAATGAAGAAGTGGCCAGGAGTACAAGACAACATGGTTTAAGGCAGTTATTAAGGACTACTCTGCACAAGGGAGGGTCAGGTCTTGTGGGATCCATGCCTGGTTCATTTTTATAAACGTCAGCTTGTCCACGTTGGCTGCGGACAGGCGGCTGCGTTTGTCAGTAATGACGCCCCCTGCCGTGCTGAATACACGTTCAGATAAAGCGCTGGCCGCCGGGCAGGCCAGCACCTCCAAGGCATAACATGCTAATTCTGGCCACGTGGACAATTTGGAAACCCAGAAGTTGAATGGGGCCGAACCATCCGTCAGTACGTGGAGTTGTGTGCAGATGTACTGTTCAACCATGTTAGTGAAATGTTGCCTCCTGCTAACTCGTTCCGTATCAGGTGGTGGGGCAGTTAGCTGTGGCGTGGAGACAAAACTTTTCCACATTTCTGCCATGCTAACCCTGCCCTCAGAGGAGCTGGCCGTGACACTGCTGCGTGGGCGACCTCTAGCTCCTCCTCTGCCTTGGCCTTGGCCTTCCACCTGTTCCCCTGTGACAGTTGGGAATGCTCTCAGGAGCGCGTCTACCAGCGTGCGCTTGTACTCGCGCATCTTCCTATCACGCTCCAGTGCAGGAAGTAAAGTGGGCACATTGTCTTTGTACCGTGGATCCAGCAGGGTGGCCACCCAGTAGTCAGCACACGTTAAAATGTGGGCAACTCTGCTGTCGTTGCGCAGGCACTGCAGCATGTAATCGCTCATGTGTGCCAGGCTCCCCAGAGGTAAGGACAAGCTGTCCTCTGTGGGAGGCGTATCGTCATCATCCTCTGTATCCCCCAGCCACGCACCAGGGATGTGCCTGCGCTGTGCTGGGTGCCACCCGCTGTGAACCTGCTTCATCCTCATCCTCCTCCACCTCCTCCTCATCCTCCTCGTCCTCCAGTAGTGGTCCCTGGCTGGCCACATTTGTACCTGCCCTCTGCTGTTGCAAAAAACCTCCCTCTGAGCCACTTCTAACAGACTGGCCTGAAAGTGCTAAAAACGACCCGTCATCCTCCTCCTCCTCCTCCTGGCCCTGGCCCACCTCCTCTTCCATCATCGCCCTAAGCGTTTTCTCTAGGAGACATAGAATTGGTATCGTCACGCTGATAACAGTGGCATCGCCACTGGCCATGTTGGTGGCGTACTCTAAACAGCGCAACAGGGCACACAGGTCTCGCATGGAGGCCCAATCATTGGTTGTGAAGTGGTGCTGTTCCGCAGTGCGACTGACCCGTGCGTGCTGCAGCTGAAACTCCACTATGGCCTGCTGCTGCTCGCACAGTCTCTCCAGCATGTGCAAGGTGGAGTTCCACCGGGTGGGCACGTCGCATATTAGGCGGTGAGCGGGAAGGCCGAAGTTCCGCTGTAGCGCTGACAGGCGAGCAGCGGCAGGATGTGAACGCCGGAGCGCGCACAGACGGCCCGCACTTTATGCAGCAGCTCTGACATGTCTGGGTAGTTGTGAATGAACTTTTGCACCACCAAATTCAGCACATGCGCCAGGCAAGGGATGTGCGTCAAACCGGCTAGTCCCAGAGCTGCCACGAGATTTCGCCCATTATCGCACACCACCAGGCCGGGCTTGAGGCCCACCGGCAGCAACCACTGGTCGGTCTGTTGTTCAATACCCGCCACAACTCCTGCGCGGTGTGGGGCCTGTCCCCCAAACATATGAGTTTCAGAATGGCCTGCTGACGTTTACCCGGGCTGTGCTGAAGTTGGTGGTGAAGGTGTGTGGCTGACTGGATGAGCTGGTGGAAGCAGAGGAGGAGGAGGAAGCCGAGTAGGAGGAGGAGGCTACAGGAGGCAAAGAATGATGCCCTGTGATCCTTGGCGGCGGAAGGACGTGCGCCAAGGAACTCTCCGCCTGGGGCCCAGCCGCCACTACATTTACCCAGTGTGCAGTTAGGGAGATATAGCGTCCCTGGCCGTGCTTACTGGTCCACGTATCTGTGGTTAGGTGGACCTTGCCACAAATGGCGTTGCGCAGTGCACACTTGATTTTATCGGACACTTGCATGTGCAGGGAAGGCACGGCTGTCTTGAGAAGTAGTGGCGGCTGGGAACCACATACTGGGGGACAGCCATGGCCATCAGCTGTTTGAAGCTGTCTGTGTCCACCAGCCGGAATGACAGCATTTCAAAGGCCAGTAGTTTAGAAATGCTGGCATTCAGGCCAAGGGCTCGAGGGTGACTAGGTGGGAATTTGCGCTTCCTCTCAAAGGTTTGAGAGATGGAGAGCTGAACGCTGCTGTGTGAAATAGTGGAGACACTAGGTGACGGTGGCGGTGGTGGTGGTGGTGTCAGTGGCACATCCTCTGTTTGCTGCTCGGCAGGTGGCAACATTCCTCTCGAGGCGGAAGCCGAGGCAGCAGCGGTAGAGGGAGCAGGGGGAGCCTGAGCGGGTTCCTTGTTTTTAAGGTGTGTACTCCACTGCAGTTCATGCTTTGCATGTAGATGCCTGATCATGCAGGTGGTGCTCAGGTTAAGAACGTTAATGCCTCGCCTCAGGGTCTGATGGCACAGCGTGCAAATCACTCTGGTCTTGTCCTCAGCACATTGTTTGAAGAAGTGCCATGCCAGGGAACTCCTTGAAGATGCCTTTGGGGTGCTGGGTCCCTGTTGGCGCTGGCCAATAGCAGGCGAACTCTCTGGACGGCGGCTGTTCTGCTTTGCCCCCTGCTCCTTCTTTGGCTTCGCTGTTGTCTCGGTCTCACCACTGCCTCTTCCTCTGAACTATTTAAGTCAGCGGCACGACCTTCAGTCCATGTGGGGTCTAAGACCTCATCGTCCTCTGCATCGTCTTCCACCCAGTCTTCCTCCCTGACCTCCTCCTGTTCAGTCTGCACACTGCAATAAGAAGCGGCAGTGGGCACCAGTGTTTCGTCATCATCAGAGACTCGGTCACTCTGCTGTGGTGGTATTCCCATGTCCTCATCATCTGGATACATAAGTGGTTGTGCGTCAGTGCATGGAATGTCTTCCACCGCTGGGGAAGGGCTAGCTGGACGCCCCTGGAAAACCGTGGGAGCAGAGTCTTCAAACAGAATAAGAGACTGCTGCATAACTTGAGGCTCAGCCAGTTTCCCTGATATGCATGGGGGTGATGTGACAGACTGATGGGCTTGGTTTTCAGGTGCCACCTGTGCGCTTTCCGTAGAAGACTGGGCGGAAGACAATGTGGTGAACGTGCTGGAAGCACTGTCGGCCACCCAATCGACTAATGCCTGTACCTGCTCAGGCCTTACCATCCTCATAACGGCATTGGGCCCCACCAAATATCGCTGTAAATTCTGCCGGCTACTTGAGGGAGTTGGTTCACTACTTTGTGCGCCTGAGGCCGAACGGCCACGTCCTCTGCCAGCAACAGAGGCTCCACGGACACCACCACGACCGCGTCCTCGTCCCTTAATAGAATGTTTCCTCATTGTTGCGATTCAACTCGCACCACAATAAAAATATTATTTTTAGCCCCAAAATTCCCACACTGGAAGATATAATTCCTTTTTCCGGTATTAATTACAAGAAAACTGCTGCAAATTGGACACCAGAATTTTTAATATGCTAGTTTTGGTACATAGATTCCCACACGGGGAGATATAATTCCTTTTGCTGGAGTAAAAACGTAAGGCCTACTGTTTCTGGTGTAACTAACACCAGATTGATTAAATTGGCCTTTTTTCACCAAAATTACAACACTGGACGATATAATGCCTTTTGGCGGTATTAATTACAAGAGGACTGCTGGTATTTCAGAACACCGGAATTTTTAAAATGCTAGTTTTGCTAGATAAATTTCCCACACTGGGAGAAATATTGCCTAAGCCTTTTACAGTATTAATTACAACAGGAGTGCTTCTTCTGGTCTAACACCAGAATCATTTTATTATTACGGTGAAAGCTTTTTTAATTTATATTTCTGGCACATAAAAAAATATATATTTCTGGCTGACAGTATTGGACTTGGCTGTAGTGGCACTGGCTAGCCTAGCTGGAACAGCACATTCATGGGATTTGCTATCCAAGTGGGTTACTTTCAGTTTCACCACTGATATATTAAATATCTTTGCAGTTAGTATGGGTGACACAAGCACAGCCAAACCCCTGATGTAGTATATCTATGAAAAAATCGACTATTACATGAGATTAATGGACGTTGTGGCAGCTTTTGCTGTAGCACCACAAGTCCCAAAATGGCCACCGCCTATCAGCCCAGTAACATGTGCCAGAAAACGGTCTGCCCAGCCAGAAAAAAAATTGACTGAGCAGCTGAATCGCTGTTGTTCTGATTCACAGGTGTAGATTTTTCACTTCTTTGGAGCTTTGGTTTACACTCTGTGGCAGCTTGTGTTGGCGTACCACAAGTCCCAAAATGGCCACCGCCAGTCAGCCCAGTTACATGTGCCAGTAAAAATCGCTCTGGCCAGTCTCAACAAAATAGTGACTTTCAGTGAACAGCTCAGCTGAGTTGTTCTGATGCACAGGTGTAGAAAGGTAGATCATTCAATCACTTCTTTATCCCTGCCTATCTCGCCCTCACAGAAGCTGCATCCTCTCCCTACACTAGTCAGAGCAGTGTGACGTGCGGCGCTACGTGACTCCAGCTTAAATAGAGGCTGGGTCACAAGCTGCACTTGGCCAATCACAGCCATGCCATTAGTAGGCATGGCTGTGATGAAGCTCTTAGAAGCAGAAGTAAAGCGCTAGCTGATTGGCTGCTGTGCAGCCCTTCAGAAGCGGGGAAGTATCGGCGAACACCGGACCCAGAACCCGAACTTTTGAAAATGTCGGGTTCGGGTCCGTGTCACTGAACACCCCAAAATTCGGTGCGGACCCGAGCGATTCTCGAACTGTTCAGCTCAGCACTACTCACCAGCAGTAGCTAGACCTGGAGCAGGACCTGAACCAGCAGGTGGTGGTATACTTTGGCAGCATCAGGCCCACATTGAAGATCCTCTGGACTACTGGGCAGCCAAACTGGATTTGTGGCTGGCAACTGACCGAGTTTGCCATGGAAAAGCTGTCCTGCCCGGCCAGTAGAGTGGCATCAGAGTGGGTGTTTAGTGTGGTGGGGGCCATAATTACCCCAAGAAGAACTTGTCTGTCCACTCAAAATGTTGAACGATGAATCAGGCGTGGATCAGCCAGGATTTCCACCCACCAGTGCCTGATGCATCAGATTAGATCATCCAAGCCGCCTCACCCAAACCTTGACAAAAGAGAACGGTTTCTTCTGGCTACCTGCCTCAGCTAATACTCTGATGCTGCCACCTGTCTGGTGCCACACATTTGTTGCCAAGTGCTCCTTCTTTCAGACATTATCATCATGCCCCTCGGTGGCCTCCTCATACTGCTGCCTCCTCCAGACACTGTCATCATGCCCCTCGGTGGCCTCCTCATACTGCTACTGCTGCCATCTCCAGATTGTGTCATTATACCACTCTGTGGCCTCCTAATACTTCTGCCAACTTCAGACACTGTCATCATGCCCCTCGGTGTCCTACTCATACTGCTGTTACCTCCAGACACTGTTATTGTGCCACTCGGTGGCCTCCTCATACTGCTGTCACCTCCAGACACTGTCATTGTGCCACTCGGTGGCCTCCTCATACTGCTGTTACCTCCAGACTGTGATTGTGCCACTCGGTGACCTTCTCATACTGCTGTTACCTCCAGACACTGTCAACATGTTAATCGGTGGCCTCCTCATACTGCTGCCACCTCCAGACACTGTTATTGTGCCACTCGGTGGCCTCCTCATACTGCTGCCACCTCTAGACTGTCATTGTGCCACTCGGTGGCCTCCTCATACTGCTGCCAACTCCAGACACTGTCATCATGTTAATCGGTGGCCTCCTCATACTGCTGTTACCTCCAGACTCTGTGATTGTGCCACTTGGAGGTCTTCTTATCATGCTAGAAACTCCAGACTGTGTCATTGTGCCATCCTCTAAAGAAACCACACAGCTGCAGCAGCAGAACCTGAACCAGCAGGTGGTGGCATACTTGGCACAATGACACAGTCTCGAGTTGGCAGCATCAGGATAAGGCCACCGAGATGCACAATGACACAGTCTGGAGTTGCCAGCATCATAAAAAGGTCAAAAAGTAGCACAATCACAGAGTCTGGAAGTGGCAGCAGTATGAGGAGACCTCCGAGTGGCACAGCGACAGTGTCTGGAGTTGGCAGCAGTATGAGGAGTCCAAGACAGTAATGAGGATGGGCTGGTAATATGGAGGCTGTAATATAGTATGAAGGCTGACATATCATGTGGAGGCTGTAACATAGTATGAAGGCTGTTATATGGAGGCAGGAATATAGTGTGAAGACTGTAATATCATGTGGAGGCTGTAATATAGTATGAATGCTATAAAACAATATTGAGGCTGTTAAATAATGTGGAGCCCGGTAATATGGAGGCTGTGACATAATGTGGAGGCTGATAATGTAATTGTTGAGATTATAAATTCAAACCACGAGCCCCCCTGAGCTCAGCCAATCAGAGCCGGAGGGCGGGGCCTGGAATGTAAGTTTAGCTACAGCCCCGCCCCCAGAAAGGAGCCCTCTCAGTGAAGTTCTCCTCCCGGTCCGCCCATGCTCCATATAAAGGAGGGCTCCGCGCTAAGCGGTCACTGCTTCGTGTTCACACCTAGAAGATGTCTGGTCGCGGTAAAGGAGGGAAAGGGCTCGGGAAAGGCGGCGCCAAGCGCCACAGGAAGGTGCTCCGTGATAACATCCAGGGCATCACCAAGCCTGCCATCCGCCGTCTAGCTCGCAGGGGAGGCGTCAAGCGCATCTCCGGCCTCATCTATGAGGAGACTCGCGGCGTCCTGAAAGTCTTCCTGGAGAACGTCATCCGGGACGCCGTCACCTACACCGAGCACGCCAAGAGGAAGACCGTCACCGCCATGGACGTGGTCTACGCGCTCAAGCGCCAGGGCCGCACTCTCTACGGCTTCGGGGGTTAATGCCGCCTCCGTCGTCACAGCACAAAGGCTCTTCTCAGAGCCGCCCACATCTTCCCGGGGAGAAGCTAGAATTCCTTCCGCGCTCAGCCGGCCGCTCTCCGGCCTCCTTCTGGTGGTGAACACCCGGGGCTCGGGATTTACACCGATTACTGGGGGTTTACTGTACTAGAGTCTGCGGGGAAGGGGCGGGATCGTATGCTGTACTGAGCGCAGGGCGCCGCTGATCTCTGACAATGGTCCGCTTCTCCGTCACATGATGTGCGGGCGGCTCCGGGAGCTCAGTGTTAACCCCTTAATGGCGGGGACTGCTCCTCCACATCTCGGAGCTCCCGCTGGAAGGAGGAGCTTGGACAGTGACTCCCCCTTTGTGCAATGGACTGCTCCTCCACAGCCGCTGAATTCTGGCCGGATGGTAATTGGGCGGGAACTCCACCCATCTCCTTCCCCCTGTGGAGAGGCTCCGCTCCACTGGCGCTCAGCCGGTAGTCTCCAGTCCCGCCTCTTTCCCGCTTATCCCCGGAGACTTTAACAAAGAAAATTACTTTATTTGCGCTAAACCCACGGGTGGAGACGAAGGAGCGCTGTACTGTACAGCGCCGTGTCATCAGCGCCCCCTGCTGGGGAAAAGCGTTCACACATCATGTCAGCACCAGAAGAGCGGGGGGTGGGCGGACCCCGCCTCTTGTGAGCGATTGGTCGCAGCAGTTTTGGCGGGCACATCATCGTAGGAAGATGCCAATCAGCCCTGCTGGGGATGTCGCCCTCTGCTGGTAGAGATGCCGCCGCTGGGTGTGCTACGTGTGCGGGGGGGATCGTGCGCTCTATCCCTGGACACCAGAGCAGCGATGGAGCCGGTCTTCTCCGCCCGGTGTGAACACAGGACTGTTCTCCCCTTCGCCGGTAGGAATGTCCTGGGAAGCGGGAGAACACGGCCACTGAGGTTAACGCTGAGGGCATGTGGGCGGGGCCATATAACAAGTGCTTTATAGTCATTGGCTGATCTCTGGCTTTTAAAATTCCCGCTCAGTTACCGTCCGGTCCGTGGAGGAATAGTCCATTACACACAGTGGGGGGCGAACCCTCTGTCTACAGCAGCAATGTCCGCCTGTACTCCCCGCATGTCAGGAGCGGTAAGTGCCCATATGCGAGGCCTGGACCATCAGGGCACAGCAGTCACTGAGTACAGGACGTGTCCACAGCGGGTATCAACGGCATTGCCAGCTCTGCAGTACAGATGATGTGGGCGGCTCTTAGAAGAGCCTTTGGTCGGGGGTGAGCCGGGCTCACTTGCTCTTGGCCGGCTTGCTGCTCTCGGTCTTCTTGGGCAGCAGCACGGCCTGGATGTTGGGCAGGACGCCTCCCTGGGCGATGGTGACTCCGCCCAGCAGCCGGTTGAGCTCCTCATCGTTGCGCACGGCCAGCTGCAAGTGACGGGGGATGATGCGCGTCTTCTTGTTGTCGCGGGCGGCATTGCCGGCTAATTCCAGGATCTCGGCGGTGAGATACTCGAGCACAGCGGCCAGGTAGACGGGAGCGCCGGTATGTTTCTTCATAAGTTAATGCTTTTTCATGGTACACCGGCGCCCACCCTCTCGGCATAGTTGCCCTTGCGGAGGAGTCTGTGCACACGACCGACCAGGAACTGCAGCCCTGCCCGGGATGAGCGGGTCTTGGCCTTAGCCCGGACTTTGCCTCCTTGTTTGCCGCGTCCAGACATCGTTCTCTGCAGATCACAAAACAGCAACGAAGACTCAGATGTGTGTGATCCGGAGGAGCCGCCTCCTGCCGCCTTTATAGGCTGCTGCTCCGCCCCCGGCGCCGCTCATTGGGTGGATTACAAGCCTCCAATGGAGACAAGACTGGTGTAGAAGCCAATCAGCGGCGCTGGGCGTGGCTGATGAAGCGCGTAAAGGTCATATGACCTGATCCTCTTTTAGGTCGGCTGTCATTCAAAAGCTAGTTTTAATGGTCTGTGCTCTCCCACCAATAGGATCACCTCAGCTGCTGCAGAACCTCCTAATACACAGCGCAGCCACTGCAGAACCTCCTAATACAGTGTTTCCCAACCAGTGTGCCTCCAGCTGTTGCAAAACTACAACTCCCAGCATGCCCAGACAGCCTTTGGCTGTGCAGGCATGCTGGGAGTTGTAGTTTTGCAACAGCTGGAGGCACACTGGTTGGGAAACACTGTCCTAATACACTCCTCAGCTGCTGCAGAACCTCCTCATACACACCTCAGCTGCTGCAGAACCTCCTCATACACACCTCAGCTGCTGCAGAACCTCCTCATACACACCTCAGCTGCTGCAGAACCTCCTCATACACACCTCAGCTGCTGCAGAACCTCCTCATACACACCTCAGCTGCTGCAGAACCTCCTCATACACACCTCAGCTGCTGCAGAACCTTCTCATACACACCTCAGCTGCTGCAGAACCTCCTCATACACACCTCAGCTGCTGCACAACCTCCTCATACACACCTCAGCTGCTGCAGAACCTCCTCATACACACCTCAGCTGCTGCAGAACCTTCTCATACACACCTCAGCTGCTGCAGAACCTCCTCATACACACCTCAGCTGCTGCACAACCTCCTCATACACACCTCAGCTGCTGCAGAACCTCCTATTACACACCTCAGCTGCTGCAGAACCTCCTAGTACACACCTCAGCTGCTGCAGAACCTCCTAGTACACACCTCAGCTGCTGCAGAACCTCTTAATACTCGCCTGACAATACAGTTGATGACGTAGAAACACAAACAAAAGTAGCACCACAAATGCGACCGCACATCTAAAATGAATATTAATTTATTGAGAGACACAAAAAGCCCCAAATTGAAACAAAATAATGATTAAAAGGGATCCACAAAATTTGCCCTGAATGGGACAATTAAAACATGAACAAACACCATTGACCAACCACTGCAGGCTATGTCCATAAATAACACACACCATGAACGTTATAAGGCAAACAATTGGACAGATATTAAGCAGAAAACGGCGGCTTCACCCAATAGTGGCCAATGGAAAACAAGTGGCTCACCCTAGAAGGCTTCACCCAAAGCCCTAGAACCAGGAAATATGTAATGAAGTAAGGGGGCAGACTATAAGGCTGGGAACACACCTAAGCATTTTGCAGGCGTGCGTTTTTTCAAGCGTTTTTACGCGCGATTATATGCGCGTTTTTGTCATTAATGAAAGCGCGTTTTTCGCGCGTTTTTGTGATTGACAGGTGCAAGATCCACTAAAAATTCAGGCCTACCTATATGAAAGGTGTTGAATGTTTGCCAAATTGAGATTTTTATTGATTAGGTGTGTTTGAGAGTGTTGTACTGTTGGACTTTGGTGTGGTTAATTTGGTGGATTTCTATGGAGTTTAGGAGACAAACGCAAGTGGCAGCAATGGTGTGTGGAGTGTTGCTCTTGCGGATGTGTCGTCGGAGAACGACCCGGCGAAGTTTTTGGAACAGAAAACGCGCATTTCCTTATCTTTGCGCGTTCTAATACAATCCTATGGACGGAAACGCGTGCAAAAACGCCCTAAAGAAGCTCAAGTAGAAGCGACAGCGTTAGGCGTTTTCCAGCGCGTTCAAACGCGCTGTAAAACGCCCAAATGTGAACCATGCCCATAGGGAAGCATGGCTTTTCACATGTTGTGCGTTTTACAGCGCGTTTGAACGCGCTGTAAAACGCTTAGGTGTGTACCTAGGGTAACAGATGGGAGCTGAATGTATAATGATCCTTATTTAATATATAAAAATAACATAGGTGCATGAAAGGGTTTCCTTAAAAAACTTCAGCGCTTGAAGGAGAATTAAGATTTTTAATCTTCCTATTTACCTCTATTGCCAGCGTCCAGAACGGCCAAGGAACAAGACACCTGGACACTAGGACCCTACGCCGCCTCCCTCACCAAAAGACTGCTCCGCTTTCTCCGCCTGCTTCTGGGTCACGTGGGACGCCGCGGGTGTCACGGAGATTTACAGCGGTGGTGTTTCTCTGCAGCACTAAGAAAGGAGGTAAGGCAAGAGGGGTATAATATCGACAAGCTGCCTATAGGTGAAGCCATCAGTAGTTTCCAAGGAAGGCACATCAAGTAACCTAACGATAAGTGAATTACACCACGAGGGCACCAAATTTTAACCACTACAGGACAGCCTAACGCACGGATGCGTCCGGCGGGCGGTCATGTAGTTCTGACTCGACGCATCGGCGCATCATCTCGCGAGATTTCGCACTGATGCCGCCGCGCATGCGCACTGCGCGGCAGTGAAAAGTTAGAGAACAAGTTCAAGTATAGGTCATCAGCCTGCCAGCCAATGATCATCGCTGGCAAGCTGATGATTTTAAAAAAAAACGAATCACAAGCCATCTAACACATTATATTTATAAATATAACGTGTTAAATGGCTTCTGTGCTCTCTGCTGGGTCCTTTTCGTCGGTTGGATCCAGGAGAGAGCACACCTCTACTGTAAGTACACCAAGCACCACACTTCAGGCCCTGATCACCCCCCATCACCCCAATTAACCCCTTGATCACCCCTTTCAATCACCTGTCAATCACTAGTGAAAGGGAAAAAAGTGTTTAGTGTAAACTGTCACTTTTTTTTCACTAGTATTGACTGCTAGGTTTAGGTTAGTTTAGGCCCCTTTGGTAGGTAGTTAGCTTCCGTTAGCGCCCAGCCCACCGCACCACAGTCACCGATTCGCTGATTGGCGTAGCGCTAATCAGCATTTGTACTTTTATAGTATCTGTAAGTGATCAGAACTGATCACGGTCAGATCTATAATAGTATTAGTGTCACCTTAGTTCGCCCCCCACCCCAAACGCAGTGTTTGCCTGATCAGGCCTGATCGGTCGCCCACACCTGCGTTCACCCACGCCCACCCCGCCGCAGTGACAACATTTTTTTTTTATTTATTTTTTATCACTGCACAATCACTTCACAAGCGCTGCGGCGATAAAAAAATCAGTTTTGATCCTTTTTATCAATCGCAGCGGCTTCCTGTACTTCGCTAGCCTCCCATTTGTAAGACAGGCTTGCTCTTTTTCTTGGGTAGTCTCAGGGAATACCCCCTAAATTTAGTCGCCCAAATGTCAAATAAGGGGTATTCTCCTAAAGAGGCCTACAGGATTCTGACCCAGTCGGATGAGAAATGGGAACCCTCATCTGACGAATCTAGCGGGTCAGAATGCGAACCTGTAGAAAGCAGTGGCAGTCTGACCCAAAGTTCGGACGAGGAGGTTGAGGTCCCTGATAGCACCCGGCGTACCCGGCCCCGTGTCGCTAGACCACAGGTAGCGCAGGATCAGTTTTAAGGGCAGCAGAGTGGGACTGGCGCTGCCGGATTACGTGGTGAGGCATACACCAGCAGCGCAGCCCATCCTGGACCTTCTACCAGCACTGCCATACAAAATGGTGAAGTGGCGAGCACCAGAAGGGCAGTTGAAGCTGGTACGGTTGCACGTGCAGTAATTCCCCCGTCGCAGCCACCGCGCAGACAGGCCCGTAGAGCCCTTAGAGTACCTGAGGTGCTGGCAAACCCTGATTGGCAGCCCCCAACTTCAGCCGCACCATTAGTTCCCCCTTTCACCACCCAGTCAGGAGTTTGGGTGGAGACAGCTCAGATCGGATCGGCACTGGGGGTTTTTTGAGCTGTTCTTCACTGCAGAGCTCTTTGACCTAGTCGTGGCACAAACAAATCGGTATGCCACTCAATTTATAAACGCCAACCCGGGAAGCTCTTATGCCCAGTCTTTCCGGTGGAAACCAGTCCAAGTTTCCGAATTTAAAACTTTTCTGGGCCTTCTCCTCAACATGGGCCTCACCAAAAAGCATGAATTGCGGTCATATTGGTCCACAAACCCAATTCATCACATGCCCATGTACTCTGCTGCCATGTCCAGGACACGATTTGAGACCATCCTGCGTTTCCTGCACTTTAGCGACAACACCCCCTCCCGTCCCAGAGGCCACCCAGCTTTTGACCGGCTCCACAAAATTCGGCCTCTCATAGACCATTTCAACCAGAAATTTGCAGATTTGTATACCCCCGCACAAAACATCTACGTAGACGAGTCCCTAGTACATATGGGGTCAAATTGTATAAGCTCTGTGAAAGGGCCACAGGCTATACGCACAAATTTTGGATCTATGAGGGAAAAGATCAGACCCTGGAGCCGGTCGGTTGCCCTGACTACCTGGGGAGCAGTGGGAAGATAGTCTGGGACTTGGTGTCACCCTTATTCGGCAAGGGGTACCATCTTTATGTGGACAATTTTTACACAAGTGTGGCCCTCTTTAGGCATTTGTTCCTAGAACAGATTGGCTGCTGTGGCACCGCGCGACCTAGTCGCTGGGGCCTCCCCCAACGGCTCCTTACCACCCGTCTTGCAAGGGGGGAGAGGGGTGCATTGTGTAACGAAGAACTGCTCGCGGTGAAATGGAGAGACAAGCGGGACGTTTACATGCTCTCCTCCATTCACGCAGACATGACAATCCAAATTGAACGGGCAACCAGTGTCATTGAAAAGCCCCTCTCAGTCCACGACTATAATTTTCTCATGGGAGGGGTGGACTTCAATGACCAGATGTTGGCCCCATATTTGCTTTCCCGCAGGACCAGACGCTGGTATAAGAAGGTGTCTGTATATCTAATTCAATTGGCTATATATAATAGTTTTGTTTTCTACAGTAAGGCTGGGAGAACAGGATCCTTCAAATTTCAGGAAGAGATCATCGAGAACCTCCTGTATCCAGGAGGTTCCGTGGCCCCAACCACCAGTGTAGTGAGCCGTCTACACGAGCGACACTTCCCCAATGTCGTTGCTGGTACCTCAAACCAACTGCCACCCCGAAAAAGATGTTGTGTCTGTAGCAGGAGTGGAATAAGGCGTGACACCCGCTATTTCTGTCCTGACCACCCTGCCCTATGCCTAGGGGAGTGTTTCCGGAAGTACCACACTCAGGTACACATAGGGACAGCACAACACAGGTAGTTTATCCACTCAGGCTCTAGGGTCTCTCAGGATACTAGGTTTTGAGAGACCCTAACACATAGGGGACGGTGCTGCCGTGCTACAGCAGAAATGTGAAACGGTAGAAACCTCTCCTTTCACTTGGGATAAAGTGCATAATGTACTTCACACCATCTCTGTGTGATTTACACTTTACACATTGTCCCATGGGAAAGGAGAGGTTTCTGCTAGGAAAATAAAGAGTGAAATGGTTAAAAAAAAAAAAATTAAACAGGTAGCAAGAAAAAAAAATCTTGAGTTAGTTCAGGTTTTAAAAGTTTTGATGTTCAGATTTGATAAACAAAGTTTTATGTTCAGGTTTTATAAAGTTTGTAACATTGAAGTTTATGAGCCTGCTGCCTGTTTTTTCTTCTTTTTTTTTTTCCCCCCTAACCACCCTTTATTTTCCAGGTAGACCAACGGACCAACCGATGAAAACACCGCAGCACTGATGTGCATTCTGAGAGAAGCATTGCGCTGCTGTCAGAAGACACGTGAAGTCGGTGCATGCGGCACTGCAAGACGAGATTTCTCCTCTGCAGGACAGGTACGTTTGCCCAGGCATATGAGCTGAGGAGAGGTGTTGGAGTTCATATGCTTTGGCAAACACTTTGTATCAAAAATCTGGCAAAGATGTCGTCCTCCACAACGATCGATTGATCGATGTGAATGGAGAAATCGCGTTTGCCAGGACATAGGAGCTGAAGTGGGTATGGATGTTTGGGCGGAGCCCCTATGTCCTGGCAATCGCAAGGCCCCTCTTTTTTTTCTTGCATATTTTTTGGCAGAGATTTTTTCATCCACATCGATCGATGCGAATGAAGAAATCTGTGCCGTTCATTTTTTTCTTTCAGCCCAGAGGGTGAACGGAAAAAAAAATCTCATTACCCGTATGCTCAATATAAGGAGAATAGCAGAAACTCCTAAGGATTCTTTCACACGGGCGTCATGTTTGACGCCCGGATAAGAGGCGGGTGCGTTGCGGGAATATGCGCGATTTTCCTGCGCGGGTGCAAACGTTTGTAATGCGTTTTGCACGCGCGTGAGAAAAATCGCCATGTTTGGTTCCCAGACCCGAAGCGGGACTTCATCACTTCATCGGGTCTTATGGGGAATTTATTATTTTCCCTTATAACAGAATTATTAAGTGATTAATGAGGGGGGGCTAGCCCCCCCACATGCAATTCTAAGTTAAAATTTGATGCAGGCTAATAGGCCTTCGTTAGATCCGGTAAGATCACGTGGTTTCAACGTTAGATCTCATATATTTACGGAGATATTATAGATATTTGGTAATACGTAAGGGGGGGTTAGCCCCCCCACATGCAATTTTCAGGTAAAATTTGATGCAGGCTAATAGGCCTTCGTTAGATCCGGTATGATCAAGTAGTTTCAACGTTAGATCTCATATAATTACAGAGATATTTCACATTAAAAAAACAGGTATTCGGTAGTATTAAAAAGAGGGACTAGCCCCCCCACGTGCAATTTTCAGGTAAAATTTGATGCAGGCTAATAGGTCTTCATTAGATCCGGTAAGATCAAGTGGTTTTAACGTTAGATCTCATATAAATACAGAGATATTATGGATATTTGGTATTGCATAAGGGGGGGCTAGCCCCCCACATGCAATTTTCTAGTCAAATTTGATGCAGACTAATAGGCCTGTACTTATATGAGATCTAAAGTTAAAACCACTTGATCTTACCAGATCTAACGAAGGCCTATTAGCCTGCATCAAATTTTACCTGAAAATTGCATGTGGGATGTTAAATAATATTTGATCTAAATTAATTGATATTTAATATTAAGTATGTATTACACTACACATTGACACCATGTATAGTAATGTACTTGACAATGGGAGGTCTGTATGAGAACGTCAAAACCTATATTTGAAGTCTACCATATATGACAGTGTAAAGTGCATACACGGCTGTTTTCTATGGTATAAATGATTGACAGAGACAGACAAGGAGGTCGTCGTCTTCTTCTTCTTACACTCTGTTGGGGGTGTTTGCTACTGAAGGAGATGGAGAACACACATGGATCTTGAAGGAGGAGGATGTACCCTTCAACAATGATACTTCAAGGACTTTCACATTCACACACGGACAATTAGACTAAGACTTTCCTGAAACTATTTTTGTAAGTAATCAACCTTTATGAAGACTGAAAATAAATCACATTATTCATTTTTTATATAACTCCTGTTGAATCCTGGTGAATGAGTCCTCCGGGTGTTCCTTACTCCAAATAAGCATACACTACATTTGGAGAGGATTACCAATCAAGTTATTATATTTTTGATACATAAAATATCATATTTAAAACGATATTTTACATTGGCGAGCTATCCAAGTCCTCATATTAAAGATTGAAAGGGGGAAGAAAGAGAGTCTCTCAAGAAAAGAATTATCAATCTTTAATAAGTCGGAGAATTAAGAAGAATCTTCTGAAGGAGGACAAGTGCCAGACGTACCAAGACGTGCTGATGACGGAAGGCCAGCAGTGAATCTACTGAGGTTGTAAGTATGAACATAATAAATTCTATTGCTGATAAGAGTAGATTACAATTTACGTTTATGCCTAGCGAACAGTCAGATTTGCAAACAATATGGTTTGATTTATATGCAAAATGTGAACAGGAGAATAAGAAGATAGACGGAAAGAGTATTTTAGTTAGTAAAGAGAAAGAGAAAATAAGGAATATTGTCCATATGGTGAAGATCTTTCATAGCCTAGTGTCAGATAGATCCATGAATAATTGTACCAGTGAAGTTCCAACCAAAGATGCTGTGATCTGTGAAGATGCATCAACTGAGGGTGGAAATGGTAATAAAGTTCAGGAAAGTAAGAATAATGAGGATTTGAGAACTCAGCAGGATGAGATGAAACACATATGTATGATCTCTGCTGAAAGTGACCATAACCTTATAGATGAGGAAAGGTCTATACAACAAGAGAAGACATTGCAGATCTCTGCTGAAGGTGACATTGTGTCAGTAGACAATGACAGGTCTATGCACCAGCAGACATTGCATATGAAAGAGGCAAACTTGCAATTAAAATTGCAGAAGCAATTAATGAAAATGTGCAAAGAAATCCCCATATATGATGCAAACATCCATGTGTGCAGGAATTCTGAGATTTTTGAGAGCCATGCAGACAGATTTGAATTATCAAATGAACAAAGGAATCGATTATTTAGATTATGGCTTCCGGTGAATTTCTCTAGGAGTCTAGCAATGAAACAGGTTGATGATAAGGATTCAAAATGGATTTGTCATAATGATGTACAAAGATTAAAAGAGTTGATTTGGTGCACTAGAAGTGACAGCATGCCCACATATGAAATTCTAAAGGAATTAAAAATTGGCAGAAAGGAATCCACATTTGGATTTATGTCTATGTTTGAGCGGACATATAAAGTGGTTATTGAGAATGCCAAACCTTCACATATCATTCACATGTTTGTCAGAAAGTTCAAATTTCTTGAGCCATCTATATTAGTTTTGGCGTCAAAGAAATCGTCCTTATTTCAGACTACAATGTTTTTGGATATTATGAGGAAAAATATAAAGCAGAACATGTCTCCATCATATATAAGAAAAGAGAAAACATGTGCAGATTTAAGAATAGACAGACCCAGGCCTAAGAAGACTCAAAGATCAGATACATATAAACGGATCAAAGATTCTGTTTATGATGAGCGAAGAAGAGAATTACATGTAATGTTTAGACCCTATCATGTGATAAAATCAGTCACACAAACAAATCCACAGATAGAAAATGTAACTGAAAATAATTCTCAGTTTCAGCCATCTACAAATAGACCAACTGCAGAAAAGGATCTACAGGGGGGAAAATGTCACATTTCTGAGATAGATACCAATCTAGAGGTCAAAAGAAAAGACATTCAGAATCAGATGAGTTCTAAATGTCATTATCCTGTCATTAAGGAAAAACTTAAGAAAATGCAGTCAATGGATTTCTTAAATGAGTTAAAAGAGTTTGACATTTCTAAATCAATCACATTGAGCAGGATATTCCAGGATCTCATAAACAGAGAAGTTATGAGAAGAGGTTTAAGTATTGGCTAGAAATAGATCTAGTGAGGACAGACACATTGGTAATGATTTTGGCTTGGATAAGGATAAGATTTTGTGCTTCCCATTAAAATTAGCTGAATAAAAGTTCTGATAAATTATAAAACAATGCACAGGAGAAATCTAGAGGATTGGAGATTTCATGTGAATTATATCAGACTCTGGGAAAGTTGGGTGCATTATTTAGGTTCAATGCAGTCATGCCTGGAAAGGAGAGAATAAGTGCATTCCCTATCCATAATATTACATTTTGGTATAATTTAAGAGTTGTATTTAAAAGATGTTACATTGTATACATAAGTATATACAGAGGAATGTGATAGTTATTGTAAGATCAGCACATTGTAGTAGCTGTAATTCTAAGTAAGAAGACAGAAGCTAATTATAAAGTAACAGGATCCTATTCTCATATGTCCTGAGTCTAAAGACATCCCTTTATATTGTAGGAGGTCAGAGAATAGAAGAAAAAGATTTTGTATATTCTTTACACAGATAATATTGTTAGGAAATATGTTTCTGTTATATCTAATGCTATTTTCTATTTTCATAGTTTCTCCAGTAGAAGTTTTCTTAAGGAGCAGCATTAGACCGAAATCAAAAATTTCCTTCCATTACAATTTTCTCCACATTACTAAATAACTTTCATAATTGTATGGAATGTCTAGTAATCAAACTGTTAATCCATAACCATGTTTGACTAACAGAATAACAATAACTACAAGATCTTAAAGAGGAAACTTACATTGTGATGCATGAAGCAGGGTTTTTGTTTTCAGCCATTGATGAGAAGCATGTGGTCAAGTGATTGACAAGAGCATAATGACATGTGAGGTCTTTTGGCTAAGAATAGGTTAATGGTGTGCAAAGACTATGGAAAGACCAATTCTAAAAAATTCTAAGATCTTAAGTTTAAGCAAAATACTAAATAGTTTTTTATGTGTGGTCCACAAATGAAGTACTTCAGGTTTATAACTGAAATTCCTTTTATAATGCGCATTACAAAATAAGACATACGTATGAGTTATATTACATCATTTTTAAAATGGAAGTTAATTGGCCACATGAGAGTGTGATGATATAATAAGAGTGATGTGAGCAGCTGCTGAGTCATGTGAGTATGTGTGAATGCTATTTGAAGACCAAGCATATTTGGGTTAAAAATGAAGAAGCCCTTAGTAGTTTAAGAGGTTATATTATTTATAATGACACATTAGATATATTGTAAGATTATACAACATATTTCATTATTTGTGACAATTATATATCTAAAAATTTATACTTGAAATGAGATAAAAGAAATTTGTTTAAATTATGTTAAGAATAAGGATAATATTGAGGCCTTATAATAGTAATATGACACATATATGTCCACAAAGACATTTGATCTTAGTGTAAAAGGTTCTATAACATCATAAGTTATATTAAGTTGAATATTTGATGATCTAGTATATAGAATCATAAAGATTCACAGGTAAATGTTTAAGTGTAATTTACAAATGTTTCGTGGTAATATTTTTACGGATTTACTTTCTATAAGATTGTTTTATTTTCAAAAGAGGTTTTATTTATAGTGATGATTTATTATTGATGCTACACACACACACACATACACACACAAATATATTCTCATATGCACAACTATATCCTAATATACAGGAAGATGTTCTATATATATATATATTTTATATATGCTAGTAATATATTGGTCTTAATATGAATGAACAATGTATTATATATATATATATATATATATATATATATGTCCCAACTGAAAGTTTGTAAGGGTTCAAGATTCTTAGGACAACTCATGTTTGTTTATACAGGAGTGATGGCCACAGGTGGTCAAAGTAAACTTAGGTCTCCCAAGAGTTAAAGTCTAAGAATAACAGTCAAACTTAGTTTACTTGAGTAAATAAGTATTGGTTTATGAAAAAATATATGCAAATATAAGGGTATAATGAAATATTATATAGTTATCTATTACACAATTGTATTAACCAATCATCTTATCAGGATATATGAGTATGACACACATGAACTACATGGTAATCATGAAGGTACTATGTGTTATCTGAGATATTGTATTCCAGAGAGGTTCCAAATATAGAAGGAGTTAATCCTGGATCAGTGATATGAATTGAAACTCAATTAATGGAGATGATTAAATATAAGGGTCAACTGTATTGGAAGCATATCCAGCTATAGGGATTATGTTAATACATATTTGTTGTTTTTGTAAACAAATGTTTATATTTACAGTTATATTTTAAAGAAGAAGAATACAATAATATTTAATAGAGTAATATCTCATATCTCAAACTGAATATTACTTTATTAAAAAGGTAAAGATTTGGTTTTGCTGTGAAGAGATATATTTTATGTGATAAATTTAATTACTCAATATAATTGTTAGTAATAAAAATTCCACAAACATACACAAATATACATGACTGAAGGAATAAAGATGAAAAAGGTTACACTTACATAAAGGTGATTTTGTATTAGGATAATATTTTCAATAATATATAAACATTTATATTATGTTGAAATATAATATGATAAATGAATAGTACACTGGTACACTGTGATATTATAGTTTAGGTATAATCACCAACTTTTGGTGTAGTAATAGGAAAGAAGAAGATATCTTCAATCAAGACTAAAGTCAACAGGAAATGTAATGTTTTCTAGAGACTGTGATATTCATGAAGTCTATAAACTTAAAGACTGATGTGCACATAGTCCCAGGAAAAGACTTGGAGGTAAAGAAATCTGTGTTATATTCTGGGAAAGGTGTGAAGATAGAGGGCGCGGGAGAGTGACCCAAGACAAGGGTGAAGAGTACCTGACACACACCTGTCCTAGACATCTCCAGAGGTAAATTTCAGAGCAAGAAAGTTCTGTCGACACAGAAAGGAGGTCTGTGACAGAAAGACTGGCATCCAAAATGGAGAACTGAGCTCAAAGATAAGCAAGTACTGAAGAGCTTCAGAATAATTTATAATTAGAATTAGCTAGGTTTCCAGAAGTTTATTTAGCGCCTAAAAATGGGCTTAGGATGTTTGTTTTTCTGAGAAAAAAAAAAAAAAAAAGCTATTTCATTGGATTGCTATAAACACCTCTGTGAAGTTCAGGAACCTGCTACTCATGATACTAAAGCTAAAAAATGTTTTAATAACGGACTAAGTTCAACAATCATGCTGAGAGTGTGAAAATCTTCAGATGAGGCTGAATGGACAGTTACTCCAAATTCTACCATGTTATAACTGGTGAGAAAGAAGGGGAGTGACAAAGACGTCACAGCTGTTCAGAATGAGTTAAAGGACACTTCTGAAGAAGACCAAGGAATTCCTGATGGTATGCAAGTCAAAATCTGTGTCCAGGAAAGCTGTGTCACCACAAGTCGTAAAGATCATTGGGATAATAAGTAGTGCACGTCATCTATATACAGTTTAATCAGTGATATCATAGACTTTATATGAATCAAATATAAGATGAATAAATGAAACTAAAGTATCAAGACCATGACGAGACCAGAGGAAGATTATGAAGAGAAGAAGATGCCTAGTAGATATTAGATTAGTTCTTAAATCTATTTAATTGGTATTCAATCACAGTTTACCATATGTTCAGTAAATATTATTTTGTTGTTTAATGAATAATTGAAGGACAATTAATTTATAAAGAAGAATGAAGAGTCCAAGATAATTGTAAAATTTGATGTTGAGGATTCGTAAAGATATATCTCACCCTCAAGAGGGGGAAATGTTAAATAATATTTGATCTAAATTAATTGATATTTAATATGAAGTATGTATTACACTACACATTGACACCATGTATAGTAATGTACTTGACAATGGGAGGTCTGTATGAGAACGTCAAAACCTATATTTGAAGTCTACCATATATGACAGTGTAAAGTGCATACACGGCTGTTTTCTATGGTATAAATGATTGACAGAGACAGACAAGGAGGTCGTCGTCTTCTTCTTCTTACACTCTGTTGGGGGTGTTTGCTACTGAAGGAGATGGAGAACACACATGGATCTTGAAGGAGGAGGATGTACCCTTCAACAATGATACTTCAAGGACTTTCACATTCACACACGGACAATTAGACTAAGACTTTCCTGAAACTATGTTTGTAAGTAATCAACTTTTATGAAGACTGAAAATAAATCACATTATTCATTTTTTATATAACTCCTGTTGAATCCTGGTGAATGAGTCCTCCGGGTGTTCCTTACTCCAAATAAGCATACACTACATTTGGAGAGGATTACCAATCAAGTTATTATATTTTTGATACATAAAATATCATATTTAAAACGATATTTTACATGGGAGGGCTAGCCCCCCCTTACGTATTACCAAATATCTATAATATCTCCGTAAATATATGAGATCTAACGTTGAAACCACTTGATCTTACCGGATCTAACGAAGGCCTATTAGTCTGCATCAAATTTTACCTGAAAATTGCATGTGGGGGGGCTAGCCCCCCCTCATTAATCACTTAATAATTCTGTAATTATGTGAGATCTAACAAAACAGCTAGTTGATCATACCGGATCTAACAAATATCTTCCAAAATAGCTAATTGTTTGGTCAATTTTTTGATAAGGGGGAGCTGATGACGGGTTAGCCCCCCCTGCAAATAACTGCTAATATGTCTACTTCTGTGTGAGATCTAACGCAAAAAACAATTGATCTAACCTGATCTAACAAAGATCTAACCAACTGCATATGTATTGTTTAAAAATTTTGATATGGGGGGGCTAACACGGCTGAGGTTTCTTAATAAAGAATGCATAGTAAAATGAAGTGGAAGGGGTTAAAAATAATAAAAGTTAACTTACCTTAGCCACTTGATCGCGTAGTTGCGATCTGTCCTCTCTTTCCCAGCATCAGACATGAACTAAAGGACCTGTGATGACGTCACATCACACTATGGTAAGATGGACCATGTGATTGGACCATGTGATGTGACGTCATCACAGGTCCTTTAGTTGTTAGCTGATGCAGGGAAGAGAGGAAGATCGCAACTACGCGATCAAGTGGCTAAGGTAAGTTAACTTTTATTATTTTAACCCGTTCCACTTCATTTTACTATGCCTTCTTTATTAAGAATGCTATTATTTCCCCTTATAACCATGTTATAAGGGAAAATAATAAAGATCGGGTCCCGTTGCTAAGCAACCATGCGGGAAAATCGCAACGCATCCGCACTTGCTTGCGGATGCTTGCGGTTTCCCCGCAGCCCCATTCACTTCTATGGGGCCTGCGTTGCGTGAAAAACGCACAATATAGAGCATTCTGCGATTTTCACGCAACGCAGAAGTGATGCGTGAAAATCACCGCTCATGTGCACAGCCCTATAGAAATGAATGGGTCCGGATTCAGTGCGGGTGCAATGCGTCCACCTCACGCATTGCACCCGCGCGGAAAAGTCGCCCGTGTGAAAGGGGCCTAATGCTGGCCATACATGTAATGATTGCGGAGACCCTCAAATGCCATGGCAGTACAAAAACCTCACATGTGACCCCATTTTGGAAAGAAGACACCCCAAGGTATTCGCTGAGGGGCATATTGAGTCCATGAAAGATTGAACTTTTTGTCACAAGTTAGCGGAAAGGGAAACGTTGTGAGAAAAAACTAAAAAATCAAATTCCGCTAACTTGTGCCAAAAAAATAAAAAACTTCTATGAACTCGCCATGCCCCTCACAGAATACCTTGGGGTGTCTTCTTTCTAAAATGGGGTCACTTGTGGGGTATTTTTACTGTCCCGGCATTTTAGGGGCCCCTAAAGCGTGAGAAGGAGTTTGGAATCCAAATGCCTAAAATTGCCCTGTGAAATCCTAAAGGTACTCGTTGGACTTTACGCCCCTTTGCGCATCTTGGCTGCAAAAAAGTGTCACACATGTGGTATCGCCGAACTCAGGAGAAGTAGGGCAATGTGTTTTGGGGTGTATTTTTACATATACCCATGCTGGGTGAGAGAAATATCTCTGTAAATTGACAACTTTGTATAAAAAAATGGAAAAAGTTGTCATTTACAGAGATATTTCTCTCACCCAGCATGGGTATATGTAAAAATACACCGCAAAACACATTGTCCTACTTCTCCTGAGTACGGTGATACCACATGAGTGACACTTTTTTGCAGCCAAGATGCGCAAAGGGGCCCTAAATCCAATGAGTACCTTTAGGCCCCTTTTACACGAGCGAGTTTTTCGCGCGGGTGCAATGCGTGATGTGAACGCATTGCACCCGCACTGAATCCTGACCCATTCATTTCAATGGGTCTGTGTACATGAGCATTTTTTTTCACGCATCACTTGTGCGTTGCGTGAAAATCGCAGCATGTTCTATATTCTGCGTTTTTCACGCAGCCCTAGTCCCATAGAAGTGAATGGGGCTGCGTGAAAAACGCATTGCATCCGCAAGCAAGTGCGGGTGCGTTGCGTTTTTCACTGATGGTTGCTAGGAGATGTTGTTTGTAAACCTTCAGTTTTTTATCACGCGCGTGAAAAACGCATCAAAACGCATTGCACCCGCGCGGAAAAAACTGAACAACTGAACGCAATCGCAGGCAAAACTGAATGGCTTTGCCTGTGAAATCGCACAGTTTTCACTGAACGCATCCGCAACGCATCCGGACCTAATCCGGACACGCTCGTGTGAAAGGGGCCTTAGGATTTCACAGGACATTTTTACGCATTTGGATTCACACGCTTTAGGGGCCCCTAAAATGCCAGCGCAGTAAAAATACCCCACAAGTGACCCCATTCCGGAAAGTAGACACCCTAAGGTATTCCGTGAGGGGCATGGCGAGTTCATGGAAGTTTTTATTTTTTGTCACAAGTTAGCGGAAAATGAAATTTTTGGGAAAAAAATCAATTTCCGCTAACTTGTGACAAAAAATAAAAACTTCCATGAACTCACTATGCCCCTCAGTGAATACCTTAGGGTGTCTACTTTCCGAAATGGGGTCATTTATGGGGTGTTTCTACTGTCTGGGAATTGTAATGCGTCAGGAAACAGGACAGGTGCTCAGAAAGTCAAAGTACGGAAATTCACTTTTTTGCACCATAGTTTGTAAAAGCTATAACTTTTACCCAAACCAATAAATATACACTTATTGCATTTTTTTTATCAAAGACATGTAGAACAATAAATTTAGAGAAAAATTTATAGAGAAATGTAGTTTTATTTGACAAATTTTCCAACAGAAAGTAAAAAATGACATTTTTTTGCAAAAATTTTGTCAAAAAAGCAAAATATAAAAAAAAGTAAAAATGTCAGCAGCAATGAAATACCACCAAATGAAAGCTCTATTAGTGAGAAGAAAAGGAGGTAAAATTCATTTGGGTGGTAAGTTGCATGACGGAGCAATAAACGGGGAAAGTAGTGTAGTGCGGAATTGTAAAAAGTGGCCTGGTCATTAAGGGGGTTTAAGCTAGGGGGGCTGAGGGGGTTAATAGGTGACCTGCTATGCTCATATTATTGGCGTTGATCAGGTGACACTGGTCATTTTGACTCACTTGTGATTCACAGCGGACGTTTTGCTAGCTTCAATACCTATCTGGCTGGATATCTGGAGCATTTTTTCTTTGCTATTGATCTAGTTACAGCTAGTGTGATCTGGATACCGCGCCTATATGGTTATATGCTGTAATGCGTTTCCATTGAAATGATTTCCGACCTATGTTGATTTTAACCTTTCAACAGTGTGATCTGAACATTGCATCATACATGTTATTATGTGTATTTTATGTTATTTTTATATATTAAATAAGGATCATTATACATTCAGCTCCCATCTGTTATAGTCTGCCCCCTTACTTCATTACACAATTGTACAGATATTGCAGCAAATACTCATCCAATATGTGGTCCTAACGTGGTTGTACCCGGCAATAGTACTAGCCCCTAAGGGAAAACCTGACGCGTATCGCCATTGCTTGCTGTAAGCTGGCTTCCTCAGAAGTTCTGTGGATCCGGTGTATACGTGTCCTTAAATACTCACATAATTGTATCATTATATGTTAATCACCTGAAAATTGAAATTAGTGATGTCATGGCATTGGGAGCATGGGCGTAGCTATAGGGGGTGCAGAGGTAGCAGTCGCTACAGGGCCCAGGAGCCTGAGGGGGCCCAAAGACCCTTGTGCTGCATAAG